>CM019066.1:15267072-15867072 GCA_009667805.1 Leptobrachium leishanense
ATACAAACGGTTTTGCTAATTTATTCACCTCCCTCGTCTGCGGTGTCGGCTGCTTTGCTGTTTGTGATCTGCTCCTGTTCGGGCTTTTCGACGGGTTTATCCAGATGTTTTTGTGGCTTTTCTGCCTGCATTCGCTGGGTTTTGCGGTTCCTTTTCGTCAGGTTTGCGGTAACTTTTCCCTGCAATTCGGGGACCCTGTGGTGTTTGCTGAATACACCGCAGGGTCACCGAAATGGGATCGGCAAAAGGAACCGAATTGAAGAGAACGAAAAGTCACCGAACGTGCAGTGACTTTTCGAATCTCTTTGGATAACCCTGTATATCTATCTGTATCTTTCTTTTTATCGCTCTAGCTCTCTATTCATCTAACTCTCTATCTATCCATCCTTCTATCTATCTATATATTGAATACGGAGATGTAGTGTATGCAGCTGCCCCGCAAACACACCTTCAGAAACTTACCACATTGTATAACTCATTCTGCCGCTTTCTGCTACAATGTAACTACATGACCCACCATTGTGACATGTTAAAAGAACTAAACTGGCCGTCGCTGGAATCTAGACGCACCCTTCACCTTTCCAACCTGGTGTTTAAGAGCTTTTCTGGAAAGCTACCACCCTACCTGAATAGGCTGCTTGCCCCAGCAGCTCCCTCATCCTATAACCTCAGATCCAGGACCACCACCTTACTTGCATATACAGAATGAACCTGTAAACATGTAACATAGTGACTATATACAGAATGCACCTGTAAACATGTAACATAGTGACTATATTTCCTACATATTTATTTTCTGTTAATCTGTATATTTGTGTTTTGTTTTTAATATCTTGCATTTTATTACTTTGTATTTCTGTAACGACTGTAACATTTTAATGTTCTTGAACCCAGGACATACTTGAAAACGAGAGAAATCTCAATGTATCCTTCCTGGTAAAATCCTTTATAAATAAATGAATAAATAATATCTATCTATCTATCTATCTATCTATCTATCTATCTATCTATCTATCTATCTATCTATCTATCTATCCATCTACCTTGTTATTTATCTATATATTGTTTGATCTCTCTATCCATCTAACCCTTTTTCCATCTAACCCTCTGTGTATCTATATATCTGTATCCATCTATTTATATCTTTCTTTCTTTCATATCTATCTATCTATCTATCTATCTATCTATTCATCCATCAAAAACACAGTTTTATTCATTTTTTCATTTTATCAGCTCAGTAGCAATGGGGTCAAATTAAAACATGACAGCA
This sequence comes from Leptobrachium leishanense, assembly GCA_009667805.1. Classification (NCBI taxonomy): domain Eukaryota; kingdom Metazoa; phylum Chordata; class Amphibia; order Anura; family Megophryidae; genus Leptobrachium; species Leptobrachium leishanense. The sequence continues at coordinate 15,268,343 of CM019066.1, forward strand.
AGTAATTTAGTAATTAAATAACAAGCAAGGTGGTGTATTGGTGCAGATTATACATATGAACAGTCAATTGTGCAGCAGCAGGGACACAAACACACACTCGCAAGTGTGGATAATCGATATTGTAGGTTGTATAAAGTCCTCGCACTTGCAAAAACCGTCCAGAAGATGCGTTGCAGTTCAAGCAATTTTTTAAAGAGCCACGCAAAGCCGGCTCTAAACTGCAAAAGCAAGCAATTCTGTGGACGACACTCTAACAGCACATCCCAAGCACCTCAATTCCCAATGGTAAACCGGTCCATATGTTGGAATATTGGATATCCCGGAGTACACCACGAGTCAGGCGTCAAGTAAAATTTAAAATAAATTTAATAATACGGCACTAACGCGTTTCGACCCAATTGGTCTTTGTCAAAGTGCATATAATACCTAATAATTATATGCACTTTGACAAAGACCAATTGGGTCGAAACGCGTTAGTGCCGTATTATTAAATTTATTTTAAATTTTACTTGACGTCTGACTCGTGGTGTACTCCGGGATATCCAATATTCCAACATATGGACCGGTTTACCATTGGGAATTGAGGTGCTTGGGATGTGCTGTTAGAGTGTCGTCCACAGAATTGCTTGCTTTTGCAGTTTAGAGCCGGCTTTGCGTGGCTCTTTAAAAAATTGCTTGAACTGCAACGCATCTTCTGGACGGTTTTTGCAAGTGCGAGGACTTTATACAACCTAAGTAATTTAGTGAAACTTAATTATAAATCTCAATTTTTCCACCCGCCCTATTGTCTATATTCATCCATTTATCTATAAACAGTTATTTTTATAGATTTGACCTAAAAATCTGAAATGTTTATATTTTAAATAATGCTTAATTACTTACTCTATTTTTTTTCATCAAACATAAATTTTTTGAAATATTGCGAGATCACTAGATAACTTGCATGTCACTGCCAAAATAGAATGTGAAAACCCTTGGTTAAATATCATATTCTGTTACACTGGAATCCACCAAATGATATATTTTCGGTTTGTCGTCTTTACTCCTGAGCATATCAGTCTGATTTATCTCAAGCAAGAGGAAATGATTCAGAGGAAGAAAATGGACGAACGCTCCTTAGTGCCAGAAACCTTCTAGTTTCTCAACTTACTATTTATATGTCTACATTTTTAATCACTGGTCCTTTATAGAAAACAAACTAATATAATGATGTTGCTAAGGATACAGTCTTTCACAAGAAAGCAAGTGCAGTTCACGTAAAGTACAACAATATCTTATTTCTCACAATCGCTGGGAATGTGACATGTCGGCTGTCACACATTCAAAAACTTTAATGTCATATATAAACATATGACATAAATCAGATAATCCTATTTAATCTCTTCAGTGTGAAGGACGTGCGGACGACGCTCCCCACACGACATGGTCACTATTTACCTGTCAATCGCTCCCCTGGTGACCTGGCTCTTCTCCACTTACCTCCACCACAGCCGGAAAGAATTTTGGAAGTGGAGGGACCCTTTGGGACAGGGGTCAGGCCAATCTAAACCCGATCTTGAGAGGGGCAATCTGCCAATTTAATTGATTATGTCCCATTGCATCTATTATGTCATCTTCCTCCTTCCCTTCTCCTACATAACAAAAGCTGGGAGACCTATATTTTATAGGGCTGTGCAAATTAACTATTAATTACTCGATTAATCGTGTAACGCTCACCCCCGGAGGAGCCGCTGAATAAACCTCGGGATAGTCTCACCGCAGTAGGAAATAACTATACACCAGCACTGTTGTGGATTTTTCTATATTATATTCTTTACTGATCCCAATAAAGCAGCATATAATACGCATATACGGTATTTGAGTAACAAGAATTCGTAACGCGGGAAAAACACGCAGCGGTAAAAGAAACTGGTTAAGCCCCTCAGTTCTGGAGTGTAAGTCCCATGAAAAATAGCTCAAAACTATATATGTGTGTTGTCTAGGGTACCCGGGTACTGTGTTCAACTGGCCAGTGAATGAAACAAAAACAATCTTTGACTAGTCACCGTTGGGGCCCTTAAAGAAACAAATAAACAAGTGCGCATTGCGCAATGTTCTGCGTTTTCACCAGGCCGAAGCCTTCTCACCCATCCGGTGTAACCACTTGTCCTGGACCGATGAACGCTGGAGAAAGGGATCTCTTATCAAGAGGATCTGTCCTCGCTGCCACTTGGAACCTGATGCTGTTAACACCTGACTCCCGATCTGGTTCTCCTCCGCCAGAACACGAACACATAAGCCGCCAGCACTCCCCTCCAGTTTGCAGCCTCTCCTCACATGATGTCCCTCTTCCCCCAAACCGCACTTTGTCAAGAACAGTTCCGCGTAATACAAAGCCGGCCAATGCACACTCTCTCTCTGATCACTGCAAAAATGGAGGCCGCCGTCTCTCTGCGCTCCAACTCTGCCAGGATCCCAGAAGTGTCACCTGCGACTGCTCTCTCTCGCTGCTCGCTCTGTTCTGCCAAACGCTCAGTGCTAGGTATATAGGTAACAGCACGATCTCCAACACAACTGTAGCAACATCCACACTCCAGCCTGGTTTCAATCCCTCACAGCCCCAGCGTGCGTCCTACATCTCTCGTGGCTCTGCTCACACTGCCCATGCCTTGCACGAGGCTGCTGATGTCCTTCCCCGCCAGCACACAGGGCCGGTGCAAGCTTTTTTGCCTAGTCAGGCGAAGGTGTGTTCTGGTGCCCCCCCCCCCGTCATGTCAAGCCAATCAGGATAGAGATGCATAATAATCTCTATCGTGAGTGTTCGGTGTCGTCACGCAGAGATTAAAGGATGCTTAACGTTGGTCTTGCAAGGACAACCTTTAGCAGCGTTGTGAGTCACTGATTGGGGGGACAGCCACCAGTGCTGTCTTTATGGACTTATATAAACACTGTCTTTCTTCTGGAAAGGCAGTAGTTACATTTGTCAGACTGTAGGAACAACATATTTTCACCATAACCACTCTATTAAGCTATAGTGGTTCTGGAATTTAGAGTGTTCATTTAACCTGTTTTTCATTTACACTCCACTTATATCAGCCGGCCGACCGCACTGATACGTTATGCCCATGATCCATCTAGAAAATGTCTATTGAATAAAATACATGTAAATTACTGCCAATTTAATCCAAATACTATCAAGCCCAGATACATATATACAGACCTGATCATGCCAGCCCACAGATACATAAATAGACCTCAGATCATGCCCGCAGATGCATATAGACCTCAGATCATGCCCATAGTCATAGATACATATAGACCTCAGATCATCATGCATTGCACATAATATATAACAGACCTCAGATCATGCCCACAGATATATATAATAGACGTCAGATCATGCCCATATATGGGTATATTTGCGGCCCCCAGCTCATATTATATGGGTATATTTGCGGCACCCAGCTCATATATGGGTATATTTGCAGCCCCCAGCTCATGTATGGGTATATTTGCGGCCCCCAGCTGATGTATGGGTGTATATTTGCGGCCCCCAGCTCATGTATGGGTATATTTGCGGCCCCCAGCTCATGTATGGGTATATTTGCGGCCCCCAGCTCATATATGGGTATATATTTTGCGGCCCCCAGCTCATATATGGGTATATATTTTGCGGCCCCCAGCTCATGTGGGTATATTTGCGGCCCCCAGCTCATCATGTGTATGGTATATTTTCCCCCAGCGAGTCTTACCTCTCTGCTCTGCTGACTGTGTGACAGTGACTTTGTGCACAGCACTGCTCAGCTCACTGTCTGCTGTCTGCTGCCTCAGTCTGCCAGGCCCCGTTGCCCGCTGCCAGCGTTCTTCTAAGTTCTACTCACTCAGTCCACTCTCAGGCAGTCAGGGAGTGAGAGAGTGAGACCAGACCAGGGACAGGGTAGTAGGTTTTTTTTTTAGTAGCAAGCAAGTTTAGCTAGGTAGTAGGCAGTGGCACCGCACTGCGTCTGAATGTAACAAGCGGGCAAGCGGCTACTCCGACAGAGTCTGACTCGTGTGACACGTGATGTCACGTGTCGAGGCGACTGCGAGCGGCCGCTGGCGCTGGGCATGTGATGCACACGTGCACGCACCTTTCCCGCTTGCCTCGCCTGTGATTGGATTCGGGAAGCAAGGGAACCACGTGGTGGCACTGCTTGTCCCCTCCCTCTCATTGTCCCCTCCCATCCCAGGCGAGCGGCCAATGGGCTGGCCATGCTCGGAGGCTGCGCCTGCTCTCCCTCCCATTCTGATCCGAACACACCTCGGGTCCTCTCGGTCATCCGATTCCGCCCCGGGCCGGCGCCCCTCACACTGGCAGGACGCCAGACAGTAAGGCGGCCGCCTGTGCCGCCTTACGTTAGCGCCGGCCCTGCCAGCACACACCCTTCCTCTTCCCCTTGCAAAGGTCTCTGGGAGTTGGAGTTTCACAAATCTCTCAGTCCAATACAATACTCTCATATCTTATACACTGGCTCCCCCTAGTGGCCATAATAATTCAATGCAGCAGAATACAGTTTTTAAAGCAGCGCTACAATCGTTAAAATTTTTGATTGATTAAAATTCTTTTGATCGGGCGCGCCCTTACTTTCTATCAGCTCCGGTATCGGACTCTAGGAGTCCGAATCTGGAGCTGTGCTGGCTTCTTGGGGCCCTGGGCAACATTTAAAAGTTGTTGCTAACTTAACCAGAGCTGTTGTAAACCTAACAACTCCATAGATTTTAATGACTAATTATGGTTTTCCACAGGAGCAATGCAACTTCACTCACTGCAAACAAAATTTGTTTATATTTGGGCTCAAGAACATGGCCCTACAATTTTAGCACCATGGGCATGATACCTGAGGGGGTAACACTTTTTAAAACCAGTTGAAATTATGTCTGAATGACATCTCCCCAGCTGATCCTGAACAGAGACCATAGCTGCAGTAACTACTTTTAGCCAGTAGATGGTGAAATCTGCCTGCCAAATAGGTTAATACAGTATGAAATGCATTGAGAATATTCCCAAGTATTTCTTACTGTTTAACACCTTCGCTGCTGAGCCATTTCACCCCTGTGTGCTGAGCTCATTTTTACCTCTTTTGCTCATCATGTTTAAACGGGAATTGAAGCCACGTTTTATTATATGACCCAGACATATTATATCTCGTTCTTTCCAACAGACTCAGCAGATTAATGATATATCAATATTATACGTATACGTCATGTCCTGCAAGAATATTATAACAAACAATGCAATAAAATTTGAATATTTAATCATCTACAGCATGTAAAGTGTTTTTTTTTCACATTTCATCATACGGGCCTTTGCGTTTATATTTTCTATTTGGTGCACTTGTTAAAAAAAATTAGGAATGGGGACTCGTTACATTTTTTGGGGGAAATTACGTGATTTTTAGCAAACACACCCCATAAAAAAAATCATTAGTGCAGCATCATTGTTCACATTATAATTGAAATGTGAACAATATTGCTGCATTAATAAAAAACACACACAAAAAAAACATGTTTTTATTTTTTTTTATCAATTTGTTTTATTATTATTATTATTATTCTTTATTTATAAAGCGCCAGCATATTCCGCAGCGCTGTACAATAAGCACAGTATAGACAGGGTTACAATACATTGAACAACATTTGACAAACAGTACAGGAGGAGATGAGGGCCCTATTCCCGTAGGAACTCACAATCTGGGAGGGTTGGGGTTGGAAACAGGAGGAGAGGACTGTAAGGTGAGAGTGATTGATGGTTGTGTCAGTGAGGTGGGTGGTAGGCTTGCCTAAATAGGAATGTTTTAAGGGAGCGTTTGAAGGAAGAGAAGTTAGGGGAAAGTCTGACAGTACGAGGGAGAGCGTTCCAGAGAGTGGGGGCTGCGTGTGAGAAATCCTGCAGTCTATCATGGGAAGAGGTGATGCGGGGAGAAGCTAGTCGCAGGTCACTGTTTGACCTTAGGGAGCGGGCTGGGGTGTATTTGGTGATTAGTGAGGACAGGTAGTGGGGCGCTGAGTTAGTGAGGGTTTTGTAGGTAAGGATAAGGATTTTGAACTTAATTCTGCAGTGGATGGGGAGCCAGTGAAGGGACTCGCAGAGGGGAGCGGCAGAGACAGAGCGGCGGGTGAGGTGAATTAGCCTGGCGGAGGCGTTCAGGATGGATTGTAGGGGGAGAGGCGGGACAGAGGGAGGCCAGATAAGAGATTATTGCAATAGTCGAGTCGGGAGATTACCAGGGCGTGTATGAGTTGTTTTGTGGTGACAGCGGTAAGAAATGGCCGAATTCTGGAAATATTACGCAGTTGGTATCGGCAGGAGGAGGAAAGAGACTTGATGTGGGGGATGAAGGAAAGAGCAGAGTCAAGTGTAACTCCAAGACAGCGAACTTGGTTTGATGGGGAAATGGTGATACCCTCCACCGTGATAGAGAAGTCAGGAGGTGGGGAGGCATTGGAGGAGGAATAAGTAGGAGTTCAGTCTTTGACATGTTGATCTTTAGGTGGTGGGAGGCCATCCAGGAGGAGATGCCAGATAAACAGTCACTGACTTTTGAAAGGACAGGGGGAGAGAGATCAGGGGTAGAGAGGTAGATCTGAGTGTCATCAGCGTAGAGGTGGTAATTGAAGCCAAAGCTGTTGATGATTTTGCCCAGGGAGGAGGTGTAGATGGAAAAGAGCAGAGGACCAAGGACAGAGCCTTGAGGTACACCAACAGATAGAGGCAATGAAGAGGAGGAGTTACCAGCAAAGGACACACAGAAGGACCTGTTGGATAAATAGGATTATTATTTTTATTATTATTATTATTTTTATTTTATTTATTTTTTTCTTTACTTTAAACATGGTCATGTTTGGTATCATTCGGAAGACCATGCTCTTGCCTTTTGAATGATACCCCTCTAGTTGCCAATGTTTGGGAGATAGTGGGGTTCAAAGGAACCCCTATCTTCACTAGATAGCAGGGCAACTAGGGGTTCCCCGTCTAACTGATGTCATTGCGCCATGAGCGATGATGTCCAGTAGCAAGGGTGGACCCGGAGGTGGAGCCGCCATCCAAGATGGCGGCCCCCACCAGAGCTAGATCGCGATCCGACACTTAAGTGGTTAAAAACAGACATCGCTTTAAAGGGCAGACACTGCCTGTTTTTTGCAGACCCTCCCAAACGGGAGGGAGAGGGATCCAAAAGGATCCCCCTTCCCTTTCAGGCGATCTCCCGGCAATGCCATGCGCGATGACGTCATTGACGTCAGGAGGGGTATAAATTTGGCGTCTGACTTCATGGAAGTCAGAATGCCACGGGACACCCGGACAGAGAGGCAAGTAACTCTCTGGGGGCTCCCGCTTGTGGAGGGCATTTGGGGAATGTCCCCTGCATATAGCAGGAGTCAATGAGGACATTCATTGACGTTCATAATAAACCCCTTTCACTACCAACATTGAGATATCTCAGGCTTCAAAGGCATCATCCGGTGCCCAATATCGAGATATCTCAATCTGCAGCTTTGCAGCCCAAAAGCAAATTAAATTTGTTTGCTGCAAACTAATTTTGTTTGCTTTTGGGCTGCAGAAGATGCCCCCAAAGTTTGAGCCCTGCGGGCATAATGCCCAAAGACCTAAAACTGTTTAAAATCAGCTAACTGGATGTCCTGACATTGGACATGCAGTAGCCGATGCAGGGAACTCGAGCTGCAACTGTAACGGCTGTAACTCAATTTGTCAGTAGATGGCACCATCTACTGAGCAAATATGTTATTACAGTAAGAAATACACTGGGAATAAGCCCAAATATTTCTTACTGTATAACTAATTAAAAATGATTTTTTTTTAAAAAACCACTTGTTCCGGACAATGTTTTTTTTTGTGGGAAAAAATCACTTGGCAGTGAAGGGGTTAATTAAAATATTTTTTGCAAAAAAACCCCACTGGATTCTGAAAGTGGCTTTCTGGAAAATCCCTGGGCAGTGAAAGGGGTGAAGAATGGGCTTGCTTTTCAAGCCTGGAGACGGTAGACTGAGTGCAAAAGTCCCATTCCGGCCATTTGGATCAAACTCCAGCTGTATTTTCTTTTACACCATCTTTCATTTGTCACCTGAGCGCCGTGGTCCTTGTTGAGTCCATTTCTAACCCAGCATGACCTGCTTCAATTTCCAATCCACGTGAGGTTCTCCACTGTAATAAAACAGGATGCCAAAACCCATGTAGATTTTATTTTTTTGTTAAAGAAAACATTAATACTTTATTCACTGTCCGCAGTTTATGCTAATAAATATATATCTTCATCCCGCGTTCCGCTGATTTGTGAGCTGCAAATATATGTGTCGACTCTTTGAAGATGGGAAATCTCTTTTCCAGATCTCGATAGTCACAGTCATGCTCCGCTCCGCAAAGAGCATTTCAGAGATTAAGGGTGAACTTTTAAGAGATTAAGGAGATTTGTGGTCTTAAAGCCCGACCAGCAGTACTTAACGTTTAAGAGAGTCATTAAATTCTGTTATTATTTAGCGGGATGATAAATATCACGGAGTCTAGAAAAATTCATAAGGCAATTAAACAATCCTGCATATCTTCAAAATTTTACACCAATTTAAAAGAAAAAAAAGAAGAAATTGCAGCTGGAGCACAAATGGTTAGATTGTATCGGCCGCAAAACCATAGGATGATTTTATAAGGACGATGTAAGTGCAAAGAATATTTAGCCAAATGTAATATACCTTAGATCTGAGTAAAGTAGATTGATTTTTAAAGTATTAAAATATATATGAAATCGCTGGTGTGCAGTTAAACTCTCCAGCGATGGCCTGCACATACTCAGTGACTGGATTCTGTGATAGCTTTACGATTCCAAAAAAAAAAGGATATGGAATGTTGGTGCGTTAACTTGTTACAGGTCTGAATGTCATGCACGTATGTGTGATGAGGTTTATAGAACTGGATGGATATGTTTAGGATATACAACCAGATAATGTGTTAAAAAAATTAATATAAACGACGGTGATTTTTTTCCCCTGTAACATGATATTTCCACCCAATGTCTTCAAAAAAAGAATTCCGGGAGGCAGGTTTGCCAAAGCGTAAATTAATACGACACTAGTGACCAGTCAAAGGAATTGGAATGGTCACTGTGTCCTGGGTGTCCTCCTTTTCTCTGGGTCCTGGTTGGCTGAATAAGTGAGTAGAACTTGAAGCCACTCCCAGAAGGCAGTGATCAGCGAGCAGTTTTTAGACTTCCTGTAAAAAGGTCAATATTGAATTCTACTTCATTCCTGCCTCTAGAGCAGTGGTTTCTTATGCGGTCCTCAGGCACCCCTAACTGGCCAGGTTTGCAGAATATCTAATAATAATAGGAGGTGATATGATTTGCTGCTTAGGATTCGGCCTGCATTCAAGGTAATCCTTAACCCCATCAATGCTGAGCCATTTCACCTCTGTGTGCTGAGCTAATTTTTACTGGTTTTGCTCATCATGTTTAAACGTGATTTAAAGTTACGGTTTATTACAATAGACCCAAACTAGTTATATATCCTTTTTTCTGCAGACTCAGCAGATTCATAATATATCATTATTATAAGTATACGTCATGTCCTGCCTGAATACTATAACAAAAAAATTTAAAAATATGTGAATTTCTATAAAAATTTCAATCATTTACAGCGTGTAAAATTATATTTTCACATTTTATTATCGAGCCTTTGCGGTTATATATTTTATGGGGTACACTTGTCAAAAAAATTAGAAAAGGGAAATCGTTACTGTAGTTTTTGGAGAAAATACTCGATTTTAGCTAAATGTGAAAAAACTAAATTTTCCATTAACCGCATCATTGTTCACATTATAATTTAAAAGTGAACATTAGTGCTGGGTTAAATTGTTTTAAAAAAATTTGATTTTTATTTATTTATAAATTTTTTTAAGCTTTTATTTTACACCAAACCAGATCATGTGTGGTATCATTGGAAGGACCATGCTATGACCTTTCCAATTATATCAAACATGACCCTCTATCTGCCACCTATCAGTAGATACGGAGGTCCAGTGGGCCCCACCATAGTTGGAAGCTAAGGGTTAGCTCCCGAACTGACGTCATCACGCCGATGAAAAAATAACGGCCGATTGCGAGCTGCAATGTGAGGACATGCTCCTTGCTTCGTCCGCACACTGAGCGTGATTGTGACAACACATTGAGCGCGTCCTTTGCAGCTAAGTGGTTCAAACAGTGGTTCCCAAACCTGTCCTCAGGACCCGCTGACAGGCCAGGTTTGCAGGATATCTGAAGCACAGCACAGGTGATATGATTTGCCGCTCAGTGATTGCAGGATTCAGTCTTAATTTCCCCAAGGGAATCCTTAAAACCTGGCCTGGTTGAGGGTCCTGAGGACAGGATTGGGAAACACTGCCTTAAAACATGACCCGTTTGTTGATACACGCGGACCAGGGTTGGGATGGAACCACTGATTTAGGGAATGACTATTAATACAATGTATTGAGAGCCTTTGGATTGACTGGATGCTTGTTTGAACCCGGCACCTGAATAAACCTGAGTAGTACAGTGAATAAAGAGTTAAACACTAGAGTATCTTTTTAATCTTTCATGTCATGAACAGGTTAATTAAAAAAAACTATTTCAATCCTTTGTCTTATTATTCTAAAGGATCTATTCACTAAGCACCAATATTTCAGCAAAATTTCGGTGCTTTTCACTTCTTTGCAGTTTGGTGCAATTCAGCGATTCCATTTCACCGACAGTACGGTGAATTCACTATTTAGCGAATGTTCACTAAGTACGCTCAGTGCTTTTTTCTGGAAAAATAGGTGGGGGTACTCTCACGCCCAGGGAAAAACGGATTATTATGACGATTATTCATGTCCTAATAAATACTCCTTTATCAGTCCCTTTAGGGACAGAGGCAATTTTACAAATATGAGCGTACCACAGAATCCACATCAATAAAACTCACAGTAATGTGCAGTGTGTATGAGCGTACCACAGAATCCACATCAATAAAACTCACAGTAATGTGCAGTGTGTATGAGCGTACCACAGAATCCACATCAATAAAACTCACAGTAATGTGCAGTGTGTATGAGCGTACCACAGAATCCACATCAATAAAACTCACAGTAATGTGCAGTGTGTATGAGCGTACCACAGAATCCACATCACTAAAACTCACAGTAATGTGCAGTGTGTATGAGCGTACCACAGAATCCACATCAATAAAACTCACAGTAATGTGCAGTGTGTATGAGCGTATCACAGAGCTCCACAGCAATAAAACTCACAGTAATGTGCAGTGTGTATGAGCGTACCACAGAATCCACATCAATAAAACTCACAGTAATGTGCAGTGTGTATGAGCGTATCACAGAGCTCCACAGCAATAAAACTCACAGTAATGTGCAGTGTGTATGAGCGTACCACAGAATCCACATCAATAAAACTCACAGTAATGTGCAGTGTGTATGAGCGTACCACAGAATCCACATCAATAAAACTCACAGTAATGTGCAGTGTGTATGAGCGTATCACAGAGCTCCACAGCAATAAAACTCACACTCATACACACCGCACATTACTGTATCACAGAATCCACAGCAATAAAATTCACAGCAATGTAATTGATTTATTCAACCCCCCAGCACATCAATTCATCACCCCCCAAAGGATATCAATTGTCATGTTATTCATCAACCCCCGCTCACCATATCAATTCATCACCCCCCCGTATTAATTCATCACACTCTCCCCCATCAATTCATCATACTCTCCCACGTATCAATTCATCCCACTCCCCCCGTATCAATTCATTACCCCCCAGCATCATTTCCTTCACACTCTCACCGAAGAGCAACGAAGTGGTCTTAGCTAATTCTACCAAACTGCGGGGAAAAAAAGAAAAATAGAATTTTTTTTTTTTTAATTAAAAATGAAATTTTTGTCCATTGAATCCTTTGGGCTTTGCTTGTTTAAACCTGTCGACCTGAAGCACCAAAAAATCAGGGCATTTCACCGACACTTCGGTGCATTTTGGTGTTCTGAGAATAGACAAACCATTATTTCTCTATGGGCAATTTTGCTTTTGCGGAACTGCGCCGAACTGCTAATTCAGCAACCTGCCACAGAACATAGCGCAACCCTCCTTGATACTTGCGGTAGCGCTTTCGTGCCTCCGCGAGTATCACCCCCTGCAGTCCATGGCACTCCATGGAGGGTTGTACTGCCGTGCTGTGAAACCTGCGCGATCTCGCTCTCGCAAGATCACACAGGGTTGTGGAGTGATTCGCGCAGGGAGACTAGGGACTGTTTGTCCCCGGTCTCACTCCGCTCCTGGTGGCCAGAAGCAGCGGATCGGGCCACCGTTCTCGCCGCGGTTTGAGAGGCGAGTATGTGATTTATTGGGGATGGGGTTAGCTGGTGCTAAATGATTCCACAGAAGCGCAAACAGTTAGCACCAGCTTCTAGCTGTGGGTAACTGTTTCCTTAACCCTTTCAATGCGGTGGACGCGCTCAGCACGTCCACCCGCATTGCTTCTTTGCTGCGGAGGACGCGCTGAGAGCGTCCTCCCTTTGCAGCCTCGATCAGCCGGTATTCCGGCTGATCGCGCGGCCCCCCGGTGCGGGCTGACATCATCGATGTCAGCCCAGCCTCCGGGACCCCGGCGGGCACGATAGGCGTCATCGCGCATGCGCGATGACGTCTATTTCAGGCACCCCCGCCATTGCAGGGAAGGTGCCTCAAGGGGAGGGGGGAGGTCCTTCGGACCTCTCCCCCTCCCCTTCCCCATGGGCCAGCGATTAAAGACAGGCACCGCCTGGAAGGGCACAGCCTGCCCTTCCAAGCGGCGGCTGTCTTTAACCCCTAGGGGGCTGGATCGCGATATGGCGCTAACATGCGCCGTATCGCGGTCCCCTCCTGGAGCTGGCCGACATCTTGGATGTTGGCCAAGCTATCGGGATATCCCCCTAATGACTGGCGTCATCGCGCAGAGTGCGATGGCGCCAGTTTTGAAATTAACTCCTTGCTGCCACCTATAGTGGAGATAGGGGGTTCCAATGAACCCCCTATCTTCCCATCCGTGACAGCTAGGGGTTAATGTTTACTATCATTGGAACGGCCAGAGTGTGGCCTTTCCAATGATACCAAACATGACCATGTAAAATGTAACAAAATAAATAAAAATAAAAATAAAATTAAAAAAAAAAAAAGTTTTTGGTTTTTTTTTCGTTTTATTAGTGCAACAATATTGTTCCCATTTCAATTATAATGTGAACAATGATGCTGCACTAACGATTTTTTCTATGGGGGGCGTTTACTAAAAAACACGTAATTTTCCCCAAAAAAAGTAACGATTCCTCATTTCTAATTTTTTTAACAAGTGCACCCCATAGAAAATATAACTGCAAACGATCGCATGTTAAAATGTGAAAAAAAAACACTTTAGACGTTGTAAATTATTGAAAATTCTAATTTTATTGCATTTTTTGTTATAATATACAGACATGACATAACGTATACATATAATAATGACATATTATGAATCTGCACAGTCTGCCGGAAAGAACGATATATAATATGTCTGGGTCATATATTAAAATAAGGCTTCAAAACACGGTTAAACATGATGAGCAAAACCGGTAAAAATGAGCTCAGCACAGAGGCGGGAAAAGGCTCAGCAGCGAAAGGGTTAACGCATTGTTGCGGTAATTAGCACTTGGACTTAATACATTACTTATCGAAAGGCTAATTACTGAGTGCACATCCTATACTTAACATGGGGAGCACAAAGTACAGTAAGCTTGCCAAGCCAGCGCAGTCACTGATTTCAGGGCTTTAGCGTTAGGAAGGTAATCATGCATTAAAGTCGCTTGTCCTGACGTTAACGTTCTCCTGAACGCAGAGCAAAGTGCAGAAATTGCTGTCCCTTGCTGTGTACAAGGACGACGGAGATCGCATGTGGAGTCGGCAGCATCCTGAAGCCTGCTGGAGTAGAGTGAAAATAAGTAAGTTGCATCAAAGGGATAATCTATTGAAAAATAAAGTTCCCTTCTTTTGCCCTTATGTAATTGGGCAGAGGCTGCTGACAGCTTCCATCCCGTTATATTTTTAAATATTTTCTTTATTTTCGATGAATTTACTTACCTTTTCTCCCTCGCTTCATGCAGCTCCTCCTCTTCAGCTTTTCCAGGAGGTCCCTGCAGCTTTTCTGCACAATTTGCGTTGCTGTGAAACTCGCGTAGCGTAGGAACCGCAAATTGCACACCACTATGGGACTCGCGCACTTTACATGCTCAAGTTCTGTAGTGCCTGCACAGAGCGATGGGTCGGAGGTGCACGCGCATGCACAGATCTGATCAATCAGCTGCCTCTCTGAGAACGCTCGCTATCGTGGGCGGTCTCAGCGAGGGCGACGTTGCTTTGCACTCTGTGTGCTGACATCATGGGTAAATTCGAATACTAATATCTTGAATCTGGTGACATTGGGTGGGGTGGAGGAAACTCCCCTACTCCTCCCACCTATAACACCAGAACGGGGGAGCTGGGAGGTGGAGAGAAGAGGTGCACTCCTCACATCCTGACCACTTTAAAACAATAACGTAAACAGTAGAGTGTTCCTTTAACCCCTTCCCGCCGCAGGACGTTCTATGCTGTCCTGGCAGCGGGAGGGCTTTGAAGTCGTAGGGCATACATGTACACCTGCTGTCTTGAATTGGGCCGCCTCGGCCTCTCCCCACAGCCGACTCATCATTGGCTGCACAGGGATGGCCTGGCCTCAAGCCGCCCCCTGAAGCCAATGATGCGCAGCATGTGTCTGTTGCGGAGTGGGCCTCAATCAGTGTCGCGCCACGGCACCTGTTGGCGAGGTGTACCTGTAGGCCTCGCCGGAGAAAGCCACCCCTTAAAGCTTATTTTACCAAACCGTCTGTTTTAACCACTAGAATGCCAATTTTATTAAATAATGGTCATGAATTCAAAATGGCCGCTTAGGGATGGGGTGATAAATGGCATGATCACAAGTCACATACAGGTACACCACATTAATTTAGCATTAAACATCTGACATGAACTTTGGTATTCTGACTTTTATCCTTGTTCAAGCAGACCCAACGTTTGAAAATATTCATATCCTGAGCTTGTTACAGGTTCCAATGAAATACATGTTCTGTGTAAGTCAAACGTTTGAGAACATTGGCAGAAAACAGGTTTACTTCATTTTTGGATTATCTTTATACTCTGGACCTCGTTTGAAATATTTGAAAAAGGAAAACAAATGAAACGATGTATAAAAAAACAAATAGGACGTATCGAAGCGATGCTTTCATCAGACCTCACTGACCTTCCTGGTTGGCACCACCAGATAAAGGCTTACAAACAATTTTCAATGTTCTTGCCGAAGTCGGAGGTGTGTTTTTACTTATTAACCCCTTCACTACAATGCGATTTTTGTTAAATAAAAAATATTAGCATAGCATTCATTTGATTTAATTTAATTAAATATGGGGTAAAATAGAGGTTTCACAAAGAAACTGTTATTTTAAGATAGTTAAAAAATTTAAATAATGTTAATTTGCTCATTTTTTATTTTTTCCTGTATTTGTTTATCCTTTACAGAAATATTATTGAAATGTAAAATTCTGAGCTCTAGATGGTGTCCCTTATCTGACACCATTTCTTACGGGGTCTGTATTATTATCATACAGGCAAAACAAATCTTTGTGTTAGATACAGTAAATGTGATAAATAAAAGTAATACAAATGTTCATATCTCCTGCTTATGGGGATTTGTTGCAACCATAGTGAGATTATTATCAATGCAGCTTCCAAAAAATACCAATATCTGTATGTGCTGCATAATGCCTGTGTATGGCAATTACAGTAACACCTTGTATGTGTATGTGCTGCATAATGCCTGTGTATGGTAATTACAGTAACACCTTGTATCTGTATGTGCTGCATAATGCCTGTGTATGGGAATTACAGTAACACCTTGTATCTGTATGTGCTGCATAATGCCTGTGTATGGCAATTACAGTAACACCTTGTATCTGTATGTGCCGCATAATGCCTGTGTATGGGAATTACAGTAACACCTTGTATATGTATGTGCTGCATAATGCCTGTGTATGGGAATTACAGTAACACCTTGTATCTGTATGTGCTGCATAATGCCTGTGTATGGAAATTACAGTAACACCTTGTATCTGTATGTGCTGCATAATGCCTATGTATGGCAATTACAGTAACACCTTTGTATCTGTATGTGCTGCATATTGCCTGTGATGCTAGCCTTGACTAACGAAGAGCACAAGTTCTGTCACACTGCAATAAAAATATGCTGTTATTGGGGGAAAAGTAATATGGCTGAATACATCTGAATGAAAAAATTCCAAAATTTAGAAATCCTATGAAAAAAAAAGTAAAATATTGGATATTTCCACAATTAATCATAAATATGGGGCTTATTTAATCAGTGGGAGAACGTTTCTGTGGGTATAAATAGTATAGCTGCAAGCATCCACTCGTTGGAGTCCATAGATGATATAGACATCTTAGAGAGAGTTCAGAGAAGGGCTACTAAAATGGTGTACGGCTTGAAGGAGAAAAGTTACCAGGAAAGGCTTAATGATCTTAACATGTACAGCTTGGAAAAAAGACGAGACAGAGGAGATATGATAGAAACATTTAAATACGTAAAGGGAATCCACAAGGTAGAGGAAGGGAGTATATTTAAAAGGAAACAAAGTAGCAAAACAAGAGGACATAGTCTTAGATTAGAGGGGCAAAGGTTTAAAAGTAACATCAGGAAGCATTATTTTACTGAGAGGATGGTGGATACATGGAACAGTCTTCCAGTAGAAGTGGTAGAGGCCAAAACAGTAATTGAATTTAAGCAGGCATGGGATAGGCATTAGGCTATCCTAAACAAAAGATAAATCCAGGTAAAGTACCCATGTAATTGGGCAGACTAGATGGGCCGAAAGGTTCTTATCTGCCGACATTTTTCTATGTTTCTATGGAAATTACAGTAACACCCTGTATCTGTATGTGCTGCATAATGCCTGTATATGGGAATTACAGCAATACCTTGTATCTGTATGTGCTGCATAATGCCTGTGTATGGAATTACAGTAACACCTTGTATCTGTATGTGCTGCATAATGCCTGTGTATGGAAATTACAGTAACACCTTGTATCTGTATGTGCTGCATAATGCCTATGTATGGCAATTACAGTAACACCTTTGTATCTGTATGTGCTGCATATTGCCTGTGATGCTAGCCTTGACTAACGAAGAGCACAAGTTCTGTCACACTGCAATAAAAATATGCTGTTATTGGGGGAAAAGTAATATGGCTGAATACATCTGAATGAAAAAATTCCAAAATTTAGAAATCCTATGAAAAAAAAAGTAAAATATTGGATATTTCCACAATTAATCATAAATATGGGGCTTATTTAATCAGTGGGAGAACGTTTCTGTGGGTATAAATAGTATAGCTGCAAGCATCCACTCGTTGGAGTCCATAGATGATATAGACATCTTAGAGAGAGTTCAGAGAAGGGCTACTAAAATGGTGTACGGCTTGAAGGAGAAAAGTTACCAGGAAAGGCTTAATGATCTTAACATGTACAGCTTGGAAAAAAGACGAGACAGAGGAGATATGATAGAAACATTTAAATACGTAAAGGGAATCCACAAGGTAGAGGAAGGGAGTATATTTAAAAGGAAACAAAGTAGCAAAACAAGAGGACATAGTCTTAGATTAGAGGGGCAAAGGTTTAAAAGTAACATCAGGAAGCATTATTTTACTGAGAGGATGGTGGATACATGGAACAGTCTTCCAGTAGAAGTGGTAGAGGCCAAAACAGTAATTGAATTTAAGCAGGCATGGGATAGGCATTAGGCTATCCTAAACAAAAGATAAATCCAGGTAAAGTACCCATGTAATTGGGCAGACTAGATGGGCCGAAAGGTTCTTATCTGCCGACATTTTTCTATGTTTCTATGGAAATTACAGTAACACCCTGTATCTGTATGTGCTGCATAATGCCTGTATATGGGAATTACAGCAATACCTTGTATCTGTATGTGCTGCATAATGCCTGTGTATGGGAATTACAGTAACACCTTGTATCTGTATGTGCTGCATAATGCCTGTGTATGGCAATTACAGCAATGCCTTGTATCTGTATGTGCTGCATAATGCCTGTGTATGCCAATTACAGTAACACCTTGTATCTGTATGTGCTGCATAATGCCTGTGTATGGCAATTACAGCAATGCCTTGTGTCTGTATGTGCTGCATAATGCCTGTGTATGGAAATTACAGTAACACCTTGTATCTGTATGTGCTGCATAATGCCTGTGTATGGAAATTACAGCAACACCTTGTATCTGTATGTGCTGCATAATGCCTGTGTATGGAAGTACAGTAACACCTTGTATCAGTATGTGCTGCATAATGCCTGTGTATGGCAATTACAGTAACACCTTGTATCTGTATGTGCAGCATAATGCCTGTGTATGGCAATTACAGTAACACCTTGTATCTGTATGTGCTGCATAATGCCTGTGTATGGAAATTACAGTAACACCTTGTATCTGTATGTGCTGCATAATGCCTGTGTATGGAAATTACAGCAACACCTTGTATCTGTATGTGCTGCATAATGCCTGTGTATGGAAGTACAGTAACACCTTGTATCTGTATGTGCTGCATAATGCCTGTGTATGGAAGTACAGTAACACCTTGTATCTGTATGTGCTGCATAATGCCTGTGTATGGAAGTACAGTAACACCTTGTATCTGTACGTGCAGCATAATGCCTGTGTATGGCAATTACAGTAACACCATGTCTCTGTACTGTACAGGGATTTTCAGTCATTATAACCCTCTGAATCTTATCCATGTACAGCCGTGAGTGATTCCAGAGCTCTCCCTGTATTCTGTCCTCTCCCAAGGCAACAGTAATCTATTTGAACGTTTTGTTACAGTGAGAACTGGGGCTTTATTTGCAGATGGTTTTATGTCTCTTCAGGGTGCTTGGATAAAACAAAGGATTTTGTTTCTCCACAGGGAACACTCTAATCTTACTTTAAGACGGTGTCAAAATGGTCTTTTGATATGCTTATGAGTGCTTTTCAATGCATTACAATGCAAAATCGAGATAACTCGATTTTGGGTGTGAAGGAGTTAAGCCACAATTCTAGCCTAAAATTAGTAATGCTAGCCTTGACTAACGAAGAGCACAAGTTCTGTCACACTGCAATGAAAATATGCTGTTATTGGGGGAAAAGTAATATGGCTGAATACATCTGAATGAAAAAATTCCAAAATTTAGAAATCCTATGAAAAAAAAAGTAAAATATTGGATATTTCCACAATTAATCATAAATATGGGGCTTATTTAATCAGTGGGAGAACGTTTCTGTGGGTATAAATAGTATACGTTGAAATTCATGTCTATAACTTTTCCACCGAGTTAAATTTATGTTATGTCTTCACTACCGACTGATAAAACAAAATTGATTTTAAAATCAATTCTTTTCTTTTTTTTTTGTTCTTTAATTTACTTCTAGCGCAGTCATCGCTGAGAGCGGGCAAAGCTGTGATATCATTGGCCGGTGGACCATCAAGGCAGCATTATGTAAGGGAAAGTATATTTCTGCCTGAGAAATCTGTGTTATGCCTAACGCTGTAAAGTTGATTTTCAGTGCCCTTTTGGGAAATTAATATAGGTTTATGAGTTCACTGCAGTTCTTGGATAAACATCGTAACATTTAATGATGGGAAACATAGGCGTAAGTAATGCAAGGGAGAAAATCAGATTGTTAGGGGCGGCGTAGAAAGGTCTGGATTAAAATGGACGCAGCTTAGAACATTTAATAACGCAGGCCTTTGCTTGCTTTCATAAATACATAAAACCAAGTATTGGACATTTAATCAAGGATCTCAGTTACTGTAACCGTGTCTTAAAATACAACCAGCGCCACATTCCTGATTTAAAGGGACACCGCCACCATAAACTGTAATGTCCTTATTGTGTTTATTTTATGTTGCTGATATCGTACATGTTTTTCTCTTGTATGTTTAATTAAATAATATTTTACTCTATATGTGTCACTGGGTGCATCCATTGTGCGTCTTAAACGCCCCCTCCCAGTATCTTTTACAGAACTTGTTCCTCACTGTGTGGCATTGAACGTAGAATGGAGTCTAGAAAAAAAGGGGGGCAGATAGGCGCTGATGGTTACCTTAGGGGGATAATGAGTCCTAATGCTGCTGTCCACTTGGTAGGGTTGATCTTGTCCAATACAACCAAAGAGTATGAAATCAAAGGAAGGTAAGTGTAGCGCAAAGGGCAGTTCCAATCACAGGTGGTTGCTCACTTTTTCAAGCGGACCTCGAAAAGAACAGAAGGGAGAAATTCATTGTGCAGACTGTGACAATCTCTAAATGTATATAAAACGTGGTATGGTCTCACTCACATTCATCTGAGCCAGCCGGCTCTAGGATCTTGAGCTTTAGGGTAATTTGTGGCCACCCAATCGCCCTCTTGTGATCACAGTCAGTCCCAAATCTTAAAGAAAAGTGTAAAACGTAGTGCAGACTGACAATTTTAGGGTAGCCATATATTAAAGTTGGAATCACTCACGTGGTTCAGGACCTCAATCCAAACGTTATTTATTGTTTTTATGCAATAAACGTATTTTATTTTACCCGTTGCTGAATTTCTTCAATGGATATTGTTTTTTATGGAAGTTGTACCATCTAAAAACATCCATCCGGGTGTATACTCTTCGGACCTAGATTGAGGTCCTGAACCACGTGAGTGATTCCAACTTTAATATATGGTTACCCTAAAATTGTTTTATATAAATTTAGAGATTGTCACAGTCTGCACCATGAATTTCTCCCTTCTGTTCTTTTTGAGGTCCGGTTGAAAAAGTGAGCAACCACCTGTGATTGGAAGTGCCCTTTGCGCTACACTTACCTTCCTTTGATAGAATGGAGTCTATAGGGGTTATTCAGAGAGAGACGATTTGGCCCCGAAATGTCACTGACCAGGGAATTTCCCCGTACGGTGACATTCCAGGGAGATTCGGCTATTCAAAGAGCAGGCAGTTCGCCAAGTTTTGCCCAACTGCCAGCCAGTACGGTGCCTCTTCAATGGCAGTGAAATCCCCCATAGAGAAGCAATGGTTAATCTATTCAGAGACATCGAACAGCAGAGAAAAGTTGCTGAAGTGTCCTGATGTTCGGTGGCTTCAGTCAGCTGGTTTATTGAGGCGAATCCCATAGGTTTCAATGTTAAAAATATTCCCGTTTTAATACAATATCTAATAAACTGTTTATTATTTTATTCTGCAGCAAAAGTCTCTGTATTTATAGTTTTTTTACGATCTTTTAGGTGTTTTTCAGGATTTTTTCGGCAACATCTTTTTCCATTTTTTTTAAATAGCGTTTTTTCTTTTTTCTGTAACAGACCGTTTTATTATCATTCATAGGATCTTATATGTAAATTCCAGACATTTTTGTTCAGTAGCTTTTTGCAAACAGCGTTTGAATTGTGGCACAATTTCAATCATATTGTTTGTTTTTTGTTCTTTTTATCCCCGTTCGTCAGCTTGTTGTTTTTTTCTGGCAGAAACAAATGAACACTTGGTCCTTGGTGGACGCAGGGAAAACAACGTTGAAGTGTAGGTGTCTCCTACAAATTCATTGCAGGCTGATTTATGTCAATGCAAATTAGATCCTCTGTAATAGCAGGACAAATACCGTTGAAAATTTAGGTTTATTTCAAATTCATCTACTGCTAATGAACAGGCAGGTTGATCTATGCTAATTGAATACCAAGTCCCTAGTGGACACAGGGCAAATATCGTTGCAATTTTGAACAAAACAATTTTTCCAATTATTGTTTATGAACACTTCGCAGGTTAATTTACCACGCTAACCTGGTTTCAATCATATGAATCCGACCGATCACAATATGTGTCAATTTCTGGCAGCTCCTCCCTCCCGCTCCCAGTCTCTTGCGGTGTACCCCAAGGCTCAATACTCGGCCCCTGCTATTCACAATATTCATAAATGATCTGCCCAATGTCTGCAAATCCTCAACTGTACATATGTACGCAGACGACACCGTAATCTATACCAGCAAACCAAATCTCCCGCAGCTGGAAGCCGTGCTGCAAGAACAATTCACAGAGGTAGAAAAGTGGATCAAACACAACAAACTTTTTCTAAATACTGACAAAACTGTAACGATGCTCTTTGGAACAGCACCTAATCTACACAAATTGCAAAATCCCCATCTATGTGTTGGGACAAAATCAAACGGCACGCTGACCACAGTCACTTCTCTCAAATATCTAGGTATGTGGTTGGACCCAAATCTATCCTTTGGCCCCCATATCGAAAAACTCTCATCTAAACTCTACCCCAAACTAGGTGCCCTGTACAGAAACAAATCCTGCCTGAGCCCCGTGGTAAGAAAGCAGATTGTACAACAAATGCTTATGCCAGCTATTGATTACGGAGATGTAGTGTATGCAGCGGCCCCGCAAACACACCTTCAGAAACTTACTATATTGTATAACTCCTTCTGCCGCTTCGCATTACAATGTAACTGCATGATCCACCATTGTGACATGTTAAAAGAGCTAAACTGGCCATCGCTGGAGTCTAAACGCACCCTTCACCTCTCCAGCCTGGTGTTTAAGAGCATTTCTGGGAAGCTGCCACCCTACCTGAATAGACTGTTTCCTCCAGCAGCTCCCTCATCCTATAACCTCCGATCCAGGACCAGCACCTTGCTTGCAATACCACAATACAAAAAGACAGTGTTTCGATCCTCATTTTCCTACAGAGCACCACAATTATGGAATAACCTCCCAGACACCATCAAATCTTCCCCCAGTCTTAAGTCACTCAAGAGTAGGGATGTGCGTTTCGGGTTTCGGAATTTCGGAATTTTCACGAAATTTCCCGATTCGTGTTTTCGGATGCGGCCGATTTTCCGAAAATTTTTAGATCCGAAAATGGCAGATCCGAAAAGTTTTCCGAGCGGAAACGAAATATTTTCGGAATTTTCAAATGGACTTGAAATGTGTCAAATCGAAATTTATTTTTGCTCTATTCATGATTTTGGTTCCATTCGTGATTTTGGTTCCATTTCGGTAATTCTGGACATCGTATATTTAACTATTATCGGTTATATCGCTGATTCTGTAAATTTTGTATTTGTAAATGCGTATTTTTGATCAACTATTTTTTCGTTTTAAAACCTTTTGTTCTGGTTTTTATTTTTAAAGTCAGACCATTTGGGTCAGTTTAGCGTTTTTTAAATCGTTTTGTTCATTTTTTTTGTTCCTTGGCTTTCATAACATTTTAATATGATTAAATAAAGTTGTGAAATGGAAAAACAAACCAAAAATTTATTATAAAAAAATATATAAAATATAAAAAAAGTAAACCATAGCAGTTTCCGTCAAAACGAATAGAGTTAGAAACTTTGAAACGAGGAGAACAGAGGTTCCGAAAAAAACGAAAATTTCCGAAATCTCGAAAAGTCGATACAAACAACGAGCAAAGTGACCCGAAAATACGAAAAATGGTCGATATTCCGAAAAAAAAATGTACACGAAAAACGAGTCGAACCGAACCGAATCGAAACAGAAATCAGTCGAAACGAGCCGAATCAAAAAGTTTAAACATCCGAACGAGCCGAACCGAATCGAACCGAAAAAAAATCGGTGCACAAGCCTACTTAAGAGCTCCTTACTAACATACCTCAATACAGAATGCACCTGTAAACATGTATTATAGTGACTATTTCCTACATATTTATTTTCTGTTAATCTGTATATATTTGTGTTGTTAATATCTTGCATTGTATTACTTTGTATTTCTGTAACTGTAACACTTCAATGTTCTTGAACCCAGGACATACTTGAAAACGAGAGAAATCTCAATGTATCCTTCCTGGTAAAATCCTTTATAAATAAATAAATGAACATCAACACTCATTTCATGTTAGCATGTTTCAGACTGTTAAGCTCTAACCACGGACCACTGTAACAACTTTGCCGTTTTTATACATCGACAACCTGGCACCCTGCCTAAAACCTATGCCCTTAGCTACACAAACCTACCTCATCTAGGCAACATCTGATACTAAGTCGCTAACCCAAACACTTCGAGCAATAGCTTCTACGATACGATATATTTACGTGCCAAGATGGTCTTTGGTTTTTGTTTTATTTTTTGACCACCATGAGTACACCTGCATATTTGTATTGATTAAACATTTGGACTAAGGTTCTGGTTTCCGTAAGCATATTGCACCCTATTAACCCTATTTATCGAATATTAAATTTAATCTCCATCTATTTCGTAACTACATCTAATTCTGCCTTCCCTGCATAATTAATGCAAATTATTTACGTGGGTTGCAATTGTTACTCTACAGTAATTTAATCCAAGTTTTCAGAATTTAAGTTGATAAGGTCTTTTTTACTGAAAGTTAATTCAACACATCAATTGAACCAAACCTGCTAATTTAGCCTATTATTATACATCTGATTTTACTGGATTACTATTTAGAGCCCCATTGGGATTTCCAGCTACTATATATCAGATTTATTTTTGTTTTTCTCACGTTGTCTTTGTCTTTTTTATCATATCAATAAAGGTTATATTTTAATGCGCCCCCTTGATACAGTTCACTTAGGTGACTATCTTTAGCTTTTTCTGATGTGTTCGGCGTGTTTTTTGCGGCGGTTCCGGTGGGTTTTCAGCTGGTGGTTGGCGGGTTTACACCTGCTTTTCCCTGCACTCTGTGGGGACCCTGTGGTGAATGCTGAATTCACTGTAGGGTGGGGAACTTTGATACCTTGAAGTGCAGGGAAGTGCTGGGAACGAGGGAGCACTGAAATGTTGGCGACATTTCGATGCTCTCTGAATAACTCCCTATGGGTCAGATCTACAGAAAACCGACCTATTGACTTGCATTGTTTGAAATGCATGTAAATAACAGTACCAGGGGGTACCAGTGAGTTTTGTTAATCAACTATCAGATCTTTATTTTATTATTATTTTTTATTATTTAGTAAATGCAAACAAATTCCGCAACGCTGTACAAGGTGCAATGGGTAAAGACAGGACAATTCTACAATACATACAGGAGGCAGGTCAGTATTCCTGCCTGCAGATACACGAGGACATGAGGACCCTATCCCCATGGGAATTTACAATCTAGATGCGTCAGGGGATTAGAAACAGGAGGGGGGACTGCAGTGACTTGTTAATGCAGGGAGAGATGAGGACGGTTTTTGGGTCGGTCGGATGTCTCTTGTTACGGAGTCAGGTGGTCGGCTTCCCTAAACAGTAGGTGTAACGTGGGTGATCCCTGTCCCCTGCAGTCTGCTCTCCCAAAACCCAGTGAAACACAGGAGATCCTTGCAGGTTTAAAACCACACAGAGACTGGCTTTATTTTCACTTTACAATTGAAAAAACACACATACACACACACAGGGGGAAGGGACAGAAGCAATGGAAACATGCCCAGCTTTGGTTCAAAGGGTTAGAAGTCAGATAACAATGATCCGAGTGAAGCTTGTTGCTGGGGGGGGGGTGTGGGTTGACGGTAGCATATGAAGACAAAGGAATCCATTACTTACAGGGGGGGTGTATGCTATACAAGACAGGCTAGTAATACAGAGGTCACACTATACAGAAAAAAGGTACACTGTATATACAACAGGAAACTCTACAATAACTACATAAGGGAATATTAATATAACACAGATATCAGGGAATAGGGCACAGAAATCACAAACACCCTGCATCTACAATTGTAGATACAGGGTGACTTTAACAAAGGAAAGGGCAGGGAAACAATATGAAACATTAGGGCCGCACCTCTCAAATACATTTCTAGGCCCATGTACTTCAAGTCCAAAGTGACAAACGTCACAGAAGGGTCTTTAGGGAGTGTTTAAATGAAGCCAGATTTGGGGACAGTCTGATATTGCGCGGACGTCCTGCAGTCTGGCATGTGAAGAGGTAATGGTGGAGGATGCCAGGCGCAGGCCATTGTTGGATCTTAGGGAACGGGCTGGGTGTATTTGGTGATTAGTGAGCACAGGTAGTGAGGGGCGGTGTTAGTGAGAGTTTTGTAGGTCTGGGTGAGTAGCTTGAATTTGATTCTGCTGTGGATGGGAAGCCAGAGTAGGGATTTACAGAGAGGAGCGGCAGAGACAGAGCGAAGGGTGAGATGGATAAGCCAGACTGATGTGTTTAGGATGGACTGCAGGGGAGAGGCGGGAGATAAGAAGGCCAGTCAGGAGGTTGTTGTAGTAGTCCAGGCACAAGATCACAAGTAAGTGGATAAGTTGCTTGGTGGTGTTGGCAGTCAGAAATGGACAAACTTTGGCAATATTACGGAGGTGATTACAGCAGGGCCTGATTAACATAGGGGCTGATGGAGCAGCAGCTCCAGGCTCATGTTTCAGAATAGGCCAAGAAAAAGGATAAGTATGTCTGCATTTGGTCCCCTGTATCTCCAACGCCGTAGAGCTACGGGGTCATGTGAGGTATCACTGGAAAAGCCAGAGCATGGTCTTTCCAATGATACGAAACATGACCAGGTTTTAAGTAGGAAAATAAAATAATATTTGCTTTTTTTTTACTATCAGCAATATTTTTCACTTTTCAATTATAAAGTGAACAATGATGCTGCACTAACCATCACATTTCTCATGTCACCAACAAGTGCTGCGATGATGGCACAATCCATTGTTACGAGTTGTTACATCAAAAACCTAAACCGCCGCACTGCAGCGAAGAGCACTGGGGAGGGGGACTTAAGAACCATTCGTCACTAATCTTTACACATCACGAGGTCAAGCAAGGTGTCATTGGACAGGTCAGAGTCTGGCCTTTGCATTGATACCAAACATCACTATGTAAAATAAAAAAGAAAAGAGAATTTCTTGTTTTAAATTAATATTTAGCTGCAAAGCGATGGGATTGTCCATTTGTCACGTATAAAATGAGCAATACCACCTTTTAATTTCCCACACTGGAAGCAAGGTCAGTGTTTTATGCATAATGATATTATGCATAAAACACCATCCTCCAAATCACAAGGGAAATATTTCAATTTTTTGGGTTAAAATTGTATATTTTCTCAGAAAAATGCAGTAACAGGTATCCATTTTCACAATTTGTTTAACAAGAATGCCCTATAGCAGCGATGGTGAACCTATGGCACGCGTGCCACAGATGGCACGCGGGGCCCTCTGTGCAGGCACGCGAGCCATAAGCTCGCCCTCGCTGCCACTGCACTCACTGCCGCCGGCGGGTGGATAATCCGAGATGGTGGGCGGGTGCAGCACTACTTACCACCTGATAGGTGGTGAGGTGGCGATTGGTTGGGGCGTGGCTCTGAGGTTGGTGGGGCTACGTGCTCACAGAGACTGTGAGGGAGGAGGTGGCCAGTGAAGGCCCCCCTCACACACCGGAGGATACTGAGAAAGGGGAAACCCTGGCTTAACCTCGTGATGCCCAGAGCACAGGAGATGGAGGGAAAGGAAAGATGGATGGAAGCTGCCAGTGGCCCCCTTCCTCCGGCCTGGGGACAGAGGGGGAAGAGGATGAAGGTAACTGAACCAACCCGAGTAGTGTGGAGCCCTGCATAAGTTGTCAGCGGGGGGCAGTGTGTAAGATGGAGGGGTCCCACATCTGGACCACAAGTAACCCCCGCTTTATCCTGTGTGGTCCCGCCCGCTACCTGTGTGTGTCTGGGTGCCAACCCATGCCAGGAGACAGAAAGTCCCTGAGCCCTGCTTGCCGATTCCTGCTTTTTTTAAGTATGGTGTTGCTGTGAGTATTTTTGGGTCATTCGCATGGGATTCGTTTTCCATTGCATTATTTGTGTTTTTTATACTTATATTTGTGCTGAGTTTTGTCTCTTTCTTTAATAAATTGTGTTCGTGTACTGGGATCCACATCCCCTCTATTAACTCTCCTTGCATTTCGGTGCATGTGAGTGTTACAAGTTACTGTTTTTGTCCTGCTTGCTGTACCTGGCACTCAGCCCCCTGCAGTGGGAGGAGGGGGAGCTGTACACATGCATGCAGGTGTGAGACTGTGTGCGGGAGTGTGCGTGAGACTGTGTGCGGGAGTGTGCGTGAGACTGAGTTAGAGACTTGTGTGTGGGTGTGTGTGCATGGATGGAGGTGTGGAGCTCTGTGATACACACACCACACATTCCTGTGAGTTTTATTGCTGTGTAGCTCTGATACAGTAATGTGCAGTGTGTATGTGTGTATCACAGAGCTCCACAGCAATAAAACTCACAGTAATGTGCAGTGTGTATCAGCGTGATTATTATTGCTGTGGGGCTCTGTGATATGCTCATACACACCACACATTGCTGTGAGTTTTAATGCTGTGGAGCTCTGTGATGCGCTCATACACACTGCAGATTACTGTATCACAGAGCTCCACAGCAATACAACTCACAGTAATGTGCAGTGTGAGCATATCACAGAGTGTTTAACACACGTGTTTTTTTTTGGGGGGACAGCATTTCTTCTGTCACTCCAGGCAGCATGGTGGCTTGGGCCAGCCCTGCCTCAGAGGCACTGAAAGTAATTGCATTGCTTGGACCAATGGGAATGCACCATTGATCTCAAGCAGTTCAAAAAAGGCCTCTGTGGGACGCAGGCTTCCCATGCAATGATTGACACAGGACATTCATCGGGGCATCCCGCGTGGCTCTGTGCCTGGAGGCACATCCTGGAGAGCACCAAGAGACCCTGGGGAGCACTGAGAGCAGCAAGAGATCCTGGGGAGCAGCCAGATCCTGGGGAGCCCTTAGGGAGCTACCAGATCCTGGGGAGCCCTGAGGGAGCAGCCAGACCCTGGGGAGCCCTGAGGGAGCAGCCAGATCCTGGGGAGCTCTGAGAGCAGCCAGATCCTGGGGAGCTCTGAGAGCAGCCAGATCCTGGGGAGCACTGAGAGCAGCCAGATCCTAGGGAGCTCTGAGAGCAGCCAGATCCTGGGGAGCACTGAACCTGAACCTAAGTAGCTTGTTTATATCTCACTCAGATACTAGCCAGTGCCTCACCAGCCACTGACCTCACCGCATGTCACTGTTATATATGTATCCTCTGGGTATATATGCATCTTCTGGGGTCTGATATCTGGGTATACATGCATCTTTTGTGGTCTGATGTCTGGGTATACATGCATCTTTTGTGGTCTGATGTCTGGGTATACGTGCATATTTTGTGGTCTGATGTCTGGGTATACATGCATTTTTTGTGGTCTGATGTCTGGGTATACATGCATCATTTGTGGTCTGATGTCTGGGTATACATGTATCTGGGGTATGATGTCTGTGTTTGTCTTGTTTGTCACCATAGGAACTACGATTACAAACTGACGTGTAAAACTTCTTATATTGTATTTTTCTTCTGAGACTGAAGCACATAAATAGTTCAGACAGTCGTTTGAAGTGTTTTTCTAGAATAAATCATCAGTTTTCAGGTTTATTTGCAGGGTTGGCACTTTGAGACACATAGGTTGGTTCATCGATCCATTTTGGGCACTCGGGCTCAAAAAGGTTCGCCATCCCTGCCCTATAGAATATACAACCACAAAGGTTTGGATGATAAAATGTGAACAAATAATTTTACACGCTGTAAATGATTGAAATCAGAATGGAAATTTACTCATACTGTATCTGGTTAGATATATCTGTATCTGCAATATTAAATAACCTAAACTATGTTTTCATTTCAATGAATTCCAAAAAAAGCCACCAAAATATTCAGCTCCAGGCCCATAACGATCCTAATCCGACCCTGGATTGCGACAAGATGAGGAGAGTGATTGGATGTAGGGGCTGAAGGAAAGACTGGAGTCAAGAGTCACTCCGAGGCAGCGGACCTGGGCAGAAGGAAAGATAGTGACACCGTCAATAATTACAGAGAAGTCTGAAATCGCAATAGAGTTAGAGGGGGGAATTAGAAGGAGCTCGGTCTTGGATTATTGATCTTCAGGTAATGAGAGGCCGCCCAGGGAGAGATACCTGACAGACAGTCACTGAGAACAGAGGGAGAGAGATCGGGAGTGGAGAGGGAGATCTGAGTGTCTTCAGCGTATAGGTGATACTTGAAGCCATAGCTGGTGGTGAGTTTACCCACTGAGGAGGTATAGATGGGGAAGAGGAGAGGATCTAAGACTGACCCTTGAGGCCGACTGTAAGAGGAGGAATTGTCAGCAAGGGATACTGAGAAGGATCTATTAGAGAGATACGATTTTAGCCAGGAGAGGGTGGTATCACAAAGACCAAGAGAGAAGAGGGTCTCTATGAGGAGAGGATGGTCGACAGTATCAAAGGCAGCTGAGAGGTCAAGTAGGATCAGTATGGAGTAGTGGTCATTGCATTTAGCAGAAAGGGAGTCATTAGTAACCTTTGTGAGAGCGTTTCTGTTGAGTGTTGGGAACGAACGCCAGATTGCAGGGGGTTGAGCAAGGAGTTGGAGGATAGGAAGAGGGTTAAGCGGTCATAGACTAGTATTTCTAGCAGTTTTGACTCTAGCAGAAGTAGTGAAACTGGACGGTAGTTTTCAGGAGAATTTGGGTCGAGGGAGGGTTTCTTGAGAATGGGTGTGATAGTGGCATGCTTGAAAGGAGAGGGGAATGAGCCAGAAGAAAGGGATAGGTTGAAAATGTGAGTACGAGCAGGAGTGATAGATGAGGACAGAGAAGATAGTAGGTGAGAAGGGATAGGTCTAGTGGGCAGGTAGTGGGGCGAAGGGATGTGCATGGCTGAAAAATTTGTTATTCTTAGTTCCGTTTCGTTACGTTTTTAAATCATTTCGTTTCCGGAATTTCAGAACTAATTTTGTTTCATATTTCGTTTCATTTCCTTTTGGATCGATTTGAAATTTCGAATCGATTTGAATTTCATAAATCAATTTGATAGTTGATATCAATTCGAATTCTGGATCATTAAATAAAACCCCCAATTAATCAAATTTTGCTGTTAAAAGAAAAGCTAGGGTTACATTTTAAGCTGTGTCACAGATTCAGTATTTGAATTCTCCAATATTTGGTGAATTCCCATGTTTTGAATTTTTTAAACAGTGAAACAAATTAATTTGTTTCATAAAGTCCTTTGCTGACTGTTACTTGTATTGTAAGTTAAGATCAATACGATAGTTGATATCAATTTGATAGTTCGTTTCAAATTCCATAGTTGATATCAGTTATTCAATTTTTTCTTTTATGATGATGACACAGTCTAAAACGAAATAAATTCGTTATATACCGTTTCGTTTCGAATTGTATCGATTTGTTATTCGGAAGTACTTCCGAAATACGAATTATCAAATTTCGTTCCAAATTTTACTGAAACAAATGCACATCTCTAGTGGGGCTTGAGGAAGACACTAGAGAATGGACTTCATCCTCTGTGGTTGGGGCAAAGTGGGTGAGTGTCGAGGTGGGGTTGGCTGGGGGAGGAGAAGTGCTGTATGCTTGTGCTGGGATATTGATACGGATGGTGAGTTTTTTTAATTATGAAGTAGTCAGCAAGATCTTGAGCAATGAGGTTGGATAGGGGAGGTGGCGCAGGTGGGTAGAGGAGCGAGTTGAAGGTTGAGAACAGTCTTTTGGGGTTGGAAGAAAGTGAAGATATAAGAGAGGAGAAGTAAGTTTGTTTGGCGAGGTGAAGGGCAGTTGTGTATGAGTGGAGAAGGAACTTATAGTTGATGAAGTCAGCTTCGGAGTGGGATTTCTTCCAAGCACGCTCAGCAGCGCGGGAGCATCTCTGCAAGTTGCGCGTCTGCTTAGAGAGCCAGGGCAGAAACTGGCGAAGTGGAATTTTGTGCAGTTGTTTAGGAGCAAGAGAGTCTAGAGTAGAGGAGAGTGTGTTATTTTAGTGGGATGTTGCACGATCGGGACAGATTATGATGTGATGGGATGTGATGGGATAGTCTGGGATAGGGGATCTCATTCAGCTGCCATCTCTTTTTTTTTTTGTTTTAAGTATTTTTATTTCAAAGTCAACAGAGACACACCAAAAGGTCAAACATCAATAAGTGGCCTCGCAGGGCCAGAAAAGGTCATCCACGTAAGTATACAAAAGAAAAGAAAGAAAAACGAAAAATAAAACATTACAGAACGGTAATACTTCAGATATTAAAAGAAACCGTAGGCAGTTTACGTATGAAACATAGAAAAGTGGACAGTATATCATCAGGATGGTGGTAAAAAAAAAAAAGGGGGATTTGGGGAAAGGCACACACCAGATTGTGACGGTCCTGGCTCACTCCCAGGTGTCGAAAAGACAATAGGAGGCCATGGAAACAAATGTCACAAGGCCCGGGCCCTCGAGGGCCAAATATGGCAGGCAGAGCCATGGTGTCCGCCACAGTGGCACACCTCAAGTCTACCCGGAAAGTGCCAAAAAAAAAAAAAAGGGGGGGAGGGGTAAGGGAGGGGAGTAAAGGCCAACATCCATACGATAATACGAGCCCCAACAAGACTGCATGTTGCCATAAAGTAGTCATTGTAATAACCAGAAAATATATATAAAAATATATAAAGATTAAGGAAACGCATAAAAAGTCTAACATCCACAGGGAGTCACATGGGAAGGTGGGGAATAAAAGAAAAAGACACATCCAAAAATAAAAAAAAGACAGCAGGTTGCCAGAAGGGAGTCAGCGTTATAGCCAAAAGCAGAGATCAGCAAAAAGAGTCAATGTTCCACAATGGACCCCATGAGGTTGGAGGGCAGGGAGAAACCAGGGAGGGAAACTAAGGGCAAGCGCCGAGACGGCAAAACACTAACTAAGTCAAGGCCATAAGGAAGGCCAAACCTCTGCATCAACCCGGATCATCCGAGGCGGGAGGCGGGTAGAATCCTAGCGGAGCCAACAAAGGCCATGCTTCATCTGGTGTGGAGGTCACCTGCACAACCCCATTAATTGTCAGGCAAAGTGTACCAACAGCCCCCCATCTGTAGCGAACCCCCTCAGCTCTCAGACGAGTGGTCACCTCTTTAAAACGTCGTTGAGCCATCAACGTTGCAAAAGGTAGGTCAGCGAAGAGGGACAATGTCAGTGTCTCGTAAAGAAGGGGCGAACCAGCAGCCGGGACCGCCATAAGCCGAAGCCGCACAGCAACATCTCTCGCCACCGCCAAGACATCCCGGGAGGCTGCAGTCAGGGCCATCGGGGATTTTCGGAGTCGCAGCACCGAGTTAAAAACCCCCAATCCAATTGGCTCCAGTCGGAGCAGGTGAGCCGCGAGTCGATTCACCAGCTCTAAGACCGCTTGGTTCGACAGCGTATCAGGGATCCCTCTGATCCTAACGTTCCGCTGGCGGTGACGAGTTTCCAGCCGCTCCACTGATTTCGATAGGTATTCTACTTGAACCTGTAGGGATTCCACCCGTGACTGCAATTGACCGTGGGCCACCTCCACCTCAGCTGTACGGTCCCGGACCTCAGCCACCTGAGTCCAGACTCCGGTCATCTCCGACTTCACTCCAGCAATATCAGTGCGCCACGTCGCTTTCAGGTCTGCCAGCATAGCACGTAAATCACCCTTGGTAGGGAGCAGGTGATCATCCTGTGCCTCGCCATCATTCACTAGCACTGCGGGGGGCAATACAGATGTGCCGACCACCAAGCCTGCAGTCCCTGTACCGCCCGGCCTCGTCTCCGTGGCACCGCCAGCCCCAGACGGGGAGGGTATCTCTTCGGTCTGAGGTCCCCCTTTCACCCCCCGGTTGCTCTGTACTCGTGGTGTGGGAGCTTCCACCCCCTCTTGGTTGCGCCTCATCTCCTCTCCCAGGGATTCCCTGATGTCACGCTGGCGACTGTCCGCAGATGGCTGGGTCTTCGGCTGCGGCTTTTTCCCCATTTGACTGGTCCGCACTGTATGGGCAAACGTCCCAGCCAGATCAAGCTCTCTCGCGGGGCGCAGGACGAATCCTCACCAAGGCTTCTCACCTCCTAGGCCTCAAAATGGCCGCCGGGCCGCGTGTAGTCTCCGAAAAATCTGTCTATGGAAGGCAATAATCTCCACGGATCCCCCGGGGTCAGCCGCACTCTACCTTCAGTAACATAGGGGCGGCAGGGAGAGAGTCAGAAAAGTCCCCAGGAGGGCAGTAAAGTCAGCTAATGGAGACTCGATAGTGGAGCTCCATGAAAACACGTCTTCTCTCCTGCACAGCTAAGCTCCGCCCAGGGTACACTTCTTATCCCCTTTCAGCTGCCATCTCTTAGCATAGATAACACAATAGATCCCCCAGCATCCTTGTCTAAACATTCACTCCTCCACCCCATTGCACATTCACTACTGTTTTATCCTATATCACAGTAAATTGAAACACGCCATAAGATTTTGGTAAATGTTGCATCGCGTGAAAAATCCACAAATGGAAACAGGAGATGAAAGCCTATTTTTCGTTTTCTTTTTACACTCAAGTACTTCAAAAAAACAAAACAGCATCCTGTGTTTTATAGTGTGTTTTGTTTGTAATGGCCCCTATTCAGACATCAGGCTCGATTTATTTCGGAAACGCAATCTTTTTTTAAGATGGTTTTCGGCTATTTTTTGGTTCGTGAGATTCAAAGGCAGGTTTGGCAGCTTTTCGATTTCCTGAGAAAAAGTTTCAATGGAATTATCAGCTTTAGCAATTTAATTCGAATCTATCAGGATATTGGTTTCTGAACATATATCAAGTGCTGCTGAACGGTGTCGATAAATGGCTTTTCTGATGCTTGTAGCGCTGTTAATGTGTTTGTCCAGCTCTTACTTTTCAGAGATTGCGAGTTTCGTATTGGAAAATAAAACCCCACATGGACGTTTAAACTGAAGTTTTGCAAACGCACGACTTACTGTAAAACCGGAAAATGTGCGTCTTACTGTAAATTCCGGTCATGCACATTTTTACTGTAAATCCAGTAAAATGCAGATTTTATTTTAATTCCTGTATAAGTGAGTCTTGCTGTAAATCCCAGACTTGGTCGTCATACCTGAAAATATTACAGTACGGACTGCAAGTTGTCCAATTTCTGTGAAATATTAAAGCGGGACTTGCAATCTGTAAATATTATTGTGGAATATTACATTAGGAACTTGTGAGTTGAAAACATGACTCTAAAATATTAAAGTTCGGACTTGAGGTTTTATTCAAAGAAAGCCAAACTGGCCCGAAATTGCAACAGACAGTGAATTTCCCCATACGGTGACATTTCGGGGTCATTCGGCTATTCAAAACATGGGAATTCACCAAATATTGGAGAATTGCCAGCTAAATACGGTGGTTGTCGACGGCAGTGAAATCCCCATAGAGAAGCAATGGTTAATCAATTCATAGACATCAAACATCAGGGAAATGTCAGCGAAATGTCCTGACGGTCGGTGGTTTCATTCGGCAGGTTTATTCAGATGAATCCCTTAGGTTTCAATGTAAAAAATATTCCCGTTTTTATTCAATATATATTAAACGGTTTACTCTTTTAATTTGCAGCAAAAAGTCTCTTTATTTATTTATTTTTTGGATTTTTTTAGGCATTTTCAGGCAAAAATTTATTTTCCTATTTTTTTTAAAGAGCTTTTTTTTATCTGGAACAGACATTTTTATTATCATTCATTGGACCTTATATGTTAATTCCAGACATTTTCATCCAGTAGTTTTTTGCAAACAGAGTTTGACATTTTTTGAGTTTCAATCTATTTTTTTTTTTTTTACCCCGTTCGTCAGCTTGCCGGCTTTTTCCAGTGGCTGGTTGGCGCTGTGTTCGGCGGATTGTCGACTGTTTTCTGATGTGTTTGGCGAGTTTGCGGAGAATCGTCGGGTACGTTCGTAGGGATTTCTGCAGAGTTTTGGATCGATCTGATGTTTTGAATCGTATCCGTGGCTTATCTGTCATTTTTCGGCAGATTTTCAGCAGATTTTCGGATCCATTGTCTGCACTTCCGGAACCCTGCGGTCAATGCTGAATTCACCTCAGGGTCGGAGAATTTGATTCCCCGAAGTGCGGGGAACGAGAGAGCACGGAAATGTCAGTGACTCTGAATAACCCCTTTAGAGTTTTCGAGTGATCTGTAGATTTTTGAGTCAATCACTTAACTGGAGGCATCTGCAGAGACAGTCCTTCTTCCTGCCCATGAAAGGAACCTGCAGACAGAGTATTCAGTTTGAGGTCCATCTTCTCTCTTTTTTGGGGGATACCTGGATACGATTCTGGAAAATTTGGCTTCATGAACGAGACCTTCTCTGTAATCTTTGTGAACTGTTCCAAAATGTAACCAGTTTTCATTTCTTTTTGGGGAATACTATGGTGAATCCATGTCATGGGCATTCATTGGATGGAAAACTCAGTGTAGACCACGTTCTGCATTGTCTTGTCCTGCAGGCCACCCACATTTTGTTAGACTATGAATGTCAGGTTTCTTCTTCTAAGCACGAATAAAGAGTCACACATCCTGTGATACAAGAACAGCAACTTAATTAGACATGGCCTCAAACAAACAAGACATCATGATCCCTCGAGTAGTGATCTGAAGCTAAATTAGCATTTATACATGGAAATGGGTTGATTTTGGTGCAAGACATTAAGAATAAAGTATTTAAAAGTAACAAATGTAAATTTTTCATAGGCCACCATTTTATTTTTTGCCATAATAATTATCTGCCCCAGTTTATTGTCTGGAAACGGTGATTTTCTGAATCAGTGGCAAAAATGTTATGAAAAGACTTCATGTACAAATTAGATCACAAAAGCCACAAAGCAAGAGAAAAAGAACCAGTGTAATACATAAACATATACAAAGGAAGGAAGGAATGCACAGAAGGAAGGGATGGGTGGAGGGAAGGAAGGAATGAAGCAATGGATAGAAGGATGGAATGATGGAAGGAAGGGAAGGATGGAAAGACGGAAGGAAGAGAAGGATGGAAAAATGGAAGGAAGGCAAGGATGGAAGGAAGGGAAGGATGGCAGGAATGTGAGGATGGCAAGGATGGATAAAGGGAAGGGAATGAAGGAAGGAAGGTTGGAAAGAAGGGAAGGATGGACAGAGAGATGGAAGGAAGGAGAGGAAAAAGGTAGAGGAGGATGGAAGTGGAGAGATGAGGTCAAGAAAGGAAGAAATAAGGGGAGAAAGAAGGCTGAGGAAGGAAGGGTAGAAAGAAAGTGGAAGAAGGAAGGAAGTAAAGATGGGAAGCAAAGTGAAGTTGCGAAGAAAGGGGAGACGTGATGGAAGGAATGAAGAAAGGATGGGAATGGAACAGAGAGAAATGGAGAGATGAAAGGGGTCTATATTAAAGCACTAATGGTTCTAGAATGATGTTCGCCATGTGTTTGAAAAAGAGATCTTAATAAAAAGTAATTCCTATCTCTGTATCCACTGTAACCATGAACACTGACTGTTAAACGCTAGGCTTGTGCACCGATTTTTTTTTCGGTTCGATTCGGTTCGATTTTTCGGATTTTTAAACTTTTCGATTCGGCTCGTTTCGACCGATTTCGGTTTCGATTCGATTCGGTTCGACCTGTTTTTCGGGTACATTTTTTTTTCGGAATTTCGACCATTTTTCGTATTTTCGTGTCACTGTGCTCGGTTTTTGTATCGACTTTTCGTTTTTTTCGAAAAAGTTTCGTTTTTCAGAAAATTTTCGTTTTTACAAAATTTTCGTTTTTACAAAATTTTCGTTTTTTGAAAAATTTTCGTTTTTCGGAATTGCACATTTTTCGGCATATCGACCATTTTTCGTATTTTCGTGTCATTTTGCCCGTTTTTAGTATCGACTTTTCGTTTTTTTCGAAAAATTTTCGTTTTTCAGAAAATGTTCGTTTTTACAAAATTTTCGTTTTTCGGAAAATTTTCGTTTTTTTCGAAAAATTTTCGTTTTTCGGAACATCTGTTCTCCTCGTTTGCCACATTTCAAGCCCATTCGAAAAATCCGAAAATATTTCGTTTCGGCTCGGAAAACATTTCGGATCTGAACTTTTCGGATCTAAAATTTTTCCGGAAATTCGGCCGCATCCGAAAACACGAATCGGGAAATTTCGTGAAAATTCCGAAATTCCGAAACCCGAAACGCACATCCCTATTAAACGCTTAGCTAATGTGTGCTCCATCTACATACACTGTAAGGGTTTAATTCATTTAAGAGGGATTCTTTCAATCTAGGCGCTTTTTCTTAAGAGGTTTAAGCTGTAAAGGGGACCTGGCTTTTGAATTTAAGGTAACCTGCACTTCTGGACTAACTACTGTGATAAACCGAGCCGTGTTTTATGACACAGGGTTATGAGATAGAAGTAGTTACCGATGGCTGATATTTAAAGTATAATTTATTGGCAGGAGTTTTTCCTATGGACGGCTCAATTGCTCAAGCACTAATACATACTAGGAGCAAAACAGTTTTATCGTTTTAATTACTGCATATCTTAAGGTTACCATATGTTGCTTTTATTACCCAACATCAGTGGGAAAGCAACCAATTTATTGACTCCGAAAAAATGTAAATATAAGCTTTACTATATCATTAAAATCACTTAAAGAGACATTTTAGCACCTCTTTAGTAAGTGGCAAGACACCTAACGGTACATACTTACCTACCACACAATATCGGCTGTGGAGTCCAGTGGTAACGTCTCTACCCTTCAACTGTGGTTAAGCAAGTCAAATCCCGTTCAGCACATCCCTCCAATACAACTGTGGAGAAGCAAGTTTCGACTCTACGAGAAGTGGGTTCAACCTAATCACCAGGTCACTGCTCTACAATCATGGAAAGATGACTCGATCCCTCTCAGAAGACGCCACCAGCGAGTGTCCTTGGGCAAGACACCTAACGATATGGATGCGCCTCCCTCACAAAATACTTGTACATCTCATAGATTGTAATTTCCCTTGGGACCAGGGACCCCCTGAATCAGGCCGTATCATCCATGTGAGGTATTCTAATGTATTAACCCCTTATACACAGATCTTGTAAAGCGCTTTCAGTATTTGTGACGCTATATAATTAAAGGATAATAGTAATAATAACTGTATGCACCATGACCACTTCAGCTAACTAAAGTAGTCAGGATATGTAGAGTGCATCTGCCGAATTATTTATAGGGAAAAAAGGGGAGGGGGGTAATTTAAGACACCAGTCCATGCCTTTATTTTTTTTTTTTACATCTACACCAACCAATAAATAAAGTAAATAAATAAAAATATATATATAATTAAAAAAAAATCGAAAAAAGCTTATTATGTAAATCAGGTAAAACACACCTGAATCATATAATTATCTAGGCTTATTACCACGCACACTCAAAGCAAGTGGCTATCCAAATAGACCCCCCTGTAGCTAATAATTCATTGGTTGCACCTTTCTGTGTAATGTAATACGGTGCAAGCAAACAAACCCCTTTATAATATAACTCTACTTTTTCTCCCAGCATGATCAATTTGGCTACAAATATTCAGTTTCCAACAATTTTCATTTCATTTAATGATTCTGCTCAGGTGTCAAGTCCTGCAGGAATGCATGGGAACGCAGTTCCCTCACTATTTTAGTAGGAGGAACTTAGTTCCCTTTTGGCTGATATACACGGAAGCTGCAACACCTGTCTATATAGACACAATTAATAAATCCGTCTATATTTAGGGTATTTTTCCGGGATTTAAATACATTGGGAAGGCATGGCAATGACAATTTCTAACAGGGTTATTCAAAGAGAATCGAAAAGTCACCGCAAGTTCAGTGACTTTTCGTTCTCTTCAATTCAGTTCGATTTGGCGATCCCATTTCGGCGACCCTGCGGTGTATTCAGCAAGCACCACAGGGTCGTCGTAGTGCAGGAAAAAGCCGCCGCCAATCCGACAAAGACTCACCGCAAAACCCGGCGAACGCACACCGAAACCGGCAAAAACATCTGGATTAACCCGCCGAACACGCCGGAGAAACCCGAGCAGGAGTAGATCACAGCATAGAACAGCCGCCGGAAAAAGCCGACACCGCAGACGAATGGAGTGAAAAAAAAAAACCAGTATGCTTGAATGTTTGAAAAGTGAAACGCTGTTTGCAAAGAAACTACTGAGCGAAAATGTCTGAAATTTACATATGAGGTCCAGGGAATGATAATAAAAAGGGCTGTTACAGAAAAATGAAAAAACGATTTAAAAAGAACGGAAAAAAAAATTCGCAAAAGAATCCCGAAAAAGGCCTGAAAGTTCCTAAAAATTCTAAAGATAAAGAGACATTTTACTGCAGATTAAAATAATAAACCGTTTATTAGATATTGAATTAAAACGGGAATATTTTTAACATTGAAGCCTATGGGATTCGCCTGAATAAACCTGTCGAATGAAACCACCAAATGGCAGGGCAATTCAGCAACCTTTCACTGCTGGTTTCTGTTTTCTGAATAGATGAAGCATTGCTTCTCTATGGGGATTTCACTGCTCTCGAACAGGCACCGAACGGG
Organism: Leptobrachium leishanense; assembly: GCA_009667805.1. Lineage (NCBI taxonomy): Eukaryota > Metazoa > Chordata > Amphibia > Anura > Megophryidae > Leptobrachium > Leptobrachium leishanense. Next base: position 15,308,876 of record CM019066.1, read on the forward strand.
CACCATATGTGCAGGCAATTCGCCAAGATTTGGCGAATTGCCTGCTCTCTGGATAGTTGAATGGCCAGGAAAAGTAACTGAACGCTGAATTTCAGCGTTCAGTTACCTTTCGCCAGCAATTCGGATCTCTTTGAATAACCCTGTAAGTGTTTGCCTGAGGAATGGTATTCTCGTTCTTAAAGAAGCGCTGCAGCTGCTGCGGCTCCCAATAATCTTTGAGACTAGAATGTACAGAAATGTTGGGGAGTTCCCACACTTATTTTTTTAGGACTTGACCCCTGATTCTGTTACTGAACGAGTCCGTGAAAGGTGGCGAAAATCAATTCTGTTCGCTGATCATTCTCCGCCATAAGGAAGGGTAAGCAACGTTAAAGTCACATGAAAGCCTAAGACATCCAAACAGTCTGATGCTATAAAAGAGCAGTGTTAGAATGTACTCTTTATTAAGTATTTAGAAAAAAGAAAGGCTGCAGTCTTAATAAGGAGATTGAAGAGTATGAAAAGGTTGTAAAAGTTTATGATGTGTTTAATGTTATAATTTATATCGAGCCTTTCAAATATTTGTAACACTGACATTGGACATTGCCCAAATCTCTCCAAGCTTACAAGCAGTCTTATTTTAGATTAGGTTACATTACAATGAAATAGGTGACTAAGATGGCTTTTATTGCCTCTGCTGCGTAATTATAAGGACAAGTAATTATTACTCTGACGTGTGTCACATGTCTTTGGCATGCAGATAATTTTACTAGAATAACTGTGTGAGTGAGCCAGATCAATTAGCGTGTTTGTATTTGCACTAGAATAGTTGCAGGAATTTAAGCAGCCATTTTTATTATTATTATACGAATTCTATAAAAAAAACATTGGGAATCGAGAGCAAAAAAACTTTTATTTACCTTAGCCTCATTTAAACATTGCGAACACTATCAGGGTTATTCAAAGAGATCCGAATGACTGGAGAAAGGTAACCGAGCGCTGAAAATCAGCGTTCGGTTACCTTTCCTGGCCATTCGGCTATTCAGAGAGCAGGCAATACGCCAAATCCTGACGAATTGCCCGTTTTGCCTGTTCGAGGGCAGTGAAATCCCCATAAAAAAGCACTGCTTCGTCTATTCAGAGAACACAAACCAGCAGTGAAAGGTTCCCGAAATGCCCTGCCATTCGGTGGTTTAATTCGACAGGTTTATTCAGGAGAATCCCATAGGCTTCAATGTTAAAAATATTCCCGTTTTAATTTAATATCTAATAAACCGTTCATTATAATATTCTGCAGTAAAAAGTCTCCTTATTTATAGATTTTTTAGGATATTTTAAGCATTTTTCTGGATTTCATTTTTTTTTTAAAAAGTCAGATTTTTTTTTTAAGTTTTCTTCTTTTTTCTGTAACAGCCTTTTTATTATCATTCCCTGGACCTCATATGTAAATTTCAGACATTTTCGCTCAGTAGTTTCTTTGCAAACAGTGTTTCACTTTTCAAAAATTCAAGCAAACTGTTTTGCTAATCTATTCACTGCCTCTTCTGCGGTGTCGGCTTTTTCCGGAGGCTGCGCTGCGTGTGATTGACTCCTGCTCGGGTTTTTCCGTGGTTTTCGGCGGGTTAATCCAGGGGGTTATCATTGCTGAAAACCCCATTATAGAGTAGATGTGTGATGTTACCAGCATACAAATATTACTTGCTATAACTATAACTATTGCTATAACTACTACAAATACAAATTAACAGGGGTGTGACTATTATTATACTTTATTTATATAGCGCCAGCACATTTCGCAGGGCAATGGGCACGTTATAGACAGGGTTACAATACATTGAGACTGAACAACATTTTGATAAACCAGTACAGGAGGAAACGAGGGCCCTATTCCCGTGGGAATTTACAATAAAAAAAAAGGGTTGGGGTGAAAACAGGAGGAGAGGACTGCGAGGTGAGAGTGATGGACTGCAAGGTGAGAGGGATGGACTGGTTGGGGCAGTGAGGTGTATTAGTAAGTCGGGTGGTAGGCTTCCCTAACTAGGAATGTCTTAAGGGAAGTTGGAACATTTGAAGGAAGAGAAGTTAGGGGAAAGTCTAACCGTACGAGGGAGAGCGTTCCAGAGGATGGGGCTGCGCGTGAGAAGTCCTGCAGTCTATCATGGGAAGAGGTGATGCGGGGAGAAGCTAGGCACAGGTCACTGTTTGATCTTAGGGAGCGGGCTGGGGTGTATTTGGTGATTAGTGAGGACAGGTAGTGGGGAGCTGAGTTAGTGAGGGTTTTGTAGGTAAGGATAAGGATTTTGAATTTAATTCTGCAGTGGATGGGGAGCCAGTGAAGGGACTCGCAAAGAGGACCAGCAGAGACAGAGCGGTGGGTGAGGTGGATGAGCCTGGCAGAGGCATTCAGAATGGATTGTATCTATATCACACTCATTTATTTGACAGAAAGGCCACTTCTGCATGTATGCTTATAATGCAGACACATTTGCAACTGTTCAAGAAAAAAGAAAAGCATCATCTAGAGGGATATTCGGCACACTTTGGGGCGCATCAGCGATTCCAGTTCACCTACCATGACGTGAATTCACTATTCGCAGCAGGTACCTCTTAATAGGCTTGTGCACCGATTTTTTTTTCGGTTCGATTCGGTTCGATTTTTCGGATTTTTAAACTTTTCGATTCGGCTCGTTTCGACCGATTTCGGTTTGGATTCGATTCGGTTCGGCTCGTTTTTAGGGTACATTTTTTTTCGGAATATCGACCATTTTTCGTATTTTCGTGTCACTGTGCTCGGTTTTTGTATCGACTTTTCGGAATTTCGGAAATTTTCGTTTTTCGGAATTGTACATTTTTCGGAATATCGACCATTTTTCGTATTTTTCGTGTCACTTTGCTCGTTTTTTGTATCGACTTTTCGTTTTTCGGAAAATTTTCGTTTTCAGAAAATTTTCGTTTTTTAGAAAATTTTCGTTTTTCGGAAAATTTTCGTTTTTCGGAAAATTTTCGTTTTTTCGGAACGTCGTTTGACACATTTCAAGTCCAATTCGAAAAATCCGAAAATATTTCGTTTCGGCTCGGAAAACGTTTCGGATCTGACATTTTCGGATCTAAACATTTTCAGAAATTCGGCCGCATCCGAAAACACGAATCGGGAAATTTCGTGAAAATTCCGAAATTCCGAAACCCTACTTCTTAATGGGACAATTTCACTGTCGCTGAATTTTGGCGATCTGCAATGTATTTCGCTGTCAATCTGCCAGTATTTGGTGAATTGACAGTTTTCTGAACAGCCGTACTGCCACGAAATTGCACCGTATGGTGAAATTCACAGTTCGGTGCAATTCGTTGGCAAGTATGCAACCTATTGAATAATCCTTTTAGTGTACAGAGCTTTACATCCCAACAATATTTTTGTAATGGATGAATGAGTAAATAAAGAATAATATGAAAATATATTTTTTAATGATTTAACAATCTCTCAAAATATCAATCTATACAAAAAATTATTTGTTGTATTACATCCTTAAGTGTTAGCTATGCATTTCATGTCTTAAATATTTGTTATAACTTTAAGAATAAGTGCTTGCTAGTGAAGGGGTTAATTCAGCATGTTGAGGTAGTGAAGGGGTTAATTCAGCATGTTAAGACAAGCATTTTTCTAATTGATATCCATGATTTATGTCCTACATTAAGCAAGTTATTCTTGATTTATACACACATATGCTTACATAGCAGCTGGTAGCTAATATATCATGTTACATGTATCTATGTATGTATATATTATACATTACAAATCAATCATTGCAGAAGCATCGTAGGGACTTACCTGATATTTGTAAAGCCAGTGTATAGTTAGGTCAGGCTGGAGAAATCTGCAGACTCTTCTTTAAATGGGAATAACTTGCTCGACAAAGGAAATTAACCCTTTCGCTGCGTCGGACACGCTCAGCGCGTCCACCCGCAGGTAGGGTTCCGTGCGGAGGACGCGCTGAGCGCGTCCTCCCTTTGGGGCCAGCGATCAGCCGGATTACGGCCGATCGCTGTGCCCCCCCCAGGGCGGGCTGACATCCTCGATGTCAGCCCAGCACCCGGAACCGCCGCCGCCACAATTAGATGTCATCACAGCGGCGCAATGACATCTAATTCAGGCGCCCCCCCCGCGTGTGCGGAGGAGGCGCCTGAAAGGGAGGGGGGGAGGTCCTTTGGACCCCTCTCCCTCCCGATCGCCGGGGTACAGAGGGTTAATCCAGGCACCGTTTGGAAGGGCACAGCCTGCCCTTCCTAACGGTACCTGGCATTAACCCCATGGGGGCCGGATCATGAATCGGCGCCAAAAAGCGCCGGTTCATGATCCTTTCCCGGAGCTGGCCGACATCTTGGATGTCGGCCAAGCCTCCGGGAACTCCCTCTGAGGACTGGCGTCATCGTGCATAGCAACAATGGTACCAGTCCTGGAGTTAACCCCTAACTGCCACCAATGGTGGAGATAGGGAGTTCCAATGAACCCCCTATCTCCCGATCCGTGGCAGCTAGGGGTTAATGTTTCGTACTGTTGGATTGGCCAGAGCATGGCCGTTCCAACGATACCAAACATGACTATGGAAAACGTTTTAAAAAAATAAATAAATAAAAATAAAAAAATATTTTAAAAACAAATTATATATAAAAAAAATAAACAAGTTTTTTTTCTTTTTTTTGGTTTGTCAATGCAGCAATATTGTTCCCATTTCAATTATAATGTGAACAATGATGCTGCACTAATGATTTTTGTATATGGTGCGTTTGTTAAAAATCGCGTAATTTTCCCCAAAAAAAATGTAACGAGTCCCCATTTCAAATTTTTTAACAAGCGCAACCCATAGAAAATATAACCACAATTGCTCACATGTTAAAATGTGAAAAAAACACTTTACACGTTGTAAATTATTGAAAATTCATATTTTATTGCATTTTTTGTTATAATATACAGACAGGACATGACGTATACATATAATAATGACATATTATGAATTTCCCGAGTCTGACGGAAAGAACGATAGATAATATGTCTGGGTCGCATACTAAAATAAGCCTTCAAAACACGTTTAAACAAGACGAGCGAAACAGGTAAAAATGAGCTCAGCACAGAGGCGTGAAACGCCTCAGCAGCGAAAGGGTTAATAATGGATGTAAATTAAAAAAAAAAAGAGTGTTTAACCCTTTCACTACCAATCTCTACTTAACCTCTTCACTACCAACTGATTTTCCAAAACATCATTGTCAGAAAACAGTGTTTTTTGGTAAAGTAATTTTCAATTAGTTGTAAAGTAAGAAATATTTGAGCTTGTACCTATTGTATTTCTTACTGTAAATAACCTATTTTGGCCATTAGATGGCGCCATCTACCGCCAAATAGAGTTACAGAGGTTTGAGTGGCTGGTCTATTTTCTTCTTATTTTCCCTGCATCGGCTGCTGCCAGCTGCTGAAAGCCTGATATTTCAGAGCTTTCAGCAGCTAATTTACAGTTATAGTTCTTTGGGCATTTTGCCCACAGGGCTAAAACTTTGGGGGCACCTCCTGCAGCCCAAAAGCAAACAAAATTTGTTTCCAACAAATTAGCTTTTGGGCGGCAGATCAGTATATAGAGATATCTTGATATCAGTAGTGAAGGGGTTGAAAAAAAATCATACATTTATTAGAAATATGAGATGTCTAGTTAACAATTCAATTTAGTGTAAAATGGTGATTGTTATTAAAAAATAATTAAAGTGTTAAAAACAATGTAAATTTGCTTATTTTTCTCTTCAAGTATTCATTTTTCCTTTACAGAAATATTGCTTGAATGAAAGGTTCTGATCTCTAGGTGGTGTCCCTTATCCTTACACAGTTACAAATGGGATCTACATTATCAGCATACAGGCAGAAATGGTCTCTGATTCAAACAAGGTAAATGGGGTAAAGATAGATCATAAAATGTTGATTTCCGGCTTATGGGGATTTGTAGTGATCATACTGAGATTATTAGCAATACAGCTTCCAAAAAATACCAATATCTGTATGTGCTGCATAATGCCTGTGTATGGGAATTACAGTAACACCTTGTATCTGTATGTGCCGCATAATGCCTGTGTATGGGAATTACAGTAACACCTTGTATCTGTATGTGCTGCATAATGCCTGTGTATGGCAATTACAGCAACACCTTGTATCTGTATGTGCTGCATAATGCCTGTGTATGGAAATTACAGTAACAACTTGTATCTGTATGTGCTGCATAATGCCTGTGTATGGAAATTGCAGTAACACCTTCTATCTGTATGTGCTGCATAATGCCTGTGTATGAAAATTACAGTAACACCTTGTATCTGTACGTGCTGCATAATGCCTGTGTATGGCAATTACAGCAACACCTTGCATCTGTATGTGCTCAAGCTGCATAATGCCTGTGTATGGAAATTACAGTAACACCTTGTATCTGTATGTGCTGCATAATGCCTGTGTATGGGAATTACAGTAACACCTTGTATCTGATGGCACTCGAACCACAATTTTCCAGAGGTTAAAACATAACCTTTAAATCTAAAGTTTATGTTTTAACCTCTTGAAAATTGTGGTTCCAGTGCCCTAAAGATACAGATATTGTTACCTTTCAGGGTTACACCCACCTCCAAACAAGGTTACTGAACTCTATCATTGCATATTGGGAAACGTTCTGCTTATATTCTACTCTATATGATCTAGGGCAGGAGTCAGCAACCTTGGCTTCCTAATGTTTTGGGAACTACATCTCCCAAGATGCTCAGTCACCCATTAGGCTGACTGAGCCACATGGGAAATGTAGTTCCCAAAACATCAGGGAGCAAAGGTTGCTGATCCCTGATCTAGGGATACAGATTTGTGTTTTAAGGTCATCATGTTTAAACAAGATTTGAAGTCTTGTTTTATGATAGGACCCAGACAAATTATATATCCTTATTTTCTTCAGACTTGGCAGATTCATAATATATCATTATTATATGTATATGTCATGTTCTGTCAGAATTCTATAGCAACAAATGTAAAAAGAAGGAAAAAAAATCCATTCTGATTTCAATCATTTACATCTTGTAAAATACTTGTTTTCACATGTTATCATCCAAACTTTTGTGGTTATATATTCTAGGGCACTCTTATTAAAAAAAATAGATATGGGAACTTGTTACAGTATATTTCTGAGAAAATATGCAAGTTTAACCAAAACTGAAAAAAACACCACACTTTTTCGCTTGTATTTTGCCGCATGTTTTTTTATGAATAATTTGACTATGTATAAAACACTGACTTTGCACCTGATGTGGAAAAAGGGAAGGTCAGTAATGGCAGTGGTATTGCTAATTTATCTGTGACAAATGGACAATGCCATTGGTTTAATCAATAAATAAAATCTTTTACATGGTCAGACTTTGACCTATCCTGTGATACCTCACGTGACTTTGTGGCAGTGGCAGAAGTACCAGGGTCGCAGCGGTCGCAGTTGCGACCGGGCCCTGGCATTCCGCCACTGGAGGGGGGCCCAGCGCCCTCCGGCAATCAGCACCGGAATCTGGGAGTCGTGCGCTGGCCGTCCCTCTCCCTGCGATAGGCCGATGACATGCAGCTTGGCCGCTCATGTGGGATAGGAACCACCTGACCAGCGCACGAGATCCTCTCGCGAGACCTCTGCGCTGATCAGGTGGTTTCCGGCGAGCGGCCAAGACGCATGCGTCCAGCGGCCGCTCGCCTCGGAGAAGAACGGGACACCGGCGGAGCCTGCCCTGGGGCCAGCAGAGGTGAGAGCTGGGGGCCCTATATACCCATGAGAGCCGGGGGCCCTATATACCCATGAGAGCTGGGGGACCTATATACCCATGAGAGCTGGGGGCCCTATATACCCATGAGAGCTGGGGGGCAATATATACCCATGAGAGCTGGGGGCCCTATATACCCATGAGAGCTGGGGGCCCTATATACCCATGAGAGCTGGGGGGCAATATATACCCATGAGAGCTGGGGGCCATATATACACCCATGTGAGCGGGGGCAATATATATCCATGTGAGCTGGGGGGGCAATATATATCCATGTGTGCTGGGGCAATATATATCCATGTGAGCTGGGGGCAATATATATCCATGTGTGCTGGGGGCATTATATATCCATGTGAGCTGGGGCATTATATATCCATGTGAGCTGGGGGGCAATATATATCCATGTGTGCTGGGGCAATATATATCCATGTGAGCTCAGGGGCAATACTATCTTTGTTTTATTTTGCAGTGAAAAATAAGTAAAAATATAGAGCTTTTTTTGGGGGGGCCCTTCGTGGATTCTTGCACCGGGGCCCTCAGGTTTCTAGTTACGCCACTGCTTTGTGGGGTGTAAAGAATGGAGATACAGGGGTCCAAAGAACTGCCGCTCTCCTCACAGCAGCTTGTTGTTTAGCTGGACCAATGTGCAGTAATGCAATGCTCCCTCACCTCCCCATTTGGTCCCCGCGTTGGAAAGTTAGTGCAGAAGTATTGTTTGCTTCATAAGAAAAAGCACATAATGCCACCGCCTTAGAACAGGGAGAAGAAAAAAAAGGAAATTTTGCATTTCTCTTTTTTACATTCTTGTATTTTTACACATTATGTGGTCATATTTAGTTTCGTAGGAAAGGCCAGACTTTGACCTATCCATTGACATCTCACTTCACCTTGTGCGGTGTAAAGATAAGGGACGCAGGGTTCTAAACGACCCTTTGCGCCCCTCTCTGATGTACGGCGATTTAGGTTTTTAATGTAACAATGTGTAATAACGCATTGTGCCACTGCCTCCACACTTGCTGATGACATGGGAAATTAAATGGTGATTCAGTGGAATGACTTGCCTCGCCCTATCAAAATCTCCCCTTACCTTCAGGCCTTCAAGAAATCCTTCAAAACCCATCTCTTCAGATTAGCGTACTACATCACTGACGCAACTCATCCCTCTGCTCACCTACTCACACATGATTGAAGCTGCTTTTATGGCCCCACCATTCCTGAACCACTGGCACTCATGATCCTGCTGTCTAGTAAAATTCCTCTTGTCTTCCTCAACCCCAATCCCTCTAGACTGTAAGCTCCTATGAGCAGGGCCCTCTACACCTCTTGTTTCCATCATATGTCCGTTTATCTGTATCTCGTTCCCTTTTGGTTATTGTAAAGCGCTGCAGAAACTGTTGGCGCTATATAAATGATGACAATAAAAATAGTGCAGCATCACTATTCACTTTATAATTAAAAAGCAAACAGTAGTCCTGCATTAGAATAAAAATTTAATAGAAAAGACATTTTTAGTTATTTATTTTTTAATTTACATAAACCCTGGTCATGTTTGGTATCATTGGAAAGGTCATGTTCTGTAGATGCTATGGTTCCACAGATATGGGGGTCCAAATGAACAAAGGGTCAAGTCCTGGGAAAAAAAGTGAGGGAACTCACCCACGAATTCCACAACCCCTATTACCTGAAGAAAAAATATATATATCACGAGTATAGCAGTGCGTGGTGACACCATTTTTATTGGGTTAACTTTACATTTAAAAGACAAGCTTTCAAGAGTGTAAACTGGAAACTATACTGATCAATGAAAGGTATCACTCTGTACAGGTATACTCGTGATTGTGGCAACTGGACTAACGCGTTTTATATATAATATATATATATCCAGGCACAGGCCCCTGAGAATTATATACACAGGCGCTGGACCCCCAGAATAATATGCACAGCACTGGACCCCCAGAATAATATACACAGTGCTGAGCCCCCAGAATAATATACACAGGCACTGGACCCCCAGAATAATGTGCACAGCACTGGACCCCCAGAATTATATACACAGCGCTGAGCCCCCAGAATAATATACACAGCGCTGAACCCTCAGAATAATATACACAGCGCTGAGCCTCCAGAATAATATACATAACACTGAACCCCCAGAATAATATACACAGCGCTGAGCCCCCAGAATAATATACACAGGCACTGGACCCCCAGAATAATGTGCACAGCACTGGACCCCCAGAATAATATACACAACGCTGAGCCCCCAGAATAATATACACAGCGCTGAACCCTCAGAATAATATACACAGCGCTGAGCCTCCAGAATAATATACATAACACTGAACCCCCAGAATAATATACACAGCACTGAGACCCCAGAATAATATACACAACACTGAATGCCCAGAATAATATACACAACACTGAACCCCCAGAATAATATACACAGCACTGAGCCCCCAGAATAATATACATAACACTGAACCCCCAGAATAATATACACAGCACTGAACCCCCAGAATAATATACACAACACTGAACTCCCAGAATAATATACACAACACTGAACCCCCAGAATAATATACACAACACTGAGCCCCCAGAATAATATACACAGCACTGAGCCCCCAGAATAATATACACGGCACTGGACCCCCAGAATAATATACACAGCACTGAGCCCCCAGAATAATATACCCAGCACTGAGCCCCCAGAATAATATACACAGCACTGAGCCCCCAGAATAATATGCACAGCACTGAGCCCCAAGAATAATATGCACAGCACTGAGCCCCCAGAATAATATACACAGTGCTGAGCCCCCAGAATAATATACACAGGCACTGACCCCCAGAATAATGTGCACAGCACTGGACCCCCAGAATTATATACACAGCGCTGAGCCCCCAGAATAATATACACAGCGCTGAACCCTCAGAATAATATACACAGCGCTAAGCCTCCAGAATAATATACATAACACTGAACCCCCAGAATAATATACACAGCGCTGAGCCCCCAGAATAATATACACAGGCACTGGACCCCAGAATAATGTGCACAGCACTGGACCCCAGAATTATATACACAGCGCTGAGCCCCAGAATAATATACACAGCGCTGAACCCTCAGAATAATATACACAGCGCTGAGCCTCCAGAATAATATACATAACACTGAACCCCCAGAATAATATACACAGCACTGAGCCCCAGAATAATATACACAACACTGAATGCCCAGAATAATATACACAACACTGAACCCCCAGAATAATATACACAGCACTGAGCCCCCAGAATATATACATAACACTGAACCCCCAGAATAATATACACAGCACTGAACCCCCAGAATAATAATACACAACAACTGAACTCCCAGAATAATATACACAACACTGACCCCCAGAATAATATACACAACACTGAGCCCCCAGAATAATATACACACACACTGACCCCCAGAATAATATACACGGCACTGGACCCCCAGAATAATATACACAGCACTGAGCCCCCAGAATAATATACCAGCACTGAGCCCCCAGAATAATATACACAGCACTGAGCCCCCAGAATAATATGCACAGCACTGAGCCCAAGAAAATATGCACAGCACTGAGCCCCCAGAATAATATACACAGCACTGAGCCCCTAGAATAATATACACAGCACTGAGCACCCAGAATAATATACACAGCACCAAACCCCCAGAATAATATACACAGCACTGAGCCCCCAGAATAACATAATAACATGCACAGCACTGAACCCCCATAATAATATACACAGCACTGAACCCCAAGAATAATATGCACAGCACTGGTTATATGGATATATTTTCCCCAGTTCACATGGATATATTTTCCCCAGTTCACATGGATATAATTGCCCCAGCTCATATGGGTATATAATGCCCCAGCTCTCATGGATATGCCCCAGCTCCCATGGATAATGCCCCAGGTCTCATGGATATGCCCCGCAGCTTACATGGATAATGCCCCAGGTCTCATGGATATGCCCCCCAGCTCTCATGGATAATGCCCCAGGTCTCATGGATAATGCCCCCCAGCTCTCATGGATAATGCCCAAGGTCTCATGGATATGCCCCAGCTCTCATGGATAATGCCCCAGGTCTCATGGATAATGTCCCCAGCTCTCATGGATAATGCCCCCAGGTCTCATGGATATGCCCCAGGTCTCATGGGTATATGCCCGAGCTCTCATGGATAATGCCCCCGGTCTCATGGATAATGCCCCCAGGTCTCATGGATAATGCCCCAGGTCTCATGGATAATGCCCCAGGGTCTCATGGATAGTGCCCCCAGGTCTCATGGATATTGCCCCCAGGGTCTCATGGATAATGCCCCCCAGGTCTCATGGATAATGCCCCAGGGTCTCATGGATAATGCCCCCCGGGTCTCATGGATAATGCCCCCAGGTCTCATGGATAATGCCCCCAGGTCTCATGGATAGTGCCCCCCAGGTCTCAGGGATAGTGCTCCCAGGTCTCATGGATAGTGCCCCCCAGGTCTCATGGATAGTGCCCCCAGGTCTCATGGATATTGCCCCCCAGGTCTCATGGATATTGCCCCCAGGTCTCATGGATAGTGCCCCCTAGGTCTCATGGATATTGCCCCCCAGGTCTCATGGATATTGCCCCCAGGTCTCATGGATAGTGCCCCCTAGGTCTCATGGATATTGCCCCCAGGTCTCATGGGTATTGCCCCCCAGGTTTCATGGATATTATTGTCCCCAGCAGCCAGCTCACCTCTCTGTGCGCCCGAAACGCTGGATCAGGTCGCCGCCGCCACTGCACATTGCCGGCGGCCGCGTGCTTCCTGCTAGAACGGCCGCTGACAGGAAGTGCAGCCGCTCGCCTGGGATCGATGAAACAGCCAGGCGAGCGGCTGCACTTCCTGTCAGCGGCCGTTCTAGCAGGAAGCACGCGGCCGTCGGCAATGTGCGGTGGCGGCGGCAACCTGCTCCAGCGTTTCGGGCTTGGGCCACAGCGAGAACGCTGCATTCCCGCAGCGTTCCCGCAGCGTTCCCGCTGTGGGAGAAGTGCGGGAACGCCGTTCCCACGCGTTCCTGCTCGACTCGAGCCTTGAAATGAACCCTCTATCTACTCCATAGGGAATTTGCCCAGCCGGGGGAGGTCCTATTTCTGACATCATGTGACGTCCATGCGGATTGATGTCAGTGGGTGTGGGGACGTCCCACAGGCAGAGCTGAAATCCAAGATGTCACTCCCCTGCGGGAGAGGGCCAGTGGTGTATTTAGGTTTTGTGCTGCCCTAGGCCTGACTAAACTCGTGCACCCCCTAATTTAAATTTGACACACCCCTTCCTGTCAAGGGCACACCTCTTCCTGGTTAATCCCCACCCTTCCTCTTTAAGCTCCACCTTTTCCTCTTAGAGCTCCGCCTTTTCCTCTCTTTATATTAAAAGTGGATACCAAGTGCCTACTTGTATATTTTGTATACCATTTCAAATGTACCTATTGCGATAAATAAAATTATGAAATGTTTAAATTCAAGCATTTTTACAAAGAACAGCCACGTATGTCAAGTATACTGGATCACAGCCGCTGTAATTGGTTGAACAATAAAATCCACAGAAACCTGCACTGCATGAGTGTATCACAGAGCTGCACAGCAATAAAACCCACAGAAATGGGCACTGTGTATGAGCATATCAGAACTGCACAGCAATAAAACTCACAGTAATGTGCAGTGTGTATGAGCGTATCCCAGAGCTCCAGGGCAATAAAACTCATAGTAATATGCAGTGTGTATCACAGAATCCACAGCAATAAAACTCCCAGCAATGCAATGTGCAGTGTGTATGAGTGCATCAGAATCCACTGCAATAAGACTCCCAGCAAACCGAGTGAATATGAGCACACAGCAATTATTTATTCTATATTTACCGGCCTCCGTCTGCAGTAGGGCTGTGTGCCGAGTCAGCAGGGACTGTGTACGGACTCAGGTTCGCGGCTGTGTCTGTGCGTGGAGCCATCTTGTCAGCAGTGGGGTGCCACTGCCAGAGGGTGCACTGTGGCTTTTGATTCCCTTCCGGTGGGTGTTCAGTCCAGAATAGAGTGAGAGTCCGTGTTAATGAAAGGGCGGGCAGCTGTGTGCGTGTCACGTGGTTCAGCCAGTCAGGTGGTACAGAAAAAAATAAGTAAACTCAGTACCACCTGACTGGCTGGACCGCGTGACCTGCACGCACGGAGCCTCACCAGGAGCAAGGCAGCTCAATGACAAATTTCTATCACTGCAGTGCTGGTTAAGGAAAGGTCCACTTTAAACAGCAGTAAGCAGACAGGGCTTCATATTCTGCTGATACCCCCCCTTTACCTGCCATTTACTGTCATCTTCTCTCTCTGCACACAAATCACATCCCCCTCCCCTCTCCTAGAGCTGCTGCGGGGCAGCGGAGGAGCTATGGAGGGAGGAGAGGGGGATTTTTATTCTATTCGATTTTATTCCGTATGAAAATGCCCTGCTCCGCTGCTTGTTGTTTGAGAACACAGCTCAAAGCTGACACACAGTGACAGTGGCACCTCCTAGTACCCCCTAATGACACTCAAATAATCACTGGTACCTGGGGCGGCCCGCCCTCCGCCACTCCCCTAAGTACACCACTGCTCTGTGATATGCTCACACACAAGTTTGGTGAACTGCCAGCAAGTACGGTGCTGTTTGAAGGCATTGCAAATCCCCATAGAGAAGTAATGGTTAATCTATTCAGAGAACACCAAACAGCAGAGAAATGGCAGTGAAATGCCCTGATGTTCGGTGGTTTCAATCAGCAGGTTTATTCAGGCAAACCCCATAGGTTTCAATGTTAAAAATATTCCTGTTTTTATGCAATATCTAATAAACCATTTATTATTTTAATCTGCAGTAAAAAGTCTTTGATTTTTTTTAGTACCCTTTAGTCATTCTTCAGCAAAATTCCCCCCCTTTTTTTTAATAGCGGTTTTTCTTTTTTCTGTAACAGAACTTTTTATTATCAATCATAGGATCTTATATGTAAATTCCAGACATTTTCGTTCAGTAGTTCTTTTGAAACCAGCAGGCCACGGGTTTGCGGTGGCAGCATTCAGCGACCGACTCCATGCACTTTGGGGACCCTGCGGTGAATGGTGAATTCACTGCAGGGTGGGGAAATTTTATTCCCCGAAGTGCAGGGAACTACAGAACACCAACATGTTGGCGTCATTTCGGTGCTCTGTGAGTAACCCATTTAGTGGTGAGGTTTTTTGCTGCCCCCTGGAAAGTGAAAGCCTAGGCCTTGCCTACCCAGGACATACTTGAAAATTAGTGAAATCTCAATGTATCCTTCCTGGCAAAATACTTTGCAAAAGTAAAAAAAAAAAATATATATATATATTTTTTTAGGGGTGGGGCCACCAGTGCGGGCTGCCGCCCCCTAGAAAGTGCCGCCCTAGGCCTAGGCCTTGTTGGCCTAGGCCAAAATACCCCACTGGAGAGGGCCACAATCAGCGCCGAGCCACGGAACTTCATCAACATTTATTTCTCTATAAAGTATTTTACCAGGCAGGATACATTGAAAGTTCTCTCATTTTCAAGTATGTCCTGGGTTCAAGAACATTGAAATTTTTAGTCGTTGCAGAAATACAAAGTAATAAGATACAAGATATTAAAAAAACAACACAAATATACAGATTAACACAGAAAATAAATATGTAGGAAATAGTCATTATGTTACATGTTTACAGGTGCATTCCGTATTGAGGTATGTTAATAGGGAGCTCTTGAGTGACTTTAGACTGGGGGAAGATTTAATGGTGTCTGGGAGGCTATTTCATAATTGCGGTGCTCTGTAGGAAAATGAGGATCGAGACACTTTCTTTTTGTATTGTTATATTGCAAGTAAGGTGCAGGTCCTGGATCGGAGGTTATAGGATGAGGGAGCTGCTGGGGGAAGCAGCCTATTCAGGTAGGGTGGTAGCTTCCCAGAAAACCTCTTAAACACCAGGTTGGAAAGGTGAAGAGTGCGTCTAGATTCCAGCGACGGCCAGTTTAGCTGTTTTAACATGTCACAATGGTGGGTCATGTAGTTCCATTGTAGCACAAAGCAGCAGAATGAGCTATACAATGTAGTAAGTTTATGAAGGTGCATTTGCGGGGCGGCTGCATACACTACATGTCTGTATTCAAAAGCTGGCATAAGCATTTGTTGTACAATCTGCTTTCTTACCGCAGGGCTCAGGCAGGATTTGTTTCTGTACAGGGCACCTAGTTTGGGGTAAAGTTTAGAAGAGAGCTTTTCAATGTGCGGGCCAAAGGATAGATTTGGGTCTAACCACATACCTAGATATTTAAGAGTACTGACCGTGGTCACCGTGCCATTTAATTTTGTCCATGCTGGAGACGTCCTCTGCATGCTAGCAGGAAAACAAAAGATGTCTCTAGTACGTCGCCCGCAGCCAAGGGTTAAGTAGGGCTTGTGGAAATATGACTCTTTGGAACTGACCACTTGGGATCAGACGTGATGAGTACCTTCAGCCTGGCTAGTACCTTAGGAACTAAAATTTTGAACCCTGTGTATTTTTATATATGTATATATATAGAGAGCGAGGGGGGGTGATGTGCATCATTTCTCCACTTGTACGTTGTAACTGTGGTCAATTGCATCCTTCATCTCCCACCATCAGCCTATAAAATCCGTCCTTGGAACTGCCATGAGTTACACATCACATGCACCAATATGCTAATTGTAGTGGTAGCTATAAATGCAGGCTTTAAGTAAGTTTTCTTTAAGTGGTTATTTTAACTACTGACATTTCACATTATGCAGTGTTATATTTCCTAGGGCTTAGACAAGTTAGTCTTTGTTGGGGGGGAGATAGGAAACATTTCTGCAAGATGAATGTATAATTAATAATAATAAAAAAAAAAGAGTCATGGCTGGTATATAATAACATGTATTATCTGCATTCCAAATCTACTGGCGGAGAGAAAAGTGGCCACACTCAAACATTTGTCTAAAGCCTGTAAAGTTGTCAGCCTTAAATCACAAGGCATGACTTTTAACCTCAGCACTAAGGAGTATTTTCCAAGCACTTTAGTTCGGTGCTTCAAGGCACCAATTAGAGGTTAGCAACGTCTCAGATCTCATTTTCATGGAGTTTGTATAAATTTGTCATACCTTGCCTTTGACACCAAGTTAATTAGTTTTTTATTCCATGTGAACTTTAACACTAACAGTGATTTATGTACAAATTTGTACCCCATAAATAATCATTAAGGGGTTTTCTTACATTGTTGTTCCATCCTAGAACATTCCTTTTTTTTTTCTCCTTTAATGTATTTGTTTGCCTTTCTATTTTCTTTTTTTCGTAAACCTCTAAAACAGCTGGAAAATCACCTACCAAACCTCAAATTTCACCCTTTGTAAGTTTCATTTGTTAGCGGAATTAGCAGGTTACGTTTTTTGGTGTTTTGCATCGTTTTGTTCCCCCCGAGCAAAGCCAAGGTCCAATGTACACAGTAGGAGGTGTGAGAACTGAAGAGGGGTAATGACAAAGATCAAAACCTTCTGAAGGAGGCAGAAAAATATATCCATTATCAGGGGAATAGGAAGGAAACATTTAATAAAGATCTACTCACTAAACAAAGCGTTATAGTGATTTGAAACCTGACTTCCAGAATTATATATATATTTTCGTGATACACATCCTTCCATCCTGACCACTTTAGCGTTTTAAAGTGGTCAGGCTGTGTGGACTGCCCACAAACCTTTCACCAGACAGATGGGCTTTGAATTTCCCGGCCACGGTCATCAAACCGATCACTTATGCTGTCTGCTGTCAACATTATTCGCCCAATTATTTAAGGGCATAAAAAGGAAGGGGGGATAATATCGCATTAGAGTGCCCCCCTTGACATAAATTTTATATAAGGGTGCTATCTTAGGCCAGTTTCAGATGAGCGCACTATGTGCGCCCGTACTGACGTGGCTTCTGGCGTCCGTCGCAGCGTCACAACGCCGGCCGGCCAGACGCTGTTGCGCGCGCACGAATTGCGTGCGCAACAGCGGCCGTGCTGCGGCCATGCAGCAGGCCTCTCCTTAAAGGACGATGGTTGATGGAGCTGCAAAGCGCAAGCCTCCATAGGAGGATCGAGCCTTGCAGCGCTGAGCAGACTAACTGCGCTTAGCAAGGTGGCCAGACGGGCGTCGAGTGGAAGGAACGTCCACTCTCACACACGTTCCTTCCGCTCTTCAAAAGGCTCGTCTGACACTGGCCTTGAACCAGTCCTGCCGGGTACTCCAGGAGAAGTACCATACAAGTGCCGGCTGGGTGGAGTAGAGGTAACATCACTGCTCTATAACCGTGGAGAAAAACTGGAGACACAGGTTCAAATCCCGGCAAGAGCACCTCTCCAGTAAGTGTCCTTGGGCAAGACACCTAACGGTACATACGCGCCACCCAGGATTTACTTGAAAATGAGAGAAATCTCAATGTATCCTTCCTGGGTTATTATTATTATTATTCTTTATTTATAAAGTGCCAGCATATTCCGCAGCGCTGTACAAAAGGCACAGTATAGACAGGGTTACAATACATTGAACAACATTTGACAAACAGTACACGAGGAGATGAGGGCCCTATTCCCGTAGAAACTCACAATCTAGAAGGGTTGGAAACAGGAGGAGAGGACTGTAAGGTGAGAGCGATTGATGGTTGCGTCAGTGAGTCGGGTTAATGTCATAAGGGCAGTCGTTAGGACCTGCTGGGATAGAGTGTATTGACGTTGGCTGATGCTGTGTGAGCCAATGTTAAATTACCCCAATTGTGGCTAAGACCAAGGCTTGACGAGAACCCACTGGGATGAGACATTGGTATGTCCGTCAGTGGGATTGTACCTTAGTAGGTTTGTAGATCAATACGAATCTGCGGATTCCTCCTATTAATCTGGCATTAAAATAAAAGTAGATACACAATTAAAATATCAGGATCAGACGAAAAGAAATAAAGATAACTGCACTTCAGATGCCATATCCCCATGCTAAACAGAACCAGAGGTTGTTAGTTCAGAACATCGGCCATTTAAAGCATTATCTCACCCACCAATGTCAAGACAAACCTCATATAGGGGTTAGTCTTAACTAAATAGTGTCATGCATGATGATGTGATTTGGATCAGTAACAATAACATTGGAATTGATAACAGCAAAGTAGGAAGTGCACACCAAACTGCGAAATGAATGGATTATCCTGATGGGTGCTCATGGACCCCAAAGTGGCATAAACTCTTGAAGAGCATTCATACAGAAAACAGAGGAACCAGGCACTCCAAAGATCAGTAAAAAAAAGGGAACTTTTATCTAGGAACCTGCGATGTTTCGGAGAAATCAGCCGTTATCAAGTCTTAGATATATTTGAAAAAGGTAAGAATCTGTTGTCACGACCACTACGCGCGCTGCTGCGCAAAGACGCTGGGTTAAGCCGCTCACTATCTATCTATCCTAGACCCAGATAATTAGGCGCGCTTATCTACCCGTCCCGGCCACACTTTCTCTCACAACAGGCACATAGAGCGCGATATACTGATCCCAGGATTGCAACGCAGTACAAGTCTTCTCCTGAAGCGCGTACTAACTACGTCTCTCTCACAATCCCGGAGCTCACTTTCGTATTCTATTAGTAACACTGCCACCAGTCCTCATGGACACTACGCGCGTCGCAACAGGAGACGTAGGGCTTAGCAGCTTTATCCTAGACTCGGACAGTGACTACAGATCCCACAATTCCCTGCCGTTTCCTGATGACCGCAACTCGCAATTTCTTATATACAACCGAGCTTAAAGCAAATAGCAATACTCCCAATCTCTTAGTTAGCGTGGATTTCATCAGCCAGAATCAGAACTTAAATAGGTTATTTGTTTATTTATGATATAAAACATCACAGTGCTTTGTTGTTACAGAAAAAATTATAACTAGAATAAATCAATTAATTACACACTACACAGCAAATGAAAGAAAAAAGGGTGAACCATAGAGCATTACTTACGAAGAGCTAATCATTAAGCTAGCATCAGTGGTCTCCTGGAGCCTGGAGGTAGGAACATGGACCGATCAGTCCTCTTTAGAAGATACCCCAAGTGATCAGCCCTAGCACATGGCCAGTTTTCAGAATTTATACACTTCCTGATCTTTCCAGCCCACCCCCAAATGGCCCAGTGTCCTGGACTACATTTCCCAGAGTGCCCTTTGCTACAGCGCATGTCAATTAATCTTTAATTGCCCAAAGGCGTCCCTCTTCCCTCCAGACCCCCCTTAGAGATCAAGTATGTGCTTCCTATCTTTGAAGATTGTGTCCAAATCTCTTGGTGCCGGGCTGGCTGCCAAGGTGTGATTTTCTATGTTAGTGTACAAAAGAAATTCCCTTTTAACAGCTACGTGTTATATCCTCCCCCCAAGGGAGAAAGCTAACCATTTTGATTACATTTCAGCTGTGAACACAGGGATACACTTACCAAATGGCCAGACACAAATATGAATATAACTCTATATGGAGGAGATATCTATAAACAGGCAGATAGACACATATATACAGGCAGACCCTTATATAGATAGAAATACAGATCTAATCTGCTACATCTGGTATACAGTTGTGTTCAAAATTATTCAACCCCTAATGCTGTAAAGGGTTTTAGGGAATTTAGTGTACATTTGTAATTGTATTCAGAATGAAATCCTACAAGGACTTTTTAAAGAACCATATGCAACTAAAATGACATCAATTGGTTTTGTAATACAGTAGTAAATGTTTCTTTTGTGAATTCTTCATTGACACAATTATTCAACCCCTTAAAGACTACCACTCTGAAGAACAGAGGGTTATTCAAGTGTTTTCAATCAGGTATTGAAAACACCTGTGGATGTCACGGAGCAGCAATAAAGCATAATAAGCACCAATTAGGCAGCTTTAAAATGACTGTGATACTCAGCTCCTTCTAGACATTTACTGGTGTGGTTACAAACATGGTGAAGTCAAGAGAATGGTCCAGGAAGACAAGAGAAGAGGTGATTACTCTTCACAGGAAGGGCAATGGCTATAAGAAGATTGCAAAGATGTTAAACATACCAAGAGAGACCATAGGAAGCATCATTCGCAAATTCAAGGCAAAGGGCACTGTTGAAACGCTACCTGGTCGTGGCAGAAAGAAGATGCTGACTTCAACTGCTGTGCGCTACCTGAAGCGTAGAGTGGAGAAAAGTCCCCGTGTGACTGCTGAGGAACTGAGAAAAGATTTGTCAGATGTGGGTACTGAAGTTTCAGCTCAGACAATACGGCGCACACTGCGTAATGAAGGCCTCCATGCCAGAACTCCCAGGCGCACCCCCTTGCTGTCTCCAAAGAATAAGAAGAGTCGACTGCAGTATGCCAAAAGTCATGTGGACAAACCACAGAAGTTTTGGGATAGTGTTCTGTGGACTGATGAAACAAAATTAGAACTGTTTGGGCCTATGGATCAACGCTATGTTTGGATTAGGAAGAACAAGGCCTATGAAGAAAAGAACACCTCGCCTACTGTCAGGGGTCAAGCCCTGGGAAAAAAAGTGAGGGAACTCACCCACGAATTCCACAACCCCCATTACCTGAAGAAAATATATATATATATCACGAGTATAGCAGTGCGTGCCAGTGATACCATTTTTATTGGGTTAACTTTACATTTAAAAGACAAGCTTTCAAGAGTGTAAACTGGAAACTATACTGATCAGTGAAAGGTATCACTACGTACAGGTATACTCGTGATTGTGGCAACTGGACTAACGCATTTTATATATATATATATATATATATATATATATATATATATATATATATCCAGGCACAGACCCCCAGAATAATATACACAACACTGTGCCCCCAGAATAATATACACAGCACTGAGCTCCCAGAATAATATACACAGCGCTGAGCCCCCAGAATAATATACACAGTGCTGAACCCCCAGAATAACATACCCAGCACTGAGCCCCCAGAATAATATACACAACACTGAACCCCCAGAATAATATACACAACACTGAACCCCCAGAATAACATACACAGCACTGAGCCCCCAGAATAACATACACAGCACTGAACCCCAAGAATAATATACACAGCACTGGTTATATGGATATATTTTCCTCAGTTCACATGGATATAATTGCCCCAGCTCATATGGGTATATATTGCTCCAGCTCTCATGGATAATGCCCCCCCCAGCTCTCATGGATAATGCCCCCAGGTCTCATGGATATGCCCCAGGTCTCATGGATAATGCCCCCAGCTCTCATGGATATGCCCCAGGTCTCATGGATTCTGCCCCCAGGTCTCATGGATATTGCCCCCAGGTCTCATGGATAATGCCCCCAGCTCTCATGGATAATGCCCCCAGCTCTCATGGATATGCCCCAGGTCTCATGGATACTGCCCCCAGGTCTCATGGATATTGCCCCCAGGTCTCATGGATACTGCCCCCAGGTCTCATGGATACTGCCCCCAGGTCTCATGGATATTGCCCCCAGGTCTCATGGATACTGCCCCCAGGTCTCATGGATATGCCCCAGGTCACATGGATACTGCCCCCAGGTCTCATGGATATGCCCCAGGTCTCATAGATACTGCCCCCAGGTCTCATGGATATTGCCCCCAGGTCTCATGGATATTGCCCCCAGGTCTCATGGATATGCCTCAGATGCCCCAGGTCTCATGGATATGCCCCAGGTCTCATGGATATTGCCCCCTGGTCTCATGGATATGCCCCAGCTCTCATGGATATGCCCCAGGTCTCATGGATATTGCCCCCAGGTCTCATGGATATTGCCCCCCAGGTCTCATGGATACTGCCCCCAGGTCTCATGGATATGCCCCAGCTCTCATGGATATTGCCCCCCCGGTCTCATGGATAGTGCCCCAGGTCTCATGGATATGCCCCCAGCCCAGTTCACCTTTGCTGCTCCTCTGCTGCTCCTGCTCCTGCCACACATTGCCGGCAGCCGCATGCTTCCTGCTTCAGCGGCCGCTGACAGGAAGTGCAGCCGCTCGCCTGGGATCTATGAAACAGCCAGGCGAGCGGCTCCACCTCCTGTCACCGGCCGTTGTAGCAGGAAGCACGCGGCCGCCGGCAATGTGCGGAGGCGGTGTTCGGGCTCGGGCCACAGCGGGAACGCTGACTTAAATCAGATTGAGAACCTCTGGTGGGACTTATAGAAAGCAGTTGCAGTGCGCAAGCCTAAGAATGTGACTGAACTGGAGGCTTTTGCCCAATGACGAATGGGCGAAGATACCCGTAGATCGCTGCAAGACACTTGTGTCAAGCTATGCTTCACGTTTAAAAGCTGTTATAACTGTAAAAGGATGTTGTACTAAGTACTAAGATTGAATGTCACTTGGGGGTTGAATAAAACTGATAATGATGTGAGCACAGAAAAGACATTTGTGGTTATTTCATTATAAATGTTATGTTATATTTGTATGACCTACACGTGCCTCTTTGATTTAATTGTAAGCAAGATGACTGAATGATCAAAATCAATGTCAAACTGGCCAAAACACTCAATTTCAGTGGGGGTTGAATAATTTTGAACACAACTGTATATAGAAGCGCCTATCAATAATAATAGATACTGTTGGTAACTAGGGGAGTCGAGCAAATCCCTATCAGAATTGCAACACAGAAGTTCAAAAAACACTATACAGAATATGCACTGAGCGTACATTTAAGCAAATAAATTTTTATGTGAACCGAAGTTGACATATAGGGGTTATTCAGAGAGCATTTCGGTGCTCTCTCGTTCCCTGCACTTTGGTGAATTCAGCATTCACCGCAGGGTCCCGAAGGGCGGGGAATCAGCTGCCGAATGCCACCGCCAACCCGCTGCAAACACATCGCAAACCAACCGGCCACACCAGACACCCGCCAAGTGCAGCCGACGAGCTGCTGCAAACAGTGCCAACCAGCCGCAGAAGAAAGCCAACAAGTCGCCGGAAGGGTGAAAAACCCCCAAAAAAACAATATGATTGAAAGTGTCAAAATTGAAACGCTGTTTGCAAAAAAACTGCTGAACGAAAATGTCTGAAATGAAAATAAAAGATCCAATGAATGATAATAAAAATGTCTGTTACAGAAAAAAGAAAAAAGCGATTTTAAACTAAAACAGGAAAAAGATTGCCGAAAAACTCCTGAAAAATGCTTAAAAGATCCTAAAAAAATCAATAAATAAAGAGACTTTTTGCTGCATATTAAAATAATAAACGGTTTATATTAGATATTGGTTAAAAACGGGAATATTTTTAACATTGAAGCCTATGGGGTTTGCTTGAATAAACCTGCCGAATGAAACCACCGAACAGCAGGGCACTTCAGCAACTTTTCTCTGCTGTTCAGTGTCTCTGAATAGATTAACAATTGCTTCTCTATGGGGGATTTCACTGCCTTCGAACAGGCACCGAACTTGCTGGCAGTTTGCCAAAATTTGGCGAACTGCCTGCTCTCTGAATATCCGAATGGCCCCGGAATGTCACCGTATGGGGAAATTCACTGTTTCGTGCCATGTTGGGACCAGATCAGCTCTCTCTGAATAACCCGTATAGAATTGATGGGAAATATAAGGATTTATTATTTTTACCTTCATATAGAACACCAGAGCACTTTATAACACTTGATTGCACCTGCTGTATAGGGATGTGCATGGCTGAAAAATTTGTTTAGTTTAGTTTAGTTTTGTTACATTTTTAAGTAATTTCGTTTTTGGAATTTCGTAACTAATTTTGTTTCGTGTTTCGTTTCGTATTTCTTTTCATTTCAGATTGATTTGTATCGTATCATATCAGATTCATATCAAATCGAATTCGATAGTTGATATCCATTTGATAGTTCATTTCAATTTCAATCATATCGTATCGGATTCGTATCGTATCGCATTCGATAGTTGATATCCATTTGATAGTTCATTTCAAATTCGATAGTTGATATCCAATAGTTGATATCCATTTGATAGTTAATTTCAATTTCTATCGTATCGGATTCGTATCGTATCGAATCGAATTCGATAGTTGATATCCATTTGATAGTTCATTTCAAATTTGATAGGAGATATCCAATAGTTTATATCCATTTGATAGTTAATTTCAATTTCTATCGTATCGGAATCATATCGTATCGAATCGAATTCGATAGTTGATATCCATTTGATAGTTAATTTCAAATTTGATAGGTGATATCAATTATTCAAAGTTTTCTTTTATGATGATGACGCAGTGTAAAATGAAATAAATTTGTTATATACAATTTCGTTTAGTTTCGTTTCATATCGTTTTGTTTTCATTTTGTATTCGTATCGTATTGATTCATTATTTGGAGGTACTTCCGAGTACGAATTATAAAATTTCGTTCCGAATTCCGAATTTTTCCGAAACAAATTCCAATCTCTACTGCTGTAACACATATTTGTGCGTACATTTAAGCAATTATATTACTGTTCTTACACTTATACACATTTTTTGCGCTGAGGTAGTGACTTCTTTGTGTATGAACATAAATATATTTGGTCTAATCGAGTTTTTCGCCGTTCAAGTTTAACGTAGCGATTTTTGATACAGTGTCGGCTCTGACAAGCTATTCATCCAGCCAATCTTGGGAACACCAGCGGTTTTATTATTCTGCGTTTCAGACACTTTGACATAATTATTGTAACTGATGAATGTGCTTTAGCTTTCCCTCCCTGTCACAGCCAGCTAATTGCACATGATCGTCTTGTGAAACTGCTCAGTGTAAACAAACTTTGTGACTGCACATTAAGCTTAAGCTGCTGAAGACTTTAAATTGCAACAAACCAATTTTATTGTTCCTTGTTATAAGATAATTGAACCTCAACGAGCAACGTCAGTGAGTTCACACGGACACCTTCCAATCACAGTAGCTTCACGCCAGCCACTTAAATGAAGGGAACCCACTTAAGGAGAATTCTACATCTTTAAATGAATTATAGGGTTTATAAACACGTCAATCAGCAGGTTTTTTATTGTAAAAGTTAAATTATTTGCAAAGACAACCTTTAATAAGAAGCCCCCAAATTGTGAGGTATGAAAGTTATAGACTTCTGTAGATTGGATAGTTTTTCCATCTATTATTTTCTTCTTGTTTCGTTATTTTATCTCAGTAACTAATTGTAAAAGCATAATATTTTCCACTATTTACATGACATTCCTGATCATGTATTAGTCCTTCCTGTCTTTCCAGGTGACGGGGTTTAATGAGATGTTTTGCTTTCTTGCTTATCTTAATTTACACATGTATTTACACACACATTGG
Source organism: Leptobrachium leishanense (assembly GCA_009667805.1). NCBI lineage: Eukaryota > Metazoa > Chordata > Amphibia > Anura > Megophryidae > Leptobrachium > Leptobrachium leishanense. The sequence goes on from CM019066.1 coordinate 15,335,014, forward strand.
GGGTTATTCAGAGAGCACCGGAATGTTGCTGACATTTCGGTGCTCTCTCGTTCTCCGCACTTAGGGGAATGAAAGTACTGCTCCCTGCTGTAAATTCAGCATTCACCGCAGGGTTCCCGGAGTGCAGGGAAAACCCGCCGCAAACCTGCCGCACAACCGCCGAACACCTGCAGAAATCCCACCGAAAACCTGCAGGAACTGCTGCAAAAAACACGCCGAATGCTTCAAAAAACGCAGACGAGCCACCGATCGCATCGCAGATCAACTGCCGGAAAAAGCCAACAAGCTTGACAAATAAACCTGCCGAATGAAACCACCCAACAGCAGGGCACTTCAGCAACTTTTCTCTGCTGTTCGGTGTCTGAATAGATTAACCATTGCATCTCTATGGGGGATTTCACTGCCTTCAAATAGGCACCGTACTTCCTGGCAGCTTGCCAAAATTTGGAGAATTGCCTGCTCTCTGAGTAGCCGAATGGACCTGAAATCTCACCGTACGGGAAATTCCCTGTTCGGCGACATTTCGGGGCCAGATCGGCTCTCTTTGAATAACGCCTATAGTTATCCCAGAAAAAGAAAAGGCTGATTGCTGACATGTGCAATACTGAAAAATTCGACTTGGTTCAGATTGTATTAGAATCTCAAAATATCAGATTCGGAAATAATCGGAATCAGTCAATACAGAATATCTAATGTCTAATATATTTGTCCATTTCCGATATTCAGAACTTTTATGTATAATACATTTCTGTCTCCTGAGGACTGTGCCCCGGAGGCAAGCCGCTAGTCTATGCATGTATTGTGGGGAACCTGACCATTAGATTTTTCACTGCTCGGTGAGACCCCCACAAACAACTGGTTCTTGTACCCACACCAACTCCGGTACCCAGGTCAGCACCCATGCCCAAGTCTGCGCCCAGGAGACCTCTGCTGACTAAACCAATTCCAGTACCAAAGACTGCACCTAGACCCAAGCCTGCTTCCAGCAAACCTCTGGTGTCTAAGCCAACTCCAGTATCCATGTCTGCTCCAGTGCCGAGGTCTGCAACCTTGCCCAAGCCATCCCAGGAAACCTGAGCCTATGCCCAAACCTGATCCCAGAAAGTGTGTTCCCACCGTGTCCCATAAAATGCCTGCTGAGCCTAGGCGTATGGAGTTTCATTCAGCCAGATCTGGAGAGGAAAAAGAACTGGTCATTCCCATGGAAACAGAAGCTACAGTGACTGTGGAATGCCGCTGTGCTAAAATCCTTTGTATACTCTCAAGACACTCATGCCCTCTCAAGACCCTCATGCCCTCTCAAGACCCTCGTAGCCGCCAAGCCTCCTGGTACCCTCTCCAGTGTTCTTGTTATGATCAGTACACGAAGGCTACGTCTCCAACTATGTAAGTCAATCCTATTCGTGTCCTGTCCCTCTGCCCTATTCTATCTGGTTCTCCTGTATCCTGCAATCCCCTAAACCACCCTCCACTCATACCAGCAAGGCCGGTACCCCTCCAGTACTGAACCTGACACAATGGATTTTTTCTTCCTTGAGGGTGCGGGCATATTCCAAGATGGCAATGCCAGGATTCATCGGGCTCAAATTGTGCAAGAGTGGTTCAGGGAGCATGAGACATCATTTTCACACATGGATTGGCCACCGCACAGTCCAGGCCTTAACCCCATCGAGAATCTTTGGGATAATGTGCTGGAGAAGACTTTTCGCAGCGTCCGACTCTCCCATCATCAATACAAGATCTTGGCCACAAGTTAATGCGACTCTGGACGCAAATAAATGCTGTGACATTGCATGAGCTTTTCGACACGATTCCAAGGGAATGCGTGCCATAATCGCAGCAAAAGACGGTCCAATGAAATATTACAGTGTGTGACTTTTTGTGGCCAGGCAGTGGATAAAGCAATGTTCTTCATGGAGAAATTGCATTGGAGCTTTTTTATGTGGAGATGATATAATTCCCATACAAATGTAATCTTTTTATTTTTAACTTCTTCGTCTTTTTTCTCTACCTGTCAACATGCATTTAAACATATAGAATTTTTTTTATTTTTGCAGCATCTACAATTTTTTATTTTCACATTGACTTCCAACTGTGAGCTTCATGTTATACACAGGCAATGACAGAATTATTCTGTCCTGGAAAGTAAATTTAGGTTTTTTAACAATAAAGGTAGGCCTATCTAGGAAGCAGGAGTAAGAGAGCGGAAGTTTTCATTCACTAATAGTAAGTCTGAGTCAGCAACCGAAGAATCAACTACTGTCTATATATTTTACAACATTGGACCCGAGTCAAAATAAATAATGTTACAAAGTGCCAAAAACTCAGAACTCTCCTCCAGTAACGTCCAGTAAATCTTCATGTAATCAGTACATCCTGTCCTGTCTTCTATATCTTTCACTTTGCGATGAGTTTGAGTTTTATATTTGAACTGAAATCATCCCACTTTTAAAATAAATTACATATTTTTTCGGAGGTGAGACAGTTCCTAAGATTAGAGGCATGCGTTCTCATTCCAAATTAAACATTATGATAAATTTATGCTACAGATTTCATACGTACATTTAGCAGAGTAAGCGCAGTCACTGGAAAGTCAGTAGAGGACGTTCCACATCAATCAACGAAGGCGCAGAGGCAAGGCGTTCTTGGAGCTATCTAGCAAGTTCGGAATGCATAGAGGAATTGCAAAATCAGAATTGGAAAAAAAAAACCAATAGTGTATTTGTTTTAAAGGGACATTTCCACTTCCATAAGCTACAACTAGATTACTTGTGCATTACAAATAAAGCCAACATATAAAACACATGCTGCTGCTGTTTTTTGTCTTTGTTTGAAGTAATTGCATGTAAAAAAGAAAAAGAAAATTAGGTTTTCTTATTTCTGAGTTTCGTTTTCTGGATTTTTCCCATGATGTACCATTTACCAAAATATTTGCTTTGTGGCTCTTGTTTATTTAATCCACAATATTTATCAGTCAATGAGGTGGAGGTGGGAATGTTTAGATAAGGCTGCAGGAGGCTATTACCCTGTATTTGCTACCTGAGATTAGAGATGGCAGCTGAATGAGATAAAACAGGGAGCTTAAAAAAGTCCAATCTACCACCTGCTGATGTCCTTTGAATACATCCCACACAATGCAATGATTTGAGTCAGTGATCGACCCATATACTCCATTCTATGACCAAAGACACACAGTGAGGAGCAAGTGATGGAAAGATACTGGGGGGGCAGTTTACAACACAAAAGATTGCATAATGGATGCGCCCAGTGACACATATAGAGGAAAATATTCTCTTAACTAAACATACAAGAGAAAAACAAAGCACATGTAAGATATCAGCAACATCAAATAAACACAATAAGGACATTTCATTTTTTTGGTGGTAGTGGCCCTTTACAAAACTTTTTTTGGGAAAGGATCAAATGGACATAGTGAGGTTAGCGTTGGAGTTACAATTTCTGACTGCCAATTTGAAAGTCTTTTTAATATTAACGGCACGTTAACAAAAGTGTACAAAAGTGCAAAGGTACTTTATTTGGAAACCAGTGCCGTATTAAGATCTTTATGGGCCTGGAGCTGAAGATTGTGGTGGGCCTATTTTTGGAATCATCTGAAATGAAAACACATTGTACATTACATAACTGGGTAGACAGGTATACATATATGTAAAGCTGTATATATATATATATATATATATATATATATATAAATAGACAGATAGGTATATGTAGTTGTAGATATTATGGGCTATATTACAATCTTCGCGCAAACGTTTGCGCCGGCGCAAAAAAATATTAACATTATTTTTTTTATCTGGAGCACACAGCGTTACTGTCCTTGGTGCTGAAACATGTTTCAGCACCAAGGACAGGGGGATTACGTATTTTTTAAGCCTCAATTTTTTAACCCTAATCTAACAGTAATTAATTCATCCGTTTCACCGTTCCGAAATAACGATTAAAAACAAAATAACAAATCGGTATGAAACACATATCACAGTAACATAAAGAATGCACTGAAACAAATTAAAAAAACGTAACGAATCGATACGACATACAAATCACGGTAATATAACGAATGCACTGAAACAAATTAAAAATGTAATGAATCAATACGATATACAAATCACGATAACATAACGAACACACTGAAACAAATTAAAAACATAACAAATCGATCTGAAAAAAACCCAACTATTTTTTTGTTGTGCACATGTCTACCGTTCACCACTCTTGGTAGTTCCTATCCTCTGCCTATTGGAACACTCCACATGAATTACCGTTTTGGAGATGCTCAGTCGCCTTAGTCATCACTAATTGGCCCTTGTCACAGTCACTCAGATCTTTTCACCCATTTTTCCTGCCTCCAACTAAAAATTCATGAACTGACTGTTCATTTTCTTCTAATATATCCCACCGTATGGCAATATATCCCACCCCATGACAATATATGCCATTGTAACCGCATAATCAATGTTTGGCAGACTTTTGGCTGTGTAAATATATAGGTGGGCATATATATATATATATATATATATATACACTATATTGCCATATGTTTTCGCTTACCTGTCTTGACTCGCATATGAACTTAAGTGACATCCCATTCCTAGTCCATAGGGTTCAATATGACGTCGGTCCACCCTTTGCAGCTATAACAGCTTCAAATCTTCTGGGAAGGCTGTCCACAAGGATAGGAGTGTGTTTATGGGAATTTTTGACCATTATTCCAGAAGCGCATTTGTGAGGTCACACACTGATGTTGGACGAGAAGGCCTGGCTCTCAGTCTCCACTATAATTCATCCCAAAGGTGTTCTATTGGGTTGAGGACAGGACTCTGTGCAGGCCAGTCAAGGTCATCCACACCAGACTCTGTCATCCATGTCTTTATGGACCTTGCTTTGTGCACTGGTGCACAGTCATGTTGGAAGAGGAAGGGGCCAGCTCCAAACTGTTCCCACAAAGTTGGGAGCATGGAATTGTCCAAAATGTCTTGGTATGCTGAAGCATTCAGAGTTCCTTTCAATGGAACTAAGGGGCAGTAGTACTAATGCAGTCAAACAAGCCCCGTTCTCCTGGCAACCACCAAACCAGGACTCGTTCATCAGATTGCCAGATGGAGAAGCACGATTCGTCACTCCAGAGAATGAGTCTCCACTGCTCTAGAGTCCAGTGGCGGCACACTTTGCATTGCACTTGGTGATGTATGGCTTGGATGCAGCTGCTCTGCCATGGAAACCCATTCCATGAAGCTCTCTGCGCACTGTTCTTGAGCTAATCTGAAGGCCACATGAAGTTTGTAGGTCTGTAGCGATTGAGTCTGCACAAAGTTGGCGACCTCTTCGCACTATGCGCCTCAGCATCCGCTGACCCCGCTCCGTCAGTTTACGTGGCTTCCCACTTCGTGGCTGAGTTGCTGTCATTCCCAAACACTTCCACGTTCTTATAATACAGCTGACAGGTGACTGTGGAATATTTAGGAGCGAGGAAATTTCACGACTGGATTTGTTGCACAGGTGGCATCCTATCACAGTTCCACGCTGGAATTCACTCAGCTCCTGACAGCGACCCATTCTTTCACAAATGTTTGTAAAAACAGTCTGCATGCCTAGGTGCCTGATTTTATATACCTGTGGCCATGGAAGTGATTGGAACACCTGATTCTGATTATTTGGATGGGTGAGTGAATACTTTTGTCAATATAGCGTATATATATATTGGATTTGGCCATCCAATAGGATACGAGTGCCCGGCTCTCCATCATTGTGTATATATATATATAGTTGAGTCAATATAAAGCCGTGTGGATATATTTATAGCTGGGCTGATGGATATATAAAATATATATATATATATATTAGAGAGAGAGAGAGAGAGAGATATGAGGATAGATATATAAATGGGCAGATGTAGGTGGGCATACAAACAGGCCCAGTGCAACCCTAGAATGACTCAGGTGGCCACCTTATGGCACTCGGGGCCAGAGGGGTGCCAAAATATCTTCTTTTGTCATGTGAAATATACACATTCATAAAACAATTGATTACATATGAGCTAAAGGGAGATTCTTCTAGTGTTCACTTATACCCTATTCTCCTCCATTCACCTCTGAACAATGTGCAGAAATTCCCAAATTCCCAAACGCCTGCCGTGAACCAGGAAGATAAAGATCACAAGTGGATTCTAAAGAAATGTTATAAAAAGGTGCAAGAAAGATCATTTTACCAGACTGGATATATTAAGCCACCCTTTCAAACATTAGATTGTCCCTTTGCTTAAACGGATAAAAAAATAATAATAATACCCATAAAATATTTTCTTTCCTGCACGGCTGTTTGCGCGTTACCATCCTGGTTGGTTGAGGCTCCAGAAATCCATAAATGTTATTGTTTTGTTTATTTTGGGTACTAATCTGTAGCTGCGCAAATCCTAAATCGATTTTTTGGTAAGGCAGTGCTATGTAAAACAAGGTATAAGCTGTGCATGAAGCGATTGAAATCGTTTCTATCATCACTCAGTCGTCTGAGCACACGCCGCCGCTGTGTACTAGATAATTCGATTAAATCACACTGTGACATTAGCGTATAATAGAGAATATAAATAGAAAGAATACAGTAGGGTTTGACAGCAGCCATATAATCCAAAGGATTACTGTGAAATCATTCTAAGACCAATACAGCTGTCAGATTCCATAAAATTATAAGATTTGAATGTTGTTTTCTTTGCAAATTGGTTGTGTCTGGAACACTCTCGGTCTACGAAAACTCTGCTAAATCTTGTTTTACGACTTTCATTTTGCATAGATTTTTAACAGCTGTCAATTGGCCCCTGTGGTGGGAATGGAGGTTCACAATCAGCACCGTAGGCATCAGGAATTAAAAGGAAAATTAAAACATACCTGGCATGATGTGATTACTTAGAGTTTAGCACTTCACCACTTATCCTATAGGACAGGAATAAGCATGAATACGCCCACAGGAAGTATGTTATACACTGGACTCTCCCTTACATTCTTTAATCTCTGCAATTAGCCAAAAAAAATCAAGTATTATTAATAATAAATGGAGGAAATGGAAGGAAAATATATCGATGTTGCAATAGGTAATAACAAGAAAAAGAAATTAAATTGAGCACGGGGGTTATGCACTCACAATAACCTTCTTACATTGTCTTCAGGGAGACGAGGGCTCCAAGGCCATGGAGCGGCCAACGCTACACATCAATTCAGACTGAACGGAAGGGACCCGGCACTCCAGTCTCTGGTGTGATCATATCTTAACAGGTGTGCAAACTTTCAACTGTAAAATACAGCCTTTCTCAAGCAAGGACGGAACTCAGGCCATCCTCCTGCAGTCACTGACGCGTGGCGCGTCAGCTCCGTAAGTGGGCCGCAGGAGGGGCCCGCTGCAGCAGCTCGCTCCACCGCCAGGCACAACCCGCCAGGCAGTGAGGAGTTAATATGCATCATTCTAAAGCAAGTAGAAACTCGTGCAATAATATTGGATTGAATAAAAGGAAACATGTGATAGGCACCAGCTAGGCAAGAGGATTTATATAACAAAAATACAAGCTAATTATTGAATTCCATTGATGGGAGCAGCCCCCCATAGAGGCTCGGAAGCGTTCGAAACGAGTCTGCAGGCTCTATATTTTTAAGTGTTATCCCTTGCGAGTACATTTTATAGAATGTCCAAATAAGTGCAACGATACTGCGCGATCGGTATTTTTCTTTTTCATATTATAGGAACTGCAATACAAAAGATACGGGATGCACCTTAACCTGGATTGACAGTCCACTAATTACTCCCAACATACAAGTTTGCATTTCTGTTGTATTTAATGTGGGTGAGGGACACAATCTTTGGTGAGCTGCATGTGAAAACAACTTATTGGCTGATACACTTGCACAAGTTACCAGTAGGGATGTGCATGGCTGAAAAATGTATTTTGTTTAGTTTCGTCTCGTTACGTCTTTAAATCATTTCATTTTCAGAATTTAGGAACTAATTTCGTTTCGTATTTCGTTTTGTTTCGGATCCATTTGAAATTTTGAATCGATATGAAATTTCGAATCAATTCGAATTTCATATATCAATTAGATAGTTGATATCAATTAGAATTTTGGATCATTAGATAAAACCCCAATTAATCAAATTTTGCTGTTAAAAGAAAAGCTAGGGTTAAATTTTAAGCTGTGTCACAGATTTAGTATTTGAGTCAATTAAACAGTGAAACAAAATTAATTTGTTTCATAAAGTCCTTTGCTGACTATTACTTGTATTGTAAGTTAAGATCAATACGATAGTTGATATCAATTTGATAGTTCATTTCAAACTCGATAGTTGATATCAATTTGATAGTTCATTTCAAATTCGATAGTTGACATCAATTTGATAGTTCATTTCAAATTCGATAGTTGATATCAATTTGATAGATCAGTTCAAATTTGATAGTTGTTATCTATTTGATAGTTAATTTCAAATTCGATAGTTCGATACATCGATTCGAATTTCATATATCAATTCGATAGTTGATATCAATTTGAATTTTGGATCACTAGATAAACCTCAATTAATCAAATTTTGCAGTTAAAAGAAAAGCTAGGGTTAAATTTTACACTGTGTCACAGATTTAGTATTTGAGTCAAATTAAACAGTGAAACAAAATTAATTTGTTTCATAAAGTCCTTTGCTGACTATTATTTGTATTGTAAGTTAAGATCAATTTGATAGTTGATATCAATTTGATAGTTCATTTCAAATTCGATAGTTGATATCAATTTGATAGTTCATTACAAATTCGATAGTTGATATCTATTTGATAGTTAATTTCAAATTCGATAGTTGATATCAATTTGATAGTTCATTTGAAATTCGATAGTTGATATCAATTTGATAGTTCATTTCAAATTCAATAGTTGATATCAGTTATTAAAATGTTTCTTTCATGATGATGACACAGTGTAAAACTAAATACATTTGTTATATACCGTTTAGTTTTGAATTCGTATCGTATCGATTCGTTATTCGGAAGTGCTTCCGAATATGAATGATCAAATTTCGTTCCAAATTCCGAATTGTTCCGAAACGAATGCACATCTCTAGTTACCAGGTCTTATATATATATTATAGCGCTGGACACTTATACACCCATTGGGTGAATACTGACAAGAGGATTAATATGTTCATGTTTGGATCAGCTTTGTTTTGTGCGCTCTCATTGGCTCACCGGACCCACACCTTACATCCATGCTTGTTTATTGAACCATAATCAGTTAATGCACATGCACATATGGAATGGTCATTAAGACATTAGCAATTTGCAGATGATTGTCAATTAAGGTCACAGTTAAGATAATTTTGGACATTAAAGAGGCCTGATTTAGAAAAACACTAGGAGAAAGATGCCTAGGGTGCCTTCTCAGCATGCATGAACATGCCATAGGCATGCTGTAGGGAGTCATAAGGACTGCAGATGTGGCCAGGGTAGTAAACTGCAATGCTCGCAATGTGCAATTCCTATCAGGAGACAGGAAGAACAACTGATCAGCTTCGAAGAGCCCGACCACGTGCATCAACCCATGTACAGTACTGGAACATCAACTATCACACAAGTGGGATACATACAAGATTACAAAAACAACTCAGTGGCGGTCTCGAATTAGGCGTCCAACAAAGACCTCGTGCTTTCGGGGCCTCGCAGCTGCCTAATTTGCCTGACCGAGCACTCTGGCGGCAGCTGTGGTTTTGTATAGGTCGCAGTACTCGGAGGAGACACTGCAGCCTACCTAGGCCCTGCCGATGGAGAATCTAAGATGGTGTCTGGCCAGCCCCTTCTGATAACGTCAGAAAGGGCACGCCAGTGGCCGCTGCCCATGCCTGCACCGTTCTGATCCAGCCCTACAGGTGCGCCTCGCTGACAGGTGCCGCGTGGGCTGCTGATTTCGGCTCGCCCTGGCAGCCGATGCGTGGCAAGTGTCACTGGCTGCAGAGTTCAGGCCGTCCCACTACAGCCAATTGCACATGGTGCGCGATGGCTGTGAGGTGGGGCCAAGGCGGCCCAATGAAGACAGCGGGGCGTAAATGTACGCCCTGTGTCTTCAAAGTCCTGCTGCCGCGAGGATGGTATAGTATGTCCCACGGTCCAAGGGGGTAAAATACAAGCTTTCAATAGTATTCTTAAGGTATGGAAGCAATACTGAGCAAAATAATAGGATTGAAAAATAAAAAGCAGCGCAGAAGGGTAGGTTGCTAGGATGGGTTACCAATAGTGAATAGTGGAATAGTATGGTTAAGGGAGGTAAACAAACAGAGGAGGGATCATAGCCCCATAAAACAACAGAGGTAAACATCATGATGTGCAACTGATGATAATACCTAATGAGGTAGAATTCATTAAACATATACAACAACACCAAAAACATAAACCAGGTACATTGTGGAATGTTACGTCGTGTTATGGTAGTGAGTTAAAAAGCCAGAATCTACATTGAGTCCCTCCTTTATAGTGTTAAAATAGGTGATCATTTGTATTTTTTAAATAAATAAATAATTATATATGTATAGTTCACTCTTGGGCATTCTTACGGTAAGATTCGTCAGCAATCACTTGACAACCTGTATGTCAATAGCCTGTCTGAAATGCTGTATTTTCAGGCATATGGTTAAACATCCATCATTTTGTGAACTACACGAACAAAAATTCTTGGCTGTGGCAGTGATGAACGGTGATTGTTTGCCAAGTTTTGAAATGCACTTGTACCATACTGTATGAAATACATGTTTAGCAATAAATGCAGACATCAGTCATTTGTATGGCTTTACATTCAGTGAAAACCAAAGATTTTTGGTTTCCATCAAAGATCATGTTTAATTTAATAACAACACGTAAAAAATATATAAAAAATAATAAAATCTTAGCTCAGTGGCTTTTTCTAAACCCATGTTGAAAGTTGTTGTCAGTGAATAACTTTCTATTTTTTTTCTTCCAAAACATTTGAATCTTATTAAGAAAAAGCATACGTTGCCAGGTGAAACGCAGCCATGTTAAGGGCGCCAGGTTTTTTTTTTTGGCTTTTTTTTAAACCGCGAGATTTCAGGACTTGTCACTAAAGTTAGAAAAATAATCCTCGGGTTAAAATGCTAAAATGTAAACAAAAAATGTCCTTTACCTCATTATGATCCCTAAAACACTCAGCGGTTCCTGCCAGTCCTTAAAAAGAAGCCTCTTTAGGTGAGTTCAAACCTGGAACAAGCAACTCGTCATGTCTGGAAAAGATTCAAACATATTCATGAGCTTAGTTCAGGATTTTGCTAACACTGCTGTGACAGATAGAATATTAATTTTGGTTTCAATGTTTCTTGGACATTAAAATGATATTCATTTATATTTCTGAGACGCAAAGGAATGTTCAGCATAAAAAATACATTTACTTAATGCTTTGTTTCAAAAGTATTGTTCTTGGTTTTTGTTGCGTATCTCTGAAGTTTTGTATACTTTTAAATAATATTTTTTTGAATTTAATAGCAGAAGATCATGCTTGCCTTTTTATCTAAAACCCAGTAAAAACCAAAGCAGGTTCCACTGGATTTGTAAAGCGCTGCGGAAACTGTTGGCGCTCTTTAAATGATGATGATTTCTTGCATTGACCATCACAAGTATGTGTATTTTTCCCCATTTTCCATGAAAGTTGTGGTGTCGCTAGTTCATTTAGTTTCTTGAGTGTGATCAGAGCCAGTGCTAGACTATTTTGCGCCCTAGGCAAGACCAGTTACTTGCGCCCCCCCCCCTGAAAAATTGTGAATGGTTGAAATGCGTGGGAGAACACATACACTGTGTGCGCGAGGGGGGGCACACACTGTGCAGGGGACACAAACACACACTGCGGGACACACACACACTGTGCACAGGGGCCGCACATGTTCGTTCAGTGCCCATCTTACCCCTCTGCTGGTCAGACCCGGGATCAGTCTGTGCCTCTTTCTTTCCTCTGCCCTCTGTGCCTCTTTCTTTCCTCTGCCTCTTTCTTTCTTTCCTCTGCCCTGTGTGCCTCTTTCTTTCCTCTGCCTCTTTCGTTTTTTACTCTGCCCTGTGTGCCTCTTTCTTTCCTCTGCCTCTTTCGTTCTTTACTCTGCCCTCTGTGCCTCTTTCTTTCCTCTGCCTATTTCTTTCGTTTCTCTGCCCTCTGTGCCTCTTTCTTTCTTTCTTCTATGACTTTTTCTTTCGCCTCTCTTTCTTTCTTTCTTTCTCCTCTTTCATCTGCATTTCTTTCTTTCATCTGTCTCTTTTTTGCTTTCGTTCATCTGCCTCTTTCTTTTCTTCTGTTCCTCTTTTTCTTCATTCTTTCTTTCTCTCTTTCTTTCAAGCCTCTTTCTTTCTTTCTCTCTTTCTTTCCTGCCTTTCTTTCTTTCATTCGTGCCTTTCTTTCTTCTGCCTCTTTTTTTCTTTAATCTGCCTCTCGTGGCGTCTGCACGTCATATGGTGGTGCCTGCGAATCATTATAAGATGCCTGCCTTCTGCGCTGCTAGCGGGGGTCCACGAGCTGACAATTTCTGCTTTGTGAGCCGCCACTCCTGGCTACATGAGGAACGGTACAATGATGGAACCCCGGTTGGGGCCGGCTGCATCCCTAGGCGGCAGTGCGCCCTAGCGGTTGCCTAGCTTGCCTAGTGGGAGCACCGTCCCTGAGTGTGATGAGAATAACTCCTACATGATGTAATCAAGAAATAGTTAATGGGTGCACATCACGTGTTTATTCTTGAAAAAAATAGGGGTGGCAACTCTCCAAGATGTCTGCTCCCTAATTAACCTTTGAAAAAATTCAGATCAATGTTTAATCATAAAGATGGACTGGGTTTTAGGTAAACATTATGATGCCTGTAACATATCATATAACAACATAAGCCCAGGGTGGAGGCTTGTTAGATCGGAAACCCAGAAATTAATAAAATGCAACCTTTATTTTTTGCAATTTGCAAAAATGAAGGTCACATTTTATTAATTTCCGGGTTTCCGCTCTAACAAGCCTCCACCCGGGGCTTATTTTGTTGTCTTAGTAGGGTTATCCCCTTTTGTTTCAGTCTGGAAACTTAAAAAACAATTCTAGCTCTGTTTCAAAATATAGGACTCATTTCTTTGTGTTTCTATATAATTTAATTAACATATCATATATATATAAATATATATTGGGTGACTTAATAAGGAAACATATGATTGGAACCTAATAAAATCTTCTCAGTGTGTGGTTGAAAAGGGAACTCCATTCCCTCAGAGAAAATAGTGGAATAATTACATTCCCATGTGTGTCCCCAGTTCAGTTGACCCCCTTGTGCACATCATCATGAAATGGGTTATGAACTCCATGGTCTGAGGTCTAAGTTACCCAACACCAGGGTATCCATCAGGGGGTGACAGCCTATAACATGTTCAGGGGCCCAATTGCTCCAGGGAGCTCTGGTCCTTGCGAAACCCTATATGCACCTTAAGTGACAAAGATGTAAGGGCCCTCCATGTCACCCAGGTCTGGTCAACCAAGACACCAACAATTTTCCCAGTGGGCAGCGTCATCTAGGGGACGAAGAGAGCACTCTGGCTCATCCCTGAGGGAACGATTAATATGGTCTGCAGTGTGGAACACTTTTTATCCCTTTGCTGCACAACCAGGGATTTAGCACATTCTCAGTAAAATAAGGGGCCAAATTACATACTTGGTGCCAACGTTAGCGCTCACGTGAGCGTTAACGTTAGCCCAAATAGTTACTGCAAATTACAATCCAAACGTTAATGGGTTAACCTCCCTGGCGGTCTATTTATTTAGAAATTTCCTGTCTGAAAGCGGTCAGTTTTTTTTTTGCCCCCACCCGCCAATGGCATCCCGAGTGTGGCTCGGGGTTAAATTCCTATGTTGGAAGTGGTAACCCCGAGCAACACTCGGGATGCCGCTGGATACATTACCTCTCCCTGCACTCCCACGATGTCCCCAGCTGTCTCCTCCGGCGATCGCGACCTCATTACTTCCTGGTTCCCTCCTCGCGAGAAGGAATCCAGGTAGTATAAGGCTAGGGTCAGACTAACGCATTTTTCGCGTTGTCTGTGAAAAAGTGCGTTCGAACGAATGGACGCATTTTTTCACGGAATACGCGATAGCGGTCATACGATGCGCCTTTTCGTCTGTGATTTTGTACGGATCATCAATAAAACACTTTTTGTGTCTGGATGTTATGTTGGCCAGACATTAGCAGCGTCTGACGTCTCCCAATCACGCACACACGCCTCTAGCGGACGCAGCGCACTCTGTACGTCCGTACTAGCGGTTTGACGTTCTAGAAAAAATGCGTTCGTTTGCCACTTGCGTTGCGCGGACGAACTTTCGTGCGGCCGTACTTCGTGTGTTCCCCGGCATTGGACGTCATTTGCTGCTAGCACGGCCGTGATTTCGTGCGTCTAAACGCACGTTAAAACTGCTTTCGTCTGACCCTAGCCTAAGGTCGCGATCGCCGGAGGAGACTGCAGAGATCAGCGAGGGAGCGCAGGGAGAGATGATGTATACAGCCCGTGAAATTTAACCCCGAGACACACTCGGGAACACCGCCAGGGAGGTTAAGTAACCCGTTTGCATTTGGTACCTTGCGCTTCTCTGCGCGAGGCTACTGTATTTTACGATCCCTATACTTAACATGGGGAGCGCAAAGTGTTAATCAGCGTTAGGATTACAAAGTCCTAACGCTGATTAACGTCCGGCCGCGGTTAACAAAAAGTTAACCAGAGCCAGGACTTGGTTCTAACGGATTTCGCTTCTCCAGAATCCGTTATCACCAGCCAAAAAGCAAAAAAAAGGAATCGTATAATCACCTCCTGTCCCGCAGCGAGGACCGAGGCTCCGACCGCCTCCTCAGTCCGGCGGGAGCAGGAAAAGACTGGGGGAAAACAGACAGGTCATGTGACCGCCGAGGTTTGGCTCAAAGGAGTCCTATGGACTCCATTGAGAGGATGCTCGCGGCGGTGATCAGCGCCGCCGCGCGCATCCCGGGGTGTAGCGAGCGGTAACAATGCAGGCAGCTTTTTTAGCACCTGCATTGTAATCTAGCAGTAAAACGGGCGTGCTAGGGGGAAAACTGTGAGCGTAGTTTTTCCTCCCTAGCGCCCCCATTTTACCGCTAGGATCGTAATTTGGCCCAAGGTTTGCAGAAAGAGGCAAAATGTTATATTTTTAATTAGTTTATTGAAATGGGCAGCTGACAGAAGGGGGTCCTGACCAGTAGTTCTATAAGGGGCCCCAAGATATCTGATGGCATCCCTGCCGAACACCAGCGTGACCACAAAATCCTGGAGGTCGCGTGGCCCGGCAGCACAAGCCTCCATGGAGTCCTATAGACTTAAGGAGGAGATACTCAAGGTGGTATTGCGAGTATCCAGGAGCTTAGCGCTACATTACAGGGAAGGCTGCCGAATAAACGCCTGCCCTGTGATATGGTGCTAAAACAGAGACACTAAGGCCCCGTTCACACTGTGCGATTTGAAAATCGCGTGATTCTCCGCGTGATTTTCATATTCGTGACATAGTGCGATAAAGTCGCGCAACGTCGCGGTTTTGGGCAATTTTTGCAAAACACCAACAATACAAATCGCAGAATCGCAGATAGGAAATTGCAAAAAAAGGGTCATGTACCAGCAACATGCTTTTGCGACGCGCGACATCGAACGGCAAGATGTGAACAGCTCCATTGAAATGCATTGGAGAAGCTACACAGCGCGACGTCGCGGCAAAATCCGCGCGATAAATCGCACAGTGTGAATGGGTCCTAAGGGGAATCCAGCATGCTCAGATTTTCCCCGTTAGCGTCCCCGTTTTAACATGATAGTGCCATTAGAGTAACTGTAAATGCAATAGTATCATGAAAGAAGTAAAGATACAAGGTAAGTATATAACTTCTTTCAAAGTTTGTATTGTTATGAATATTTAGTAGAAACACCGTTTTTTTTTAGACCCTGGATAACCTAGCCAATGCTTCTCAGAATATATATTTCATATAAGAAATGCCTAGCTTAGCTGCGTTGCAGTTATTTAGACAACTGACTGGAACAATGCAGACTAGGTTCTTTCAAAGTTGTTTATATTCATATTGGGTCGTGTTTCTGTTGTAACTTTTAACGTTAATATTTTTACTGAAGTAGAGAAAATAGTGAAAGTTCTCCTCCAAGCCATGTTTCAAAGCCAGGAATCAGGTTCACACTGTGTAGTTCTGAAAGCCCGAAGCATGTGCAACTTGTCTTCAGATGCAACACTCACAGAGTTCTAAACACCCTCTTGACCAAATGTCAGCACAAGACCTATACCTCAGGAGTTTACAACAATGGCTTACTGGAGCAAGAAGTAAAAAAAACAAAACATATTAGGATCACTAAGTGTATGGAAAGGTTTTAATATTGCCACCACTGAACTACAAACTACCACAAATAAAGAAAACTTTGTTAGTATTAGGACATGTTCTATGTTCAGTATAGCTAGATGACTCTGTGTGTTGTGGTTACTGAGACATAGATGCCTACAGGAAAACATACAGGGTTATTCAGAGATCCGAATGGCTGCCGAAAGGTAACCGAATGCTGAAAATCAGCGTTCGGTTACCTTTCTTGGCCATTCGGTTATCCAGAGAGCAGGCAATTCGCCAAATCCTGGCGAATTGCCTGCACATACGGTGCCTGTTCAAGGGCAGAGAAATCCCCATAGAGAAGCAATGCTTCGTCTATTCAGAGAACAAAAAACAGCAGTGAAAAGTTGCCGAATTGCCCTGCCGTTTGGTGGCTTCATGCGGCAGATTTATTCAGGTGAATCCCATAGGCTTCAATGTTAAAAATATTCCCGTTTTAACTCAATATCTAATAAACCGTTGATTATAATATTCTGCAGTAAAATGTCTCTTTATTTATAAAATTTTTAGGATCTTTTAAGCATTTTTCTGGATTTTTTTGCAAAAAATATCTTTCCGTTTTTTTTAATTTTTTTAAACTTTTTTCTTTTTTCTGTAACAGCCCTTTTTATTGTCATTCATTGGATCACATGTAAATTTCAGACATTTTCGCTCAGTAGTTTCTTTGCAAACAGCGTTTCACTTTTCAAACATTTAAGCGTACTTTTCTATTTTTTTTTTCACTCCATTTGTCTGCGGTGTCGGGTTTTTCCGGCGGCCGCTCTGCGCTGTGATGGGCTCCTGCTCGGGTTTCTCTGGCATCTTCGGTGGGGTTAATCCAGATGTTTTTGCGGGTTTCTGTGAGCCTTCGCCGGGTTTTGCGGTGAGTTTTCAGCGGGCTTGCGACAACTTTTCCCTGCATTGCGATGGCCCTGTGCTGCTTGCTGAATACACCGCAGGGTCGCCGAAATGGGATTGCCAAATCGTGCTGAATTGAAGAGAACGAAAAGTCACCGAACGTGCTGTGACTTTTCGATTCTCTTTGAATAACCCTGATAGAAAATGTACAGCCAGCTGCAAAAATTGTTGTTCTAGATGGCCTCCCTAGACCCTAGATGGATAGAGATGGATTTGTTGGCCTAGATGGATAGAGTTGCTTTCCATTCCTTTGACAAGCTTTTTTGACACCATTGAACGGATTAAACAGCATCGTAGAACAGGGGTTTCCAACCACTGTACCATGGCAGATGGCATGATTAGTCCTCAGGTGTGGTGCGGAAAGAGGCCAGGCAATGGCAGGATGGGGTTTGTGAGTATTAGGACAGTGACCCAATGAGCAATGTCATGAAGCAAAAGCACAAAGGGGATATGTATGACTTTCTTTTTATTCCTTATTAACATGTCCCAAAACATACAGGATGAAAGTCATTGACTTAGAATATGCTGTGGGACTAACTTGCGATTAAAACAACTTTCTTGATTACTTTTGAGATCGATACAGACACAGACATTATACCCAGAAATGGTTAGTGTTGAATAACGTACTAGCATAGCTCTACAGTCCTAAGCTTAACATTATACCTTTAGGACCTTATGTCACTCCTCCATCACTATCAGGGTTATTCAGAGAGTGTGAAAAGCAGGAGAATGACTGGAGAATGAAAAATTCTAGCTCAAAACATCCGATTTGGAAAGTGAGATGAAAGGGAGAATTTTTCTGGTTTGGCTATTTTGACCTAGAATTTTTCATTCTCCAGTCATTCTCCTGCTTTTCACACTCTCTGAATAACCCTGTAGATAACTGAACTTATGTCCATATGTCTGAGTCCCTGATGTCAATTCTCAAATCCCAGCAGCCTTGACCCACCATTTTGTGGAAACAAACATTTAAAATATTCTTGTGACAAAATGGCTTGTTAAACTTCACTTCAAAATTCATGATTTTTAAATTAAATATTGAAACAGTACTTGTACACAGGTTGTCAGATAGGGAGTCTGAGGTCTTGGATGCAGACGTCAGTATCAAGGTGATTGGTTAGAAGGGTCAATTAAGTGCGTATTCAATTGATGGTTCCGAGGTCAAGGCGGGCAGCAAGCAGGCAGAGGTCAGTGTCAATATCCAGGGTCAGAAAACCAGGAACAGCATACATGGGCCGAGCACTCTCAGAAGATTCCTATGAGGAGCAACAGAATACCTGAGGGTCTTCCCTCTGACAAACACGAAATAGGGCCTAAGACCCAGGACCTCCATCATTTCCAAAGTCCAGCTACCCAGTCCCCTCCTCTCTACCAATGGCAGAGAGGAGGCAGTCCCAGGCATTCCAGGCAACCATAGCCTAGGCTGCGAACTCTGAAGCTCCATCCTAATGCATCACACAATCAACTACTGGAAGTGTCGTCCACACTGCGGGACGACAGCCATCTCGCAAACCTGGTGGAGGCCTGTTGCCACGGTCATGGTGAGTGCTGAGGGTGGGTCATGGATGTGTTGACAGAGACTCGACATGTTTTTGAACGGACTGTGTAATTAACAGAGAGTAGAGGACTGGTCAGTCAAAATACAATACTGTGTTGTTTTGGGGGTGCTCTGGCATGATGGCGATCAATAGGCAGTTTAATATGCACATAGTTTTTTCATAGAATATGCCATGTGTTGCCTTCTAGAATTATTAAGAATTTTCAGATATCGAAAGTCTGTCACATTCTTGTATAACACAATATGTTTTCTGTGAAACTAAAGCTCCTTAAACCTAAAGTCAATGATTAAAACAAAAATACGTTCTTCTTCATGGTTTTCTATCATCACTTTCCAGTAACCCTCCAAGTCATTCATGGCGAGCCTCAGTCTTTTACATTCACTCTTTCTCCCCAGCGCTGAAAAAGAGTTCCACTTCAGCTCCGTCTCGGTGGTAAAATTCTTGGATGATTTCCAAATGTGCGGCTGCTTGAAAATGTACTGTCAGAATAAAACCACTTCAAAAACAGCCATTTTGGTGATATGTAAAGCTTTCTCAAAGTTTGACAAAGTCAAATGAAAATGGCGCAGATCTCCTTTCATTTTTTAAATAAAATATCAATATATTTTGGTACTTGATATCCTTCACGTCACTCATTCCATTAATCAAGAATGAGAGGAGGAACAGCACTCGGAATCATCCCAGTCACAGGTGCCACACATACTGGAGAACTCGAACCCTTTAGAGCATCAAATGAAGAAGGATGGACAGGGCACTGTAGTTGGGTCAAATAGGAAGTTTATTCCATGGCAGCCACCACATTGACTCGGCTCTGGCATAAGCCATTCTCTTGAGCTGATACGATGTGGAGGCACATATGGAATAAAGGTCCTATTTGACCCAACCAGAGTGCCCGTTCCATTCTTCTTCATCTCATTCTATTAAGGTGTTTTTTTCTGCTGACAGTCTATATATATATATGCTATAAACTATGGGCCCTATTCCATTCAACTCTTTGAGTCCTAACAAATGAGCTGTTAAATATAGTGGGCTCCATCTAAATTTTCATAGCTTCTTTGCTATTCCAGTTGAGTGGCAAACCTCATCTGTTACAGCAGATAACTGTCGATTTGTGAGGAAAAAAGTGGTTCGTGAGGGTCCTGAGAAAGTGAGAATGAGCAACGGCACTAATGGCCTGCTCTACAGTGGGGCCCACTCAGGTCTCACAAGGTTTTAGCTTGCGTGTGCCATTACAGGGACGAATGCTCCATATGCAAATCAGTCTGTTCTCACCCAATGAGGGTGGCCGGTACTGAATGCCAAGGACGTCATCCCCACAGAGGTGCAGCAACCCTCGACGATCGTTTTGTTTCTCGCAACGAACAGGCAGCGTAAGTGCAGGCAATTCGCCAGATTTGGCGAACTGCCTACTCTCTGGATAGCCAAATGGCCAGGATAGGTAACCGTACGCTGAATTTCACTTTTCGGTTACCTTTCAGCCACAATTCGGATCTCTTTGAATAACCCTGATAATCTGCTTCTTCCTGAGTTCTTATTCAGGCCATTCTCAACTTGGGAGCATCTTGTGATCTTTTGGATATCAGATCAAGTTCTATGTCCACTTACTCTCCTGGACATCAAATCCAAACCTCCATACCCTTCCTTATTACACAGTGTTACGGCACACGTAGACAACCACTCGAGTGCGCCATCCAAGAACTTGAGGCTTCACTGGCACTTCTCCAATCAGTTATATAATGTATCTGTTTAAATACATACTGGGCCACAAAGAGCTCTCTGGTGACCTATTCATTAGCAGGACTTTACAAAGGACACAAGACCATGCACTAAGACCAGAGGAAACTACAAAGGAAAGGGTTTTTGTTTTTGCAGTACAAATAATAAAACTATGGAATTCGCGTCCTATAGATTTTTATCTTATCCAATTCAATTAATGCCTTTAAAAAAGTTTGAATGTTGTCCTGCTAAAGTATGATATAAATGGATATATGAATAAATTAAAATGTATTTCTTGTTTATCGATGAAGAAATCTTCTTGCGATTAAATTAGATCAACAGCAGCCATAGAAACATAGAAACATAGAAAAATGTCGGCAGATAAGAACCTTTCGGCCCATCTAGTCTGCCCAATTACATGGATACTTTACCTGGATTTACCATAGGGTTGTATGGAAGGTTGAACTTCATGGACATTATTCTTTTTTAAACTATATTACTTTCTAATTATGTAAGTCATGCCTAGTCCTCTGATTTTCAAAGAAAACCATTTTCTGTAGCTAATAATCTTCAACCAAAACCAAAATTGTTGCTGAACAAATCACAAAACACAACCCTTTTGTAATAATTAAGTTCATTAACCCTTTCACACTGAGTATGTTGTGCCTGGCAGGAGGGAGTTAATGCTGGTGGTACTAGTACGCCTCACTTGCCGGCTGACTCGGCGAGCCCCTCCTTTGGCCCGCCTAGCTGATGATGCTCGACGTGTGTCATTGGCTGTAGGGGGCGACCTGAGTTCAGGCCGTTCCACAGCAGCCAACAGTGCACGGCACACGCTGACTGCTGGAGAAGCTGAGGTGGCCAATTGAAGTCAACAGGTCTATTATGCCCACGTCTTCAAGGCTAACCCGTTGCTGGGACGGCATGGTATGCCCTGCGGCAGGCAAGGGTTAAAGGGACAGGACAACCAAAAAATGAAATGTCCTTATTGTGTTTATTTGATGTTGCTGATATCTTACATGTCCTTTGTTTTCCTCTTGCATGTTTAGTTACGGAAATATTTTCCTCTATATGTGTCACTGGGCGCATCCATTGTGTGATCTTTTGTGTTGTAAACTGCCCCCCTTGACAGTATCTTTACATCACTTGCTCACTTGCTCCTCACTGTGTGACTTTGGTCATAGAATGGAGTCTATGGGCCGATTACTGACTCAAATCACATTGTATTGTGTGGGATGTATTCAAAGAACATCACCAGGGGGTAGATTGGAAGTTTTTAAGCTCACAGTTTTATCTCATTCAGCTGCCATCTCTTATCTTGACTAGCATAGAGAACAATAGCAACCTGCAGCCATGTTTAATATTCTCTCCTCCACCTCATTAACTGTTAAATACTGTAGATTAGATAAACTGCAGAAGAAAAGAAAAACATTTGCACAGTTTATGGTAAATGTTGCCTCATGGGAAAAATAAACAAAATGGAAATGGGAGATGAAGAAAATGACTTTATTTTTCCTTTTTACATGCAATTATTTCAAACAAAGAAAAACAAACAGCAGTATGTGTTTTATAAGGTGGTTTTGTTTGTAATGCACAAGTAATCTAGTTACAGTTTATGTAAGTGGCAGCTCCCCTTTAAAAAAAAACCCTGCCTACACCTTTAATTTGGGATTACATCTTCCACTTTTTTCTTCTACAAAGGACCCTGTAAATCCTGGCAAATTCCCTGCAACCCAGCAATTGCATTAAGTTTGTAATCTCAGGACTAAAATTCCACTTGCCAGCGGCGAGTGGGAGAGTGGAAATTTTGAGCCCTGCCTGACACTGATCTAATGGTGAGCAACTTCTCAGGTGCTACTTTTCTTACCAATGTTTCATACTTGATATCCTGGCCTGAAAATCTGTGTTAAAGAGTTTTGCTAAAGGATTAGAATGACAGGAGTTATGTTTCTATAACCTGTAATTTACTGCTTAGGCTTTTAATTAATATCTGTCGAAAATATAATAGTTTGCTCTCATAAATGTAACAAAGTTAGTACATAGTTTTACAATCCTCTGTTTCTAACAAAAGATGCCAAAAAGCGCAGCCGTAGCTGTAACATAATAATAGGTGACACGACAGAGTTAACAGTGAAAGCAATTACGTTACATATAAATTAGAACCTGCCATTAAGTGATTTTGTTTGCCTGTGGATTTTGGCAAAACACTGTATTTTAGTAAGGTGGAAGAGTATACCTAAATGGTTTTTAATAAATCACACAGGCAAGTGCTGCGGCGATAATGTGTGTTTACTTTACTCCACTGGTTTATTTTAACTCTACGGTTATGAATCGTGACTGATTTCGGTTTGAATAGATTACTGCATTACATCGCTTGAGCCTCACGTGGATGGAAATCAAGCAGACAAGGCATTAGGAATCTATGTATGGAAATGTGTTCTTTAATTGTACAATAGGCTCAACTTTTAAGATTGTTATCGGTGGATTTGTCAATGGGAAAGCATTTTGAACTGTATCCTAAAAAAGTGATGATGGCTGAATGTGCTTAAAGTGCATCTACTTTTTCCCATCTGACAGGGCACTCTCCCTTCATATAGATCAGTGTTTTATCAACTTGTATAATTGAATAAAGGGAGATATTTGCTTTTTAAAGATTCCTTTTTTATTTAAACTCTGTAACCTCCAATGTAACCATCAATATCAATGAGGCATGAAAATGAAAGTCGGAATTATTTCTAGCCAATGCATATCATTCATTGGGGCTATGTTATACCTGTTTATAATGTATTTTTAAGGTATATGAATGCACTGATCAGCCACAACATTAAACCCTATGGCAGGTGAAGTGAATATCATTGATTATATGGTTACACTGGCTCCTGTCATGGGGTGGGATATATTGTCATGGGGTGGGATATACTGTATTAGGGGCAAGTGAACAGTCCGTTCTGGACTTTCATGTGTCGGAAGCAGGAAAAATGGCAAAAAGATGTGAATAAGTTTGACAGACGTAAAATAGTGATGGCTAGACGAGATCAGAGCATCTCAATAAAACAAATCTGGGACCATATTCCAAGGTTGGTGTTAACTTACCCAGGGCTGTTGTAAACTTACCAGAGCCATTATAGTCTATGGACGTGTTAAGTTTACAATAGCTCTGGTTAAGGTTAACCTTGGAATAGGGCCCCTTGTGGGTTATTTTCAGTATGCAGTGGTTAGTACCTACCAAATGTGGGTTAGGGCCATGAACGTCCAAGGCTCATTGATGGACATGGGGAGTGAAGGCTAGCCTGTCTGGTCTGATTACACAGAAGAGCTACTGTAGCTCAAATTGCTGAAAAAAACCTAATGCTGACCATGATAGAAAGGTGTAAGAACACGCGTGACATGTACCACCTACCTAGAGATTATTGCAGATCACATAACCCCCTTCATGGTCCTGGTGTTCCCTGATGGCAATGACCTCTTTAAGCAGGAAAATACTCCCTGTCACAATCCAAAAACTGTCCATGATTGGATCAAAGAACATGACACAGATTTCACAGTGTTGCTTTGGCCTCAAAAAAATTCCTCAGATCTTAATCAGATTGAGCATCTGTGGGATGTGCTACAAAAACAAATCGGATCCACAGAGGCCCCACCTCGCAACTTGCAGGACTTAAAGGATCTGCTGCTAATGTCTTGGTCCCAGATACCACAGGACCCGTTCAAAGGTCTTGTGGAGTCCATGCAGGGCCAGTGCTAGACAATTTTGTGCCCTAGGCAAGACCAGCTACTTGCGCCCCCCCAGAATAAATTGTTAACTGTTGAAATGGAGGGACACACACAATGTGGGCTCGGAGGGGCGCGGACATACTGTGCATGGACACACACATGCACACTGCAGGGGGGCCACACACACTGTGCACGGGAGCGCACATGGTCGTTCGGTGCCCATCAGTGGCGTAGCGTGGGTTGTCAGCGCCCGGGGCCAGCCAAGAATTGTGCGCCCCCCAACCTGTGGACACGTTATCGATATTGCCGCAGCTCTCACATGGATATTGCCCCAGCTCTCCCATGGATATGCCGCAGCTCACACATGAATATTGCCCCAGCTCACACATGGATTTGCCCCAGCTCACACATGGATATTGCCCCAGCTCACACATGGATATTTCCCCAGCTCACACATGGATATTGCCCCAGCCAGCTCTCACATAGATATTGCCCCAGCTCACACATGAATATTGCCCCAGCTCACACATGGATTTGCCCCAGCTCTCCATGGATATTGCCCCAGCTCACACATGAATATTGCCCCAGCTCACACATGGATTTGCCCCAGCTCACACATGGAATGCCCCAGCTCACACATGGATTTGCCCCAGCTCACACATGGATATGCCCCAGCTCACACATGGATTTGCCCCAGCTCACACATGGATTTGCCCCAGCTCACACATGGATATGCCCCAGCTCACACATGGATTTGCCCCAGCTCATGGATTTGCCCCAGCTCATGGATATGCCCCAGCTCATGGATTTGCCCCAGCTCATGGATTTGCCCCAGCTCTCACATGGATTTGCCCCAGCTCATGGATTTGCCCCAGCTCATGGATATGCCCCAGCTCATGGATTTGCCCCCAGCTCATGGATTTGCCCCCAGCTCATGGATATGCCCCAGCTCATGGATTTGCCCCCAGCTCATGGATTTGCCCCAGCTCTCACATGGATTTGCCCCAGCTCATGGATTTGCCCCAGCTCATGGATTTGCCCCAGTTCTCACATGGATTTGCCCCAGCTCATGGATTTGCCCCAGCTCATGGATATGCCCCAGCTCACACATGGATTTGCCCCAGCTCATGGATTTGCTCCAGCTCATGGATTTGCCCCCAGCTCATGGATTTGCCCCAGCTCATGGATATGCCCCAGCTCACACATGGATTTGCCCCAGCTCATGGATATGCCCCAGCTCACACATGGATTTGCCCCAGCTCATGGATTTGCCCCAGTTCTCACATGGATTTGCCCCAGCTCATGGATTTGCCCCCAACTCATGGATTTGCCCCCAGCTCATGGATATGCTCCAGCTCATGGATTTGCCCCAGCTCATGGATTTGCCCCAGCTCATGGATATGCCCCAGCTCACACATGGATTTGCCCCAGCTCATGGATATGCCCCAGCTCATGGATTTGCCCCAGTTCTCACATGGATTTGCCCCAGCTCATGGATTTGCTCCAGCTCATGGATTTGCCCCCAGCTCATGGATATGCCCCAGCTCATGGATTTGCCCCCAGCTCATGGATTTGCCCCCAGCTCATGGATATGCCCCAGCTCATAGATTTGCCCCCAGCTCATGGATATGCCCCAGCTCATGGATTTGCCCCCAGCTCATGGATTTGCCCCAGCTCTTACCTGGATATTGCCCCAGCGGCAGCCAGCTCTCACATGGATACTTGCCCCAGCTCCGGATCCAGCAGGGGTTGAGTGGGCCCAGATGCCGGGCAGCGGGAGTGCCTGCCCGGTCCTGAACAGCGTGTGAGTCCGTCCGTGTTGAAGGGGAGGCGGCTGCGTGCATGCGCAGGTCACGCGGTCCGGCCAGTCAGGTGGTACAGAGACTCAGTACCACCTGATTAGCCAGACCACGTGACTGGCTGCGCCTGCACGCAGCCGCATCCCCTTCAACACGGATGGACTCACTGTTCAGGACCGGGCAGGCACTCCTGCTGCCCGGCATCTGGGTCCCCTCAACCCGCGGGCCCTTGGGCGGCGCCCGAGGGCCCGGCGGGTCAGTCCGGGCCTCAAGTTTTAGGGGCGCAAATTTCTTTTGAAATTATGCGCCCCTAACAAAACTGTGCCGGGGCCACGGTCCCCCCAGCCCCCCCCCACGCTACGCCACTGGTGCCGATCTTACCCCTCAGCTGGTCGGGCCCGGGATCGGTCTGTGCCTCTTTCTTCTTTCCCTTGCCCTCTTTGCCTCTCTCTTTCTTCTGTGCCTCTTTCCTTCATCTGCCTCTCTTTCCTCTGCCTTTTTCTTTTTTTTATCTGCCTCTTTCTTACTTTCATCTGCCTCTTTTGCCTCTGCTTCTCTGCCTCTTTTTATCTTTCTTTCTCCCTTTCTTCTGTGCCTTTCTCGCTTTCTTCAATGACTCTTTCCTCTGTGCCTTTTTTTTTTTTTGAGAAAGGATTTTACCAGGAAGGATACATTGAGATTTCTCTCGTTTTCAAGTATGTCCTGGGTGGCGAGTATGTACCGTTAGGTGTCTTGCCCAAGGACACTTACTGGAGAGGTGCTTGTTGGGATCGAACCCATGACTCCACAGGCTCTCTCCACGCAGAGCAGTGATGTTACCTCTACTCCACCCAGCCGGTGCTTTTCTCACTTTTTTCTGTTCCTTTTTTCGCTTTCTTCTGCCTCTTTATCTCTTTCACCTGCCTTTGGTAGTGCCCGCACGTAATCTGGTGGCACCTGTCCACCACCTTCTGCGCCGCTAAAGGGGGTCCGCGAACCGACAATGTCAGCTTTGAGAGCTGCCACTGCCGGCTAAACAAGCCACACGATGAGGAACGGATACAATAATGGAACATGGGTTGGGGCCGGCTGCGCCCCTAGGTGGTAGTGCGCCCTAGGCGGTTGCCTAGCTTGCCTAGTGGGAGAATCGGCCCTGAGTCCATGCCTTAACGCATGAGAGCTGTTCTGACGACACAATATTAGGCAGGTGGTTTTAATGTTGTGGCTGATCAGTGTATGTTTAGAATGTTAAACAGAGATTATTTTCCAGTTTTACTCCATGAATAAATACAAGCAACTGGTTTTAAGGGTGTAAAATAATTTACCTATAACATGCACATGGGTACCACCATTGCAGATAATACCGCAAGAAGGTCAAGATGCAACAATGTATTTCTGTTATACTGGTACTTTAATGCCTGTGTGACCATCCAATCCAAAATATCGTATCAAAAGTGAGGGCAAATGATTGATGACTACCATGCGGAGCTCATATGATGGACTGCGGACATAACATCCAAACATAGTAAAATGGAGAAAGTCGTTCCAAGAACAGCGCAGTCAAAAACACAGACTTTTATGTAAATAGAGCTTTGTAAGAAACAGCAAGTTACGCTCTAACACTTAGGGTTGTGTTAAAAAATAAATAATGATTCTATAAATTTTTTTAACTAAAGATTCCCTCTAAATGAAAACCAGCAGCTGACATCAATCCATCTAAAAACTGCTGCCCTTTCAAGGCTCTCGGAAACTCTGGAAGTCTGATTAAACTACTAAATTCAATTTCTAGCATGGTGGCATACACCCGAGGGAGCTGTGGCCAGTTTAAGCCATGAAACATTTTCTTTTTTTGGCCAGTTACTACTCTTAAATATTATTATTTCAAATATTTGATGTGTTGAATTTTACATGAAAAGCAGTTCCATCCAGAATAAATCCTGATAGGAAAAATCAGCTCCATGTGTGTACACTGGCAACGCCAAACTAGCAGGTGAACATCTAAAAATAATATATGATCCTATAACTCATTAAAATTAACAAAAAGGGTGGTGAGATTCCATTTTCATCACATCACAGGTTTGATTCTTCAAGGTTGCCGTTCGTTTTTTGGCTTGTCCTGTCGAGGCGCTGCGCCATGCTTAAGTGAAAAGCTCTTTAAAAGCTCGCTGCAAGCTTTTTTAGCACATTTTGCTGCAAGGTTTATTTACATTCTGCAGGTTTTTTACATTACCTGTATTACAAAGATCACGCTAACGTTAGCGCTCACCTGTGTGAGAATTTAACATTAGCATTGGTGGCCTTAGCGCGGGCGCACCATATTACAATCCCAACACTAATGGGTTAAAAAAAACATTAGCGATTGGGAGCCTGCCCTCCCTTGCGCGAGGTTACTGTACTTTGCACTCCCCATGTTAAGCAAAGAGTTAATTAGCGTTAGTATTACAATATACTAAAGCTAATTATCGTCCGGATGCGGATAACTCGACAGTTAAAGGAACACTCCAACAAAAAAAATCACCCCCCGTTTTTTTTCCCTAACCTATCCCTATTCCCTTAATAAAACTTTCTTTTTTTTTTTTTTCTTGTAACTGTAATACTTACCTTAAAATCCTCTTGTTTCCAGCGGCGTTTTTTTTTTTTTATACTCACCTCCCTCCTCTTCCGCTCCCGTCCTTCTTCTTGCTGCATCTTGGCTTCTGGTTTACGTGAGAGGCGCGCATGCGCGCCTCTCACATAAGCCAGCCAATCGGCAGGCTTCCTCCCGGCTCCCTCTGAGGATTAGTGTTGCGCGCAAGAGGATGCGCGCAGCACTAACCCTCAGAGGGAGCCGCCAGCTTCTGCGGGGAGTAGGAGACGTCATCGCGCTGAAAGCGCGATGACGTCTCCTACTCGGCAAAAGTCGGCAGAAGCGGGAAATATGATTCCCGCTCTGCTGACTGACAGCTGGGAGGGCGGAGCAAAGTCCTCCGCCTCTCTCAGCTGTTTTCAGCCTTTTCTGCAGATCGGCTGAGCGGAGGGAGGGGGGACAAAGGGCGGCATACTCCGGGCATCATGACCACCTAAAATAGCTTAGGTGGTCATGTTGCCTAGAGTATCCCTTTAAGCACAGCCAGCACCTGGTGCTAACGGATGTCGCTTCTGCAGAATCTGTCAGCACCAACCAAAAATCCCACCAATAAAATCACATACTCACCTCAAATCCCACGGCAAGAACGGCGGCTCCAATCACTTCTTCTGGTCGCCAGGCGCAGAGAGAGACTGGGGAAAATATCCTTCAGTCTCCCTCTGCAGATCACTACACTGACCTGCCGGATCTTCTATAGTTCTACCTCCGAAATGACCTACCATTGTTAAAGAGGACAACCCTCATCACTGAAGATGCAGTAGGGAATGTAAAACACCATTGTAGGATCACACCAGCTCTACGGATGAGCCAAACACCCCCGTGCTCAGTTCGCATTCGAACTCGAACAATTTCAAAAGTTCGAGGTCGAACTCAAACACGAACCGAACTCAATGCAAGTCAATGGGACTTGAAAGTTTGGTTTTTAGAGTGCCCTCCAAGAGGGCATATATGCTAGATATTTGCCATAAAAGGTGTATAGGGGTCCGGGTAGTGCCCTGGGGGACAGGAAACAAGGACAAAAGTTAAAAAAAAAAACATTTTTAAAGGAACAGTGAGTTTTCCATGAAATAAAAGTTAAGAATAAAAACAAAAAATTCCTTCAAATATCGTGCCTAGGAGGTCCCCATAACCTGCCCGAGAAGTGGTGGATTTGTAGTAGGATGTATAGAAACATTTTTTTTTAAAAAATGACATTTCAAATGGTTTTCATTTAATCTATTCATAAACAACTGCTTGGGGCAGCAGTCTGTATGAAAAGAGGAGACATTTTAGGACACATGAAACATATGCAGGCTTTGGATGAAAGTAACAATAGGAACTTTAAAATTGGGCCTTTAGTGTCGGCAACAGTGCCGTCACACCGTAACCCCCCCCCTGTGGTATTGTGGAAGAGTGCAGGGTTGGACCCTGCGGTCAAATATTAAAATGATATGAATCTGGTACAGGCGTCAGTGCACCCAAATATTGTGCCTTTGGTGGCAACAAGTGCCTTCACACCGTAAGTAACCCCTCTGTGGTATTGTGGAAGAGTGCAGTGGTGGAGGTTTTGGTAATGCAGAAGAGATCCCCGATCTATTCAGTTACATCAGCAGCTATAACGAAACCGGGTCAGCAATGTTTAGGCACTTGTACTGCGCTACTGTATATGGTGAGAATCGGCGTACACCAGTAGCAACAGGAAGCAAACAGAACAGGCAGGGAATACACAGAGAGAATAGTCAAATGGCAGGCAAAGTAGGCAACAGATCGGTTCCTCAGAACAAGCAGGGTCAGTAACAAGTATACAAACTGATTCGGTAAGCTAGCGATGCGGGAATAAAGGCTGAGACACACTAAGCGTGTAGCGACGCACAGTGTAGCGAAGCGAAGAGAAGCAAACATTTTGCAGGCTTGACTTCACTCCGCTCCGCCTTGCAGCGTGTCTACACTACATTACGTTTGCTTCTCACCGCACTGGACAGGAATCCACTAACTAAATTAACCACTTGGCTGCTATGGACGCGCTCAGCGCGTCCAGCCAAGTGGTTCTCCTGCCCCGGCGGAGCAATTAGATGTCATCGCGGCGGCGCAATGACATCTAATTCAGGCGCCCCCTGATTCACACCAGACATCCCAAGAATATTGCCACACTGAAACAGTTTTGTGAAGAGGAATGGTCCAAAATTACTCCAGATCGTTGTGCAGGTCTGATCTGCAACTACAGGAAACGTTTGGTTGAGGTTATTGCTGCCAAAGGAGTGTGAACCAGTTATTAAGTCCAAAGGTTCACATACTTTTTCCACCCCGCTCTGTGAATGTTTACATGTTATGTTCAATAAACACATGAAAACATATAATGTTTGTGTTGTATTATTTTAAGCAGACTGTGTTTTTCTAATTGTTGTGACTTAGATGAAGATCAGAGCACATTTTATGACCAATTCATGCAAAACTCCACGTAATCCCAAATGGTTCACATACTTTTTCTTGCCACTGTATATTATTCTCTGCTCTATCGGGCTCAACATTTCTTCTGGAGGGATCAGCCAAATTGGGGGGGCAATCAGTTGCCAAAATGTGTGTGTAATACAAGTCTGGATATATATATTTATAAGAGTATAGATATTTATCTTATCTATATATATATATCATACCTGCCCTTACCTTTCCCTATAAATTTGCTAAAAATATACACACAAAAAAGACAAACCACTGCCTGAGACCCGGCGCAGCCCACATGCCATCCCCCTCTACCTGGCTGAATGTATCTAATATATATAATTAAATACATTCAGCCAGGTAGAGAAAGAAAATAAAGGTTTTATTTTATGTTCCCGGGGACATTTAAAAATGTCCTCAGATTTTATTTTTTTTAGAAATGTGTCACCTTACCTTAGCCTGGTGGTCAGTGGGGGCTCGCTGGATCCGGGTTGTGGGGGGGGGGGTCTGCCGTGGCCGCAGGTGCAGTGGCTCCCTCCCTGCGCTGCCTGTCTCTGCCACATGCACCCGGGTGGCTAGCCCGCACAGTCGCAGCTCTGTCATCCGGCAGCCGCATGCTCCTCAAGGGGATCCTTGGGAGGCCCCTGCAGGCTGCCTTCTACAGTGCCTGATTAGAGGGCCGTGTCTGCCTGATGTTTTAGTAACAAGAATGTTTTATCCCATAGGCTTCAAAGTTAAAAATATTCCCGTTTTAATTCAATATCTAATAAACCGTTGCTTATAATATTCTGCAGTAAAGAGTCTCTTTATTTCTAGATTTTTTTAGTATTATTTAAGCATTTTTCATACTTTTTTCAAAATTATAATTTTTTTCGAACTTTTGGCGAACGTCCCAAAAAGTTTGAAGTTGGCGAACTGTCAAACGGCCGAAGTTCGATGCGAACACCGAACAGATCGAACCGAACAGCTCATCCCTAAACATCTCCCATTCTAATTCCAAAACGTATGTTGGATAAAATATGGATAAGCTTACAGTGGATGTGTTGTTTATTCCTTTCTAGTGAGCAAAAACAAGGTTTGAGAGGGCCCTGAGTACAAACAACAGCATTAGCGGCCTACCCAACGTTGAGTGCACGCTCAGGTCTCACAAGGTTTTAGCTCAATGCTACCATTACAGAGCAGACTATTCCATGTCAGCCTGCTATCACCCAGAAAGGATGGCCAGCACTGTAGTGCCACTGATTTCCTTTCTGCACGAGTGGTGCAGTAACCCCCGACAATTATTTTGGCCCCTCAGGAGGGTATAGCTGACACCCCTCTACACACCTTGAGCAAGGGGTCCATGTCTGGATTTCCCTGTATACTTTATTCCTGTCTATCCCGGTCTTGCAAGTCCACTTTATAAATGGCGTATAAACCTTCAACACATATGGTCCTATTACAATCTTCGTGCAAACATCAGCCCGTGTGCAAAAACGTGTTTTTTAGGGTAAGTATTACATTAAAAAAAAAAATACTGCATAACTAGTTAGGGCAATAGGTTTAATATAATTTAAAAGAAGGGGGGTGATTTTTAGCCTAGAGTGTTCCTTTAACATGGGGAGCACAAACAGTAATTAGCATTAGTATCACAAAGTCCAAGTGCTAATTACTCTCCGCTGCGGCTAACTGAAAAGAATCAGCAACAGCTGGAATCCCCCTCTCCCCAAAATCATCTTGCAGCGAGAATGGCGGCCCGATCCGCCGCTTCCGGCCGCCGGTAGCAGAGTGAGACTAACTAACATTAAGATCACAAAGTCCTAACGCTAGTTACTCACAGCTGTCACTAACTCAAACGGTTTGCGATAGCTTAGAGCTGGTACTAACGGCTTTCACTGCTGTGGAATCAGTTATCACCCGCTGTAACCCCCCCCCCCAAATCAAATACTCACCTCTCATCCCGTGGCGAGAACGGTGGCTCGTTCTACCTCTTCTAGCCACCGGGACCAGAGTGAGACTGGGGACAAATGGGGAAGCACAACCCTCCATGAAGTCCAGGAGGTGATACTCGCGGCGGAGCGTTAGCGCTGCTGCGAGTATCCAGGAGTGCAGCGCTCCTTACGGGGCAGGCTGCTGAATTCTGGAATTCAGGCGCAGGTTTTTCTCGATAGTGTCACCATTTTAGCGAAGACCTAGTGCTAGGGCCCCTAGTCTCTGTTGTATAATGAGTGTCCTCATTAATATATATGATAAAATCCACTATAGGCCTCATAAGTTGCCTTCGTCGTTGACTTGCTGTGGACCTCCTCATAAAAATCATAGGCCAAGCAGTGAGACACGACGCAAGCAAACCGCTGCAGTTTATTTGTGTCTGCAGTGTTAAACAAGGATTATGAGACGCACAGGAAATGTAGATGTTCTTTAATGTGAGAATCTTCCTCCTTCAGATTTGTTCTGCCTTGGCCGTCTTCTCGTACTGTCTTGTCAATCACGATGTCGGCACGCACTTCAGTCCCATGGGTTTTAATACTGGAACAACGAGAGAAATGTTCTCCAGGTTTCTTGTCAAGCTAAATTCTCATACTCCCTACATGCTTCATAGGAGTTACGACCCTTCCTCAGACAAATATCTGCAAGGGGGAGGGAGTGTTTCAGAATTTTTTGGGGTGGAGAAGGAGTAGGGAGTTGTTGTGTCCTTTTCTGTCACATAATCACTTCATTCCACAGGGTTACTTTTGATTACACGATAAAGGGAATTCAGAGTACAGAAGAAACACTTACTAGTTCAGCAATTTTGGCCTAGATTTTATTATTTCCTTTCAATTTTCCATGATTTCAACACTTCGGGATAAGTTTGAAGATGGGATTCATGTTTCAACAAAATGTACCTTTTAAAGTCCTTAATACCAAGAAAAGCCAGTGAAAACATGTGCGGGTATCTTTGCAAAATGACTTAACAGGCAAAACCTGATTTGATGTAGGCTGGAAATAATCAAACATTCATGATAAACTGCACAATACAGACCATTCATGGTGCACGCTCCAAACCATAACCAAACCATGGTGTTGACCATGACTGCTTTTCAGTTTCTTTTGATGTCATCTGAGCAAAAAAGAACACTGGTTTCAAGGAGTCATTTATTTACTTATTCCTTTCTATGCAAAATGTGCTACCGGTATAATGGGATACTTTGGTTTTTCATCATGATTATAACTTATTAAATGTCTCTAGAGATTTTCACACTATGTGATTACAAAAAATAAATGGTAGACAGATGCTATGGATGAAGAAGGGGCCAAACACATTATAACGTGTGGCCTGTGCTGATATTCCAAGTAGAATGGTAAGGATTGAGTGAGGCATAGTAATTAATGAGGGGTCTAACATAAGTCTCTTTCACAAAGAAATAGTAACATTGGAATGACTTATGTTATGGCAATGCTTTGAACCTAGGATCTACTATATACATATTGTCACGGGATGGCCCAGCACCCTCAGCCAGGGGCGGTGCACAGTGACAGTGGTGGCTATGGACACTTGGGTGTGGTGGCACGCACCTAGTTTTACAAGTACTTTTATTAGATGTGATCATTGTGTGGTGTAATAAGGTGTTCCCCGTTGGTTTATTGCGTAATGTATTTTCCCTTTGCCTGCCACGCCCGCCGCCATTTTCTGATCACCTCGTGGTCCAGATCAGAATATTCGGTTCGTAAAATGGCCGAATCGGCAACTCCCCGATTCGTAACGGCCAATACGAATCGGGGCCAGGGTGCCTCCTGCCAGCGAGGGCCAATGGGACTTGTGTGGGCGGGCAGGGATTCCCATTGTATTCCTAATTGTGTAAAGTGATAAATGTATGTGATGTGAAAAATAAACTCAGATTTTCCAGTGCATCCAGCCTCGCCTGATGTCCTTTACTCTCCGCCGCATATACTGTCTGAGCATCCCGCGCGGTCTCAGGGTGCGGTGTCCAGACTTAAGATCAGAACGGACTTAAGAACAGAACGGACTTAAGAACAGAACGGACTTAAGAACAGAACGGACTTAAGATCAGAACGGACTTAAGATCCGAACCGAAGGCGCGGCCGCGTACCGCGCTTCGGTATACCAAGTGAGCGGTGATCAGATCCGAAGATTCAGCCGCTCCCGTAAGATCCGAAGATTCATCCGTTTAAAGATCCGAATATTCCTCCACATAAGATCCGAATATTCCTCCGCAATCAGATCCGAATATTCCTCCGCGGCAGACCCGATCCCCAGATTCGCACGGCCGCCCGCAGACGCACCTCCACACCACAAGGTCAGTGAACCAGCTGCTCGGGACGCTGAGTGCCGTATGGCTCAGTGGTCGGGCTGGTTCTAGGCAGGGGTCCCCTCCACCGCCCGCTAACCCTTCCCCAGGGTCACGCCAGGTCGCACGAGACGCCGAGTGCGCGTCACTCGGTAGTCGGGCCAGCGGTAAGCGAAGGGGTCACGCAGATTGAGCACACCCGCAGGCGGAACAACATCCCATTCCGTCATACTGGTGGCAGCGGTGGGATCGCTCTCTGCAGACCCCTAGGAGACTTACGCCATGGCGGTGTACAACCCCTACAACAGGGACACCCTGCGTGGGATGTTGGAGAACCGGGGAGGAACGCCGGGTAAACAAGAAGAGAAAGACGCTGATCAAGGAACTGAC
Source organism: Leptobrachium leishanense (assembly GCA_009667805.1). Lineage (NCBI taxonomy): Eukaryota > Metazoa > Chordata > Amphibia > Anura > Megophryidae > Leptobrachium > Leptobrachium leishanense. Next base: position 15,370,814 of record CM019066.1, read on the forward strand.
CAGGATGGATCAGGACGAGGCGATGATGCCCGTCCCCAGCCCTGTCTGCGCAGAGGTGGAGGAAGATGCTGGCCTCAGGGAGTTGCGGCGTCGGATCACCCTGCTCGGTGATGCCCCGGCGGAGGGGGCCAGATATCAAGTGATTCGGGAGTTCTACCGGGAAGTTGAGCAGGAGAAGGAACGCCAGCACGAGCTGCGGTTGGCAGAGCTCCGCGGAGCAGAGATTGATTATGTTGACCCCGCACCCTACCCTGTGGAACCCTGGGTCGAGGCTCACAGCGCGACTGGAGCTTCACCCTGGGAATCTGCAACCCCCAGTGACTGCGCTTGCGGGACTCTCAGCTTGCCTGGAGCCTGTACGGGGGACGTCACTTATCCCCGCGACCCTCGGATGAAGACTCACAGCCCGCCTGGAGCTGCATCTGAGGACGCCCCATTCTCCGTTGAGGAGCGGTGCTCCTGCGCTGGCACCTACGCCGACATGAAGGTCGTGTTGGCAAGAGAGCTGCAGGAGGGCCTGGAGCAGGACCAGAGGTCCACAGAGGAGCTGTGGTACGAGGCCCTGGACCATGAGCGGGACTGCCATGGGGTGTACATTCCCTCCGACGCTGTCGTCCATCGAGTGCAGTACGATGTGCGAGCAGCGTTCCTGCAAGGTCGGGCCCCAGAGGAGTGGGAGGACGAGCTCCGGAGTCTGGTGCAGCAGGAGATCGCACTGGACGCCGAGTACCGCGCCCTCCGGTGGCTAACCGCCTCCCCGACCGTGCGCCCTAGTGAAGGCAGTTCCACTGCAGGGCCTCGCTACGGGGGTACGGGGCTGCTCTACGAGGGCATGGCCGCCGACCCGAGTTTGGAGAGGAGACCGAGGAGCGGATGGAAGACATCCTGGAGCGACGGGAACTGGAGCTCCCGTCAGACAGCAGGGACTCGGTGTTTGAGGAGCTGGAGTCCCTAGCCGAGCGAGAGTGGGGAGCTCGAGGTGGCTTATCGGAGACTGTTGGACGGCGTTCCGCAGTCGAGCCTGAGCTCCCGTGGTGGGACGGGTCGGCGGAGGAAGTCGACAGTCCCCAGGTTTGGGACCTATGGAGGCCGAGGCGGACCCATGGGTGCCCGTGGGGGGTCGACTGAGGAAGTTACCCCTGCACCCCGCAAGAGGACAGGGTGGCCGAGGCCACGGGTCCAGCGGGGGAGGAGACGGATGGTCCCCCCGGGATGGGTTGTGCGCAACCATTGTTTGCCCCGGGGGGTGAAGAGACCATCCTTCCCCAAGGAGATCTCCAACCGGCAGAAGAGCTGGCTACGGGGCAGAGTGCCGCTGGCCTCTGCCCACTACTCAACGTCTGCCAGGAGGAGCAGACGGATGGTTTCCCCGGGATGGGTTGCGCGCAACCACTGATTGCCCCGGGGGGTGAAGAGACCATCCCGCCACAAGGAGATTGCCAACCAGCGGAAGAGCTGGCCACGGGGCAGAGCGTCGCTGGCCTCTGCCCCCTGCTGACAGTCTGCCAGGTGGAGCAGACGGATGGTTCCCCCGGGATGGGTTGTGCGCAACCCTTGTTTGCCCCGGGGGGTGAAGTAACCGTCCTTCCGCAAGGAGATCTCCCCCCAGCAGAAGAGCTGGCTACGGGGCAGAGTGCCGCTGGTCTCTGCCCACTACTCAAAGTCTGCCAGGAGGAGCAGACGGATGGTTCCCCCGGGATGGGTTGTGCGCAACCATTGTTTGCCCCGGGGGGTGAAGAGACCATCCTTCCCCAAGGAGATCTCCAACCAGCGGAAGAGCTGGCTACGGGGCAGAGTGCCGCTGGCCTCTGCCCACCGCTTACAGTCTGCCAGGAGGAGCAGACAGTTGGTTCCCCCGGGATGGGTTGTGCGCAACCATTGATTGTCCCGGGGGAGGAAGAAACCATCCTCCCACAAGGAGATCCTCACCCAGCTGAAGAGCTGGCCACGGGGCAGAGCGCCGCTGGCCTCTGCCCACTACCCCAGTCTGCCAGGTGGAGCAGACGGATGGTCTCCCCGGATGGGTTGTGCGCAACCATTGATTGCCCCGGGGGGTGAAGTGACCATCTCTCCACAAGGAGATTTCCACCCAGCGGAAGAGCTGACACCAGGGCAGAGCGCCGCTGGCCTCTGCCCGTTTTCTCCCACCTTGCCCCGCGGGGCAGAGTGAGGTTGACCCCGTGCAACTGCTGTGGCATCCATTTGTTCCCTTCGTCGGCTGCAGGGAAGAGCAGCCAGGTTTGGCCCTACTTGCTTCTTCGGTTGCCGGGCCCGTACCTGGCCATCCAGCGGAAGAGCTGGCAACGGGGCAGAGCGCCGCGGGCCTCTGCCCATTTTGGCAACCCTTGGGCTCGGGGCCCCACGCAGCCACGGTGCTTTCCACCGTTTGACCTGGGCACCCGGGGCGTGTGCATTTAGCACCCGGGTTTCCCGGGTGAGCAGTAACCCTGGAGGGGACACAGGAGGCACGCCGGCCCAGATGTATGTCCTCTCGCCCAGCCGGGGAAACTCCAAGGACATGGGGTCCCGACCAAGCTGGCACGGCCGCAAGGCCAAATGGAGAGGCCTGGTGACTCGGCCTCCCCAGACTGACTATGGGCCTGGGAGCACCGACTTCCCCGGTATGACCCGGTGGGGTCAGACCAGGTGCGTCGAACTGGGGGAGGGGGAGGAGTGTCACGGGATGGCCCAGCACCCTCAGCCAGGGGCGGTGCACAGTGACAGTGGTGGCTATGGACACTTGGGTGTGGTGGCACGCACCTAGTTTTACAAGTACTTTTATTAGATGTGATCATTGTGTGGTGTAATAAGGTGTTCCCCGTTGGTTTATTGCGTAATGTATTTTCCCTTTGCCTGCCACGCCCGCCGCCATTTTCTGATCACCTCGTGGTCCAGATCAGAATATTCGGTTCGTAAAATGGCCGAATCGGCAACTCCCCGATTCGTAACGGCCAATACGAATCGGGGCCAGGTGCCTCCTGCCAGCGAGGGCCAATGGGACTTGTGTGGGCGGGCAGGGATTCCCATTGTATTCCTAATTGTGTAAAGTGATAAATGTATGTGATGTGAAAAATAAACTCAGATTTTCCAGTGCATCCAGCCTCGCTGATGTCCTTTACTCTCCGCCGCATATACTGTCTGAGCATCCCGCGGGTCTCAGGGTGCGGTGTCCAGACTTAAGATCAGAACGGACTTAAGAACAGAACGGACTTAAGAACAGAACGGACTTAAGAACAGAACGGACTTAAGATCAGAACGGACTTAAGATCCGAACCGAAGGCGCGGCGCGTACCGCGCTTCGGTATACCAAGTGAAGCGGTGATCAGATCCGAAGATTCAGCCGCTCCCGTAAGATCCGAAGATTCATCCGTTTAAAGATCCGAATATTCCTCCACATAAGATCCGAATATTCCTCCGCAATCAGATCCGAATATTCCTCCGCGGCAGACCCGATCCCCAGATTCGCACGGCCGCCCGCAGACGCACTCCACACCCACAAGGTCAGTGAACCAGCTGCTCGGGACGCTGAGTGCCGTATGGCTCAGTGGTCGGGCTGGTTCTAGGCAGGGGTCCCCTCCACCGCCCGCTAACCCTTCCCCAGGGTCACGCCAGGTCGCACGAGACGCCGAGTGCGCGTCACTCGGTAGTCGGGCCAGCGGTAAGCGAAGGGGTCACGCAGATTGAGCACACCCGCAGGCGGAACAACATCCCATTCCGTCATACATATATATGGCATTGTAAGCGTATGGTCGGTCTACAAGGAGTTCTGTTTTACTGTGTACCTCTGCGGTCTTGACCTCTTCTGTACTTCTGTTCTCCATTGACTCCGGCTTGTCTGTGATCACTCTATTGATTAGCGATCCACCCATTACTAGGATCTGTTATCTTCCGGCTATACCTTTCCTCTGGATAGGTCTTTGTGCTGGGTATATACATTAATATGGAAAAAATACATCTCTGGTGGCGCAATGGTAGTCGCTCTTGAGTTTCAGGTGGTTCTCTTAGTACACATCATCCATATGGATCATATAAAAGAAACAGACAGCATATAATTGTGCAGAGCGTACAGAAGGATTGTTAGAATTGACTTATGGTATAGGTTCCACTCACAAACATCGAGCCCTAGCACTGGCTCTGAGTGGGTAGACGCATTCTGATGTTTTTGCCTTCTAATTTTCTCAAGGTAACCCACACCTTTAGATCAGGGGACCTTCTTCCGATGTAGGATATGTATAAAACCAAAAAACTTTCTTGTGCAGATAAACGACTCCATATGGAATATAGACAAGATGTAAAGTGCCAACTCACATTTGGTGGAGCTTACAGACCAAGCTCTAGGTGGAAGTGCTAGTGGACTTACTCACAGGTTAAGACCACGAAACCCTTGCGAATTCCAGAACAGCGGGGACTTATAGTAAAAAAGGGTTTTATTTAAAACATAAACAATTACAGATAAAACTGGCACAGCCAGTTAACCAGGACGCGTTTCACCAGTTCATATGGCTTCCTCAGCTGGTTTACGGGCTGTATTGAACCATGTATATTTATAGTCTTTATGGCATTAATCAAAATGTCCCCACATGTTCAGACGCTGTAATTGGCGTGTGTTCCACACCTCAAACCGTTGGTTCCTTGATATGCGGCGGGCGCCGCCATTTTGCGCATGCACTGTTTAATGTTTGCATTCCACCTTGCGTGTCATGCTGGACTTCCGGTTGTGTTCATCCTCCAATCCCCCTTTCGTAGAACAAAACAGTCCCGCGATAGTCACTGAGGATAATTATGCGTTTCTCACGATCGTAAATCAAACTTGTTCTGGGAGGAAAACAGATTTATTCTGGGCCCATATATATTATGTAATATTGCTCTGATCTTCCCCAGCTCCATTTTATACTAAGGGTTGACATTAACAATAACGTGCATACTGGAATTTTTTTTTTTTTATATATATATATATAAAATGTGCACCCTATTTTAACAATATTCTTGGTGGCTACCTACACATATAAGCTAATTATAGCATGTAGTGCTCTGAACTACCTCCTAGATTATTTCTAAGAAGAAATTGATGTTAGTATTATTAAATACTAAAGTGATATGTGCAATGTAATGAAATAATAGGTTCATCCCTTAAAGGGAATAACTATCAGGGTAATTCAAAGAGATCAGAATTGCTTGAGAAAGGCCTTTCTTGGCCATTCGGCGATCCAGAGAGCAGGCAATTCACCAAATCCTGGCGAATTGCCTGCACATACGGTGCCTGTTCGAGGGCAGTGAAATCCCCATAAAAAAGGTTCCCCTAATGTCCTGCCATTCAGTGGTTTCATGCGGCAGATTTATTCAGGCGAATCCCATAGGCTTCAATGTTAAAAATATTCCAGTTTTAATTCAATATCTAATAAACTGTTCATTATAAAATTCTGCAGTAAAGAGTATCTTTATTTATAGATTTTTTTAGGATATTTTAAGCATTTTTTTTAAAAAGTCAGATTTTTCTCTTTTAAGTTTACTTATTATTTCTGTAACAGCCCTTTTTATTATCATTCCCTGGACCTCATATGTAAATTTCAGACATTTTCGCTCAGTAGTTTCTTTGCAAACAGCGTTTCACTTTTCAAACATTCAAGCAAACAGTTTTGCTAATTTATTCACTGCCTCTTCTGCGGTGTCAGCTTTTTCCGGCAGCTTCGCTGCGTGTGATCGGCTCCTGCTCAGGTTTTTCCGTGGTTTCGGTGGGATAATCCAGATGTTTTTGTGAGATTTTTTCTTAATTAGACGCTAAAAATAAAATTAAAATAAAAGTGAATTATATATGTATATCCAAATTGTAGGCTTGTGCACCGATTTTTTTTTCGGTTCGATTCGGTTCGATTTTTCGGATTTTTAAACTTTTCGATTCGGCTCGTTTCGACCGATTTCTGTTTCGATTCGGTTCGGCTCGATCCGTTTTTCGTGTACAGTTTTTTTCGGAATATCGACCATTTTTCGTATTTTCGTGTCACTTTGCTCGTTTTTGTATCGACTTTTCGTAATTTCGGAAATTTTCGTTTTCGGAATTGTACATGTTTTCGTTTTTCGGAACGTCTGTTCTCCTCGTTTCAAAGCAATAAATTTCGATTTGTCACATTTCAAGTCCATTCGAAAATTCCGAAAATATTTCGTTTCGGCTCGGAAAACTTTTCGGATCTGCCATTTTCGGATCTAAAAATTTTCTGAAATTCGGCCGCATCCGAAAACACGAATCGGGAAATTTCGTGAAAATTCTGAAATTCCGAAACCCGAAACGCACATCCCTACCAAATTGAAATGTTCCTTATATAGAGAGGAGGAAGATATAATAGCAATAATGGCAATTTGCAAAAATTGGCAATTTACAGAAAATGAATTGCCATTATTGCTATTATATCTTCTTCCTCTCTATATAAGGAACATTTCAATTTGGATATACATATTTAATTCAATTTTATTTTAATTTTATTTTTAGCGTCTAATTGAGAAAAAATCTCACATTCACAAAATTTTATACAGAGATATATTATTTACACAGTTTATCTAATGTTATCACTAAGGTTAGTTACATTATCCATAAATAATTGGACAATATTTGATAAATGATAAACACGTTCACTTATAAGTAGTTTAACAGACTCACGAAAATATAGTTATTCCCTTTAAGGGATGAACCTATTATTTCATTACATTGCACATATCACTTTAGTATTTAATAAAACTAACATCAATTTCGTCGTAGAAATAATCTAGGAGGTAGTTCAGAGCACTACATGCTATAATTAGCTTATATGTGTAGGTAGCCACCAAGAATATTGTTAAAATAGGGTGCACATTATATATATAAACAAAAAAAATCTTTAAGAAATTTCCAGTATGCACTTTATTGTTAATGTCAACCCTTAGTATAAAATGGAGCTGGGGAAGATCAGAGCAATATTACATAATACAGTCAGGTCCAGAAATATTGGGACATTGACACAATTCTAACATCTTTGGCTCTATACACCACCACAATGGAGTTGGAATGAAACAAACACAATGTGCTTTAACTGCAGATTGTCAGCTTTAATTTGAGGGTATGTACATCCAACTCAGGTGAACGGTGTAGGACTTACAGCAGTTTGCAGATGTGCCTCCCACTTGTTAAGGGACCAAAGGTAATGGGACAGAATAATAATCATAAATCCAACTTTCCCTTCTTAATACTTGGTTGCAAATCCTTTGCAGTCAATCACAGCCTAAAGTCTTGAACATATAGACATCACCAGACACTGGGTTTCATCCCTGGTGATGCTCTGCCAGGCCTCTACTGCAACTGTCTTCAGTTCCTGCTTGTTCTTGGGGCATTTTCCCTTCAGTTTTGTCTTCAGCAAGTGAAATGCATGCTCAATGGGATTCAGGTCAGCTGATTGACTTGGCCATTGCATAACATTCCACTTGTGTCCCTTCAAAAACTCTTTAGTTGCTTTTGCAGTATGCTTTGGGTCATTGTCCATCTGCACTGTAAAGCGCCGTCCAATGAGTTCGGCAGCATTTGGCTGAATGTGAGCAGATAATATTGCCCGAAACACTTCAGAATTCATCCTGCTGCTTTTGTCAGCAGTCACATCATCAATAAATACAAGAGAACCAGTTCCATTGGCAGCCATACATGCCCACGCCATGACACTACCACCACCATGCTTCACTGATGAGGTGGTATGCTTAGGATCATGACCAGTTCCTTTCCTTCTCCATACTCTTCTCTTCCCATCACTCTGGTACAAGTTGATCTTGGTCTCATCTGTCCATAGGATCTTGTTCCAGAACTGTGAAGGCTTTGTTAGGTGTTGTTTGGCAAACTCTAATCTGGCCTTCCTGTTTTTGAGGCTCACCAATGGTTTACATCTTGTGGTGAACCCTCTCTATTCACTCTGGTGAAGTTTTCTCTTGATTGTTGACTTTGTCACACATACACCTACCTCCTGGAGAGTGTTCTTGATCTGGCCAACTGTTGTGAAGAGTGTTTTCTTCACCAGGGAAAGAATTCTTCGGTCAACCACCACAGTTGTTTTCCGTGGTCTCCCGGGTCTTTTGGTGTTGCTGAGCTCACCGGTGCATTCCTTCTTTTTGAGAATGTTCCAAACAGTTGTTTTGGCCACACCTAATGTTCTTGCTCTCTCTCTGATGGGTTTGTTTTGTTTCTTCAGCCTAATGATGGCTTGCTTCACTGATAGTGACAGCTCTTTGGATCTCATCTTGAAATCTTAACAGGTCTTAACCTGTGAATAAGACCACTAGCACTTCCACCTAGAGCTTGGTCTATAAGCTCCACCAAATGTGAGTTGGCACTTTACATAAGGTCTATATTCCATTTGGAGTGCTTTATCTGTACAAGAAAGTTTTTTGGTTTTGTGTTTTATACATATCCTACATCGGAAGAAGGTCCCCTGATCTAAAGGTGTGGGTTACCTTGAGAAAATTAGAAGGCAAAAACATCCGAATGCATCTACCCACTCAGAGCCAGTGCTAGGGCTCAACCTATACAATAAGTCAATTCTAACAATCCTTCTGTACGCTCTGCACAACTATATGCTGTCTGTTTCTTTTATATAATCCATATGGATGATGTGTACTAGGGATGAGCTGTTCGGTTCGATCAGTTCGGAGTTCGAACCGAACTTTGGTCGTTCGAAAGTTTGCGAACTTCGAACTTTATGGGTGTGTTCGGTTCGAGTTCGCAAAAAAAAAGAATTTTTGAAAAAAGTATAGAAAATGCTTAAATAAATACAAAAAAATCTAGAAATAAAGAGACTTTTACTGCAGAATATTATAAGCAAAGGTTTATTAGATATTGAATTAAAAACTAATGTGTACGTGCAAAGATTCTCAACTCTAAATGACCTGTGTTTTTCAAACGGCATAACATGTGTTTTTTGTCTGGTCTAATCAATTTGATACATTGTAGACTATACTGAGGGGGTGGGGTGGTGTCTGTTTCTGATTGAGATTTGAGAAGTGTTAATTTCCCTCCTAAAGCTTCTAATATGCAATAAAAATAGAATTTTTAATCATCTGCAGTGTGTAAAGTGTTGTTTTTTTCACATTTTAGCACATGAGCGTTTGCGGTTATGTTTTCTATGGGGTGCGCTTGTACAAAAAATTAGAAATGGGGACTTGTTACATTTTGTGGGGGGAATTACGTGATTTATAGCAAACGCACCCCATAGAAAAAAATCATTAGTGCATCATCGTTCACATTATAATTGCAATGTGAACAATATTGCTGCATTAATAAAAATAACACAAAAAAATACATGTTTTTATTTTATTTTTTTACTTTATATCTGGTCATGTTGGGTATCATTCGAAAGGCCATGCTCAGGCCTTTTGATTGACACCCTCCATGACCCACTAGATGCCTGGAGATATCGGGGTTCAAATGAACCCCCTATCTCCACCAGGGGATTGGCCTGGGCAATATATATACGCATGATGTGAGCTGGCCTGGGCAATATATATATATACGCATGATGAAAATTTGCAAAGGATAAGGCACGCAAAGTGAAATTTTGATGTGTCTGAAATTGAAACTTACGTGACAACTCTTATTTTTTTTTTCGTTAACCACTTCGCTGCTGAGGACGCACTCAGCGCGTCCTCAGCAGTCCCGCTGGTGTGCTGAGGACGCGCTCAGCGCGTCCTCCCATTGGGGTCAGCGTTCGGCCGGGTTCCGGCCGATCGCTGGCCCCTCCGGTGCGGGCTGACATCCTGGATGTCAGCCCGGCATCCGGACCAGCAGCCGCCAGAATTAGGTGTCATCGCGGGGGCGCGTTGACACCTAATTCAGGCGCCCCCCCCCGCATGTGCGGAGGAGGCGCCTGAAAGGGAGGGGGGGGAGGTCCTTCGGACCTCTCTCCCTCCCGATCGGCGGCTCTGCGGGGGTTAACCCAGGCATCATTTGGAAGGGCACAGCCTGCCCTTCCAAATGATGCCTGGCATTAACCCCTGGGGAGCTGGATCGCGAATCGGCGCTGAAAAGCGCAGGTTCGCGATCCTTTCCCGGAGCTGGCCGACATCTTGGATGTCGGCCAAGCCTCCGGGAACTCCCCCAGAGGACTGGCGTCATCGTGCGTAGCACGATGACGCCAGTCCTAGAGTTAACCCCTAACTGCCACCAACTGTGGAGATAGGGAGTTCCAATGAACTCCCTATCTCCCGATCCGTGGCAGCTAGGGGTTAAATTTTGGTATGGTTGGTTCGGCCAGAGCATGGCCGTTCCAACGATACCAAACATGAAAGTGAAAAATTTTGTAAAAAAAAAAAAAATGAAAAATAAAATAAAAAAAATTTAAAAAAAAATAAAATAAAAAAAATAAACACTTTTTTTTTATTTTTTTTGGTTTGTTAATGCAGCAATATTGTTCCCATTTCAATTATAATGTGAACAATGATGCTGCACTAACGATTTTTGTATGCGGTGCGTTTGTTAAAAATAGTGTCATTTTCCCCAAAAAAAAATGTAACGAGACCCCATCTCTAATTATTTTAACAAGCGCACCCCATACAAAATATAACTGCAATTGCTCGCATGTTAAAATGTGGAAAAAAACACTTTACACATTGTAAATTATTGAAAATACATATTTTATTGCATTTTTTGTTATAATATACAGACATGACATAACGTATACATATAATAATGACATATTATGAATCTACCGAGTCTGACGGAAAGAACGATATATAATATGTCTGGGTCATATACTAAAATAAGCCTTCAAAACACGTTTAAACATGATGCGCAAAACAGGTAAAAATGACCTCAGCATAGGGGCAGGAAAAGCCTCAGCAGCGAAAGGGTTAATCTATATTTGTTCAATACAGTTAATTTTAATTTGTTTAATAGAGTTAATTTAAAATGGTTGAATACAGTTTATCTATATCTATTTTACCTTTACTATTGGTGCTTTTCAAACTTTATTCTTAAGTAAAAAGAAATTTAGCAGTTTCATGTTGTGTCGTTTTTTTTTTTGGGGGGGTGCAAGTAGCTGGTCTTGCCTAGGGCGCAAAATAGTCTAGCACCGGCCCTGACCGCATGGTCCACCCCTGCACTCTTCCACAATACCACAGAGGGGTTACTGTATGATGGCACTTGCTGGCCTGGCACCAAAGGCACAATATTTGGCTGCACTGCCACTGACGCCTGATTCAGATTCATATCCTCAGAGGGGTGAGACTGTGTGACAGCACTGTTGCCGACGCTAAAGGCCCAATTTTAGGCTAGGGTCAAACGAACGCATTTTTTGCAGCGAACATCAAAAAGTGCATCCGAACGCATTGAGGTGTTTTTTCACGGAAAGCGCTTAAACGGTCATACGATGCGCATTTTTGTGCGTGATTTTTTACGGATCCAAACCAGGAAACTTTGGGTGTCTGGACGTTATGTTGGCCGGACATGAGCAGCGTCTGACGTCTCCTAATCATGCACACACGCCGCTATGCGGACTCAGCGCATTCTGTACGTCAATACTAGCGGTTCAGCGTTCTCGAAAAAATGCGTTCATTTTCCACTTGCGTTGCGCGGCCGGACTTTCGTGCGGCCGTACTTCGCATATTGGCCGTCATTGCGTGTCATTTGCTGCTAGTGCGGCCAAGATTAAGTGCGCCTAAACGCATGTTAAAAGTGCGCTAGTCTGACCCCAGCCTTAAAGCACCTATTGTTACTTTCATCCAAAGCCTGCATAAGTTTCACAATAATTTAGCCAAAAAAATCACTAAACTTTTTCTGCGTGTCCGAAAATGTCTCCTCTTTTCATACAGACTGCCGCCCCAAGCAGTTGTTTATGGATAGATTAAAGGAAAAGCATTTACCGTCATTTGAAACATAATTTTATTGTTTTTAAGTGTTTCTATACATCCTAGAAATCCGCCACTTCACAGGCAGGTTATTGGGACCTCCTAGGCACGATATTTGAAGGAATTTTCCATTTTTATTTTTAACCCTTATTTCATGGAAAACTCACTGTCCCTTTAAAAAAAATTTTTTTAAACTTTTTGTCCTTGTTTCCTGTCCCCCAGGGCACTACCAGGACCCCCATACACCTTTTATGGCAAATATCTAGCATATATGCCCTCTTGGAGGGCACTCTAAAAACCGAATTTTCAGCCCCATTGACTTGTATTGAGTTCGAGTTCGGATTCGGATTCGAACATTTGGAAAGTTCGGGTTCGGGTACGAACCCGAACTCGGGCGTGTTCGGCTCATCCCTAATGTGTACTAAGAGAACCACCTGAAACTCAAGAGCGACTACCATCGCGCCACCAGATACGTATTTTTTCCATTTGTCTGTACACTGGTTTGGGGGAAACCACTGATTTTCTGGTTTGGCCATTTTGGCCATTTGAGTTCTCGGTGGTGGTACAAGTTTTGGGCGCTGACCATTTCTGCTTAATATACATTAAGGCTGGTGTCAGACGAGCGTAGTGTTCACGTCCGTGATTGCGCCTAAAAGTACGTCCGTGATAGCATGAAAGAAAGTCCATTGGAGCCTGACACATGAAGTACGTCCGCACTGAACTGCGGACGCACAACGGCCGCGGCAAACGGACGCAGGTTAGGCTAGGGTCAGATGAACGCATTTTTATGTTGTCTGTGAAAAAGTGCGTTCGAACGAATGGACGCATTTTTTCCCGGAATACGTGATAGTGGTCATACTATGCGCATTTTCGTCCGTGATTTTGTACGGATCATCAATAAAACTCTTTTTGTGTCTGGACGTTATGTTGGCCGGACATTAGCAGCGTCTGACGTCTCCTAATCACACACACACGCCTCTAGCCGACGCAGCGCACTCTGTACGTCTGTAGCAGCGGTTTCACGTTCTCGAAAAAATGCGTTCATTTTCCACTTGCGTTGCGCAGCCGGACTTTTGTGCGACCGTACTTCGTATATTGGCCGTCATTGCCCGGCATCTGCTGCTAGCACGGCCGTGATTAAGTGCGCCAGAACGCGCGTTCGCACTGCCTCAGTCTGACCCTAGCCTTAGGCAAGAACGTAATACTGCTAGAACGGACGTGCGGAGTGCGCTGCGTCCACAACGTCTGCATAGCTTTGTGTGTGAGTGATGGAGCATGGTCAGACGGACTGCATTTATACGTCCAGCATTTTTGACGGACAGAATGTTTTTTCATTGTAATTTATTTTCCCCTCCTACATCCGTCAAAAATAACTTCAGTGAAAAAACGGACTGTGTGACCACTACTGCGTCATCCGTACTGACGATGTCCGTACTGCACGGACGTACAGTCCGTAGAAATCACGCTCGTCTGACCCCAGCCTTATATGATAGTTTCATCAAAAGCAGGAGCCTATCAAATGAATGCATTGTCTTGCCTCAATGCGACTGGAAGAACACCAAGCTCAAAAATGTCCTCAATGTCCTGAAGCAGGAACTCTTGTATTAACACACCTATGGACATCATAAACAGCTAATGGAGCTCATCACTGCTAGTGATATTAGCACTAAGCATAAAATACTTCATGATCAACTTGGAATAGCTGATGTCATTCTGCAACCCCATATTCACAAACATCTGAGCCATGTGCTCAATGAGTTGACCAGAGCACCAGATCATCTATGGTCATAGTTGACCATCAAAGAAAGGTGCAGTTGTCTGTTTACACCATATTCAGTGCAAGGAGAGCACAGTTACAGTTACAAGTATTTAAAAAGTGCCAACAAGTTCTGCAGCGCTATACAATGTGTGTGAGGGAACAAACAAATATACATAAAGTTAGACACACAGAACAGTAGGAGAGAGGACCTTGCTCGAGAGTTTACAATTAGGGATGTGAATTTTGTTTTGTAGCTATTCGTTTTTTTCACAAAACGGACCGGTGCTTCGGATTCGTCCGATGTTTCGTATCAGATCGGCAACGAAATACACACCTTCCGAAATAATTTCCGATACGGAATGAAATAATTTTGTTATTTCGTATGAACGTGAAATTTGTAAAATCGCAAGTAATTTTCGTTCTATTCACGATTTCGGGTCTGTTTCGGTTAATTTCGAACATCGTATTTTCGTATTGTTTCGAGTCTGTTTCGGTTCCATTGCTGATTCTGTAATTTTGTATCGTTTCGAGTCCGTTTCGGTTCCGGTGCTGATTTCGTAATGTCACTTTTTTCACTTGTTCCAGTGCTTTCTTTCTACATCAATGATATATTATTTTAAATATTTATTTAGCTTTTCCCTAAATGCCCAGTCAAACATTACAAGATATTGATATGAATTATAATGCAGCATGTGAATCCGCACACTGGCGGGCAGCACCTCTACAGTATATTTAATGCAGCATATGAATCCACACACTGCCGGGCAGCACCTTTACAGTATAATAATGCAGCATGTGAATCCGCACACTGCCGGGCAGCACCTCTACAGTATATTTAATGCAGCATATGAATCCTCACACTGCCGGGCAGCACCTCTCTACAGTATAATAATGCAGTATATGAATCCTCACACTGCCGGGCAGCACCTCTACAGTATATTTAATGCAGCATATGAATCCTCACACTGCCGGGCAGCACCTCTACAGTATAATAATGCAGCATATGAATAATCACACTGCAGGGCAGCACCTCTACAGTATAATAATGCAGCATACGAATCCTCACACTGCCGGGCAGCACCTCTACAGTATAATTAATGCAGCATATGAATCCGCACACTGCCGGGCAGCACCTCTACAGTATAATTAATGCAGCATATGAATCCGCACACTGCCGGGCAGCACCTCTACAGTATAATAATGCAGCATATGAATACTCACACTGCAGGGCAGCACCTCTACAGTATAATTAATACAGCATATAAATCCGCACACTGCCGGGCAGCACCTCTACAGCATATTTAATGCAGCATATGAATCCTCACACTGCCGGGCAGCACCTCTCTACAGTATAATTAATGCAGCATATGAATTCGCACACTGCCGGGCAGCACCTCTACAGTATAATTAATACAGCATATGATTCTGCACACTGCCGGGCAGCACCTCTACAGTATAATAATGCAGCATATGAATTCGCACACTGCCGGGCAGCACCTCTACAGTATAATTAATGCAGCATATGAATCCTCACACTGCCAGGCAGCACCTCTACAGTATAATTAATACAGCATATGATTCTGCACACTGCCGGGCAGCACCTCTACAGTATAATAATGCAGCATATGAATCCGCACACTGCCGGGCAGCACCTCTACAGTATAATAATGCAGCATATGATTCCGCACACTGCCGGGCAGCACCTCTACAGTATAATAATGCAGCATATGAATCCGCACACTGCCGGGCAGCACCTCTACAGTATAATTAATGCAGCATATGAATCCGCACACTGCCGGGCAGCACCTCTACAGTATATTTAATGCAGCATATGAATCCTCACACTGCCAGGCAGCACCTCTCTACAGTATAATTAATGCAACATATGATTCCACACACTGCCGGGCAGCACCTCTACAGTATAATAATGCAGCATATGACTCCTCACACTGCCGGCAGCACCTCTACAGTATAATTAATGCAGCATATGATTCCACACACTGCCGGCAGCACCTCTACAGTATAATTAATGCAGCATATGAATTCGCACACTGCCGGGCAGCACCTCTACAGTATAATTAATACAGCATATGATTCTGCACACTGCCGAGCAGCACCTCTACAGTATAATTAATGCAGCATATGATTCCGCACACTGCCGGGCAGCACCTCTACAGTATAATAATGCAGCATATGAATCCACACACTGCCGGGCAGCACCTCTACAGTATAAGTAATGCAGCATATGAATCCGCACACTGCCGGGCAGCACCTCTACAGTATAATTATTGCAGCATATGAATACTCACACTGCCGGGCAGCACCTCTACAGTATAATAATGCAGCATATGAATACTCACACTGCCGGGCAGCACCTCTACAGTATAATAATGAAGCATATGATCCTGCACTGCCCAGCAGTGTGCGGAATCATATGTTGCATTATTATACTATAGAGGTGCTGCCCGGCAGTGTGAGGATTCATATGCTGCATTATTATACTGTAGAGGTGCTGCCCTGCAGTGGCGGATTCATATGCTGCATTACTTATACTGTAGAGGTGCTGCCCGGCAGTGTGAGGATTCATATGCTGCATTACTTATACTGTAGAGGTGCTGCCCGCAGTGTGCGGATTCATATGCTGCATTACTTATACTGTAGAGGTGCTGCCCGGCAGTGTGTGGATTCATATGCTGCATTACTTATACTGTAGAGGTGCTGCCCGGCAGTGTGCGGATTCATATTGCTGCATTACTTTTGCTGTAGAGGGCTGCCGGCAGTGTGTGGATTCAAATGCTGCATTAATTATACTGTAGAGGTGCTGCCGGCAGTGTGCGGAATCATATGTTGCATTATTATACTATAGAGGTGCTGCCCGGCAGTGTGAGGATTCATATGCTGCATTATTATACTGTAGAGGTGCTGCCCTGCAGTGTGCGGATTCATATGCTGCATTACTTATACTGTAGAGGTGCTGCCCGGCAGTGTGAGGATTCATATGCTGCATTACTTATACTGTAGAGGTGCTGCCCGGCAGTGTGCGGATTCATATGCTGCATTACTTATACTGTAGAGGTGCTGCCCGGCAGTGTGTGGATTCATATGCTGCATTACTTATACTGTAGAGGTGCTGCCCGGCAGTGTGTGGATTCAAATGCTGCATTAATTATACTGTAGAGGTGCTGCCCGGCAGTGTGCGGAATCATATGTTGCATTATTATACTATAGAGGTGCTGCCCGGCAGTGTGAGGATTCATATGCTGCATTACTTATACTGTAGAGGTGCTGCCCGGCAGTGTGTGGATTCATATGCTGCATTACTTATACTGTAGAGGTGCTGCCCGGCAGTGTGCGGATTCATATGCTGCATTTCTTTTGCTGTAGAGGTGCTGCCCGGCAGTGTGTGGATTCATATGCTGCATTAATTATACTGTAGAGGTGCTGCCCGGCAGTGTGTGGATTCATATGCTGCATTACTTATACTGTAGAGGTGCTGCCCGGCAGTGTGCAGAATCATATGCTGCAGTAATTATTATACTGTAGAGGTGCTGCCGGCAGTGTGTAGAATCATATGCTGCATTAATTATAGGGTAGAGGTGCTGCCCGGCAGTGTGCGGAATCATATGCTGCATTAATTATACTGTAGAGGTGCTGCCCAGCAGTGTGCGGAATCATATGCTGCAATAATTATACTGTAGAGGTGCTGCCCAGCAGTGTGCGGAATCATATGCTGCGATAATTATACTGTAGAGGTGCTGCCCGGCAGTGTGAGGATTCATATGCTGCATTAATTATAATGTAGAGGTGCTGCCATGCAGTGTGAGGATTCATATGCTGCATTAATTATACTGTAGAGGTGCTGCCCTGCAGTGTGTGGATTCATATGCTGCAGTAATTATTATACTGTAGAGGTGCTGCCCGGCAGTGTGCAGAATCATATGCTGCATTATTCTGTAGATGTAAATCGTTTTGTTAATTTTTTTTCCTTTCATATAATTTTTAATATGATTAAATAAAGTTGTGTAATGCATATTCATAAAAAACAATACGTTGGAACAGGAACGAATTGGCAGAATTACCGTATCGACCGAAATATCAGAGCATAAAATAAATAAATATCGAAACGAAAAACAGCCGAAACGAAAATTTTTATAAACTGAGCGAGCCGAAATTAACCAAAACGAAAAAAAAAAATGTGTGCACCTCTCTATTTACAATCTAAGGAGAGGAGTGACACTCTAGAGAGTAAATAGCAGAGTACGAGAAGTATTGGGTGAAGATAGTGTAAGAAATGTACAGTGAGGGATTAAAGAGTGAGCTGATAGGCTTCTCTAAAGAATTGCGTTTCCAGCGACTTCTTGAAGGACTGGAGAGACGGGGAGAGTCTAATGTTACGGGGGAGGGAGTTCCATAAAAAGGGGGCAGCTGGGGAGAAGCCCTGGATGCGAGAGTTGGGGGTGCGGGTACGAGGAGATGATAACATCACATCATTGGCAGAGCGGCGTGGCCGGGATGGGATGTCCCTGTTAATAATGGAGGAGATGTAGGCAGTGGCGCGGTTATGGAGAGCTGTGTATGTGAGCACCAGTATTTTGAAATGGATTCTAAAGGAAACAGGAAGCCAGTGCAGAGATTGACAAAAGGTTGAGGTGAGAAAGGTATGGGAGGTGAGATGGATGAGCCTGGCAGAGGCGTTCATTACAGACTACCAAAATGTGGTTAACAGCTATGGAATATCTACTTTTAACTATAAGTCCTGTGCTTTGCTCTCCACAATCCCCCCAAATTTACAATATTTGTCTTGAACATAAAATGTAATCACAAGCCCTGTAGTCTATGTTCTGCTCATTTTTCACAAGTCTACAATCAGCATTGCAAGTTCCACCACTCACCCACATCTGAAGAGGGACGAAAGGTCCTAAAAAAGTGGTTTTCCAGAACCTCACTGACCACACTTGCTTCGGTTGTTATCAAAAGTATCGCCAACAATGAAAACATTCCTTTGCTTGATTCTAAGCTGAAACACATCTGGCAGATGTTAAACACATGAAGTATGGAACAAGTGAGATGGGATAAAGACAACTGCTTAACAGATACTTTAAGTGAATGTTACAAAAGTTCAGCTGTAAATCTTGAGTCTACTGGATCGGCTAAATCCACCTTCAACCAGGGCTTGGATTTACAGTGAGGGATTTCCCGAGAGAGACATTTTTACGATGAAAAGATGTCCTTTGCAAGAACTGAAGAATTTATATATATTTTAGTGGCGTTGTGCTGTGGTCTCCTAACATTTTATCTCTCGCTGCCTACCCCCCACAGAATTTAGTGCTATTTAGGATCTTGGAAGGTGTGAGAAGGATTTGAAAACATTAATGAGAGATAAAAACTGAACATTTTAGATGCTAAAAACCATCAGGGAATCCTAAAATAAAATATATAGCCCTGGTCGGTATTAGATTTGATACCAAGGGTCCTGGAGGATTTAACTCACACAAAAGCTTTCGTCTGAAACAATAGGAACGGATCACAATGGGCCTGTATCTAAAATACTGGTACAAGGAAGAAGAGTTTATGTTTGTGTGTCAGTTTCTCTAGAAACAAGAGGGAATCTAAGAGTTTCCTGATGTGTTTATATGGTGTCATAAATCACCGTACAACATTGAAAGTATGAATATTATATGTTCTCTCTATTTTGCTTCCCGCATGACTTTTTTATCATTATTTTAAATTCTGGAAACTAGACATAGGTTTATACTGTACATACACATGGTTTTCTCAGCCATTCAGGGTTATTCAAAGAGATTCGAAAAGTCACCGCACATTCGGTTACTTTTTGTTCTCTTCAATTCGGTTCCTTTTGCCGATCCCATTTCGGCGACCCTGCGGTGTATTCAGCAAGAACCACAGGGTCCCCGAATTGCAGGAAAAAGCTACCGCAAACCCGACGAAAACGAACCGCAAAACCTGCCGAATGCACGCCGACAACCCCCAAAAACATCTGGATTAACCCGTCGAAAAACCCGAACAGGAGCCGATCACACGCGAAGCAGCCGAGACGCAGACGAGGCAGTGAATAAATTAGCAAAACAGTTTGTGTGAATGTTTGAAAATGAAACGCTGTTTGCAAAGAAACTACTGAGCGAAAATGTCTGAAATTTACATATGAGATCCAGGGAATGATAATAAAAAGGGCTGTTACAGAAAAAAGAAGTAAACTTAAATTTTTTTTTTTTTAAAAATCGGACTTTTAAAGAAAATAATATAGAAAAAAAGAAAAATGCTTGAAATATCCTAAAAAATCTATAAATAAAGAGACTTTTTACTGCAGAATTTTATAATGAACGGTTTATTAGATATTGAATTAAAACGGGAATATTTTTAACATTGAAGCCTATGGGATTCTCCTGAATAAATTTGCCGCCTAAGGCTAGGGTCAGACTATCGCATTTTTCACGTTGTCCGTGAAAATGTGCGTTCGAAGAATGGACGTATTTTTTCACGGAATACGCGATAGCGGTCATACGATGCGCAGTTTCATCCGTGATTTTGTACGGATCATCAATAAAACACTTCTTGCATCTGGACGTTATGTTGGCCGGACATTAGCAGCGTCTGATGTCTCCAATTCACGCACACACGCCGCTAGCGGACGCAGCGCACTCTGTACGTCAGTACTAGTGGTTTAACGTTCTCGAAAAAATGTGTTCATTTTCCACTTGCGTTGCGCGGCCGGACTTTTGTGCGACGTACGTCGTATATTGGCTGTCATTGCCCGGCATTTGCTGCTACTACGGCCGTGATTAAGTGCGCCAGAACGCGCGTTCGCACTGCCTCAGTCTGACCCTAGCCTTAAACCACCGAATGGCAGGGCATTTCAGGAACCTTTCACTGCTGGTTTTCGTTCTCTGAATAGCCGAAGCAGTGCTTTTTCATGGGGATTTCACTGCCCTCGAACAGGCACCGAACAGGCACCGAATGTTCAGGCAATTCGCCAGGATTTGGTGAACTGCCTGCTCTCTGGATAGCCGAATGGCCAAGAAAGGTAACCGAACGCTGATTTTCAGCATTCGGTTACCTTTCTCAAGCAATCTGGATCTCTTTGAATAACCCTGTATGTCTTTCTTCAGAAATGTTCTTTATGTAAAACAATTAGGCTGGGGTCAGACCAGCGCACTTTTAACGTGCGTTCTGGCGCACATAATTAAGGCCGCACTAGCAGCAGATGACGGGCAATGACGGCCAATATACGATGTACGGCCGCACAAAAGTCCGGCCGTGCAACGCAAGTGGAATTTGAACGCATTTTTTTGAGAACGCTGAACCGCTAGTACTGACGTACTGAGTGCGCAGCTGCGGCATAGCGGCGTGTTTGCGTGATTAGGAGACGTCAGACGCTGCTAATGTCCAGCCTACATAACGTCCAGACGCAAAAAGAGTTTATTTGACGATCCGTACAAAAATCACGCCCGAAAATGCGCGTCGTCTGACCGTTTTTGCATATTCCGTGAAAAAATACGTCAATGCGTTCGGACGCACTTTTTCACGTTCGCGGCGAAAAAATGTTTTCGTCTGACCCTAGCCTTAGGGCTTTATTACATTCTTCGCGCAAAAATGTGCGCGTGCACAAAAACGCATTAACGCGAGGGGAAAAACCCTTTGCGCTGATCGTCAAATTATGACTTTCGCGCATACGATGCGCGTTAACGTCTAACGCGAGTTACCCTGCGCGAGCATAAGTTCATGCGGGCATCCCATACTTAACATTGCGAGCGCAATTGATGCGTTCGTGCGCTGGTACGCAGATGGTATTACAATCGATGCGCAACTTTTTACGAACCACATTTGCACGCATAATTTTAACGTCTTTGAAAAGCTGGTGTTAATGGCAAATCTGAACGTTCTGGCCGAAACTAAATACACCAGCACGAAAAAAAAATACAACCAAGTATAGTTACACATTCTACACATACCCAAACAATAAAATCGAGAGGTTGTGCGTGTTTTTATTATTGCTGTGGCATATATACTCAGATTGATTATGACAGGCGCAAAAACTGAACGGGAGACAATTGTGGTTCTTCTTAATTCAGATTGGCTGAATCGTGTGAAAAAACAGTCTGCCCACCGATTTCTGCGCGCAGAGTTAATTTGCACTCGTTTTTGCGCGTCTTTTTTTTTAGGCGCGATATTTTCAGACAGATGAAAAATGCGCTCGGATCATAATACCTGCGTCAATTTACGCGCGTTAACTTTTAACGCTGCGCGCAAAACAAATTGCGCTGCTCATATGAATTTGCGCGGAGAATGTAATAGAGCCCTTAGATTTTTGGGGTGTATGGTATGATTGTTGTCTGATATGGACGCATGAGTTCGTTGATCCCATTCTCCGCCAAGAACCCCAAAGCGTTCAGCTAACAGCACCCACCAGACTTGACACCCCAACATACCTCATTTGTCTGGAAACCAACAAGGGATAAAGTCCTCATAAAATCCAGACGAAAGGAATACTATGGAATAGCTATGATGTTCTACCAGGCCAAAAGAAACCAATGGAATCGTTCCAAGATGGCGTAAGGCCACAACACCACTGATCACTCCAGGGTCTGATGCAGCATACTGGCTCCAGCACGTTCTGGATGTCCAGACGTTTTTGGCAGGTAACACTAAAAAGGACAAGCATTCAGTTAGGACTGTGATCCAAGTAATGGGATCCAGAACTGCTGCTTTAGGCTAGGGTCAGACTAACGCATTTTTCACGTTGTCCGTGAAAATGTGCGTTCGAAGAATGGACGTATTTTTTCACGAATACGCAATAGCGGTCATACGATGCGCAGTTTCATCCGTGATTTTGTACGGATCATCAATAAAACACTTCTTGCATCTGGACGTTATTTGGCCGGACATTAGCAGCGTCCTGATGTCTCCATTCACGCACACACGCCGCTAGCGGACGCAGCGCACTCTGTACGTCAGTACTAGCGGTTTAACGTTCTCGAAAAAAATGGTTCATTTCCACTTGCGTTGTGCAGCCGGACTTTTGTGCGACTGTACTTCGTATATTGCCGTCATTTGCCCGGCATCTGCTGCTAGTGTGGGGCCGTGATTAAGTGCGCCAGAACGCGCTTTCGCACTGCCTCAGTTGACCCTAGCCTTAGGCAGTGCGCAGAGAAATTAGTAGAGGCACATAATGTCCTGTAAATAACTCCAACACACTAAAACACCATCTAGAAATGGCTGAATTGGCCTTAGTAGATCTCTCTGACCCCTCAAACTGTATGGATGTAATGGTATGAGGCCTACCAGAAAAGACAAAGACCCCAATTCCAAATATTGTGGGTTTGTTCAAACCTGGCCCTTTAACCATGAGTGGTTTCCAACCAGGCCAACTTAACTTATTCTCTAAAACTGTTCTGGTAGGCAGACGTTCCATTGCAGTCGTGTAGCTTCATCCTCCCCACCTCCAATAGAAGAGGTGATAATTAGGAAATGAGAGTTTAATAATTATGGACTAGGTTATGGCAGGGGCCAGTAAACTTGGCCCTCCAGATGTTTTGGAATGAAAATTCCCATGACGCTCAGCCTACCTAATGAGTGACATCATGGGAGATGTAGATTCAAAACATCTGGAGGGGCATCATAATGTTTTTGATTAACTCCATAGAGTATTATATGTGCCTGTTTGATATCCTTATATTTATTTCTATGAAAAACATAGGGCAGTATTCCCTTCTTGACGATAAAATGGGGATGCTAACGGGGATAACGTGTGCCTGCAGGGTTACCTGTAGTGTCCCCATCAGGGTTATTCAAAGAGATCCGAATGGCTGGAGAAAGGTAACTGAACGCTGAAATTCAGCATACGGTTACCTTTCCAGGCCACTCGGCTATCCAGAGAGCAGGCAATTTGCCAAGTCTTGGCAGTAGAAGTGGTAGAGGCCAAAACAGTGATTGAATTTAAGCAAGCATGGGATAGGCATAAGGCTATCCTAAACAAAAGATAAATCCAGGTAAAGTATCCATGTAATTGGGCAGACTAGATGGGCCGAAAGGTTCTTATCTGCCAACATTTTTCTATGTTTCTATGAATTGCCTGCACATACGGTGCTTGTACGAAGGCAGTGAGATCCCCATAGAGAAGCAATGCTTCAGCTATTCAGAGAACTAAAACCAGCAGTGAAAGGTTCCCGAAATGCCCTGCCTTTTAGGATATTTTAAGCATTTTTTGGAATTCGCCGTCCCCAGAATCCCCTCCATGGCATCCATAGGACTCCATGGAGGATCATGCTGCCGGGTCACATGACTGGCAGGATCTCGCCTCTCACGAGATCCTGCTGGTCGGCGGCGTGATCACCGAGGGAGACAGGGGACTTTCTTCCCCCAGTCTCCCTCTGCTCCTGGCGGCCAGAAGCAGCGGATCGGGCCACCGTTCTCGCCACGGGATGAGAGGTGAGTATTTTTTTTTTTTTTTTGGAGGATTTGAGCTGCAGGTAATGGATTCTGCAGCAGCTCAATCCATTACCTGCACCTCTGAGCTGGTGGTAACTTTTTCATTAGCGCCAGCTCTTAGTATCTAGCGTTCGGACCAAGTGATCCCAACGCTAATTAATCTGTGCTTTCACTTTGTGCCCCCCATGTTAGGTATAGGGAACGCCAAGTACAGTAAACTCGCACTATGGATCGCAAATTAGCGAGCGTTAACGGGTTTTTAAACCCGTTAGTGACTCGAAGGCGATGTGGGCGCAGCGCTATGACCTCCATTAAGCTAACGCTGACGCTAGTGTTAGCTTGAAGAAGGTGATAGAGCCCTAAGGGTCTCAATGTCTCACTTGACTTTAGTTATTTGGTAATTTTCAACACTGACCGGAAAAACGTATCAATGGGTCGCTATTCTATCTACATGCAGAAAAAGAGATTGAGCCGCCAGACCAGCTCTATAGATATCATTGAACAACAAATACGTAACTGGCGGCGCGATAAATATCGCTGTAGGATCTTATGGTGGTTCTCTTGTCTTGTCTCGTTCACATATATGGTAAAAAACAAAGAGAATACAATAGTGCAGACGAAATTGCAACGGTAATAACTATGAATACTGTGTTGTTCCCACTCACAAAAGGAGAGCCCCAGCACTGGCTCTGAGTGGGTCAGCGTATGTGGTCAATGGTTCTCCTCTGAAGGGGATGACCTATCGCCTTCAGTGATGACGGTTGGCTTCCGATATGTGTGTGAGAGGAAACATGTGGAAAGAAGAGAAAAACTCCTTTGCGTGGATCTATCAGACACACAGTAGTATTGGTGAAGGAATTGCACTCACGTGGGTTGGAGCTTAAAGCCAAGCTCTAGGACAGACCGCTTGTGGACTTATTGGAGGAAAAGTCCATAGAAACCTCTTTAGACAGCAAACACACCAGGGACTGATGCAAAGAAAAATTTAATAGAACTTTAAAACATTATATAAAAAAATAAAAGCAATATCTGGCTCAGCCAGTATACCCAGACGCGTTTCGCCACAACATGTGGCTTCCTCAGTCGGTTTACAGGTGGGTGAATGAGTCACAATATATACAATGCAGTTTTGATTGTCCCCAGGTGTGATTAACTGTTGGGCGTGGGTTACACGCCTTAGATTAGCGAAATGCCGGTTCCTCCGCAAGTCCGCCATCTTGCGCATGCGCAGTAACGATGTTTGCGTTTCAGAATGGATATCGGCCATTTTGCGCATGCGTATTGTAAGTTCTACTCCTTCCGATCAGCGTGCGGCGGTATAGGTCGTCTCCTTGATCCCTAGCAAAAAGAAAAGGGGGCTAATAGATCGAATGTGGTGGGGAATGGTTGATTATATCCCCTAAGACCTCCTAAAGTACCTTTTATAAACGCATCAAGGCGATATCAAATTTCACAGTGGACAAATCAATATAGTGCATTACTCGCCCTCCAAAGAGAATTGAGGCTTCCCATATTCCACATTTTAGGGGTGTTAAAAAGTAAACTATAATAGAATAAATAAATAAAGCCTTCCTCTTAATTTGGTGAACTAGTTGGTGTTGTGCTACCAATTCTCTCACTGTTACAACAATGATATATATGTGCTATATATAATGAAATAATCATGTGTTAGAATTGCTATGTAAACGATTCGTGGCTAGACAAAAGTGAAAGTTGTGGCACTACGTGTAAGTATAATTGCAACAGGAAAAAAGGGGGAAGTATAGCTGGATCTGTTATGTTATACTCTATAGGGAGGTACTATGTAATGCTTAACAATGCTGGAAAATAAATAGAGATACCGTCGTGCCTCCGATGGATAAGTCCATGCTATACAGAAAACAGCCTAAATAAAGAAGTATAAGGCTTAAAATATTCCCCATCTTAAGAATGAAGTAAAGTAAATTTATTATGAGTATGCAAAATTGTGTAGTGTTGAATTATCAATGAGAACACTGATGAACCAGTGCTGTATATGTAGAAAAGGGAATCATCATAAAATAAACTAACTAGATTGGCAATAAATCTATAAGCCAAATGTACATAAAAGTGACAACTGTGTACTGAAAAAGTAATTTCTATGAATAAACGACATGTGGACTGTAAGCTATCTTATATAGGGTAGCAGGGAAATGCATATGGACTACAGCAGGATATGTGATTAACCATAAGCGAAGGTTGAGCATCTAAGTGTTAAAAGGCTAATACAGCAATGATATGTATGTGTTATGCATGGTAGGAAACCTATGCATCAAAAAAATAAAAATAATAAAGTAATGTGCAAATGTCGCAACTACTGAAAGAACAAAGTGTAAGTAGATTTTATTAGATAGTGCCTATCAGGGAGGTAAGTATTATGTGTAACAATGATGCTCAATAGAAGGGTGTATCGTCATGCCTGCAAAAAGCAGGTCCATGGAATACTTTAAACGGCCTTATAAAAAAGTGGTATGAGGCTCGTAACGTTGTCTATTTCTGAAAAACAAACTGTATTAATATAAGTGAATCACATCTTATAAAGCGTGTGGTGAACTATGAGGTATAATAATACCAGTACAACAGTATTGATGGATGTCGGTGACGACTATATAGTTGTAATAATAATATGGATAGATTCTATTTATAGGTGGCCCAAAGGTTATATCCTATCTTTTGTAAAGATGGTGGTGAATGAAATTGTGGACTACGGAAGAATATGAGATTTGCCATTACAGGAAGGTGTCGCATCTAAATGCTGTGTGGCTGGTGTAGCCTCGCCCTCATGTCCAGCAAAAGGACAATGTGTATGAATATGATGGTACAGGAAGTATTCTGCACATTACAATATAAAGCCCTGATCTCAGATGATAGTGAGATCTGTGTTGTAGAGTGTGTCGCGCGATATCTTATAATTGCCCAAATGTGGAACCTAAGAAGCCCCCATTAGTCTCAAAGAAAATGTATGACTTCAAAATCATCATTAAGCCCATTAGGGACCATAGTACCATGCTCAAAAATATGTCTCATTTCGGCCTTGCCTAGTTTGTTGGGTAAGTTTTCTTCCGTCTCTACTTTTTTTATCTGTTCTAATGCCCAAAATTTGACCCCAATGGGAGAGCTATTATGGTGAATTTTACAGTGTAAAGAAACTGAATGCTTCTCATAACTATTTTTAATATTCCTAGCATGTTCTGCTATCCTCACATTAAGGGCTCTTTTAGTGCGCCCTATGTAACCTAATCCACAGGGACACTCTAACATGTAAATAACGTTTTTGGAACAACAATTTAAAATTCCTTTAATCTGGACCTGTTTATGATATTTACGATTGGTGTATGTGCCTATGTAACTTTTCTTATTGGAAGTAGATCTACAGGCCAAACACATCCCACATTGATAGAAGCCCTCTTTTAACCCAAAATGATTGGTATTGTTGCCCTCTTTCCTCTTGGGTTTGCTACGAACCAAATGAGACTTGATATTATTTGCCCCCCTAAAAACTATTCGAGGGGTAGGTCCTATAACTCCCCCAAGGTCCACATCATTTTTGAGTACTGCCCAATGTTTTTTTATGATCCTCTTTATCTTATCTGCTTTGCTGTTATAATCGCAAATAAAAAGAACCTCATTGGTTCCCTTACTCTTGGGTTTATAATCGAGATACTTGTCCCTATCTGCCTGAGACAATTCTAGAATTGTGTTGTCCAACTCTGCATTATCATACCCTTTATCCACAAAATCTTGTTTAAGGGACAGGGCCTGCTCTTTGAAAGTATCGTCATCGGAACAATTCCTCCTGAGTCTAGTAAATTGCCCTTTAGGGACACCTTTGAGCCAGGGGGGTAGTGACAGCTAGTGCAACGTGTTTGTGTCTACCTCCTTAAAGAAGGTCTTGGATTTAATGTGTTCCTCCTCTACATAAATGTGTAGATCCAAGAAGTTAACTTTGTCCTCACTCCAAGTGCTGTCTAGTTTGATACCCCATTCTGGACTATCCAAACTCTCTAAAAATAGTAGTAGTGGCCCCTCTCCTCCTCCCCTCCATAAAGAAAATGTCATCGATGTAACGCCTAAAAAGATGGACACTTCCTTGCGCCCAGCCACGCGACCCATACACGAACTTGCTCTCCGCTGACATGTACAGGTTGGCGTAGCTGGGCGCAAATTTAGTGCCCATAGCTGTGCCTCTACGTTGGATGTAAAAATCCTCCTCAAACTTAAAGTAGTTGTTATTTAAAATGAATTTCACGCCATCAAGAATGAACCCCATATGATCGGAACTGATCAGATCGGTCTTAGAGATCTCCTCTTCTAATTTGATTAGGCCAAGGTCATGTGGTATACTACTATATAGTGAATGGACATCACAGGTGACCAAAAGGTCTCCCTTTTGCCAAATTGCCCCTTTTAATAGTTGTAACATGCTAATCGTGTCTTTTAAATAAGATGGAATTTTACAAACCAGTGGCTGGAGGAGCACGTCCACATATTCCGATAGACGGCTGCTGATCGAATCTATCCCCGCCACTATGGGTCTACCTGGGGGTTTAAGGGGGTCCTTGTGGACCTTAGGCAAGATATAGAAATGCGGTACTTTGGTGAACTCTATAGATAAATAATCAAATTCGGATTTATTGAGGATATTATTATCGAGGCCTTCTTGTAAGAAGGGTATCAATTTATGCCTTATCTCACTGACTGGATCTTTTGTCAGTTTGGTATAGGTGGAATTATCATCCAGAAGGCGAAGGGCCTCCTCTTTATATGATTCTTTCGACCAAATCACTATCCCGCCGCCCTTGTCGGCGGGTTTGATAATGATGTTGGGGTCTTTCTGGAGATCTTTTAAGGCCATACGTTCTTCTTTCGTAAGGTTTTGTTTATCTAATTTAGTGGACAGCTTCTCTATATCTTTCATGACTAAACCTTCGAACATCTTAATCTCATCCGAGACCATATGCCGCGGATAAAATTTGGATCTATTCTTAAGGGTGGTGTGTACAGTAGGGGTACAGTTCTGCACAACCTCCCTTTCGACTGGTTGTTTAAGGAAATACTTCTTAAGGCTCAACTTGCGTTTAAATCTTTGCAAATCTATAAATACCCCAAATTTATCAAGCCGATTGGAGGGGGCAAATTTGAGGCCCTTGTTCAGGACACTTATCTCTGATCTGGTGAGAATTTTATTGCTCAGATTAAAAATACCTTTCATGGGGATCGTTTCCTTTCTCTTTTTTCTCTCACGTACAAGTTTTCCTGCTCTCGACCCTCTTCTGACCTTTCCCAGGGTCTCTTTTGCCCTCCCCCTCTTCTAATCTTCTGTATCTAGGTCTCTGTGAGGTCCCTGCCCGCTGCTCTTGTTTAGGGGGTCCCTCCAAAAAACCTCCTCCTCTTTTTGCTCATCTAGTGGTTCATACCTATTTCTAAGAGGAACAGTGCTATCGATTGGTTCTCTTTCTCTTTTCCTAGAAGGTAGGATGGGAGTGAAATTTGCAGTATTTGTATAGTTTCTTTCCTGAAACTGTCTTTCCTTATCACGCCCATACTGGTATGGTCTATCCCATTGCCGCCTATCTTGTTGGTTGTGATGTCCACGATCTCTGTATCGTTGTCTATCGGGAAAAGAATCAAGAGCATCCCTCTGATATGGGGCTCTGTATTGTATTGTATTCCCCCACTGGTTATTGGCAGCCCTAGCATGTCTCTCTTGGAATACAGAAATCGTATTGGGAGCAACGTAGAATCCTTGTTGGGAGGCACATTTGTGTCTTCCCAGTTGAAAGAATTTAGCAATGAAGGGAATAAAAAACCGTTGTTAGATTTGGAAAAAAATTTAATTAAAGAGATGAAAATCAAATTAGAAATAGCTACCTTAGAGAAATATAAAAAAGACAAAATTACTCCTAGGGGTCTAAGGTTCCAGAAGACACCATCTTCTGATAAAGATGATGCTGAGTTTATCTCAGGATGGAACACACTATTAGAAGGTTTTGCCGTCACGATGATGGATTATGTCATTCAGAAGAGGAAAGATAAGCTTCCCCATATCAATATTCTTGTTGAAGATCTGTCTAAACAGATCGAACACGAATATTCTAGTAGAGATTTGTTAGATATACATAAAAATCTAGGGGATAAATTGGAAAGAATTGAAAAAGAAGTTCTGGTGATTAAAAAACGTAAATATGAGAGGGATGTGGAGGATTATAGGAGGGGGAATGTACATAAGAGACATGATGACACGAGAACAAGCAATGGGTATCCTAACAATAGGATGGAATCCACTGATGATGGATGGACAGAAGTGAAACATAGAAGGTATGAAGAAAGGCCAAATCCCCACCGTAGGAATTGGAGAAATGAACATGATTATAGAAATGTCCATCAGAATAATGGTAGTCAATACAGAGCCCCATATCAGAGGGATGCTCTTGATTCTTTTCCCGATAGACAACGATACAGAGATCGTGGACATCACAACCAACAAGATAGGCGGCAATGGGATAGACCATACCAGTATGGGCGTGATAAGGAAAGACAGTTTCAGGAAAGAAACTATATAAATACTGCAAATTTCACTCCCATCCTACCTTCTAGGAAAAGAGAAAGAGAACCAATCGATAGCACTGTTCCTCTTAGAAATAGGTATGAACCACTAGATGAGCAAAAAGAGGAGGAGGTTTTTTGGAGGGACCCCCTAAACAAGAGCAGCGGGCAGGGACCTCACAGAGACCTAGATACCAGATTAGAAAGAGGGGGAGGGCAAAAGAGACCCTGGGAAAGGTCAGAAGAGGGTCGAGAGCAGGAAAACTTGTACGTGAGAGAAAAAAGAGAAAGGAAACGATCCCCATGAAAGGTATTTTTAATCTGAGCAATAAAATTCTCACCAGATCAGAGATAAGTGTCCTGAACAAGGGCCTCAAATTTGCCCCCTCCAATCGGCTTGATAAATTTGGGGTATTTATAGATTTGCAAAGATTTAAACGCAAGTTGAGCCTTAAGAAGTATTTCCTTAAACAACCAGTCGAAAGGGAGGTTGTGCAGAACTGTACCCCTACTGTACACACCACCCTTAAGAATAGATCCAAATTTTATCCGCGGCATATGGTCTCGGATGAGATTAAGATGTTCGAAGGTTTAGTCATGAAAGATATAGAGAAGCTGTCCACTAAATTAGATAAACAAAACCTTACGAAAGAAGAACGTATGGCCTTAAAAGATCTCCAGAAAGACCCCAACATCATTATCAAACCCGCCGACAAGGGCGGCGGGATAGTGATTTGGTCGAAAGAATCATATAAAGAGGAGGCCCTTCGCCTTCTGGATGATAATTCCACCTATACCAAACTGACAAAAGATCCAGTCAGTGAGATAAGGCATAAATTGATACCCTTCTTACAAGAAGGCCTCGATAATAATATCCTCAATAAATCCGAATTTGATTATTTATCTATAGAGTTCACCAAAGTACCGCATTTCTATATCTTGCCTAAGGTCCACAAGGACCCCCTTAAACCCCCAGGTAGACCCATAGTGGCGGGGATAGATTCGATCAGTAGCCGTCTATCGGAATATGTGGACGTGCTCCTCCAGCCACTGGTTTGTAAAATTCCATCTTATTTAAAAGACACGATTAGCATGTTACAATTATTAAAAGGGGCAATTTGGCAAAAGGGAGACCTTTTGGTCACCTGTGATGTCCATTCACTATATAGTAGTATACCACATGACCTTGGCCTAATCAAATTAGAAGAGGAGATCTCTAAGACCGATTTGATCAGTTCCGATCATATGGGGTTCATTCTTGATGGCGTGAAATTCATTTTAAATAACAACTACTTTAAGTTTGAGGAGGATTTTTACATCCAACGTAGAGGCACAGCTATGGGCACTAAATTTGCGCCCAGCTACGCCAACCTGTACATGTCAGCTTGGGAGAGCAAGTTCGTGTATGGGTCGCGTGGCTGGGCGCAAGGAAGTGTCCATCTTTTTAGGCGTTACATCGATGACATTTTCTTTATTTGGAGGGGAGGAGAGGGGCCATTACTACTATTTTTAGAGAGTTTGGATAGTCCAGAATGGGGTATCAAACTAGACAGCACTTGGAGTGAGGACAAAGTTAACTTCTTGGATCTACACATATATGTAGAGGAGGAACACATTAAATCCAAGACCTTCTTTAAGGAGGTAGACACAAACACGTTCATAGACTGCACTAGCTGTCACTACCCCCCTGGCTCAAAGGTGTCCCTAAAGGGCAATTTACTAGACTCAGGAGGAATTGTTCCGATGACGATACTTTCAAAGAGCAGGCCCTGTCCCTTAAACAAGATTTTGTGGATAAAGGGTATGATAATGCAGAGTTGGACAACACAATTCTAGAATTGTCTCAGGCAGATAGGGACAAGTATCTCAATTATAAACCCAAGAGTAAGGGAACCAATGAGGTTCTTTTTATTTGCGATTATAACAGCAAAGCAGATAAGATAAAGAGGATTATAAAAAAACATTGGGCAGTACTCAAAAATGATGTGGACCTTGGGGAAGTTATAGGACCTACCCCTCGAATAGTTTTTAGGGGAAATAATATCAAGTCTCATTTGGTTCGTAGCAAACCCAAGAGGAAAGAGGGCAACAATACCAATCATTTTGGGTTAAAAGAGGGCTTCTATCAATGTGGGATGTGTTTGGCCTGTAGATCTACTTCCAATAAGAAAAGTTACATAGGCACATACACCAATCGTAAATATCATAAACAGGTCCAGATTAAAGGAATTTTAAATTGTTGTTCCAAAAACGTTATTACATGTTAGAGTGTCCCTGTGGATTAGGTTACATAGGGCGCACTAAAAGAGCCCTTAATGTGAGGATAGCAGAACATGCTAGGAATATTAAAAATAGTTATGAGAAGCATTCAGTTTCTTTACACTGCAAATTCACCATAATAGCTCTCCCATTGGGGTCAAATTTTGGGCATTAGAACAGATAAAAAAAGTAGAGACGGAAGAAAACTTACCCAACAAATTAGGCAAGGCCGAAATGAGACATATTTTTGAGCATGGTACTATGGTCCCTAATGGGCTTAATGATGATTTTGAAGTCATACATTTTCTTTGAGACTAATGGGGGCTTCTTAGGTTCCACATTTGGGCAATTATAAGATATCGCGCGACACACGCTACAACACAGACCTCACTATCATCTGAGATCAGGGCTTTATATTGTAATGTGCAGAATACTTCCTGTACCATCATATTCATACACATTGTCCTTTTGCTGGACATGAGGGCGAGGCTACACCAGCCACACAGCATTTAGATGCGACACCTTCCTGTAATGGCAAATCTCATATTCTTCCGTAGTCCACAATTTCATTCACCACCATCTTTCAAAAAGATAGGATATAACTTTTGGGCCACCTATAAATAGAATCTATCCATATTATTATTACAACTATATAGTCGTCACCGACATCCATCAATACTGTTATATTGGTATTATTATACCTTATAGTTCACCACACGCTTTATAAGATGTGATTCACTTATATTAATACAGTTTGTTTTTCAGAAATAGACAACGTTACGAGCCTCATACTTTTTTATAAGGCCGTTTAAAGTATTCCATGGACCTGCTTTTTGCAGGCATGACGATACACCCTTCTATTGAGCATCATTGTCACACATAATACTTACCTCCCTGATAGGCACTATCTAATAAAATCTACTTACACCTTGTTCTCTCAGTAGTTGCGACATTTGCACATTACTTTATTATTTTTATTTTTTGATGCATAGGTTCCTACCATGCATAACACATACATCATTGCTGTATTAGCCTTTAACACTTAGATGCTAACCTTCGCTTATGGTTAATCACATATCCTGCTGTAGTCCATATGCATTTCCCTGCTACCTATATAAGATAGCTTACAGTCCACATGTCGTTTATTCATAGAAATTACTTTTTCAGTACACAGTTGTCACTTTTATGTACATATTTGGCTTATAGATTTATTGCCAATCTAGTTAGTTTATTATGATGATTCCTTTTCTACATATACAGCACTGGTTCATCAGTGTTCTCATTGATAATTCAACACTACACAATTTTGCATACTCATAATAAATTTACTTTACTTCATTCTTAAGATGGGGAATGTTTTAAGCCTTATACTTCTTTATTTAGGCCGTTTTCTGTATAGCATGGACTTATCCATCGGAGGCACGACGGTATCTCTATTTATTTTCCAGCATTGTTAAGCATTACATAGTACCTCCTATAGAGTATAACATAACAGATCCAGCTATACTTCCCCCTTTTTTCCTGTTGCAATTTACTTACACGTAGTGCCACAACTTTCACTTTTGTCTAGCCACGAATCGTTTACATAGCAATTCTAACACATGATTATTTCATTATATATAGCACATATATATCATTGTTGTAACAGTGAGAGAATTGGTAGCACAACACCAACTAGTTCACCAAATTAAGAGGAAGGCTTTATTTATTTATTCTATTATAGTTTACTTTTTAACACCCCTAAAATGTGGTATGGGAAGCCTCAATTCTCTTTGGAGGGCGAGTAATGCACTATATTGATTTGTCCTGTGAAATTTGATATCGCCTTGATGCGTTTATAAAAGGCTTTAGGAGGTCTTAGGGGATATAATCAACCATTCCCCACCACATTCGATCTATTAGCCCCCTTTTCTTTTTGCTAGGGATCAAGGAGACGACCTATACCGCCGCACGCTGATCGGAAGGAGTAGAACTTACAATACGCATGCGCAAAATGGCCGATATCCATTCTGAAACGCAAACATCGTTACTGCGCATGCGCAAGATGGCGGACTTGCGGAGGAACCGGCATTTCGCTAATCTAAGGCGTGTAACCCACGCCCAACAGTTAATCACACCTGGGGACAATCAAAACTGCATTGTATATATTGTGACTCATTCACCCACCTGTAAACCGACTGAGGAAGCCACATGTTGTGGCGAAACGCGTCTGGGTATACTGGCTGAGCCAGATATTGCTTTTTATTTTTTTATAATATGTTTTAAAGTTCTATTAAATTTTTCTTTGCATCAGTCCCTGGTGTGTTTGCTGTCTAAAGAGGTTTCTATGGACTTTTCCTCCAATAAGTCCACAAGCGGTCTGTCCTAGAGCTTGGCTTTAAGCTCCAACCCACGTGAGTGCAATTCCTTCACCAATACTACATTGTGTGTCTGATAGATCCACGCAAAGGAGTTTTTCTCTTCTTTCCACATGTTTCCTCTCACACACATATCGGAAGCCAACCGTCATCACTGAAGGCGATAGGTCATCCCCTTCAGAGGAGAACCATTGACCACATACGCTGACCCACTCAGAGCCAGTGCTGGGGCTCTCCTTTTGTGAGTGGGAACAACACAGTATTCATAGTTATTACCGTTGCAATTTCGTCTGCACTATTGTATTCTCTTTGTTTTTTACCATATATGTGAACGAGACAAGACAAGAGAACCACCATAAGATCCTACAGCGATATTTATCGCGCCGCCAGTTACGTATTTGTTGTTCATTGTTCACTGGTTTGGGGGAAACCACTGAGTGCTGGTTGGCTTTGGAATTTTGGTGGCGGTACAGGCGGGGGCGCCTACCACTTTTGTTGTGTGCTATAGATATCATTATCCGTGTCTTTAAAACTCTGTAACCAATCAATCAAGATGACACATAGGAGATTATACGACCAGGTGTGGGGCAACAGTCATGTTACCCTTCTTTGTGTAAATCAATCATTGCAGACCTGTGGTCTTTAAAGCACATTGTAGAAAAAAAATCCAAAAAACATTGGAGTTGAACAGGTTAGATTTTGGCATCTACAGGTGTCTGCAATGATTTCCCTCATTAATACTCAGGAAGTGGACTGAATCAAAGACTGAAATCTGACCAGGTACAGTTTTAGCTTGTTACCTTTAAAGAACGTCGGTTGATTGATTTACTTTCTGTACAAAGACTGATTATAGTCTGCATCGCGAATGTCGCCTGAGCCCATCGCTGGCCGAATCATTTTCAAAATTATGCTTAAACCACTATTAGTAAATAGCGATAGTTTGGCGTTTTCGAGATTCTAGAAGTTCCTCATTACGGTCATTACATATATTATTTTAATTTTCTGCAATTTAGAAGGAAAGAGGAGTAAATGTGCTTCCCACCATGTAAATGTACAGGGGCCGCACTGTTTACACTGCTTTAGATTAATGACCTGCTAACTTACAACACCAATGGAATCAGAGTGTACATTCTTGTCTCACATTACACTTTCCAAGGACCTAAAATCAGTGGTTTCTTATGTAGTAAAATGATAGTTGGAAGCACATGTACGAAACCGACCCAGTATCAAAGCTAATGAGTTTTTTTTTTTGTATCTCAGCAACATCTAAATCCACAGAAGGTGATTATAAGTTGCGTTAAGAAAAAGTTGCAAAACATAGACATCACTGGTGCATAACGGTTGCGGAAAGTATAGCAAAGCTTTATGCTTTGCTCTTTAATGAGAGGGTCTAAGGTTGAACCAACACCATTCATAATATGGAAATCAAAAAAACTTACATTAAGTCATTAAAATTCTCCAAAAGGAATCTGATAATGGTCCGAATGTGTCACGTTATGACAGCACATAAAGTAACAAACTAAAAACAGAGCGCTCATCTAATGTTACATAACGAATTAGAGTCGTTAATTCTAACCGTTGCAAATTAATGCTCCATTTATTTTCTCCTTAACCCACAAGTAACAGAAATACGCAGTTGTTGCCTGAAACTGATACAATGATTGGCTTTTATAAAGCATTGCAATTAATGACCTGCGTTAATAACACACCCTGATTCTACATTTTATGACCATATTCATCTCCAGCATTTGGATGGTATTAGAATAGAAAATCCGATCAATAGTTCAGAATTAGGGATGTGCGTTTCGGGTTTCGGAATTTCGGAATTTTCAGGAAATTTCCTGATTCGTGCATTCGAATTCGGCCGATTTTCGGAAAATTTTCAGATCCGAAAACGGCAGATCCGAAAAAATTTCCGAGCCGAAACGAAAACTTTTTGGAATTTTCGAATGGAGTAGAAATGTGTAAAATCGAAATTCATTTTCGTTCAATTCTTGATTTCGGCTCCATTCCTGATTTCGGTTCCATTTCAGTAATTTCGGACATCATATTTATATCGCTGATTCTGTAATTAAATTTTGTATCATTCCAATCTCAATGTATCCTTCCTGGAAAACCAGAGAAATCTCAATGTATCTTTCCTGGAAAACCAGAGAAATCTCAATGTATCCTTCTTGTAAAACATGAGAAATCTCAATGTATCCTTCTTGTAAAACATGAGAAATCTCAATGGCAGAATTATCATATCGGCAGAATTATCGTATCGTATAATTATCGTATCCGAGAAACCATTAGTTTACGTCAAAACTAATAGACACTTTGAAACGAGGAGAACAGACGTTCCGAAAAAAACACGAAAATTGCAGAAATCACGAAAAAAAAGTAGATACGAAAAGCGAACCAAAACGAACCAAAACGAACCGAACCGAAACAGAAATCGGTCGAAACGAGTCGAAACGAAAATTTACAAAATCCGAACGAACCGAATCGAAAAAAAAATCGGTGCACAAGCCTATTCAGAATGCATATTTCTTATAACTATTCTTAGCATCTTTAGTGCTGAGCCATTTTACCCCCCCACACACACACACCCAACATGTGCCAAGCTCATTTTCACCATTTTTTGCTCATCATGTTTAGTCACTATTTGAAGTAATGTATTATCACAGAACCCACCCTCATATATTATTATATATTTTTTCATCAAGTTCAGTAGATTCAACGTATATCTGCTATCTGTTATCGATCCCACATGTCACCCGGATCCCACAATTACATGGTACTATTAATGTCAAGCATTTAGACGGTACGTGAAAAAGAAAATCCGATCAATAGTTCAGAAGTCACATTTACTTTAACAATTTTTAGCATCTTCACTGCTGAGCTATTTCACCTGCCACCTGTCATCATGTTTATCTGCTATTTGAAGTAATGCATTATTGCAGAACCCACACTCATTATATATTGTTATTTTTTTTCATCAGGCTCAGCAGATTCAACACATATTATTACTGTTGTCACTTTGAAAGACTGCAGGACAAAAATAATTGGTGTGTATCAAGACCTCTCCAATTTATTTTCCAAGAAATCTACCGTTATTGAACGACTGAGAGCCCGGTCCTTTTTTTTGCTCAATATCTCAAGACGTACTTGCGATATAATGTAAAGTTATGCATAAAGTAAGAATTCTTTTAGTGTATTCACAGATGTTGCTGATAGGGAGATCCAACCCTGTGATGTCCTACCAAGTAAACCAGCCAAGATGTCTCGAAATAGCAAATACACAGTTTTATGTAAATAGGAGCATGGGAAGATGAAGCGGGCCAATATCTGTCATCGCAGTCTACGCACCAAGTTATGACTCAATAGTGCAGACCCGTAACAGGAAAAACAGCTGGAGTGGCTTTGTGCATAACACAGCGCGCAATAAGATTGTGTAAAGGGTACAAGGCCATTTAAAATACGATTGCCTTTGCACGTGCACTTTAAAATGCCTAACTCTATCCATATTATTCTAAGTATGGGTTTCCTTAATTACTATGAAGAATGCGTATTGAATCTTGATGATGTGTATTTATACTCCGGGCCGTACAGTAACTTTGAATGAGAGGTCAGAGCTGTTAATTGCTGTAACAGAATCCTCAGCAGGGAATTCGGACAGATTGGAAGCGAGTATTTAACTTCGGTGCGTTCGTCATGCCTAAACACTTAACCCACAATTCATCAACCTCTATTAGGAGCTGATGCACAAGATCCAACGTCTATTACAGCACTGATTTGTCATGCCTGGTGAATTAAGTCAACTGAGGCATTTACCAATATTTCTCCCTGTAAAGAGTCTGGGAAAATAAAGATTTCCTCATTTTCAATTCAATGTAATGTTGTAAAGTTTTATTTCTAATTTATATCAATTTTATTATTATTTCGGTTTAGAGATTCAATGCGGGAGAGAAATCAAGAAGAATGACGAGTAGATTTTACGAAGGTATATTTTATTTTGGACACGTTACATTTTGTTTGTTGAATTTTACACTTCTGAAATAGTAAATTTGGAACTGAAATATATATATATACACCCCAAAAAAACAAGATATATATGGATATATATTTAATTCCGCCCTATAGCCCAATTTGGCAACTTTTTCAGCCACATGCCGGTCATTTTTCGGTTCGAAAGATTCAACCTTGGGCCTACTGGCATGTCAATTCCTGATAAAAATTCGGCTCAGTTACTAGCCATCGCCGGCTATGCTTTGTAACAGAAATATCGGCTGTAGAGATACAATCGAATTTATTGCTATACGATTCCGAAAAATTATAAGTGCCAAGAGGTGGTGATTTAATGGATTTTTAGGCAGGGAAATAACAGGAATACATAAAATGATATATAGGGTAAAACTCCCCAAAAAACAAGGGGCACGATCACCTGGTGTGAGCTAAAACGCCAACGCTACATGAAAAATCTACCGTGAGCTGCTGAAACGTAGCGCCTGACGACCCACCAACAGATCGCCTTGTTAGCGGTTGTCAGTGTACAAGATTCATTAGCGCACGCCAGGGAAACACTAACACCCGGCTGAGACCCAGCACTAATGCGGTTGTGTACAGGCAGGGCAGCCATTAGAAATGATGGGGCCCCTTACTAAACCTCACGATGGGGCCCCCCAGGGCCCCCCCTCAACCTCTAACAGCTTTTCTCCCCCTTCAAAAAAAAAGGACATAACATAGCACCACAGCAATAAAACTCCCAGTAATGTGCAGTGTGTATTAGCTTATCACAGTATCCATAGCAATAAAACTCACAGTAATGAGCGGTGTGTCTGAACATATCACAGAATCCACAGCAATAAATCTCACAGAAACGGGCTGTGTATGATGGCCTTTGGGTCTGGGTCTGGGCCCTGGGTCTGGTCCCTGGGACTGGGCCTTGGGGTCTGGTCCCTGAGGTCTGGGCCCTGAGGTCTGGTCCCTGGGGTCTAGCCTGGGCCCTGGTCTCTGGGTCTGGTCCCTGGGCCTTGGGGTCTGGGTCCTAGGGTCTGGGCCCTGGGTCTGGGCCTTGGGATCTGGGCCCTAGGGTCTGGGGTTTGGGCCCTGGGTCTGGGCCTTGGGGTCTGGGTATGGGGTCTGGGTATGGGGTCTGGACCCTAGGGTCTGGGCCCTGGGTCTGTATTTGGGCTTTGGGGTCTGGGCCTTGGGGTCTGGGCCCTGGGTCTGGGCCCTGGGTCTGGGCCCTGGGTTTGGCCTAGGGATCTGGGCCCAGGGTCTGGGCCCTGGGTTTGGGCCTAGGGGTCTGGGCCCTGGGTCTTAGGGTCTGGGCCCTAGGGTCTGGGCCCTGGGTTTGGGCCTAGGGGGTCTGGGCCCTGGGTCTGGGCCTTAGGGTCTGGGCCCTGGGTCTGGGCCTTAGGGTCTGGGCCCTGGGTCTGGCCTTAGGGTCTGGGCCCTGGGTTTGGGCCTAGGGGGTCTGGGCCTTAGGGTCTGGGCCTAGGGGGTCTGGGCCCAGGGTCTGGGCTTAGGGTCTGGGCCCTGGGTTTGGGCCTTGGGTCTGGGCCCTGGGTTTGGGCCTAGGGGGTCTGGGCCCAGGGTCTGGGCCCTGGGTCTGGGCCTTGGGTCCTGGGTTTGGGCCTAGGGGTCTGGGCCCTGGGTCTGGGCCCTGGGTTTGGGCCTAGGTGGTCTGGGCCCAGGGCCCTAGTGTCTGGGCCCTGGGTCTGGGCCTTGGGTCTGGGTCCTGGGCCTTGGGGTTTGGGCTTAGGGGTCTGGGCCCTGAGTCTGGGCCCTGGGTCTGGGCCCTAGGGTCTGGGCCCTGGGCCCTAGGGTCTGGGTCCTGGGCCTTGGGGTCTGGGCCATGGGTTTGGGCCTAGGGGCCTTTGCCCTGGGTCTGGGCCATAGGGTCTGGGCCCTGGGTCTGGGCCTTGGCCCTGGGCCTAGGGGTCTGGACCCTGGGCCCTAGGGTCTGGGCCTTGGGGTCTGGGCCCTGGGTCTGGGCCTTGGGGTCTGGGCCCTGGGTCTGGGCCTTGGGGTCTGGGCCCTGGGTCTGGGCCTTGGGGTCTGGGCCTAGAGGTCTGGGCCCTGGGTCTGAGCCTAGAGGTCTGGGCCTAGGGGTCTGGGCCTTGGGGTCTGGGCCCTGGGTTTGGGCCTTGGGGTCTGGGTCCTGGGTTTGGGCCTAGGGGTCTGGGCCCTGGGTCTTAGGGTCTGGGCCCTGGCTCTCCACTCGCTGTCTTCTATCTTCTTTTCTTCTGTCTTCAGCTCTTCT
Source organism: Leptobrachium leishanense (assembly GCA_009667805.1). Lineage (NCBI taxonomy): Eukaryota > Metazoa > Chordata > Amphibia > Anura > Megophryidae > Leptobrachium > Leptobrachium leishanense. Next base: position 15,412,299 of record CM019066.1, read on the forward strand.
TTTCTTCACCTTTTCTTTAATTTTCTTCTCTTCTTTTCTTCTGTCTTCTTCCTGGTCCCTCCAGCTCCGGCGCGCAGCTTCACTGAGTGGAGGGGCGGAGCCAAAGCAACGTGCTTGGGAGGCCCCTCACACGCTGCTTGGCCCCGCCCAGCCAGGAAGTGAAGCTGCCAGGAGCCGTAGGAGACACAGTGTCTCAGTCTCCTCCGGCTCCTGCAGCAGCAGCAGGGACACAGCTCCGGATTCGGACTCATCGAGTCCGATACCGGAGCTGTTAAAGGGCGACGCTGCTGCCGTTGGGGGCCCGGGATCCTCCCCCCAGGCCCCAGCGGCCCGGGCCCCCACCGGGCCCGGGCCCCTTACGGCAGTATTGGGTGTAATGCCCTGATGGCGGCCCTGTGTACAGGATAGAAATGTTTTTTTCCAGTGCAGAATGCTGGGCCATACCTATCCCCTGCCCTCACAAGCTTGTATAAGTATGAACACAGCCAGCTAAGAACCCTCACACCCCTGCATTATTAAAATCCTCCAAGGTGTTATCCATGTTTATATGCACACCTATATTAATTAAGGCTCATGGGCATTGCATGATAAATGCCACCCAACAGCATGTAGAATAATTTCAATGTATTTAAAAGATCCAAAAGGAAGGCCAGGTGAATGACAATAATTCCCCTGCTGCAGCATATAAATAAAACATGTTTCAGGGCAGGACTTATCCATGTGTCCCTTTAAACATGGTCCTAACCCTAATACTCAACCGGACACATACTATGAATAACCCCAGCATAAAAAAGATACATTTATAATAGAGCCTACTGCAACAGCAGCAACATTGCTGACCAGATCCATTAATATGGTGTATGGGGCCAAGAGAACACCTGTGCTGCATTCCTTTGCTCTCCTAAGTCGTTATCTCTAGGGATGCACCGATACCACTTTTTTAAGACCGAGTACGAGTACCGTTACTTTTTAAAAGTACTCACCGATACCGAGTACTGATATTTTTATTCTATGTCATGTGACCGCTTTTCAATAAGAACAGACCTATACAGATTGCCCCCAACTCACATAGACTGCCCCCAGCTCACATGTGGGTAGATTGCCCCCAGCTCACATGTGGGTAGATTGCCCCCAGCTCACCTAGATTGCCCCAGCTCACTAGTGGGTAGATTGCCCCAGCTCGCACAGGTTGCCCCCAGCTCACGGAGATTGCCACGCTCTGAGCGCTCGTCCTTGTCTGCCCGCCGGTGGATCCGGTCGCAGGGCTATGATGCGATCACGCCGCCGGGCCGTGGAGGCCTTGATGCTGCCTCCAGCCGAGATCTCGCGGGAGACTCCTGCGAGATCTCGGCTGGAGCCAGCGTCACAACCTCCACTGCCCGGCGGCTGCGTCACAGCCCTGCGACTGGACACTCCGCTGGGTAAGTATTGCAACTCGCCGGAGGGGAACGCTGGCCAAATGCTTTTTAAGCATGCGGCCAGCTTCCCCAGCCCTACGGATACCGGAAAGCCAGCCCAGCGCTGGCTTCCGGTATCGGGCCATTTGCACGAGTACCAAGTACTCGTGCAAACGGCAGTATCGGCACCGATACTAGTATCGGTATCGGTGCATCCCTAGTTATCTCCATTTGTAGTGAGAGGCAAACGATCTGTTAGTCAGGCGCTAGACTGAATTTGCCAAGGAGGCAGATCAGGGAGCGCAAAACAATTACAACACTCTCACCAGGTGTTAAAGGTAATATACAAAAAATGTACTCATCTCAGGTGTGGACCAGTAGAAAAAACAACAACATATACCTATGGAATAAAAATAAAAACAAAAAGATTGCGCAATACCAGGGGTAAAAATGAGTATAAACAGAAGATAACGATTGCACACTCACAAAGGTGGAGCCTGTGAGGCTCTCTTGTCAGCGCCTGCAAGCCACTTGGGGGGGGGCTTCACCCACAGAATTCAATGGTTGTTATCACGCTTCTTATGCTTGTATACACTCTTTCTTGGCCGGAATGGTGAAGTGGCACAAATATGACCTCGGACAAATGGAGAATGTATAGCGTAATATTGCTATGCTAATATTGTATGTCAAAAAAGCAATAGCACACTCACGTGGTATGGAGCCTCTTGTTAGGGTGGCTCAGTAGATAAGGCCTCAGACCATTTTGGGTAGGTCTCACCCTTCTTGAGACTTAGTGGATGCCGGGAGCGCAGGTGGATACCGAGAGCACAGGTTCCTGGATCACAGATGGTCAAAAAGTAATAGTGGATAATAAATAATGGCAAACAAAAATGAATGTGGACATGAAAGTATAAGAAAAATGAAAAATTTAATACAAATGAAAACAAAATAAAATAAGTACAAAGAATAAGGGAAAATGACCGAAACGCGTTTCTCCTGCCGTTCTGCAGGCTTCCTCCATTACCGACTGAGGAAGCCTGCAGAACGGCAGGAGAAACGCGTTTCGGTCATTTTCCCTTATTCTTTGTACTTATTTTATTTTGTTTTCATTTGTATTAAATTTTTCATTTTTCTTATACTTTCATGTCCACATTCATTTTTGTTTGCCATTATTTATTATCCACTATTACTTTTTGACCATCTGTGATCCAGGAACCTGTGCTCTCGGTATCCACCTGCGCTCCCGGCATCCACTAAGTCTCAAGAAGGGTGAGACCTACCCAAAATGGTCTGAGGCCTTATCTACTGAGCCACCCTAACAAGAGGCTCCATACCACGTGAGTGTGCTATTGCTTTTTTGACATACAATATTAGCATAGCAATATTACGCTATACATTCTCCATTTGTCCGAGGTCATATTTGTGCCACTTCACCATTCCGGCCAAGAAAGAGTGTATACAAGCATAAGAAGCGTGATAACAACCATTGAATTCTGTGGGTGAAGCCCCCCCCCCAAGTGGCTTGCAGGCGCTGACAAGAGAGCCTCACAGGCTCCACCTTTGTGAGTGTGCAATCGTTACCTTCTGTTTATACTCATTTTTACCCCTGGTATTGCGCAATCTTTTTGTTTTTATTTTTATTCCATAGGTATATGTTGTTGTTTTTTCTACTGGTCCACACCTGAGATGAGTACATTTTTTGTATATTACCTTTAACACCTGGTGAGAGTGTTGTAATTGTTTTGCGCTCCCTGATCTGCCTCCTTGGCATATCCCCTCTTCTCTACTGTATTTGTGGGTGAGGAATACACCCATTGGTGAGCTGCAACTATCCTTTCGTGTGTTTAGAATTTTTTAGCGCCATATTAACATCTTTCACCCATTTATTTGGGTTCCTTTGTTGCTAGACTGAATTTACCTGGTGCTAACGCAAAAACATGCTGACGTTAGGGTTAGCTCACACCAGTGATAGGGCCCAAGGTATATATGGATATATATACACAATGTGTAGCGATTACAGTGTACCATCAGAAGGAAAAACGTCTCAAGAAGGTTCCCAGAGTCTTTCTCCACTTTTCTTCCAGTATCCTCAAATACAATGAAAAAAGACAAACATAGCCTTACCTATGCAACAATAAATCATATATTTTCTTATGTACAGAGCCACTCATGTGGTAAGAGCCCATCTGGCTCTAGAAAAAGGACCTCTGGATTATATGTCAGCCACCCAACTGCCCCTCTGGAATTCAATGTGGATCTTCTACCTTCAGTCTGAAAAAGCATAAACCATAGTGTGTTCTGTAGACTAATTGGTACATACATAGAACATGGATCTATTCATATGGTCAGGGATCATATCCAGGTCCAAGGTGTATACAGCCTAGAAGTTCGTATAAAGGCACAACTTCCACAAAAGCCTCTCTTGGATAGATTCCAGGACAGCAAAATATTAAAAAATAAAATTGATTCTATTAAAACAATACAAATAAAATAACCAGAACGCGTTTCACCCTTACGATCAATGATCCTCTGGCTTCCTCAGCTGGCTTCTGAAGCATTCAAATGAATTCATTTGAATCGGTACACACTGTGTATATTTTGTATATTTTTGGTATTGGATGATAAGGCCAATTTTTTGTGTTGAGCGATATCCCTATTGTGTGTGAATACCAACGCTGTATAGATCATTATATTTGTATTATATATGGATATATAGTTCACTCACAAATATAAGTCTTGTTCAATCACATATATATATATAGGAATGTTCTTATAAATATAAATTTGATTGCCGTCACATCTGAACCTCACGTCTCATGTTGAATAGGGATGAGCTGTTCGGGTTCGGACGGTTCGGAGTTCAGCCCGAACTTTAGAAGTTCGAAAGTTCGCGAACTTCAAACTTTTTGGGTGTGTTCGGTTCGAGTTCGAAAAAAAAAGAAGTTTTGAAAAAAGTATAGAAAATGCTTAAAAAAATACAAAAAAATCTAGAAATAAAGAGACTCTTTACTGCAGAATATTATAAGCAACGGTTTATTAGATATTGAATTAAGAACTAATGTGTACGTGGAAAGATTATCAACTCTAAATGACCTCTGTTCACAAACGGGCATAACACCAGGTGTTTTTAGTCTGGTAATCAATTTGATACATTGTACACTATACTGAGGGGGTGGGGTGGTGTCTGCTTCTGATTGAGATTTGAGACTTAATTTCCCTCCTAAAACATTCTAATATGCTGCATTTAACTTATCTAAAGTAATGTTATTTTTCACCTCGGGATTAAACATTCACAGGGTTATTCAGAGAGCGGTGAAAAGCAGGAGAATAACTGGAGAAGTGAAAATTCTAGGTCAAAATAGCCAAACCAGAAAAATTCTCCCATTTAACTCACTTTCCAAATTAGCTATTTGGTCTAGATTGTTCTCTTCTCCTGTCAGTTCTCCTGGCTTTCACCTCTCTCTCAGGGTTGTTCAGAGAAAGGTGAAAACAAGGAGAATGGCAGGAAAAGAGAACAATCTGGACCAAATAGCTGATTTGGAAAGTGAGATAAGGCAAGGGTCAGACTAACGCATTTTTCACAGCGACCGAAAGTGCGTCCGAACGCATTGCCGTATTTTTTCACGGAATGCGTGAAAACGGTCATTTTTGTGCGTGATGTTTTACGGATCCAAACCAGGAAACTTTGGGTGCCTGGACGTTATGTTGGCCGGACATGAGCAGGGTCTGACGTCTCCAAATCACGCACAGACGCCGCTAGTGGACGCAGCGCACTCTATACGTCCGTACTAGCGGTTCTGCGTTCTCGAAAAAATGCGTTTATTTTCCACTTGCGTTGCACAGCCGGACTTTCGTGCGACCGCACTTCGTATATTGGCCGTCATTTGCTGCTAGTGCGGCCGCGATTAAGTGCGCCTAAACGCACGTTAAAAATTCGCTAGTCTGACCCTAGCCTAAATGGGAGAATTTTTCTGGTTTGACTATTTTGACCTAGAATTTTCCATTCTCCAGTCATTCTCCTGCTCTTCACCGCTCTCTGAATAAACCTGACAGGGTTATTCAGAGAAAGGTGAAACTCAGGATAATGACTGAAAACAAAATTCTAGGTCAAAATAGCCAAACCAGAAAAATTCTCCCATTTATCTCACTTTCCAAATCGGCTATTTGGTCTAGAATTTTCCATTCTCCAGTCATTCTCCTGCTTTTCACCGCCAAAAAATCAGTAAATTTTTTCTGCTTGTCCGAAAATGTCTCCTTTTTTCATACAGACTGCCGCCCCAAGCAGTTGTTTATGGATAGATTAAAGGAAAAGCATTTACCGTCATTTGAAATGTCATTTTTGTTTTTTACACATTTCTATACATCCTAGAAATCTGCCACTTCACGGGCAAGTTATGGCGACCTCCTAGGCACGATATTTGAAGGAATTTTTCGTTTTTATTTTTAACCCTTATTTCATGGAAAACTCACTGTCCCTTTAAAAACGTGTAGCGCTCACTCCCGGAGGAGCCGCTGAAATTAAACCTTGGGTCAGTCTCCCCGCACTAGGGAATAAATATACTCCAGCACCGTCGTGGATTTTATAAATTATATAGTTTACTAGAATAAATGGCATATAATGAATAACACGGTATACGTAGATATATTTACAGTACTTCGTAATGCGGGAAACGCGCAGCGGAAAAAGAAATACAAGGCTTCGTAATTCGAGAAACGCGCAGCGGAAAAGAAATACAAGGCTTCGTAATTCGAGAAACACGCAGCGGAAAAGAAAAGGAAAAATATATCTTTAACCCCCTTTGTGGTTGGGGAGTGAGTCCCGTATAGGCTATGTCCCAAGAATGTAGGTGTGTGTGTGTGTGTATGATGGTACCCGGGTACAATATTCAACTGGCCAGTGAATTATTTATGTGGTATCTTCGACTAGTCAAGTTGGGGCCCTGTGAGTTTTGAAACAAACAGCAGCGTGCTTTCTATTTTCACAATGGCCTGGAAGGCCTCTCACCCATCCGCCCGATACTTGGTGCTCTGCTTGACCCAGGACGTCTCTCCGCTCGATTTTGACTGGGATTTTATGGGTTACCGGATCCGCTGTCTTGCTTTTCTGTAGGTGCCGCAAGATGTCCAGCTCACCGCCTGCACTCCCTGTCCGATCGATCTGCGGTGCTCCTAACTCGGGGTCTTCCAGCTCACTCGATATCAGCGTGGGTATTCTGGTGAATCACTGGGTCTTCCTCTTCTCTGGCTGAATAACCCGGTCTTTATCTCTGTCAGGCCCCAGCTGCACTCCGGCCTGGTCACTGTCACGTTCTGCAGCACTGTGTCTTGCTTCTCTCACTCAATGGCGTGCTCTGCCAGCTCTCCTCACGAGGCTCAGGATGTCAGCGTCTGTGTCCCACCCACTTCCTGTGTCCGCCCGCAAAGCATGCCGGGAAATGTAGTCCCAATGTTCAGCATCTCACATTGTGCTTGTCTCCCTCCGGTGGCCAAAAACAAGTACTACACGGCAGGGGATTTAAAACCAGCGCTACAAACATTTTTTTTTAAACTTTTTGTCCTTGTTTCCTGCCCCCAGGGCACTACCCGGACCCCCATACACCTTTTAAGGCAAATATGTAGCATATATGCCCTCTTGGAGGGCACTCTAAAAACCGAATTTTCAGCCCCATTGACTTGCATTGAGTTCGAGTTTGGGTTCGGGTTCGGATCCGAACATTTGGAAAGTTCGGGTTCGGCTCCAAACCGAACTCAGGGAGTGTTTGGCTCATCCCTAATGTTGAAACACTCAAATGCACGTAAGTTTGATTGCAGTCACATCCCAAATAGAAAAGATTCTTTATATAGCGCCCCTCTAGAGAAAACAATACTAATAGCGCAGACAGCCAAAATAAATGAAATAAACAACATTTATTGTGCTTACAAGATAAAATAATACATGGAACATATCACCAGAGATACCCAATCCTTGTATAGCTGGTCACAGAATCCGCTAAGGAGGGTCCCGGTTAAAAGCCCCAACGGCTCGACGCGTTTCGTCTTCTCAAAAGACTTCCTCAAGAGCATAATGTCCCCTATGTACGATTTTTTCGTTTTTATTACTCCATATGTTTGCTGTGTATAAATAAATGGAATAAGACTGAAATCTTTTGTTAAATATCAAGGGCAGTTAACCACAGCACTTGAGCAGTACAGCGTAATGGCTTGAGCACTCTGCTTATTTTTTATCCATCCTGTTCCATCCGAGATGCAAGCTGAGCTTACTGTACATTAGCCTCTCCTATACTTTGTATGAGAGATGCTAATGTGACCATGCGTTGAAGAATGAGCTATTCCAACCAGCTCGATCCCCGTTAGCGTCTGATTCTATTCTGAAAAGAATCATGTCTTTAAGTTAAGTGGTTGCTCTTCAGCACAATCACATAACACACAAACCACACCCACCCAAAAATCCAATGCTTGCCTCAGCTCCCTCAGTAGCGAGAGCGGCACGATCCATGGCCACTTCCTCGCTGTGCAGGCAGAGGCATACTGGAAACAATAGTTCCCAATGTTTCTCTGTGTATTCAACCGCTTCCCAATGGATCTCACTTGTAAAGCACTTGTGCGAGATTTCCTCTGTCTCCTTGGAGTCCGATAGACTCCTGGAGTAGATAGAGCCAGCGGTGCTGCTTAGTGCTGCTGGTGTTATCATGTAGCGGCTCGGCAGAATTACGACTTGAGCTGCTGGTAAAGTGTGTTTTTCGAGATTTTTTGACAGGTTTTTTCCGACCTCCTTTTTTCGTACAAAAAATTGTTTTTCATATTTGGGCTCTGGCCGAATTTTTCATTTTATCTGACGATATTTAAAAAAAGAATATCAGGCGAAGTCAGGCAATGTTTTTTCCAAAATATCATACAATAGAATTAAATTGAGCGCAGAGTTGGAGAATTCTTCCAAATAGGTTATATTGTCTCTGATCATTTTATTATCTTCTTTAGTTTCCCGATTTAGTGAATGAACCCAGATTCTTAAAACCATTTGCAATATTCCCATTTAAATGTCCCATGCTCATTATATATACATGCTCTCAGCTTTTTCATTACAGAATTAATGTCATATTAGACTATTCACTATGACTCAAACCCAAACCTTTGTTTGGAAAGGAAATAAATGGGATATTCAGCAAATGTATCTCCTCTTATGTTGAGCACATCCAATCACAGCAAGTGCTGGTGCTGCCACTTTCCAGTGTGGCGCTTATTGTTGTTGCGAAGAGGTCTCAATAATGCATTATCAATGTTTTGGATCTCATTCCTGATGGCATCCTCTGAGGCATCAGTCATGGGGAGCTTGATACAGTACACCCGTTCCTTCAGGTAGCTCCAAAAGGCAAGATCTGGTAAGATCGGTAGATCTGTTTGTAAATGGCTCATTCCAAAAAACACTCTGGATTGTCACCATTGACTGATGTGATGAGTGACATGCCACTCCCTCTTGCTGGCATCTTACAAAAAGTAAAGCATTTTGTTCCATGGGAGTGCTATTCCCATGGCTGTGCTGTTGTTATGAATGTGCTGCCACCTAGCGGTTACTTCCAACATGTGTGCTGGTGGGATGTGCCTAACATAAGAGGAGTTACATTTCCTGAATCTCTAGTTAATTTCCTTTCATTCATTTCCGATCTCTAATGAAAACTTTGGTTTTGGGTCTATATGAGACCCCCCTGAAGGTGAAAGCCAAAACTGATAATGATCATACACTTTACTTATGTGTTTTCATACACAATTTTATTTTACAGTATTATTTTGTTATTTATCAAGACCCTTAGCTTTCCAAAATGTCAGCTGAGTGCAGACATAGCTGTTGGGTAGGTCATCCAACACGTTTAGTTAAAGCACCATTCATAGTAAGGCTTTTTAGACTCCTCACACACTCCTAGATCCTAGTTATGGACCAAAAAACCTTTGTGCTCTCCCTAGGAACCAATGAGAGAGAGGTGACTGGCAGTGGAGAACAGCATGGAGAAGAACAAAAAAATATGTTAACTCCTGGTTTGAGGTTTTCCCCACCACTGTAGTACACCACTAATTCTTCATGGTGATGGTGATGACTGATAGGGGGAGAAATCCTCCATATGTTCTTGTTGGGATACAAGGACGTTTCATCGGCATGTGCAACTTATTGGCTAGACACATCATTATTCTGCATGTCCGGAGAGATGCGCCACACGGGGATTTGCAGTAACATCCAAAGAGCAAACATATGGTCCTCACGGACCTGTCACAAGTGCCCTGATATTATTTTTTGCAGAGTTCAAAGGTTAACCATGTGCTGAATACATGTTATACATTTTTATAGAGAATAGTCTCACACTGTAACTCAATACTCTTCAGCTTATTTTTGTTTGCTTTGTATTTATTTGAATAAATTAACCCTGAGAGTTTCCTTCAGCGGACAATTACATCGAGCCTTCCAGCAAATCATTACAGATCTCTAAATTTATAACACTTATATTAAAAAGATAGATTTCCTCCAAATTTATCATTTGACGTTATTTTAGAAATTCTCCAGGGCTTTGTCGTTTGCTGACATGAACAAATGAAACAGTTGAACGAATGGAAGTAGAAACGAGCGGTGATAACAAGTTACCATTTTAATGTTTAAGAAACTCCTGGAAGCTTCCAGCGATATTCTGTGAAGAAAGGACCTGATATGGAGATCCACTGATCTGGTACCTTGGAAACAGGAGTGAAAGAATGGTAATTTCTGAGCCAAGATAACCAAGGTTTGTGAAGGCCCTGGGAATGGGTAACTTCAAAAGGTTTGTGATGATCCTAAGAACGGGCAACAGCGTAAGTGGCCTTCTCTACGATGTGTCCCTGGCAGGGCCGGCCCAAGCCACTGTGCTGCCTGGAGCGAAGGATGAATTGCTGCCCCCACCCACAAAAAAACATGGTGTGTATGAGCATATCACAGAGCACCACATATCACGGCCCACTGTCCCACACATCCGCATACCGTCACACACACACACACACACTTCCACATATAGACACACACACACTTCCTCATACACACTTACATACTTCCACAGTCACACACATGCAGTCACACACACATAACACAGCCGGTAACGGGGAGACGCAGAGGATTAATGACTCTGGAGGGCACAGAGTTACTGTTGATTATATTTCACAGGGTGTTTTTACTGAAGGTATGAAAGAAATTAGGAAAATGCTTGTCTTTTCACCATGATTTAATAATTCAGGGAATACGGGGGGGGGGGGTAAAAGCCATAAAGCGGCATTAAAACATGCGGCGTTCCAGTCATTTCTGTAATTCCTCCATCAAACCCTGGCAGCTCCATACTAACCCCCCCTCAATCGGCAGCTCCCTCAGGACTCTGAGATAGGGTGTCTGTCCAGGCCTTCCCTCAACCAGGACAGAGGAGCTGGCAGTGCTTTAAGGGGGCAGCAACATGTCCCTGTGAGGAGGGATGGGAGGGGAACCTCCAGAACACACACGGGGGGGGGGCACAGAGTCTCCTGTATGAAATCAAGCCTGGCCTAAGCTCTCAGCAGCCTCATGGTTCCCTGGGATTCATTTAAAGGCGCGCACTTGCCTACGCCATCAGATCCCTGTCGCGCGTGTCATGTGACAGGCTCTAAACACCGCGTTCCATCTCACAGGCGCACTGAGCTGCAGGAGAGACCACAGTCAGGCTGCATCGCTGGTAAAACTTAAGCTGATGGCCTCCATGCCTGCTGAAAGGGCGGGCGCCGGCCTGCTGAAAGGGGCAGTCACGGCTCGGTTTTCAACGGAACACTGTCCTCCAGCCGTGTCTGGGCTGGCGGCCTTTGAAAGAGCACCAAAATGCTGCCCCTGACAAAGTGCTGCCTGGAGCGGCTGCTCCACCCTGCTCCATGGACGGGCCGGCCCTGGTCCCTGGTCAGGTCTCATAAGGTTTTAGCTCGTTGATAGTGGAGGCTGAACCACATGCAAATCAAACTGCTGTCACCCAGAAAGGGCGGTCAGAACTGAAATTCCAAGGCATGGTAAATAAGGAAAAAGAAAAGGAATGTTCATATAAGAGAGACGTTTATTAGGGGCTTTTTTCTATTAATGATGAAGAAGGATAATACTGGAAAATTGATAAATTGCACCATATATCCAGTCTTATTGGCCTGGAACAGGATTGGGAAAAAGTATGGTCAGTGATTTCCGCAAGTGGTTGTCCTCACAGAAACCAAAAGAATTTGCAATCATATTGACAATTAGAGGATATTTTTTACAAGAAATATTAGTATTTTTAACAGAACAAAAACTCCAGAGACTAAACATGTGCGATTCGAAACTTGTTCCCAACATCTGAACCAAATCGGTCGCTGAATAAAAACATCCCAAATTGTTTTCCCAATCAGTCAGATCTGAATATTCCGCTAAATTTTAAATAATTTGGAATGCTCCACAGCTTTATTGATGCCTATGTGTCCTTCTATGAGTCATTGAGAAGCATGAGCTTCATTCTGTGCATCTTTCGGAGCATATGCTTCATTTTTCTGAACCATATTGAATATTTTTCCTGTGCACATGTCTAATGAAGACCAACTGAACCACTTTAAAACATGTAAAGAAGACGTGACAAAATGGTCACACAGGCACCCACTAAATGATCAAATCTTACAACTCCAATTTACCGGTAAAATACCCGCTAGCGTTGACTTTAAGGTGATGAGCCCAAAGAGGGCTGGATACTTCTGGTTTACGCAGCCGCCCTGGTAGCAAATAGGCGCAAAACCATTTTGTACTGCATATATGTATATAGTGTTGTATCCCAGCCAGGTCAGTTTTTGCTGCTGCCCCTTTCCGTATTTTCTTTTTCGATCCCAAAGTGGAAATGTTTTATGGTGTGAGTATAAATGTAAACGCCTCAGTCTGTCTCTTAGCTGAGAAGCAGCATGAGGACATGTAGCTGAGAAGCAGCATGAGGACATGTAGCTGAGAAGCAGCATGAGGACATGTAGCTGAGAAGCAGCATGAGGACATGTAGCTGAGAAACAGCATGAGGACATGTAGTTGCTTAGAAAGCAGCTTTTGGTTTCATTAGGTTAGGACCCACCTAAGCAGAGGTTGCCGCGACGTGGCGAGTGGGCTTAACACTCTAATGGCCATTATGGTAAACTAAAACCTCTGTTTTGTTTTGCATGGAGTCATAGCGGTGAACGCAAATGACAACCTTTTCTTTTGTTATGTTTTATACATGAAGTGGGCTGGATTCTTCTGGTTTATGCTGCCGCCCTGGTAGGGAATAGTGTGTGAAACAGTTTTTTCTGCATAGCTGAAAACATAAAGGTCCCTATTCCCCTTCTGCCTGTAAAAATGAGACGATATTTGAAAAATTCGCAACCAGACGATTTTCCTTATCATCTCCTTTATACTGCAGCCATTCCGACCCAGCCGCTTTATTAGCGGCTGTCCTTGGAATGAAGCGGAGGTGCGTCCTGATACAAGCACCTGTGCCGCGTGTCGCTGCAGGTATCGCCTGGAGCTCCAAGCGTTCTAGCCGCAAGCAGATAAAGCATGGAGGAAGACTGGGAACTATTTGTCTCCAGTCTCACTATGCTCACAGTGGTAGGAAGTAGCAGACCGCGCCATCCTCTCCACCATGAGTGGAGAGTAAGGGATTTTTTGATGTACTTATTTTACTGTATTCAGTGATTTTGCAATACAAAATCACTTAACACCAGGTCCTGGGAGTCAGTACTTCTTTGATATATGACCATTGACAACCCCAGATGCGAAGATCGAGCTACCATGGTCTAGCTAGTTCTTCGACTCTCTGGAGCAAATTAATGCCTCCTATGCAAAGTATAGGAGATGTTAATTTATAGGAGCAACGTGTTGTGTCTGAGCTGCAAGCAAAGTTTGAGGCAAGAGCAGAATAGCTTGTCCAGCCATTAAAATTTTGACCAGATAGGATCTACATATCAGCTCCAGATGATATCTTAATAACAAGGGGGGAATAGAGCCCTCAAAGCTGTGTTACATATGTAGCGCTGGTTTAAAACACTGTTGCTGTAGTACTTATTTTTGGCCACCAGAGGGAGACAAGCGCAATGTAAGAGACACTGGACAATGGGACTACGTTTTCCAGCATGCTTTGCGTCGGGAACAGGAAGTCGGTGGGGAGAAGAGACTTACATCCGCAGCCTCGTGCAGAGGAAACTCAGAGCTCGCCAAGGAGTGAAGAGAGCAAGACGCAAGTGAGACAGACAACGATCGTGACCAGGCCGGAGCGCAGGTGCGGCCTTGCGGAGCTAGAGATCAGTTCACACTACTTGCCAGAGACCTAGTAATCCACCGCTGCAAAGTATACAAAGATACAGAGTTGCTGAAGGACCCCCAGTGAGGAGACCGCGATGATCTAGTGGGAGTGCAGGCGGTGAGCTGAGCATCTTGTGACAGAAACGGACAAGCAAGACAAGCGGATCCGGTGGCACAGAGTCCCAGTCGGGTCGAGCGGAGAGACGTCCTGGGTCGGGCAGAGCGCAGAGTATCTGGCGGATGGGTGAGAGGCCTTCCCGGCCACAGTAAAATAATAAAGCACGCTGCAAGTTTGTCTAAACCTACAGGGCACCAACGTGACTAGTCGAAGACACATTTAAATCGTTCACTGGCCAGTTGAATCTTGTACCCGGGTACCAACACACGCATACACGTACACCTTTTTTGGGACACAACCTGTACGGGACTCACATTCCAACAACGAAGGGGTTAATATTCATTTTTCTTTTCCGTTGCGCGTTTCTCGCATTACGAACTACTGTAAATATATATATGTATACCGTGCTGCTTTATATATGCCAGTTTATTTGAAATCAGTAAACTATATAACGTATAAAAGCCACAACAGTGCTGGTGTATATTTATTCCCTAGTGCGGGGAGACTGACCCGAGGTTTAAATTCAGCGGCTCCTCCGGGAGTGAGCGCTACACCTACAACAGTGAGAATGGATCAAGTGAAAAAATGTCCACAGATAATCTCTTATTTAATGGAAATATATACATGAAGAACATCCCCAATTCTGAATCTAAGATCGATGATGTTAAAGTAAATGTCAGGCCATATATACTGTATATAAAGAGATAGTTTTCCCATTTTTTAATCGTATTCTCGTTATCTGACACATTGTGCAATACTCCCCCCCCCCTTCTTACATATTCTTTACTTGCAGGGTTATTCAAAGAGCATCTGAAATTCCACCATAATTTCAATGCTCTTTCGTTTCCTGCACTTCGGGGAATCAAATTCCCCGACCCTGCGGTGAATTCAGCAAAACCGCTGCAAAACTGCCAACTGCATCTGAAAAAACCCGACAAACTACAGAATAGAGCGCCGACCAACTGCCGGAAAAAGCCAACAAGCTGACGAACAGGGTAAAAAAAATTAATGCAACTTTTAAGGCTGGGGTCAGATGAACGCAGTGCGAACGTGCGTTTAGCCACACTTGTATTACCTAGCAGCAAATGACGTCCAACGCAGGCCCACACGAGAAGTACGGCCGCATGAAAGTTCGGCCGCGCAACGCAAGCGGCAAACAAACGCATTTTTGCAAGAACGTCGAACAGCTAGTACTGACGTACAGAGTGTGCTGCGTCTGCATAGCGGCGTGTGTGCGTGATTAGGAGACGTTAGATGCTGCTCATGTCCAGCCAATATCACGTCCAGACACCCAAATTTTCCTGGTTTGGATCCGTAAAAAATCATGGCTGTAATTGCGCATCGTATGACCGCTATCGCGTCTTCCGTGAAAAAGTGCATCCATGCGTCCGAACGCACTTTTTCACGGAAGACGCGAAAAATTTGTTCGTCTGACCCTAGCCTTAAAGCTGTTTGCAAAAAAGAGACTGCACGAAAATGTCTGAAATTAATATATACGGTCCTATGAATAATAATAAAAAAGGTCTGTTACAGAAAACAGAAAAGAAAACAAAAACAGAAGAAAAATTTTGCCGAAAAAAATCCCCAAAAATGCCTTAAAAATCCTAAAAAATAAATAAAAAGATTTTTTGCTTCCAATCAAAATAATAAACAGTTTAAAAGATATTTAATAAAAATAGGAATATCTTTTAATATTTAAACCTATGGGATTCGTCTGATTAAACCTGCCGAATGAAACCGCTGAACATCAGGGCATTTCACTGACATTTCTCTGCTGTTTGGTGTCTCTGAATAGATTAACCATTATTGTCTCTGGGGGATTTCACTGCCGTCGAACAGGCACTGTATTTTACTGGCAATTCACCAATATTTGGCGAACTGCCTGCTTTTTGTCTAGCCGAATGGCCACGAAATTGCACCGTTCGGGGAAATTCACTGTTCGGTGCAATTTCGGAGCCAATTCTGTGAATAACCCCCTTTGGACTTTCCATTTAGGCCAAATATTTTCCTCCCGGTAGCTCCGTCCAGTGCTCAGGAAATTGTTATATTTGTATTTATTGCCTGTGGGCTAACGATCAACATTACATTTCAGCTTTTGAAGATCAGGATGAGTTATTGTCTCGACTGTCCCAACAATTTGTGGATGTTTAATCTTCTTCACAATATGTGCTGATAACTTGTATAAAACACATGTGGAGATTCTTTCTTTTTTTGTTACTGGTGATCTGTTTTCCAATTTCCCGTGCAGATGCTGCGCCTTTTGTGAAACAGAATCTTGACTAATTTCCAAGCTCCATCAAGTTGTTTTAAGATCACTAACATCAGCTAATTTCCTCAAAGCGTCTTGCCATCGTCAACGTCCCTTAAGACCAACGTCCACTCGGCGTACTGACAAACAGATTGAAAATCCCTTTCTTGTGGAAGTAGCTCTTGATGCTGACAGAGCCCCTTCGGGGGAACTCCGCTCGTTTCTCTAAAATTGCACCAGTTACGGGTCAAACCTGGTGTTAATTATAAGAGGAAAAAATTACCTTAGACTTGTCAGCATTCCATAACGCTGATCCGATAGGAGAAATGATTACCGATGCAATTAAACCGAGGATCGCAAACTCAAGTATCAAGACCAAAGCTTTGATTGAACACTTTGTACCAAATATGTTTGCGCCGGGTGGGGGAGTGGATGCAATATTTTTATTCGATTTTTGGGTACGGCTGACAGAAGGGATCTACAGGGTTATTCAAAGAGATCCGAATGGCTCCCGAAAGGCCATTTGGCTATCCAGAGAGCATGCAATTCGCCAAATCCTGGCGAATTGCCTGCACATACGGTGCCTGTTCAGTGCCTGTTCGAGGGCAGTGAATCCCCATAGAGAAGCAATGCAAAACCCAGCAGTGAAAAGTTCCCGAATTGCCCTGCCATTCGGTGGTTTAATGCGGCAGGTTTATTCAGGCGAATCCCATAGGCTTCAATTTTAAAAATCTTCTTGTTTTAATTGAATATCTAATAAACCGTTTATTATAAAATTCTGCAGTAAAACGTCTCTTTATTTATTGAGTTTTTTAGGATATTTTAAGCATTTTTCTGGGATTTTTTTTTAAAAAAAAGTTGCCGAATTGCCCTGTCATTCGGTGGTTTCATGCGACAGGTTTCTTCAGGCTAATCCCATAGGCTTCAATGTTAAAAATATTCCTGTTTTAATTCAATATCTAATAAACCGTTTATTATAAAATTCTGCAGTAAAAAGTCTCTTTATTTATAGATTTTTAGGATATTTTAAGCATTTTTCTGGGATTTTTTTTTAAAAAAAAGTTGCCGAATTGCCCTGTCATTCGGTGGTTTCATGCGACAGGTTTCTTCAGGCTAATCCCTAGGCTTCAATGTTAAAAATATTCCTGTTTTAATTCAATATCTAATAAACCGTTTATTATAAAATTCTGCAGTAAAATGTCTCTTTATTTATAGATTTTTAAGATATTTTAAGCATTTTTCGGGATTTTATTTTTTTTTACTTATTTTTTCTGTAACAGACCTTTTTATCATTCATTGGACCTCATATGTAAATTTCAGACATTTTCGTTCTGTAGTTTCTTTGCAAACAGCGTTTCACTTTTCAAACATTCAAGCGTACTGTTTTTTTAATTTATTCACTTGATTCATCTGCGGTGTTGAGTTTTTCCGGCGGCTGCACTGTGTTTTTGGCGGGGTTAATCCAGATGTTTTTGCGGGTTTTCGGTGTGCATTCGCTGGGTTTTGCGGTTAGTTTTCGGCGGGTTTGCGGTGACCTTTCCCTGCGCTTCGACAGCCCTGTGGTGCTTGCTGAATACACCGCAGGTTTGTGTTGTGTATTGGTTTGCCGAAATGGGATCGCCAAATCGCACCGAATTGAAGAGAACGAAAAGTCACCGAACGTGCGGTGACTTTTCGATTCTCTTTGAATAACCCTGTTTGTACCAAATATGTTTGCGCCGGGCAGGGGAGTGGATGGAATATTTTAATTAGATTTTTGGGTACGGCTGACAGAAGGGATCTAGCCTTTTTCAATGTCAAAATTTTAGACCTGCATAACAGTACATAATAAAAATTGCACGTAGAACGACAAGTCGTGCAACTCTAAAGAAAAGGCTATAAATTTACCCAAAGTTAACAACAAAACGGCTTTTTTTCTGTAATTTATTTTCCTTTTGTTTGGCCGGGATTTCAAGGAACATGAACTCTGAATTAGTGAGCTATGCGTGTTTCAATCTGGACTGCATATGTTTTGTTTTCCCCCCATCATTCATTTCATCAAAACCTCAACCCCTTGGAAAGGTGCGCACCGCATTCTGATATTATACATTAACATGCTTGTTTCAGATTTGCTTTATTTGGAGATAGCTAAAACGTTTCGTTTACATCTGGGAACGTTTCTGAATGATTGCCAAGAGAAAATAAAAGAGAGAAATCCAGGTCATAACTAATGACCAACATCCCCTTTTAATCAGATGGAGTCGTCATAATGTGTCTTTGCTCTGGGGAGACAGGAACCTTTTCACCTTCTCGGGGCTGCGGTAGCGTTCGTTTTATAAGTAAGATGTAGGCCATCAACAAGCTTTTTTGTGTTTTTTTAAGATTTATATGTTTTTTAGGTTCTTTTGTTCTGTGGGATAGGACATTTTCTCCATTGCCCCCCTCAAAAATGGCGCCGGCTGCTTCAGATTTTGAAGGGCTGGATTTCTTGTGTCCGGCGGGCTCAGATCCGTGGATGGTGGTTTTCAGAAAGCAGTAGTGATGCCGACCTCAAGCGCCAAAATTAAGGCACTGATATTATCAATAATGTGCAACGGACTTAGTGCGGCGGATGCCGCCGGTGAGGGGCATTAATACAATATATTCTTCTATTGCCCTACTCCAAAATGGCGCCGGCTGCTTCAGACTGTGAAGGGTTGGACCTTCTATGTCTGAGGCCTGTTCAATACCTCAGCCGCTGCAAGTGCTAAGTTAGCAACTTGCCATTGAACGTCGTTCAACCACTCAGCGCTCAGCAGTGCTAACCTAGCACTTGCAGCGACCCGAGGAGATGCTGAGTGTGACGTTTTAAAGATGGCCGCCGCCATAAAGCAAGTAACAATGCCGTACAGCAAGATGGCCGCCGCCTCGAAGCAAGTAATAATTCCGTACAGCAATGTTAATTTTGAGGTTTTTGTTCACCAAAGCACAAAATATTTATTTATTATTTCCCCCTGCACATAGACATATATTACAGATCAATTTATATTTTGTTTCAGAAGTAAACATAACGTTTATTCAATAAAAACTATCATTTGTGGTGTGTGCAAACAAAACGGAATTGTGCGGACTGCTTCTCTTTATTATATTTTGTCCGAGTGATACGAAAAACAATCTGAATCTTTAATTAAAAAATCGTCGCCCATTTTGGATTCAAAATTCGCATCCAAAGCGTTCAATGACACTGCTGCAGCAAACTGAATTGCTGCGCTGCAGCAATTCAGCAGCTGCTGAGGTATTGAACGCACCTCTGGTGTCCAGAAAGAGGAAGTGATGCTGATTCTAAGCGCCAGAATTAAGGCACTGATTTCAACAACAATGGGCGCTGCAGGTGAGGAGGATTAGATGTCAGGTGGGGCCAATTTTCTTTAGATTTTAGACTATAAAAAGACTCACAATGGGGGATGACGGTCATAACATTCATCTGATCCTGAGGAAGACCTTGTGTGGTAGAAACGCATTGAGCTGCTTGTTTTTATCCAGTTGCCTCCAGTACTGCTATGCTGTTTTAACTACTCTGAAGAGTAAGTCAAATAAATTTTTATTATATACAATTTGATGCTTGGTGCCATCCTTGTTTATTATTTATTACGAGATCGTGTACCATCGGATGGATGTGATACGAATTCAACTTCGTTTGGGCATCTACTGCATGGCAATCCTTGCAGGGCCGGATTAACATAGGGGCGGATGGAGCGGCAGCTCCAGGCCCCCTTCTCAAAATAGGCCCACAGTAGCCCAGCAGCCCAGCCAAGAGGAGCCGCTGGCCGGCACACTGCAAGGCCGATGCAGCCGCCTGATCTGGATGATGCGGCCCGGCCATATAGTGGAGAGGCAGATAAGACGTGCGTGGAAGCAATCAACACGTGATTGGAGGTATCCGGTCACGTGCCCCAGTGGGGGCAGCTTATTTGATTACAAGGGAGGGGGATGAAGGCACACAGTGCGCAGGCTTGCAGAAGAATACACCCAGCCCACACTGTGTTGTCTGCACAGCCCACACAGCATGTCAGCCCAGGCCACCGGCACGAGGAGGATTGCTTGCAAAGAAGCAGACACGCCCTGATTTTTCCCTGCGTGACACTTTTTTCCCCCTAATATTTAACAGGAGGGTGGAGCAAGCGACAGTGAAGGGGAAGGAGATCAGAGGCCTGTTCAATACCTCAGCAGCTGCTGAATTGCTGCAGCGCAGCAATTCAGTTTGCTGCAGCAGTGTCGTTGAACCCTTTGGATGCGAATTTTGAATCCAAAATGGCCGACAATTTCTTAATGAAAAATTCAGATTGTTTTTCGGATCACTCGGACAAAAAATAATAAAGAGAAGCAGTCAGCACAATTCCGTTTTGTTTGCACACACCACAAATGATAGTTTTTAATGAATAAAAGTTATGTTTACTTCTGAAACAATATATAAATTGAACTGTAATATATGTCTATGTGCAGGAGGAAATAATAAATAAATATTTTGTGCTTTGGTGAACAAAAACCTCAAAATTAACATTGCTGTAGGGAATTATTACTTGCTTCGAGGCGGCGGCCATCTTGCTGTAGGGCATTGTTACTGGCTTCATGCGGCGGCCATCTTTAATACGTCACACGAAGCATCTCCTCGGGTCGCTGCAAGTGCTAGGTTAGCACTGCTGAGCGCTGAGCGGTTGAACGGCGTTCAATGCAAGTTGCTAACTTAGCACTTGCAGCGGCTGAGGTATTGAACAGGCCTCAGGCCCACCAGGAAGAGCAGCATGCTGACCATCGGCCACACCCACTCCCGACGGCAACAACAGAGTAGGAGATCCCCATGAGAGAAGCAGGGCCTGGCTTGCCTGGGTGCCCTCCAGGAGTAGGCTGGATGTGATGCTGCAGACTGCCATTCTGGCAGCATAGTGTCTCTTCACATGTGCAGGACATTCAGTGCACACACTGCCCTGCCATCAAGGCCAGTCTCTCTCTGGCTGGCATTGCAAAGGCAGGATGTCAGCAGGGCTGCAGGTTCCTCACATCCCAGCTGCTCTGCACATCATCCTGCATGATCAGAGACACAGGCAACAGGAGCTCTCCCTGCTTTCATCTACAGATCACCATGAACTGTTACAGGACAGGTAAGAGGAGCCTTCTGTGCTTAAAACAAAAGGAAGCCCCTACCATGTGTCAGGGAGCAGCTGTCTTCTGAATCCCATGTGTTAAAGGGCTAAGGTGTTAGCAGGAGGCAGAATAAATATCTGGAAAGTGAGATGTGCTCCCTCTCCCCTCCATCAAACACAGTTACTGATCGCCTGTGACCCCTGTGTAACCAAATCCCTACCTGTAACCGCATAATAACCAGATCCCTACCTGTGACCCCTGCTTAACCAAATGCCTACCTGCGACCCCTGCGTAACCAAATGCCTACCTGTGACCCCTGTGTAAACAAATGCCTACCTGTGACCCCTGTGTAACCAAATGCCTACCTGCGACCCCTGCGTAACCAAATGCCTACCTGCGACCCCTGCGTAACCAAATGCCTACCTGCGACCCCTGCGTAACCAAATGCCTACCTGCGACCCCTGCGTAACCAAATGCCTACCTGCGACCCCTGCGTAACCAAATGCATATCTGCGACCCCTGCGTAACCAAATGCCTACCTGCGACCCCTGCGTAACCAAATGCCTACCTGCGACCCCTGCGTAACCAAATGCCTACCTGCGACCCCTGTGTAACCAAATGCCTACCTGTGACTCCTGCGTAACCAAATCCCTACCTGCGACCCCTGAATAACCAGATCCCTACCTGTAACCCCTGAATAACCAGATCCCCTGTCCCACATCCCTACCCGTAAGCCCTGATTAACCAGATCTCTGTCCCACATCCCTACCCGTAACCCCTGAGTAACCAGATCTGTCCCACATCCCTACCCGTAACCCCTGAGTAACCAGATCTGTCCCACGTCCCTACCCGTAACCCCTGAGTAACCAGATCTGTCCCACGTCCCTACTTGTAACCCCTGATTAACCAGATCCCCTGTCCCACATCCCTACCTGCAACCACCTGAATAACCAGATCTGTCCCACATCCCTACCTGTAACCCGATCTCTGTCCCACATCCCTACCCGTAACCCCTGAGTAACCAGATCTGTCCCACATCCCTACTTGTAACCCCTGAATAACCAGATCTGTCCCACATCCCTACCCGTAACCCCTGATTTACCAGATCCCTGTCCCATATCCCTACCCGTAACCCCTGATTTACCAGATCCCTGTCCCATATCCCTACCCGTAACCCCTGATTTACCAGATCCCTGTCCCATATCCCTACCCGTAACCCCTGATTTACCAGATCCCTGTCCCATATCCCTACCCGTAACCCTTGAATAACATCAGTGCGCCAGGAGGGGTTTAAGAGCAGGGTCTGACTTTTTCATTTTATTTCTTTAAAAAGGCCCACCAAACTCCTCAGCACCAGGCCCATGATACTCTTAATCCGGCCCTGAATCCTTGGAGGACGATGGGCTGATTTACATCTACCTTTGTGAGTTGCCAAGTGTATTCTGTGTACACCCAGTTTGTGGGATATTACCCTATATATTTTTTCTTTCATCAACAAGCTGACAATGAAAAGGTAAAAAAAATAAACCTTTTATGGACTAAGCAGAGCTCACCTGCAAGGTAATAAAACCTGCCCGGCCATTTCTATTCCCACATTGAAATTTCTTTTCATGTCAGAGTAAGAGGGCCCTATTCCACTGCTATTGATTAGATAAGTACAGGAGACATTATACATGCAGGGTTATTCAGAGAAAGGTGAAAACCAGGAGAACTGTAGGAGAAGAGAACAAGCTAGACCAACAGGGTTATTCAAAGAGAATCGAAAAGTCGCCGCACGTTCAGTGACATTTCGTTCTCTTGAATTCGGTACGATTTGGCGATCCCATTTCGGCGACCCTGCGGTGTATTCAGCAAGCACCACAGGGCCGTTGTAATGCAGGGAAAAGTCGCCGCAAGCATGCCGAAAAACTCACCACAAAACGAGGGCGAACGCATACCGAAACCCGCAAAAACATCTGGATTAACCCTGCCGAAAACGCCGGAAAAACCCGAGCAGCAGCCGATCACAGCGCAGCCGCCGGAAAAACCCAACACCGCAGACGAAGGAGATGAAGAAGAAAAAAACAGTACGCTTGAATGTTTGAAAAGTGAAACACTGTTTGCAAAGAAACTACTGAGCGAAAATGTCTGAAATTTACATATGAGGTCCAGGGAATGATAATAAAAAGGGCTGTTACAGAAAAATAAAAAAACAATTTAAAAAAACCCCCAGAAATGTTAAAAATGTTTGCTAAAAAATCCAGGAAAATGCCTAAAAGATCCTAAAAAATCTATAAATAAAGAGACTCTTTACTGCAGAATTTTATAATCGACGGTTTATTAGATATTGAATTAAAACGGGAATATTTTTAACATTGAAGCCTATGGGATTCGCCTTAATAAATCTGTCGAATGAAACCACCGAATGGCAGGGCATTTCAGCAACTTTTCACTGATGGTTTGTGTTCTCTGAATAGACGAAGCATTGCTTTTTTATGGGGATTTCACTGCCCTCGAACAGGCACCGTATGTGCAGGCAATTCGCCAGGATTTGGCGTATTGCCTGCTCTCTGAATAGCCGAATGGCCAAGAAAGGTAACCGAACGCAGATTTTCAGCGTTCGGTTACCTTTCGGCAGCCATTCGGATCTCTTTGGATAACCCTGTAAATAATCGATTTGGAAAGTGAGGTAAATGGGAGAATTTTTCTGGTTTGGCTATTTTGACCTAGAATTTTCACTTCTCCAGTCATTCTCCTGCGTTTCACCTCTCTCTGAATAACCCTGATTGTGTCTCCTGTAGTTATCTTATCGACTCGGATTTTTGTTACACTCTTGCCGCAATCTGGGCTTGTGCATCATGTGGGTCAATTCCCTGCTCATGTTGACTCTACATTAACGTCTCTTATACTTATTATAGGAGACATTAAAGTGCGGCTCAGTGTGGAAGTGCAGGCTATTCCAAGGTAGTCTATGGTTCCACCCGGAGACGGTAGTTCACTGAATTACTGACTCTTAATACGTGTACAATCGTAAACCCCCCCCCCCCATTAAAATCCCATAATCCCCTCACATCCCACGGTGGAGAGGGTGGCACAATTGTTCTTGCCAAGAGCCGTGTGAGACTGTGAAAAAATATTCTCCCTCTGCGATTCCCCTGTGGTGCAGCGCGCTCTTGCGAGAGTAAGCTCGCTCAGAACTCACAGCCGGGACTTGCAATTTGTATTTCATCATGACTTGATATGTGTTGTGCCAGAGATGAGATGTTTTAGTGGCACCTATGGAAATAAAGCTCCTGTTTGACCCAACCAGAGTGCCCATTCCATTCGAATAGGTTTAATGCTGTATGGGGGGGGGGGAAAGTTTGCCCAAAAAATGCCTAAAAGATCCTAAAAAATCTATGAATAAAGAGACTTTTTACTTCAGATTAAAATAATAAACGGTTTATTAGATATTGAATTAAAACGGGAATATTTTTAACATTGAAACCTATGGGATTCTCCTGAATAAACCTGCCGAATTAAACCACCGACCACATTTCGGCAATTTTTCCCTGCTGTTTTGTGTTCTCTGAATAGACGAACCATTGCTTCTCTATGGGGGAGTTCACTGCCCTCGAACAGGCACTGTACCTGCAGGCTATTTGCCAACATTTGGCGAACTGCCTGTTCTCAGAATAGCCGAATGGCCAGGAAATGTAGCCATACGCTGAATTTAGGTGTCCGGTTACATTTCGGGGCCAGATGGGCTCTTTGAATAACCCTGATAGTCCACAGGTGAAGAAGGAACTGGCACATTGCCAGATTTATTGGAGAAAGGCCCATATAGAGCTGAAACATTGCCAATTTATCCAGTAAATTTTCCAATGTTGGAAGGCCGAGTGCCCGTTCATTTTTCTGCTTGCAGACTGTCAGGTCTATCCACTAAAGGTGAAACTCAGGACAACTGGCAGGAGAAGAGAACAATCTAGAACAAATAGCCGATTTGGAAAGGGAGATAAATGGGAGAATTTTTCTGGTTTGGCTATTTTGACCTAGATTGTTCATTTCTACCAATTCTCCTGAGTTTCACCTGTAGTGAATAGACACTTATGTGTTGTGGGAGTTGGCCTTTCCAGGGCTTGGTGCACTGGATTTCTGTGTCTCAAGGCTGTGCGGGTCCAGCTTCCTTTAATTATTCAACTGGCGAGTGCCTTTCTTTCTTTCTTGGATAGGTCACATCATGTTATCAGATACCGATATGATTAAGCCATGTATAATGATAAGTATCAGTTAAGAAACCAAAGATATACCCCAGATGTATGGATGGTCTCTCTTGTGTTGGTAATTACCCGCTACCTTAGGCTGGGGTCAGACCAGCGCGCTTTTAACGTGCGTTCTGGCGCACATAATTACGGCCGCACTAGCAGCAGATGACGGGCAATGACGGCCAATATACGATGTACGGCCGCACAAAAGTCCGGCCGTGCAACGCAAGTGGAATTTGAACGCATTTTTCTGAACGCTGAACCGCTAGTACTGACGTACTGAGTGCGCAGCTGCGGCGTAGCGGCGTGTTTGCGTGATTAGGAGATGTCAGGCGCTGCTAATGTCCAGCCTACATAACGTCCAGACGCAAAAAGAGTTTTTGACGATCCGTACAAAATCACGCCCGAAAATGCGCGTCGTCTGACCGTTTTTGCGCATTCCGTGAAAAAAAACGTCAATGCGTTCGGACGCACTTTTTCACGTTCGCGGGGAAAAATGCTTTCGTCTGACCCTAGCCTTATTCGCTAAGCAGTCTAAGGATCTGGAGCCTGATTTAATTCTATAGGGGGAGGGGGTTTTCTTTCGACATATCAGCTGACTCAATGGAAAAAATGAAGCCAGTGTTGACATTTGAAAAATGATTATTTATTATCGATTGTTTTCGATACCGCTAGGTTAAGTGACTTTATCGCATACCCCCATATTACATCCCTAATGCTAACGGGTTGAAACATCCATCAGGGCTTCAGTGATTGTGCTAGCTTCCACAAGCTTATGGTACTTTGCGCACCTTATACTTATCGGGGTCTAGCGTGGGGGTCCCGGCACGCTGGGTGTCATGGTGGAGACGTCTGGTTCGTCGGCTGGGTCTGGTGTTTCCCACATGCCGACGACCGCGTGGCGCTCGAGGCACTCTGGCGCAGGCTGTCTGGCCTTGGCATCCCTTCTGCTTCAGTCAGCTGGGAGTGCACGGGAGGGTGCCGAACATGGCTGCCATCATGCAGTCTCGGTGTGGGGGCGTTTCTACACATGCTGGGAGCAGAGGGCAACCGTGGGAGGTGCTCACTGTCCAAGGGGGTGTGCCTCCTGACTAGGCAGACAGACAGGGGGGCCATGGCAACCAGGCACCATTCTGGCCTATGGAGGTATGACTGGAGGCTGCAGTCCCTCCCCGTGGGGGGGGAGTGTTAGTTACTGGCTCCGTATTAACCCCCATTCCTCCTTTGGTCAGGTACCTGGTTGTTGCTTCTTAGCTGTCTTCCTAGTCCCCCATGTGTTACCTACTGTTGCATAATTCCGGAAGTCCCATTTGGATTTCGCTAGTACTCCGCCGGCCCTGACCTTTTGGCTTTCCTCACGACTACATAACTGGATTCTCCCACGGACTCTGCGTATCGACTACAGTATACTATGCCCCACGCTCACCATATACCGCATACCGGACTTAACATGGGGAAAGCATTCAATAATTAGCGTTAGAATTACAAAGTCCTGACTCTAATATCCCCACCGACGTGGTAACGAAAAAGTTAAACGCAGCTAGGCGCTAGTGCTAATTGATTCCGCTTCTGCAGAATCAGTTAGCACCAGCTCAAAAAATCAGATTCATCTCTCATCCCGTGACTCAAAGGTGGCCCGATCTGCTGCTTCTGGCCACCGGGAGCAGAGCAAAACTGGGGACAAATAGTCCCTAGTCTCCCTCCACAGCCCTGCACCCTCTTGCGAGAGCAAGAACACACAGGGCGCGCGGTCTGGCAACACAACCCTCCATGGAGTCTTATGTACTCGAGGAAGTGATACTCGCGGAGAACATCATGGAGGATAGCGCTGCGTTACGGGGCAGGCTGCTGAATTAGCACCTGCCCCGAAATATGGTGCTAAATGGGGATACTACAGGGAAACATGCAGGTGCCGGGTTTCCCCATTAGTGTCTCCTCGATTTAGCGCCAATAATGTAAAATAGCCCGTAGTGGGAAATCGGCAAAACAATAATGTTGCAGTGAATCGCTAAGGCTGATATTTTTATGAAAAAGTATGGCTGTGAGAGACAATATTTGCTCCTAGACAGAGAAGAATGGACTATTCCAACTTTGCTTATTTATCTCCCCCGGAGCAGGTATTAAAGAAAAAATACTGGCTTTCCAAAGCTGGTGTTAACTGGTTTTGCAAAAGCAAGACCACTTAATATATAATAATAAACCCCTCAAAAAATCCCTTACTTACCAGCTGGCCTACGGTGTGGATGTTGGCGCGATCCACTGCTTTCTCCGACTACATGAAGTAGAAGGCTGAGAAAAAATAGTTTCCAGTGTCCCTCTGTCACCTTATGCCAATCCTTCACAAGCAAGCTCTTGCAGAGCTTGTGCAGGGTCACCTTGGGCCAGCGGCCCAGTGGGTTGTCAGCGCCTGGGGCAAGGCAAGAATTGTGCCCCCCCCCCAACCTGTGGATACGGTAACACACCCTGATTCCCTTCTACCAGTAGAGTATTGACCCCCTTACCCCACAAGCACATGTATTGTATACTAACGAAATACTGATATAATAAAAAATTAAACACATATGCCCCCCCAACGCTATGCCACTGCTACCAGTCACCCTGTCCCAGTATACCCTAGTATAGTTCCACTCTCACACTATACCCAGTCACCCTCTCCCAGTACCGCCATCACCCTCTCCCAGTACCGCCGTCACTCTCTCTCCCAGTACCCCCAGTCACTCTCTCTCCCAGTACCCCCAGTCACTCTCTCTCCCAGTACCCCCAGTCACTCTCTCTCCCAGTACCCCCAGTCACTCTCTCTCCCAGTACCCCCAGTCACTCTCTCTCCCAGTACCCCCAGTCACTCTCTCTCCCAGTACCCCCAGTCACTCTCTCTCCCAGTACCCCCAGTCACTCTCTCTCCCAGTACCCCCAGTCACTCTCTCTCCCAGTACCCCCAGTCACTCTCTCTCCCAGTACCCCCAGTCACTCTCTCTCCCAGTACCCCCAGTCACTCTCTCTCCAGTACCCCCAGTCACTCTCTCTCTCTCAGTACCCCCAGTCACTCTCTCTCTCTCAGTACCCCCAGTCACTCTCTCTCTCTCTCTCTCTCTCTCAGTACCCCCAGTCACTCTCTCTCTCTCTCTCTCTCTCTCCCAGTACCCCCAGTCACTCTCTCTCTCTCTCTCTCTCTCTCCCAGTACCCCCAGACACTCTCTCTCTCTCTCTCTCTCCCAGTACCCCAGTCACTCTCTCTCTCTCTCTCCCAGTACCCCCAGACACTCTCTCTCTCTCTCCCAGTACCCCCAGACACTCTCTCTCTCTCTCTCTCCCAGTACCCCCAGACACTCCTCTCTCTCTCTCTCCCAGTACCCCCAGACACTCTCTCTCTCTCTCCCAGTACCCCCAGACACTCTCTCTCTCTCTCTCTCCCAGTACCCCAGTCACTCTCTCTCTCTCTCTCTCCCAGTACCCCCAGTCACTCTCTCTCTCTCTCTCTCCCAGTACCCCCAGTCACTCTCTCTCTCTCTCTCCCAGTACCCCCAGTCTCTCTCTCTCTCTCTCTCTCCCAGTACCCCCAGTCACTCTCTCTCTCTCTCAGTACCTCCTCTCCTTGTCTCTCTCAGTACCCCCAGTACCCCCTCACTGTGTGTTGGTCACGATGCTCTGGTGTCACACAGTGTAGCCTACTTGTGTGGAGTTGCTGGTGGCCTGGGGGGGCTGTCCAGGGGGCTTAGTGGAGACCGGATTTTAAATGTGCCACAGGGCAGGTGCCTCCCTCCCTCCTTCCTGTTCAGTGGCTGCAGGGATGCCAGCGGCAGGGGGGCTGGAACAGGGCTTCAAGGGGGGCTGACAAGTGTGGTACAGGATGTTCTGTCTGATAATGCTGCGCTGCTTCACGTGACTCATGTCAGCGTTAAGGAGTCAGGACAGGACCAGAATTTTCTGTCCTGGTCCTCCCTTCTGGACACTGAGTGCTAAGTCACCACTGGTGCTGCAAAACTGGCGACTGCCCATGCAAGGTGTCCAGTGTCTGTGAGCAGACACCTTGCTGATCCCTGCTGGAAAATATTAATGGTTCAAATTTCTTTAGAAATTTTGCACCCCCCTAAGAAAATTGCACCCGGGGCGACCGCCCCCGAGGCAGTGGCACCCTCATGCTACGCAGATGCCCTGGGCTCCACAGAGTCCTATGGACCAATACTCGCGTGCTTGAGCTGCCGATACAGTGACTCAGCCGAAATAGAGACGCTAATGTCTAAAGGATGGGTGTTATTTTTCTATTAGCTATTCTTCGTCGCAATAACAGAAAATCTAAATGAGAAAATAAGAGACTTTAAACAATTAGCTTTTTGCTTTCTATTCCCTACTACAGAGATTTTTAGAAAATATCCTTTTCCTTGCAAATAAAACAGTTGAAGCCCTAAGACCTATACAACGTTCTATAAAAGCAGCAGCAGGCATAAGAAAAGTTAATGAAGCCTATAAAAGTCTTACGCCTACTTTATTTCTTTTTAAAGCCTATATACTTTTTTATATCTCTCTCAGGTGTAGCTTTAGAAAGCCTCTGAACTAACAGCCCCCTACAAAGCTCACACCAAATACTCAAAACAATTAACCAGGGTCACCTGGATTTCATAAAGTGGTAGCACGACGAATGAGCAACCTCGGCATATGGTAAAAAGCAGGGATGTGCGCGGCTAAAAATTCATTTTGTTGAAGTCCGTTTGTTACAGAAAAAAAACACTGTCCAAACCAAATTTCGTTGCATCTTCAATATGATTCAGATGAATTTCTTTCCAAAAATGTGTTTCCTTAAAATCGCTTTGTTGCCGTGGAAATGGCGAAATAGCTATGCAGAGGCCAATGAAAGAGGCAATAATGATTCCAACGACTCATCTTGCAACAGCATGCAGAGAAAGTTGGTTTACGTTGCTCTCCATTGAAATGTAAGAGAGAATTAATAGGCAATGGACAACCATGGCAAACTCTAAGGCTCGGGTCAGACGAACGCATTCTGTGCGTCCGTGCACAACGGACATACTTTCTGACTGACAAGGTAGTGGCCACAAGGTCCGTTTTTGTGACTGACGTTTTTTTTGACTGATGTAGATGGGAAATAAAATTAATCTGAAAAAACATTTTGTTCGGCAAAAATGCTGGACGTATAAATGCAGTCCGTCTGACTACGTTCCATCACTCACAAAGCTATGCGGACGTTGCAGACGTGGCGCACTCTGCACTTCCGTTCTAGCGGTTTTACGTTCTTGCCTAACTTGCGTCTGTTTGCCACGTCCATTGTGCGACCACACTTCTGTGCGGCCATACTTCGTGTGTGGGTCTCTATTGATCATAATTGTATGCTGCCACGGACGTTAAAATGTGAACACTGCGCTCATCTGACACAGGCCTAAACAGTGCCGAGAGCAACAGTTTGTGCGCACTGTCACCCACTTTGGAAGCCGCCATTTTTCAGAACAGAGCACAAAGTGATAATCTTAAAACAAAAAATAACCAAAGACAAGGTAGGATCAGAAAGGCAATGTCAGTTATACAGGGTTATCCAAAGACATCCGAATTGCTTGAGAAAGGTAACCGAACGCTGAAAATCAGCATTCGGTTACCTTTCCTGGCCATTCGGCTATTCAGAGAGCAGGCAGTTCACCAAATCCTGGCGAATTGCCTGCACATACGGTGCCTGTTCGCTGCCTGTTCGAGGGCAGTGAAATCCCCATGAAAAAGCACTGCTTCGGCTATTCAGAGAACACAAACCAGCAGTGAAAGGTTCCCGAAATGCCCTGCTATTCGGTGGTTTAATTCGGCAAGTTTATTCAGGAGAATCCCATAGGCTTCAATGTTAAAAATATTCCCGTTTTAAGTCAATATCTAATAAACCGTTCATTATATAATTCTGCAGTAAAGAGTCTCTTTAGTTATAGATTTTTTTTTAGGATACTTTAAGCTTTTTTTTTTTTAAGTTTTCTTTTTTCTGTAACAGCCCTTTTTATTATCATTCCCTGGACCTCATATGTAAATTTCAGACATTTTCGCTCTGTAGTTTCTTTGCAAACAGCTTTTCACTTTCACATTCATACAAACTGTTTTGCTAATTTATTCACCTCCCTCTGTCTGCGGCCTCGGCTTTTTCTCGGTTTTTTCCGGTGGCTTCGCTGCGTGTGATCGGCTCCTGCTCGGGTTTTTCTGGCGTCTTCGACGGGTTAATCCAGATGTTTTTGCAGGTTTTCGGCGTGTATTCGCTGGGTTTTGCGGTGAGTTTTCGGCAGCCATTCCCTGCAATTCGGGGACCCTGTGCCGCTTGCTGAATACACCGCAGGGTCACCGAAATGGGATCGGCAAAAGGAACCGAATTGAAGAGAACGAAAAGTCACCGAACGTGCGGTGACTTTTCGAATCTCTTTGGATAACCCTGATAGCCTTTCATTTTAGGTGGGTCCTGCTAATTTACTGAAAAATGTAAGTGAGAATGAGCGGGCAATGAAAAATCCAGTCAAACTCTACAGCAGCAGTCTGTCACCCGGCCCAAACTGACCATCCGAGGCCTGGACTCTCCTTGCACCCATTTATTTAAGAGGAATAGCTTAATTTAATATATTAGGGATACTCAGAAATAACCTCTCAAGCCTGATTGAGATTAATTAAAATGCTTAGTCCTTGTAAAGTCCTCTCCTCTAGGCAAACTCTATCAGAGAGAGACAGAGAAACATGGAGATAAAAAGGAATCACTGTCCCAATGAAATCAGTACAACATAACATAAATATACGTCTTGCAAGAATCTCCAGCTCATAAAAAACACATAAAATAAAAAACTGTTACATTAGAATTTTAAAGGCACATGATATGAAGAATTTACTCCCCGCCCCCTTTTATTGCCCTTAAATAATTGGACAGCTGCTGCTGCAAGTGTTCGGAGACAGGATGATGTCAGCATGCAGAGTGTGCGGATATCATCGATGAGTGAATTGGTCAATGGCAGGCGGGATATTCAAAAGCCATCTGTCTGATTTTTGTGGACAGAGGAAACTCCTCTGCTTCACACAACATCCAGCACACGGGGCCGCAGGTAGGGGAGCTCTCTACTAAGCTAAAGTGGTCAGGGTGTGTAGAGTGTCCCTTTAAGAGTATATTCCCTAATTACACCATAGTGAAAAAACTGATTTTACATTGGTGAACTATGGTGGATCACCTACACTAAAAATACAGTTTATTCACTATTTATCCCTTGCCGCCAGGCAGTTTGTGCCCAGTGTTGGGGCATTAACACCGGCGAGGCATACTAGTACGTCCTGCTTGACGTCTGCTGCGGCGGGCCCCGCCTCAGGCAGCATGCGTCATTGGCTGCAGCGGGACGGCCTGAAGTCTGGCCGTGCCGAAGCAGCCAATGGCATGTAATGCAAGGCAACTATAGGGTGGGAGCACAAAGGCCCATCGAAGCACACACGGCTTCAAGTCCCACTCGCTGCAGGGACAGCAGAGTACGCCTCACGGCGGGAAGAGGTTAAAGAAGTTCCACCATAGTTTGCTGTTGTTGTGTCGAGGTTGCTCAACATAGTTTTCAGCGTAAAATTTGACAGGGATCCCACCATTGCTTTCAAGGTGTTTCAGTCAAAGCAGCCCATTGCCGAACCTATCGGTGTTAGATGGAGACCACCACTTTAAAATCCACAAAGTATATTGACTGCCGGAGAATCAGAAATTGGAGAATAGCCGCCGGTAATTAACTCCTACGAAACGTATTGCGGCGCTGCTGTTGTTTACCATTGTTTTTATCAACTTTGTTCACTGTAGTTAAATTTTCCTTTTCTAGGTAACCGAAATTCACCGAAGTTATATCAGTGGTGATTTTTACCGTTGTGGTTCGGTGTAGTAAATTAATGGTTCTCTAAGTAATTTTGTTTTAAGTGTGCTCATTAAATGTGGTACCTGTATGCGTTTACTAGCATTTAAGTAAGACACTTGGCACTTGTGTGC
The DNA here is from genome assembly GCA_009667805.1 of Leptobrachium leishanense. NCBI lineage: Eukaryota > Metazoa > Chordata > Amphibia > Anura > Megophryidae > Leptobrachium > Leptobrachium leishanense. Next base: position 15,445,658 of record CM019066.1, read on the forward strand.
CGAATGACCGTGGGCTGGCGGAGCTTCTGAATGGTGTTATTTATGGTGTTTTTGTCTTTCACCTGCAACCTGTAATTGAGCATAATGAAGCATGAGGTCCCCTTTGCCCTAAAACATTGCAATCTGTGTCATTAAAGAAAGCTGGTTTTAGTTAACGTGTTATACAGACACTTTTTGCAAACAGGAAACCGTCTCCACAACAACATCTTCCCGGCAAAGGAGACATTAATAAAAAGGAAAAAAAAGAAAGGATAGACTGGATGTCATTCTTCGAGAAGTTTGGGTATCAACCTATAATTGGTAAGAAACCTTGACTATCTACTTTGCACTCGATTATTTGGGAGTGCTGGCTTAATCTAATATATTAGGGATACTTGGAACCCCCTATTTATTAGGGGAGGAAAATCAATGCATATTTTCCATACTGTCAGTATAGAATGTAATGAGGACAGTGAGCTTAAACATGACCATCTGTTGTCCCCTCACCCATATCTTGTGCTGGTGCAGTAATGTTTGAAACTTAAGAATAGTACTTTCAGTGGGAACATTTTCAGTTTTTCTACCTCCCATTACAAATATATTAATCCTCAGTGACAGATACTTTGCAGAGTATTGTTTTACCATTTAGAGAAGGGGTCAGAAACCTTGTCCTTCCAGATGTTTCAGAACTACATTTCCAATGAGGCTCAGTTAATCTGATAAGTGGTTAGGCATCACGGTAGAGGTAGTTCCAAAATATCTGGAGGGCCGAGCTTGCCGATCCCAATTTAGAACCTCAACAACAACCGATGAACCCTGAAATGGCTTTTAGGTCGCTCTTTTCATGGATTGTGGCAAGATTGAACTATTGCAGGATGACTCAGTAGTGAGGCATCCTTGCTCTAGCCGCCGTTGATCAGATCACATTGGCACCAACAGCAATCTGGGCTCTTTTTCCATTGCAGCCTGCATGTTCACCCAGTAGGAGTTGGAGTACATGCTGGAACTGATCTGATCGGGAATAAGGGTTACCAGATCGGCCATGTTTTCGTGGACACATACAGTTGTGTTCAAAATTATTCAACCCCCAATGCTGTAAAGGGTTTTAGGGAATTTAGTGTACATTTGTAATTGTATTCAGAATGAAATCCTACAAGGACTTTTTAAAGAACCATATGCAACTAAAATGACATCAATTGGTTTTGTAATACAGTAGTAAATGTTTCTTTTGTGAATTCTTCATTGACACAATTATTCAACCCCTTAAAGACTACCACTCTGAAGAACAGAGGTTCATTCAAGTGTTTTCAATCAGGTATTGAAAACACCTGTGGATGTCACAGAGCAGCAATAAAGCATAATAAGCACCAATTGGGCAGCTTTAACCCTTTCGCTGCTGAGGCTTTTCCCGCCCCTGTGCTGAGGTCATTTTTACCTGTTTTGCGCATCATGTTTAAACGTGTTTTTAAGGCTTATTTTAGTATATGACCCAGACATATTATATATCGTTCTTTCCGTCAGACTCGGTAGATTCATAATATGTCATTATTATATGTATACGTTATGTCATGTCTGTATATTATAACAAAAAATGCAATAAAATATGTATTTTCAATAATTTACAATGTGTAAAGTGTTTTTTTTCACATTTTAACATGCGAGCAATTGCGGTTATATTTTGTATGGGGTGCGCTTGTTAAAAAAATTAGAGATGGGGTCTCGTTACATTTTTTTTTTGGGGAAAATTACACTATTTTTAACAAACGCACCGCATACAAAAATCGTTAGTGCAGCATCATTGTTCACATTATAATTGAAATGGGAACAATATTGCTACACTAACAAACCAAAAAAATTTAAAAGTTTTTTTTTTTTATAATTTTTTTAAATTTTTTTTTATTTTTATTTTTCCTTTTTTTTTTTTTTTACAACTTTTTTCACTGTAGTGTTTGGTATCGTTGAACAGCCATGCTCTGGCCGATCCAACCATACCAAAATTTAACCCCTAACTGCCACGGATCGGGAGATAGGGAGTTCATTGGAACTCCCTATCTCCACCATTGGTGGCAGTTAAGGGTTAACTCTAGGACTGGCGTCATCGTGCTACGCACGATGACGCCAGTCCTCAGGGGGAGTTCCCGGAGGCTTGGCCGACATCCAAGATGTCGGCCAGCTCCGGGAAAGGATCGCGAACCGGCGCTTTTCAGCGCCGATTCGCGATCCAGCTCCCCAGGGGTTAATGCCAGGCATCATTTGGAAGGGCAGGCTGTGCCCTTCCAAATGATGCCTGGGTTAACCCCCGCAGAGTCGCCGATCGGGAGGGAGAGAGGTCCGAAGGACCTCCCCCCTCCCTTTCAGGCGCCTCCTCCGCACATGCGGGGGGGCGCCTGAATTTGGTGTCATCGCGCTGCCGCGATGACACCAAATTCCGGCGGCTGCTGTTCCGGATGCCGGGCTGACATCCAGGATGTCAGCCCGCACCGGAGGGGCCAGCGATCGGCCGGAACCCGGCCGAACGCTGACCCCAATGGGAGGACGTCCTCAGCACACCAGCGGGAATGCTGAGGACGCGCTGAGCGCGTCCTCAGCAGCGAAGTGGTTAAAATGACTGTGATACTCAGCTCCTTCTAGACATTTACTGGTGTGGTTACAAACATGGTGAAGTCAAGAGAATGGTCCAGGAAGACAAGAGAAGAGGTGATTACTCTTCACAGGAAGGGCAATGGCTATAAGAAGATTGCAAAGATGTTAAACATACCAAGAGAGACCATAGGAAGCATCATTCGCAAATTCAAGGCAAAGGGCACTGTTGAAACGCTACCTGGTCGTGGCAGAAAGAAGATGCTGACTTCGACTGCTGTGCGCTACCTGAAGCGTAGAGTGGAGAAAAGTCCCCGTGTGACTGCTGAGGAACTGAGAAAAGATTTGTCAGATGTGGGTACTGAAGTTTCAGCTCAGACAATACGGCGCAAACTGCGTTATGAAGGCCTCCATGCCAGAACTCCCAGGCGCACCCCCTTGCTGTCTCCAAAGAATAAGAAGAGTCGACTGCAGTATGTCAAAAGTCATGTGGACAAACCACAGAGGTTTTGGGATAGTGTTCTGTGGACTGATGAAACAAAATTAGAACTGTTTGGGCACATGGATCAACGCTATGTTTGGAGGAGGAAGAACAAGGCCTATGAAGAAAAGAACACCTTGCCTACTGTGAAGCATGGTGGGGGGTCAATCATGCTCTGGGGCTGTTTTGCTTCTGCAGGTACAGGGAAGCTTCAGCGTGTGCAAGGTACCATGAATTCTCTTCAGTACCAGGAGATATTGGATGACAATGTGATGCAGTCCGTCACAAACCTGAGGCTTGGGAGACTTTGGACCTTTCAACAGGACAATGATCCAAAGCATACCTCAAAGTCCACTAGAGCATGGATGCAGATTAAAGGCTGGAACATTTTGCAGTGGCCATCGCAGTCTCCTGACTTAAATCCGATTGAGAACCTCTGGTGGGACTTAAAGAAAGCAGTTGCAGTGCGCAAGCCTAAGAATGTGACTGAACTGGAGGCTTTTGCCCATGACGAATGGGCGAAGATACCCGTAGATCGCTGCAAGACACTTGTGTCAAGCTATGCTTCACGTTTAAAAGCTGTTAGTACTTAGTACAACATCCTTTTACAGTTATAAGATTGAATGTCACTTGGGGGTTGAATAAAAGTGATAATGATGTGAGCACAGAAAAGACATTTGTGGTTATTTCATTATAAATGTTATGTTATATTTGTCTGACCTACACGTGCCTCTTTGATTTAATTGTAAGCAAGATGACTGAATGATCAAAATCAATGTCAAACTGGCCAAAACACTCAATTTCAGTGGGGGTTGAATAATTTTGAACACAACTGTATTTCATGCAGAGGGGAGCACAGGGAAAGGTGCCGCCCTGCAACATGTATAATTCATATGTTGCAGGTAGGATATCAATGCAGGTCTCCTGGGATTATTCTTTCATTCCTTACCTGCGGCGTATGGATTCTACATGCTGCAGGATTGCATTTTCCATGCACTGCCCATCAGCATGAATAAATTAGATGCATCCAGGGCAAACATGGCTGATCTGGCAACCTTGTGGGGAATTCGGGGAGGATGAGACGTTCTGCGCTTTGATATGAGGCTACTCTGGGCATATGGTTACAGGTCCAGCTCATTCTAGAGATTTAATAGCCAAATTTTGCATCTACATCTGTGTCAGGGGCACAGTGGAAACCAATTTTCCAGCTGATGCACATTGTGAAACAGATTGGCCATACTGTTGACTGATGGCTGTGGGTGCAAACAGGCCATGTATTCTGTATGAGCAATAATAAAATAAAAATATAATCAAATTATCTGGATGACAATGGTGATAAAATATTTAAATACAACATGACAAATGCCTCTAGGTAAATACCCTGAGATGTCTACTTCTTTTAAATATCTGCTTTTGCGTAGTGACTATGGATTCGATATAACAGTTCCACATTTTGCAAACATGTAGTTTTAAACCAATAATTCTATCCACATAGTATTTGGTAAATATTTTCTGCAAACTGATTGAAGTCCTATGCATGTGAGGTTTTCTCCACATCGGGTACCCTAACGTCTGGAGTTGCTATTCCGACCTTGTTGCAAACTGGATGGTGCGGCACCTAACTGTAAATTAAGAGCCCCTATATTTTGTATACCAGTAGGCAACATGCACCTAAGCAGAGAAGAACAAGCTATTCCAAGGTAGCATAAAGCTTAAAGAAATACCAAGTCCCAGAACTGGTTCTTAAGTGAGCATAATTGATCACTTTGTTCCGGAATATAAACAGTAAAGCGACACATCCCTTACCCCTTTCACTACCAAGGTATTTTTAATAACCGATGTCAGGAACCAGTGGACTTTTTTAAAAAAAAATCATTCTTAATTAACTATACAGTAAGAAATATATGGGAATATTCCCAATGTATTGTTTACTGGAATAACCTTTTTGGCAGACATATGACGCCATCTACTGGCCGAAAGGAGTTATTGCAGTTCTGGGCTCCCTGCACAATCAACTGGGGAGATGCCATTAATGCACATTCCTCCGGTGGTTTAAAAAAATGTTTGCACCCCAGACATCATGCCCATGGTGCTAAAATTCCTTTGCATTGGTCCTGTGGAAGTCCACATCGATTGTACTCTTTATTAGGGCAACAGGAGGTGCCTTGCAGATCAAGTATAGTCGATCCTGGTAGTGAAGTGGTTAATACCACAAAGCAAAAGATTTATTTAAATATCGTGCAAAACATTATTCTGCATTGTCTTGGATACATATGATTAAAAAAATGTGTGTAACTGCTATGAAACAAGGAAATGTGTGAACCATATAATCCTGGCCATCTTCAGGCCAATTAGTGATGGTCCTCAAAAGGGGATTATCCCATTTGTCAAGATTTAAGTACATGGCTGCAAATGCTTTGAGCCCATGGGACAACAGGTAATCCTTAGTGTCTGTCTTTATCTCCGTGTTCGGCAAGAGATATAAAAAAAAAAGGTAAAATCCTTGACTGAGTACATGATTTTTCATTAAAACGAGTTATCCAGGAGTTTTTCGGTGACAGTAACCACCGCTTAATAGCACAAGACATGTGACTTTCATAATTGAAATATTCCACGCGAGCAGAGATATATCTTTGTTTTAAATGGCTGATCATCATATGGGACATGATTTATTAAAGAGGAAAATAATCACTAATTACAAAAATCTCCATGCCCCAAGGCTACATTCATGCAGTAACCCAGGACATCGCTGCAAAGAACACTAAATATTATCTGTGTCTTAATATTTAACCCCTTCACTACCAAGTGATTCTCCAAAAAAACCTTGTCTAAACCAGTGTTTTTTGTAAAATCATTTTTAATTATGCATTAATTAGTTATTACTGAAAATAACCTTTGGCCAGTAGATGGCGCCATCTACTGCCATATTGAGTTACAGAGGTTTGAGCAGCAGGTCTATGTTTTTATTTCTCCCTGCATCGGCTGCTGAAAGCCCGATATTTCAGGGCATTCATCGGCTGATTTTACAGTTTTAGCTCTTTGGGCATTGTGCCCCCAGGACTAAACTTTGGAGGCACCTTCTGCAGCCCAAAAGCTAACGAAATTCATTTGCAGCAAACAAATTTCATTTGCTTTTGGGCTGCAAATCAGCATACCAAGATATCTCTATCGGGGCACCAGATGGTGCCTTTGAAGCCCGGGATATCTTGATCTCAGTAGTGAAGGAGTCAGAAAATGTAATATAATGAAAAAAACACCTTCATGGATAGTAAAATGTATTGTAAAAGTATTTTTAAGGTATGTATCTATGTATTATTATTCATTACCTATGAATCATCCAACCACCTTTATTTAGCTATTTACCTATCTATAACTCTCTATATACCTATTTACCTCTCATCCATTATTGATATATTTTGATCTATCTATGTATCTTGTACACCTTCACAGATGAAAAAAAAGTAAAAATATTTTAAGGTATTTATATATCCATCTCTCTATGACTCTGTCAATCTATTTATCATATCTCTCTCTTGCTCTGTCCACCTTGCTATTCCTTTATCATCCATTGTCTATCTATCTATCCATCCATCTATCCTGTACACCTTCACAGGTAGAAAAAAATATGTTTAAGGTATCTATCGCTATTCAACTATCAGGGTTATTCAGAGAGAATCGAAAAGTCACAGCATGTTCGGTGACCTTTCGTTCCCTGCACTTCAGGGATTCGGTGATTCCTAGATCGTCGACCCTGCGGTGTATTCAGCAAGCACGGCAGGGCCCCCATAGTGCAGGGAATACTCGCTGCAAACCCGCAGAACACTCTGGAACACTCACCGAGCACTCACCGAAAACCCGCTGAAACCACCTCAAAACCCCAGCCGAAAAAACCCGACTAGCCGCCGATCACAGCACAGAGCAACCGCCGGAAAAACCCAACAAGCAGACGAACATGGTAAAAAAAAAAGAAAGTACGTTTGAAAGTTTGAAAATTGAAAAGCTGTTTGCAAACAAATACTGAACAAAAATGCCTGAAATTTACATATAAGATCCTATGAATGATAATAAAAAGGTCTGTTACAGAAAAAACGATTTAAAATAAAAAGGAAAAAAATTTACTGGAAAATGCCTAAAAGATCCTAAAAATATCTAGAAATTAAGAGACTTTATACTGCAGAATAAAATAATAAACGATTTATTAGATACTAGGTGTAAAGCCTGCCCAGAGGGCAGTCTATTGATAAGTGTGGTGCATTGTGCTTGGTTCGGTGCCATTTATTGTGCTGTGTTTGGCTCTGTGCTCGGCTCTGTGCCATTTATTCTGTTGTGCTCGGCTCTGTGCCGTCTATTGTACTGTGCTCGGCTCTGTGGCGTTTATTGTGCTCGGCTCTGTGGCGTTTATTGTGCTCGGCTCTGTGGCGTTTATTCTGTTTTGCTCGGCTCTGTGCTGGGCTCTGCACATCGGCTCTGTGCTCTGCTCCGTGCCGTATATTGTGCTCTGCTTTTTATTGTGCTCTGCGCCGTTTATTGTGCTGTGCTTTGTGCCGTTTATTGTGCTGTGCTTTGTGCCGTATATTGTGCTGTGCTTTGTGCCGTATATTGTGCTCGGCTCTGTGGCGTTTATTGTGCTCGGCTCTGTGGCGTTTATTGTGCTCGGCTCTGTGGCGTTTATTGTGCTCGGCTCTGTGCCTTTAATGGGTTGTGCTCTGCTCTGTGCCATCTATTGTGCTCTGCTTGGCGCTCTGCTCTGTGCTCTGCACTCGGCGCTGGGCTGTGTTCAGGTACTGGGCTGAGGCGCTGGGCTCTGCTCAGGCGCTGGGCTCAGGCGCTGGGCTCAGGCGCTGGGCTCAGGCGCTGGGCTCTGCGCTGTGCGCAGGCGCTGGGCTCAGGTGCTGGGCTCTGTGCTCAGGCGCTGGGCTCTGCGCTCAGGCGCTGGGCTCTGCGCTCAGGCGCTGGGCTCTGTGCTCAGGCGCTGGGCTCTGCGCTCAGGCGCTGGGCTCTGCGCTGGGCTCTGTGCTCAGGCGCTGGGCTCTGCGCTCGGGCTCTGTGCTCAGGCGCTGGGCTCTGCGCTCAGGCGCTGGGCTCAGGCGTTGGGCTCTGGGCTCTGCGCTCAGGCGCTGGGCTCTGCGCTCGGGCTCTGGCGCTGGGCTCTGCACTCAGGCGCTGGGCTCTGCGCTCAGGCGCTGGGCTCAGGCGCTGGGCTCTGCGCTCAGGCGCTGGGCTCAGGCGCTGGGCTCTGCGCTCAGGCGGAGGAGGTCATCGCTGGAGCTCAGGGCCGATTTAGGGGAGTATGTTTTGGGAACTTCGGCCCTGAGCTCCAGCGGTGACCGTCCTCCGGCTGTCGCTGGCTGCTCGGCCGGCCTCTAGGCTTAGGCGAGTCCCCGGCTCGGCTGGCCTGTAGGCCCAAGCCAAGCCGGGGGCTCGCCTGAGCCTGGAGGCCGCCTAGCAGCCTGCTCGGCCGGAGGAGGTCACCGCTGGAGCTCAGGGCCGATTTAGGGGAGTATGTTTTGGGAACTTCGGCCCTGAGCTCCAGCGGTGACCGTCCTCCGGCTGTCGCTGGCTGCTCGGCCGGCCTCTAGGCTTAGGCGAGTCCCCGGCTCGGCTGGGCCTGTAGGCCCAAACTGAGCCGGGGGCTCGCCTGAGCCTGGAGGCCGGCCTAGCAGCCTGCTCGGCCGGCCTAGCAGCCTGCTCGGCCGGAGGAAGTCACCGCTGGAGCTCAGGGCCGATTTAGGGGAGTATGTTTTGGGAACTTCGGCCCTGAGCTCCAGCGGTGACCGTCCTCCGGCTGTCGCTGGCTGCTCAGCCGGCCTCTAGGCTTAGGCGAGTCCCTGGCTCGGCTGGGCCTGTAGGCCCAAACCAAGCCGGGGGCTCGCCTGAGCCTGGATGCCCGCCGAGTAGGCCGCGACAGCCGGAGGACGGTCACCGCTGGAGGATCAGGGCTTGCGGCGTTTAAACACACGGGTAGCAGGCGGCCGGCACGCGCAGCTACCTGTTTGTTTTAACGGCCACTTTCAAATGTCCGTCGCGCATGCGCAGACCGCTTTTGGCGACGGACACTTGAAGGCTTACTCTTTTATAGTATAGATTGGATTAAAACGGGAATATTTTTAACATTGAAGCCTATGGGATTTATTTGAATAAACCTGACGAATGAAACCACCGAACATCAGGGCATTTCACTGACATTCCTGAGCTGTTCGGTGTTCTCTGAATAGATTAACCATTGCTTCTCTATAGGGGATTTCACTGCCCTTGAACAGGCACCGTATGTGCAGGCAATTCGCCAACATTTGGCGAGTTACCTGCTCTCTGAATAGCCGAATGGCCCCGAAATGTCTCCATTCGCTGAAATTCAGTGTCCAGTTACATTTCGGCCACATTTCGGGTCTCTCTGAATAACCCCCTATATCTATCTCTCAATTTATCTATCTATATATTTATATCTATCTCTCTCCAACTCTATATATCCATCTCTATCTATATCTATCTTTGTATCCTGTACACCTTCACCACAGAAAGTAAAAGGTATTTTAAAAGTATTTTTAATCTATATCTAATCCTATAACCTCCGATCCAGGACCTGCACCTTACTTGCAATACCACAATACAAAAAGAAAGTGGCTCGATGCTCATTTTCCTACAGAGCACCGCAATTATGGAATAACCTCCCAGACATCATCAAATCTTCCCCCAGTCTAAAGTCACTCAAGAGCTCCCTATTAACATACCTCAATGCAGAATGCACCTGTAAACATGTAACATAATGACTATATACAGACAGCACCTGTAAACATGTAACATAGTGACTATATACAGACAGCACCTGTAAACCTTTAACACAGTGACTATATACACAATGCACCTGTAAACATGTAACATAGTGACTATATACAGACAGCACCTGTAAACATGTAACACAGTGACTATATACACAATGCACCTGTAAACATGTAACATAGTGACTATATACACAATGCACCTGTAAACATGTAACATAGTGACTATATACAGAATGCACCTGTAAACATGTAACATAGTGACTATATACAGACAGCACCTGTAAACATGTAACATACAGGGTAATTCAAAGAGATTCGAAAAGTCACCGCACGTTCGGTGACTTTTCATTCTCTTCAATTCGGTTCCTTTTGCCGATCCCATTTCGGTGACCCTGCGGTGTATTCAGCAAGCACCACAGGGTCCCCGAATTGCAGGGAAAAGCTGCCGCAAACCTGACGAAAACTAACCGCAAAACCCGGCGAATGCACGCCGAAAACCCGCAAAAACATCTGCATTAACCTGACGAAAACCACGGAAAAAGCCCGAGCTGGAGCCGATCACACACAGCCGAAGCAGCCGAGACCGCAGACGAGGGAAGTGAATAAATTATCAAAATAGTTTGTATGAATCTGTGAAAATGAAACGCTGTTTGCAAAGAAACTACTGAGCGAAAATGTCTGAAATTTACATATGAGGTCCAGGAAATGATAATAAAAAGGGCTGTTACAGAAAAAATAAGTAAACTTAAAAAAAAAAAAATATTTATTTTTTTAAAAAAGTCTTCAGAAAAATGCTTAAAATATCCTAAAAAATCTATAAATAAAGAGACTCTTTACTGCAGAATTTTATAATGAACGGTTTATTAGATATTGAATTAAAACTGGAATATTTTTAACATTGAAGCCTATGGGATTCTCCTGAATTAACTTGCCGAATTAAACCACCGAATGGCAGGGCATTAGGGGAACCTTTCACTGCTGGTTTGTGTTTTCTGAATAGCCGAAGCCGTGCTTTTTCATGGGGATTTCACTGCCCTCGAACAGGCACCGAACAGGCACCGTATGTTCAGGCAATTCGCTAGGATTTGGCGAATTGCCTGCTCTCTGGATAGCCGAATGGCCAGGAAATGATTTTCAGCGTTCGGTTACCTTTCTCAAGCAATTCGGATCTCTTTGGATAACCCTGATAGTGACTATATACAGAATGCACCTGTAAACATGTAACCTAATGACTATATACAGAATGCACCTGTAAACATGTAACATAGTGACTATATACAGAATGCACCTGTAAACATGTAACATAGTGACTATATACAGACAGCACCTGTAAACATGTAACATAGTGACTATATACAGACAGCACCTGTAAACATGTAACATAGTGACTATATACAGACAGCACCTGTAAACATGTAACACAGTGACTATATACAGAATGCACCTGTAAACATGTAACATAGTGACTATATACAGAATGCACCTGTAAACATGTAACATAGTGACTATATTACTTACATATTTATTTTCTGTGTTAATCTGTATATTTGTGTTTTTGTTCTTAATATCTTGCATTTATTGCTTTCTGTAACGACTGTAACATTTCAATGTTCTTGAACCCAGGACATACTTGAAAATGAGAGAAATCTCAAAAATCTCAATGTATCCTTCCTGCTAAAATACTTTGCAAAAAAATAAATAAATAAATCTAGTTCTATTGTCTAATAAAAATTTATGACTGGAAAAATAAATATTCGCCTTCTAATATGGAATTCATAATGTCTATTTTTTTTTCCCCCTGATGTGGTAACTAAGTGACGGAAATAATTATGGAGATTGAAAGTAGTTTTGAATTTGACCTCCTGTAACCTAACTGTTTTTCAGTAGGATACAAGACACACATCTGCTCCCAATAGAGAATGAAGGAAAAAAAGAGCGACCTGTAGGTTTTAAGCCCTGCAAAGCATAACCCGCCTGCTAAGGCAATACAAATCTGTTCAGTGAGAGCTATGATGTAATATGACAGTTGGGTAAAACAATATTTCCTTTTTAAACATAGCCGTTTCGGTGCAATTTTACACAATTTATTCATAGTCAATGCTGTGGTTTGTTTAACCCACCGCTGTTAAAACACAGCTCTATCTGTAATTCAAGCCAGCGAAGCATACCTTTCGAGGGAGGATATTTAAATTAAGAATCGCTTATTTTGATCCGTAAACATCGATTACGAAAACACAGCGGCTAAGCTATTTGCGAAGGCCTTCGAATGGGATAAAATCACCCGACAGAGGAAAACCAATCAGTAAATTTGCTTGTGCAACGTTTCAATGGTTTTTTTTTCTTGTAATTCATCCAAAGCATTCTTTTCTAATAATACAATTATTAATGCTATAGAAATTAACTTAGGGATGTGCATGGCTGAAAAATTTGTTTCGTTTAGTTCCGTTTCGTTACGTTTTTAAATAATTTTGTTTTCGGAATTTCGTAACTAATTTCGTTTCATGTTTAGTTTCGGATTGATTTGAAATTTCGAATCGCTTTCAAATTAGATAGTTGATATCGATCTAATAGTTCATTTCAAATACAATAGTTGATATTATTCAAATTTTTCTTTTATGATGATGACACAGTGTAAAACGAAATAAATTTGTTATATACCGTTTCGTTTCGAATTCGTATCATATCGATTCGTTATTCGGAAGTACTTCCGAAATACTAATTATCAAATTTCGGTCCAAATTATGAATTTTTCCGAAACGAATTCACATCTCTATTAATTATTCATGAAAGTAATATTTTCCTACCTACACTATCTTAAAATCTGTTTTACGTATTAGTATTGTACAGCGCTGCAGAATATGCTGGCGCTTTAGAAATAAAGAATAATAATAATAAAAAGTATTAGTAATATTTTTTGAAAAAAGTCCGACGATGGAAAGAAATGTCTGTATGATGTGATACTTTGTTGCAGTGGAGGTCTGTCCATAGGGGCAGTTGGAGCAGCACCCCTCCAGTCCCCTCTCCAAATAAATAAATACAGAAACATTGATTACGATGACACATCATTTAAACTATTCGCAAAGTTGTATGAACGAGGCAAAATCAACCGGCGATCAAAAAGATATTTGAAAATTTGCTTATGCAAAACTTGGAGTGGTATTTTGCAATTTATCCAAAACACACTTTTTTAATAATAAAATTATTAATGTTGTGGAAATTGTTTATTCAGTAAAGCAATATTTTCCTACCTACGGTATCTTAAAATCTGTTCTGTTTTTGTATCTGTGTTATATCTTGAAAAAAGTCTGGCGATGGAAAGAAATATCTGTATGATGTGATACTTTGCTGTGGTAGAGGTCTGTCCATAGAGGTAGTTGGGGCAGCACCCCGCCAATCCTCTCTCCAAATAATTGAATAACTAAATATATAAAAAATAACATTTTAATGAGTCAGGTTAGCTTCTACTATAGTTAAATATTTGGGGCTCTATTAAATTATTTGCGCAAACGTTAACGAGTGTGCAAAAACGCATTTACGCTATGGTAAAAACCCTTTGCGCTGAACGTCATATTACGACGTTCGCGCACAAAAGGCGCGTTAACGTCTAACGCGAGTGACCTTGCGCGAACCCTTTGCGAGCGCAATTTAGTGCGCGCATCCTGTACTTAACATTGTGAGCGCAAATGCGTTTGTGCGCTGGTGCGCGCATGGTATTACAATCTTAACGCAAAATTTAACAGACAACGTTTGCGCGCATAATTTTAACGTCTTTGAAAAGCTGGTGGTAACGGCAAATTGTAACAACCTGACTGTACCAAACTGCGGACTCACAACGGAGAACGTCGATGCGCAGGTTTTTTTTACTAGATCCATCAAAAATGACGGCCACTACCCTGTCTTCCGTCAGAACGTACGTCTGTTGTGCGCAGTCCTCACAAAAATGCGTTAGTCTGTGTTAAAAATTACATTGCACTCACTGATTTTTGCGCACATTTTTGCACGTCGGTTTCATGAGCGCAATTTCCCGACGGATGAAAAAATGCGCGAGGAATGTAATTCCAGCGGTGATTTTCGTGCATTAACGTTTAACGCTTTGCGCAAATTAAAAGTGCTGCGCGTGCGCTTTTGCGCGATGAATTTAATAGAACCCTTGGTTTTTAATGGTAGCTCAAAATTAAAAGCAAAATAAAAAATAACTTGAAAATACTGTGGGTTTGTATCCACATTTCTGATTAGTAGCAATGTGAAGAAGAGACAGTAACAGCAGAGCATGTCAAGATTTATGGCATGTTTTAAAGTCTGTCCTGTCTGAGGGCACTTTGCACATGCTCAGTGTGCCCCTTTAAGATCTTATTGAAGTCACCCATTCACTCCCTTTATGAGTGGTTAGTAGGGATGAGCCGAACACTCCCCGAGTTCGGTTCGAAGCCGAACCCGAACTTTCCAAATGTTCGGATCCGAACCCGAACTCGAACTCCATACAAGTCAATGGGGCTGAAAATTCGGTTTTTAGAGTGCCCTCCAAGAGGGCATATATGCAAGATATTTGCCATAAAAAGTGTATGGGGGTCTGGGTAGTGCCCTGGGGGACAGGAAACAAGGACAAAAAGTAAAAAAAAAAGTTTTTAAAGGGACAGTGAGTTTTCCATGAAATAAGGGTTAAAATAAAGATGAAAAATTCCTTCAAATATCGTGCCTAGGAGGTCCCCATAACCTGCCCGTGAAGTGGCTGATTTCTAGGATGTATAGAAATATGTAAAAACCAAAACATGACATTTCAAATGACTGTAAATGCTTTTCCTTTAATTTATCCATAAACAACTGCTTGGGGCGGCAGTCTGTATGAAAAGAGGAGACATTTTCGGACACGCAGAAAAAGTTTACGGATTTTTTGGCGGTGAAAAGCAGGAGAATGACTGGAGAATGGAAAATTCTAGACCAAATAGCCGATTTGGAAAGTGAGAAAAATGGGAGAATTTTTCTGGTTTGGCTATTTTGACCTAGAATTTTCTCTTCAGTCATTCTCCTGAGTTTCACCTTTCTCTGACTAACCCTGTCAGGGTTATTCAGAGAGCGGTGTAGAGCAGGAGAATGACTGGAGAATGGAAAATTCTAGGCCAAAATAGCCAAACCAGAAAAATTCTCCCATTTAGGCTAGGGTCAGACTAGCGCATTTTTAACGTGCGTTCTGGCGCACTTAATCACGGCCGCATTAGCAGCAAATGACGGGCAATGACAGCCAATATACGAAGTACGGTCGCACGAAAGTCCGGCTGCGCAACGCAAGTGGAAAATGAACGCATTTTTTCGAGAACGCAGAACCGCTAGTACGGATGTACAGAGTGCGCTGCGTCCACTAGCGGCGTGTGTGCGTGATTTGGAGACGTCAGACCCTGCTCATAACGTCCGTAATGGCCAACATAACGTCCAGACACCCAAAGTTTCCTGGTTTGGATCCGTAAAAAATCACGCAAAAAAATGCGCATCATATGACCGTTTTCACGCATTCCGTGAAAAAATAAGGCAATGCTTTCAGACGCACTTTTTAACGGTCGCTGTGAAAAATGCGTTAGTCTGACCCTAGCCTTATCTCACTTTCCAAATCAGCTATTTGGTCCAGATTGTTCTCTTTTCCTGCCATTCTCCTGGTTTTCACCTTTCTCTGAACAACCCTGAGAGAGAGGTGAAAGCCAGGAGAACTGGCAGGAGAAGAGAACAATCTAGACCAAATAGCCGATTTGGATAGTGAGATAAATGGGAGAATTTTTCTGGTTTGGCTATTTTGACCTAGAATTTTCACTTCTCCAGTTATTCTCCTGCTTTTCACCGCTCTTTGAATAACCCTGTGAATGTTTAATCCCGAGGTGAAAAATAACATTGCTTAAGGCTGGGGTCAGACGAGCGCAGTTATCACGTCCGTGTTGCCGCACATTTGTACGTCCGTGGCAGCATAGCATTCTGACCAATGGAGCCTCACACACGAAGTACGTCCGCACGGAAGTGCGGATGCATGGCGGACGCAGCAAATGGACGCAGGTTAGGCAAGAACGTAATACTGCTAGAACGGACGTGCGGAGTGCGCCACGTCCGCAACGTCCGTGTAGCTTTGTATGTGAGTGATGAAACGAGGTCAGATGGACTGCATTTATACGTCCTGCATTTTTGACGGACAGAATGTTTTTTCATTTTAATTTATTTTCCCTGCTACATCAGTCAAAAAATACGTCAGTGAAAAAAACGGACTGTTTGGCCACTACCTTGTTGTCAGTCAGTAAGTACGTCCGTACTGCACGGACGCACAGTCCGTACAAAATGCGCTCATCTGACCCTAGCCTTAGATGTTATTTTGAATTTTTTTCAAACACCAGTTAACCACTTGGCTGCTATGGACGCGCTGAGCGCGTCCAGCCAAGTGGTTCTCCTGTGCTATGGACACGCTGAGCGCGTCCATGCACAGGAGGCAGCAATCCGCCGGATTCCGGCGGATTGCTGCGCCCCCCGGTGCGGGCAGACATCTTGGATGTCAGCCCAGCACTCCGGGACCCCGGCGGAGCAATTAGATGTCATTGCGCCGGCACGATGACATCTAATTCAGGCGCCCCCCCGCATGTGCGGAGGAAGCGCCTGAAAGGGAGGGGGGAGGTCCTTCAGACCTCTCTCCCTCCCGATCGCCAGGGGGCAGAGGGTTAATCCAGGCACCGTTTGGAAGGGCACAGCCTGCCCTTCCAAACGGTGGCTGTGATTAACCCCTGGGGAGCCGGATCACGAATAGGTGCTGAAAAGCGCCGGATCGTGATCCTCTCCTGGAGCTGGCCGACATCTTGGATGTCGGCCAAGCCTCCAGGAACTCCCCCTGAGGACTGGCGTCATCGTGCATAGCACGATGACGCCAGTCCTGGAGTTAACCCCTAGCTGCCACCAATGGTGGAGATAGGGGGTTCATTGGAACCCCCTATCTCTCGATCCGTGGCAGCTAGGGGTTAATGTTTGATATCGTTGGATCGGCCAGAGCATGGCCTTTCCAAGGATACCAAACATGAGCATGAAATTTCTTTTTAAAAAAAAACATTTAAAAAAAAATCTAAAAAACAAAATAAACAATTTTTTTTTTGTTTTGTTAATGCAGCAATATTGTTCCCATTTCAATTATAATGTGAACAATGATGCTGCACTAACGATTTTTGTATGCAGTGCGTTTGTTAAAAAAAGCGAAATTTTCCCCAAAGTAAAATGTAACGAGACCCCATTTCTAATTTTTTTAACAAGCGCACCCCATACAAAATATAACCGCAAAGGATCGCATGTTAAAATGTGAAAAAAAACACTTTACACATAATAAATTATTGAAAATTCTAATTTTATAGCATGTTTGTTATAATATACAGACATGACATAACGTATACATATAATAATGACATATTATGAATCTGCCAAATCTGCCGGAAAGAACGATATATAATATGTCTGGGTCATATATCAAAACATGGCTACAAAACGCAGTTAAACATGATGAGCGAAAGCGGTAAAAATGACCTCAGCACAGAGGTGTGAAAAACCTCAGCAGCGAAAGGGTTAAATGCAGCATATTAGGATGTTTTAGGGAAATTAATTCTCAAATCTCAATCAGAAGCAGACACCACCCCACCCTCAGTATGGTGTACAATGTTTCAAATTGATTACTAGACTAAAAACACCTGGTGTTATGCCCGTTTGTGAACAGAGGTCATTTAGGCTGGGGTCAGACCAGCGCACTTTTAACGTGCGTTCTGGCGCACATAATTACGGCCGCACTAGCAGCAGATGATGGGCAATGACGGCCAATATACGATGTACGGCCGCACAAAAGTCCAGCCGTGCAACGCAAGTGGAATTTGAACGCATTTTTTTGACAACGCTGACCCGCTAGTACTGACGTACTGAGTGCGCAGCTGCGGCATAGCGGCGTGTTTGCGTGATTAGGAGATGTCAGACGCTGCTAATGTCCAGCCTACATAACGTCCAGACGCAAAAAGAGTTTTATTGACGATCCGTACAAAATCACGCCCGAAAATGCGCGTCGTCTGACCGTTTTTGCGCATTCCGTGAAAAAATACGTCAATGCGTTCGGACGCACTTTTTCACGTTCGCGGGGAAAAATGCTTTCGTCTGACCCTAGCCTTAGAGTTGATAATCTTTCCACGTACACATTAGTTTTTAATTCAATATCTAATAAACCGTTGCTTATAATATTCTGCAGTAAAGAGTCTCTTTATTTCTAGATTTTTTAGTATTTTTTTAAGCATTTTCTATACTTTTTTCAAAATTTCTTTTTTTTTTTCCAACTCGAGCCGAACACACCCAAAAAGTTCGAAATTCACGAACTTTCGAACTGCCAAAGTTCGGGTCGAACTCCGAACCGTCCGAACCCGAACAGCTCATCCCTAGTGGTTAGGCACAGACATACTTGATATAAAGCAGTGCTTGCTGACCAACCGAACGTTGGTGGATGGGGCATTACCCTACTATTAAAACATGATGAGAAAGGATTAGGAGACGGTGGACCAATACCAAGGGATAAAAGTGGAGTTGAAAGGGTAGTGGGAACCAAAGTCTGTAGTAGTCCCAGCGGTGATAGAAACACAACAGCATTGACCCCAAAAGTGGGAGAATGTCTTCAGAATATTCCAGCTGGGACATCCAAAATCTCTGTTCTCTAAGAAAAACATTCTAGGACCAGTGAAAATTATGTGCAGAACCCTCTGACCACTAGGAGTTCCAAGAATGAAAATACCAAACATTAATATGTATTTGGGCAGCCCTGTGTGTTTCTAAGTAGAGGAACATTACAAATTAACCTGTTTCTTTTTTAATATATTTTGGATGAGTCATATCTTTGTATCCATATTCCAAGTCTAAAGAAGTGCTAATGTTCAGTAAGTGGCTGTAATAGGCTGAAATACTAGGGGAGGGGCTAACATTAACGCGTCAGGCCCTTATAAATAACATCTCATTTGTTAATAATAATGGCTCAAGTCGAATGGGGGCCTAATTAATAGTTTATGAAAACTGGGACTGGACAGACAGATCCTTGAGCTACAACCATTATAATAACCTGAAGTTGTTATGGTGCCAGATTTTCCTTTTGAGGCTTTTTATTTTGGCGCAAATGTTTATATTTTATGTATTTTTCTTATGTGCACAAATGAGCATCAGTCTTGTCAGTAGTGTATGTTCATTAATGTTATTATACGTAGATGATATCGTTTTTTTTAAAAACTCCTACAAAATTATTCTCTTGATAATTTTTAATGTAATAATTAAGTTGCATTCCAGATGCTAATTAACATAATATTTGGGACTTTTTTTGCAACTTGCATGGACTGTCATTTTTTTTTAAAAGGATTCTAACTGATGAAACCTATGGCGAAAATGCATTTTTGTGATCCTTTTTAATCCATAATAATATATCCCTTTATATTGTTTTTAACCAGCTCAAGACTGTCTTTTAAAAAATTATTTTTAATTATTATATATCTTAAAATTGCTTGCTGCTTCACTTTTTATTCTAATCTCCACTAGGGATGAGCTGTTCAGTTCGATCGGTTCGGAGTTCGATTCGCACTTTGGCAGTTCGAAAGTTCGCGAACTTCGAACTTTTTGGGATGTTCGCCAAAAGTTCGAAGAAAAAATTTTTTAGGTTTGTTTTTTTAAAAAAAAATGCTTAAAAAATCTAAAAATAAAGAGACTGTTTACTGCAGAATATTATAAGCAATGGTTTATTAGATATTGAATTAAAACAGGAATATTTTTAACATTGAAGCCTATGGGATAAAACATTCTTGTTGCTAAACCATCAGGCAGACGAGGCCCTCTAAGTCAGGCACTGTAGAGGGCAGCCTGCCGGAGCCTCCCTCCCAAGGACCCCTTGAGGAGCATGCGGGTGCAAGATTACAGAGCTGTGACTGTGTGGGCTAGCCAGCCGGCAGACCCCCCTTCCGCTTCCACTTTTCAAACATTCAAGCGTACTGTTTTTTTTTTCTTCACCTCCTTCCTCTGCAGTGTCAGCTTTTTCCGGCAGCTGCTCTGCTCTCTGATCGGCTCCTGCTCGGGTTTCTCCGATGTCTTCGGCGGGGTTAATCCAGATGTTTTTGCGGGTTTCGGTGTGCGTTCGCCCTCGTTTTGAAGTGAGTTTTTGGTGGGTTTGCGGCGGCTTTTCCCTGCATTACGACGGCCCAGTGGTGCTTGCTGAACACATCGCAGGGTCGCCAAAAGGGGATCGCCAAATCGCACCAAATTGAAGAGAACAAAAAGTCACTGAACGTGCGGTGACTTTTCGATTCTCTTTGAATAACCCTGTAGGTATTAATTATAAATGAAAAATAAAGAGTGAAGAGCTACTTGCCACAAAAGTTCTGTAGCCTTTTCGCACAACTAATGCAGCTCTGGCTAGACCAGGAAATAGCTCAACCAATCAGGATCCACGGATATGAAAGATTGTAACAAGTCATTAAGCCCTGCATAACAGATGGCAATTGTTGTTTTCGAAATATACTAATCTCAAACACAAAATTAAAATAATGCACAGTATATAATGAAAATACATTTGCATTTACTCTACTTGCTAACCTTAACCTCGTGCCCTTAAGGTGATATCAACAGTTGTCATTAAGCAGTTATTAAAGTTTTTTGCGTGCTTTAATATTTATTTTTGTCTCCATAAGGAAGCTAGAAGCCATCTGGGCAAACAAAATTATAGTACAAGCGCACATTTAAAAAAAAAAAAAAAATCTAATAAACAATCCAAATGTGTTGTCAAGAGAAGTAAATACGGCAATACCCCAGGGTGAAACCAGTATCGGAAAACAGAAGTAAAAAACACCTGACATGTCTTAACTAAAGATTACGTTTTCCAACAAATGTATTTTTAGATTCTTCGAGTTAACCCTCAAGCAAAAAAAAACCAAAAAAAAACTAGAGTAGAGGGATTTAGTCTTTATCCATAAAGCAGACCTACACCTGCCCTCACTATTCATCTGTGAGAAATGACATGTGGGAACCAAGCTCCCACCTTCTCAAGAGAGCCCTACCACCAGTACATTCAGGAGAGTTTAACTCATTGGTTATGCGCACCTCTAGAATTCTGAATAATGTACATGCGGAGTCATTAATCAAACCCAAGAGTCAGAAACAATGTTCCTCTGACTCCTTCCCTCTTCAGGGTTGCTTATATTTGCATGTATTTAGTGGACAGATCAACTCCTTCACTACCAAAGCCTTACTTTTTTTTTTGAGAAAGTATTTTACCAGGAAGGACACATTGAGATTTCACTAGTTTTCAAGTATGTCCTGGGTGACGAGTATGTACCGTTAGGTGTCTTGCCAAGGACACTTACTGGAGAGGTGCTCGTCGGGATTCAAAACTATCAGGGTTATTCAAAGAGATCCGAATTGTGGCCGAAAGGAAACCGAACAGTGAAATTCAGCGTACGGTTACCTTTCCTGGCCATTTGGCTATCCAGAGAGCAGGCAATTTGCCAAATCCTGGCGAATTCCCTGCACATACGGTGACTGTTCGGTGCCTGTTCGAGGGCAGTGAAATCCCCATAGAGAAGCAATGCCTCATCTACTCAGAGAACAAAAACCAGCAGTGAAAAGTTGCTGAAATGCCCTGCTGTTCGGTGGTTTCATTCGGCAGGTTTATTCAGGAGAATCCCATAGGCTTCAATGTTAAAAATATTCCCGTTTTAACTCAATATCTAATAAACCGTTTACTATTATATTCTGCAGTAAAGAGTCTCTTTATTTATAGATTTTTTTGGATCTTTTAGGCATTTTTCTGGATTTGTTTACGAATTTTTTTTTCCGTTTTTTTTTTTTTAATCCGTTTTTCTTTTTTCTGTAACAGCCCTTTTTATTATCATTCATTGGATCTTACATGTAAATTTCAGACATTTTCGCTCAGTAGTTCTTTGCAAACAGCGTTTCACTTTTCAAACATTCAAGCGAACTGGTTTTTTTTTAACTCCATTCGTCTGCGGTGTTGGAGTTTTCCGGCGGCTGCTCTGCGCTGTGATCAGCTCCTGCTTGGGTTTCTCCGGCGTGTTCTGCGGGGTTAATCCAGATGTTTTTGCGGGTTTCGGTGTGAGTTCGTCTGGGTTTTGTGGTGAGTGTCCGGCAGGTTTGCGGCGGCTTTTCCCTGCACTACGACGGGCTTGTGGTGCTTGCTGAATACACCACAGGGTTGCCGAAATGGGATCGCCAAATCGCACTGAATTGAAGAGAACGAAAAGTCACCGAATGTGCGGTGACTTTTCGATTCTCCTTGAATAACCCTGTGTGTCTCCACGGTTATAGAGCAGTGATGTTACCTCTACTCCACCCAGCCGGTACTTCTTGATATATTGTGTAAATATTAAGTTTGCTTTTATGCAAAGAGCAATATTGACTTACATATATATTTATTTCTTTGGTGGAATATATTTGTATATATATACACAACCAAGAACCCCACACTCTGACACATCAAGGAATCTACAACTCGATTGCAGGATTCAGACCTTGAAATTTAACAGTCCAGCATTAATCTACCACTCCAAGATTTGTTACTAAAAGTTAAAAATTTTATTAATCGATCACCGACGTTTGAGTTCCTCCGAACTTTTGTCAAGATAGAAGTTCGAAGGAACTTGATAAAAGTTCGGAGGAACTGACACGCCGGTGATTGATTAATAAAATTTGAAACTTTAGTAACAAATCTCGGAATGGGCAGATCTAGTCTGCCACATGGTTTGTACTTTCTCTAAGGAGAAAACTACCAGCAGCCTTCTGCTTCTTCCAGCCCTACCCAACTGGCAGTGCCAATTATCCGAGAGAGTTGAATAGCAGAATTGCCTGTCTGCACTTTTCCACACAGTGAGTAAATAAATGATGAATCATATGCTGCATTATTATACTGTAGTGGTGCTGCTCGGCAGTGTGCGGATTCATATGCTGCATTATTATACTGTAGTGGTGCTGCTCGGCAGTGTGCGGATTCATATGCTGCATTATTATACTGTAGAGGTGCTGCCCGGCAGTGTGAGGATTCATATGCTGCACTATTATACTGTAGAGGTGCTGCCCGGCAGTGTGAGGAGTCATATCAGGGACGTGCGGTCAGGGGCGGCAGGTGAGGCAGTGTCTCAACTGCCATTAAGGGCAAACTCACCTGCTCCTCGTTCCCCTGCCGTCAGCTCCGTCCGTCCTCTGTGTGCACCACACATTCTTTTTTTTCCCCCTTCAACAGCCTGAGCCTCAGAGGCACTGGGAGAGCAATGAAATAGCTTGGACCAATAGGAAAGCGCTATTGGCCCAAGTCATTCAAAAAACTCCTGCATGGGAGGCAGGCCTCCCATGCATTGATTGGCATAGGACAGTCATGTGTCCTGTCTCGCACAATCAGTGGGTGCAGGGCTGTGCTTGAGGTGTGGCCTCAGTGTCACACTAGGCTGCCTGAGGATGACAGAGATCCTGGGGAGCACCGACAGCGGCCAGATCCTGGGGAGCACTGAACCTGAACCTTTGTAACCTGTGTATATCTGGCTCTAACACTAGCCAGTGCCTTACCAAGCACTGACCTCACCGCACGTCACTGATTCATATGCTGCATTAATTATAAGGTAGAGGTGCTGCTCGGCAGTGTGCGGATTCATATGCTGCCTTATTATACTGTAGAGAGGTGCAGCCCGGCAGTGTGCAGATCCATATGCTGCATTAATTATAAGGTAGAGTAGAGGTGCTGCCAGGCAGTGTGAGGATTCATATGCTGCATTATTATACTGTAGAGGTGCTGCCCGGCAGTGTGAGGATTCATATGCTGCATTAATTATACTGTAGAGGTGCTGCCCGGCAGTGTGCGGAATCATATGCTGCATTATTATACTGTAGAGGTGTTGCCCGGTGAAAAATTCTATTTTTCATTATAATTACCATAAACCTTTTCCAAGTTTCTTCTTATATATCAAAACCAAAGTAAGAGCTGCGCTACGCCATGGCGGAGACCCCCAAAAAGAATCAATCAGAAAACTGTATTGGTCTTTCTCAGAAGTCTGGCTTTCCTCGTTAAGCCAGATCTATTTATTAAAATTCAAAGAATTTATAGCCAATCAGTGTACAGATAAATTACAACATCAAAGTTTAGCCACTCAGTTAACTTACTACCATATATGGTTCACAAGAAATCCTTTTCCCATATTCCCGCTTCTGCGCACATTTTCCTGCACTGAACATAACAGGAAATCGGCCACATCTCATATCCTATAGAAGGAACAACGGTCTATGCAGTATTGAAACTAACAGAAATGGAGGGGGGAATTTCACAGCCCATTTTATAAGAACCGGCTTTTTAAGACAAAATATTTATTATATTTACAGGAAATTAAAATCTAACAATTCTTTCCTTTGATCACATATCACCTGTGATCATCTAAAAGATAAACCAAACTTAGGCAATTAAACTAATTAAACCTGGGCTACAGTGTCCTTGCCTAAGACCTTTAGATCATTCTAGATGCTCAGAGGGGAAGAAAAAAATTCTGGTATTTACTCCTAAAATACCTCAATTCCTTTATAATGTACAAAAGGGATTCCCTAAGGAGGCCCTTTATGAGCATAAAATACACTTATCTATCTAGATTCACTCTTCCAGCGAACCACTTGGAGCGTAGGCAAAAATACCTAATCTAGACATTAAATAACTATTTATTCCCATTTCCCAAAATATAATTCACCGAACAAGAAAAGTATAATAACTTGAATGTAAAAGTTCATTTATCTAATAAATCAACATGAGTCAGATCTATATCTGTGTGTTTTCCTATGTTCAGCTTCACTCCACAAAACGTATACACACCTGCATTCATACACACACTCAAGAAATACATTCTCATTTTCACAAATCCAACCTTTCTCACACTTATCTAGGGGATTAAATAAAAAATAAAAATAATATTCCATAATCTAATACCGTAGTCCACAGTGCGAGATCAGGGTGTGATCTTTTTTTTCAACATCCCAGCTTGAGACGCATAATCATTGAATGTCATCAGAGCTCCCACCATAGGGACTCCTGAACAAGCTGTCTCTTTGCGCTGGTTGCTTATTACCTGTGACCTTTGACCTTGACACAAAATGTCCATGATTCGTTTCATATGCAGTCATTGCGACTGTCAGGTTTCTTGATGATGTGATATGGTTTTAGCAACAATAAAGAAAAGAAAAAAGAAAAGAAAATATGGTATACCCCGCTAATCATATACATCCATTCATTCATTGTCACTCTCAAATGCACGAAAACAATAAAAATGTTAATTTACACAAGAAGAGACACAGATAATAAATTTTAAAATTTCCCCGCAAAGCCTATCGGCCTCACGCAACGAGAAAAAAATTATACTACTTCTGACTCATTGTTAGAGAAAAATATATATACGTAACTTTGGCTCAAAAGGGAAATAGCCGAAGTGCATATTCCACCCATTTTAAATATCAAAAAAAATATTTAATTACTATCCTATTCAGTCTTGTTCGGTGTTTTGAAACAAACCTGGTGTTTAGAAAACACACCAATCCTCAAATGAAATAAAAAAAATAAAAACAGCATTAATTTTACCGAATCAGAACTTTCCATTTACCACTATATATGTCATGAAACGTATTTATGCAAATGTATTAAATTATATGTTCCTAAATACATTAATTAACTCTAATTTTAATTGGATGTGATCTTCAATAATCCTAAATGTGTCAGGGAATTTTGAACAGTTTTGATTGTAACCAAACAACAAAAATAATAAAATATAAAATAATAAAAGAAACAAAATAATTATCACTTAGACGACAACAACAACACAAAGATAATCCATCAGCATATAAAAATACATTATCTTCTTTCTTTGTCTTCTGTCTTATTGGTTGAAAATAACAGTTTTGTAAAATTGACATGTCTTAAGTTTTATTTCCAAATCAATGATCTTCTTTAATCGCCTGATTTATTGATGAGTTATCGATAAACTAGAATGTTTTATTGCCTGGTGTCTGATAATTCCTTATTATCCGGTTGATGTAACATTGCAATGTGAAATGATAATGTGTTTGAGTAAATTTCCTTCAATTCCAACAGCTTTATCAATATTGGTATCACATAATCTTCCATCTAGCTTGAACAAAGTTGGCATGCATGGGTAATTTTCACCTAAAGTAAAAACTTGGGAAAAAAATGTATTATTAACCTGTCAAAAACTTTAAAATTCATATGGTTAAAATACTTTTAAAATGGAGAAAAAAATGCAACACATTTTTGGACACAAAGAAATAGGAGTGGTCATGAGAGAGAGAAAATGGAAGAGCTGGGAGAAAAATGTGAAAACTGTTTTTTTTTTTTTTTTTTTTTTTTTGCAACGGTCACCAATTTTCTCAAAATGCTCTTCAATTCAAATAAAAAATAAAATAACAAAAATATCATGAACTGGGAAAGAAAGTATAGAAGGGCATGTTAAAAACTTGACGCGTTAATTAGCACAAAGTTCTCAGAGGAAACTCAGAGAAAAAGATTCTTAATAAACATCTAAAACTACAATCATTATTAAGGATATTGGTTAAAAACAAACATTCAAACGTGAGGTGTTTGTGCAGCTATTTTACAACCTGTTTTATTCCCTCCAAGAAAAATTCAATGGGGGTACAGTCATACTAGACATCTGGCTACCACTGCAGAAAAAGAAAACAATCAAACAATACTCAAGATACCAAACTACAACCTTCCATCTCCCTTAGTCAACTAAAATAAAACCAAAAAAACCCACCTTCTCTCATTTGAAATCTGCCTAAATTCCTTTGTACATCGCTACTAAACCTGTAGGCGCTTTCCTTTAAACTTTCACTCAAATCCTTCAGCTTTATATCACTTCATCCTCTTAGATTCCAAACAACTAAACATGAACCTACATATATATTCCATTATACAAGTTACAAAACTGTAAATGATCTCAGTCAGCCATTTTGGCAAAACATATAACCTATATTAAGGTGTGGTCAATCCCTTAGTGCTGGACTCAAACAAAGACCAGAGGAAAATAACCGACCACGCCTCTTTTGGGAAAATGTATAACTTATATTTAAGGCAGATTGAGCCCATCACCTTGATACACTAATTTTTTTATATATCATACATCAACTTATAACATAACATTCACGTGTAACCTGCCTTGTCAGAGTATTGACTTTCTATGTTCATCTTTCAAACATAAGCTAAGAACAAAAAAAAGCAGTAATTTTTGAAATTTACTGTAAAAGTAAAGCCCTATTGTCTCCATTTCCTGTGCCTTTTTATTTATTTTTACACGAGGCAAGGCAGTAATGACACAGAAACAAAGCAACCTGGTTTAAGAGAAGCAGTCCCTATACATAAATTACATATAAAAAACATAATATCAAAACTACGAAATACAAAACATCAAAGATAAACACATACATTAATAGTTAGTAAAGACAAACATTTAAATAAACAGACGCAATCAATGGCAAGAAACAAAATAAAAAATAAAACAAAAACAAACATGCAATCTGAAAGAAAAAACAGTTAGCAAATCCTTTAGAATCAGCGCGCAAACACATGCAGCAAAAAATAAACAAAAAATGGCAGCAGCGCGCAAGAAAATAAAAATAAAAAATAAGAGGAAAAAGAAAAAACTGTCTCTCAATGGGAGATAAAATCAGTTGATATATAAGAAGAAATCAAAATCTAATCAGTTAAAATAAAATTATCACAATTACAAGATATGGACGACCCAGAAACACCAGAATTGAAGTACAAGATAGACACAGAACGGAGACAATACAACTAGAAACATCTCTTTCCTTTTTTTATGAGTTCAATTTCCAGCATATACAAATACTCAGCACACCGGGCGAGTTCAAACACACGTGAGGTCCTCAAACGATTTTTCCTTTACTACAATACATAAAATGACAAAAACAAACCAAGACAAAGAGTCCAACCTTGCACCAAAAAAAAATCCAAAAAAAAAAATCAACAAGCTCTGAACCATAGCTTTAACGTCAAGGAAAATAAACAAAAACCAAGCCTGGAGGCAAGTTCGCAAAATCTGAACAAGCAAATGTAAGGATACATTCAAATGTAAAGATACACTTAAATGTAAGGATACATCCGAATGGCAAATTCCACTTCAGACAACAACTGAAAAATTCTATTTTTCATTATAATTACCATAAACCTTTTCCAAGTTTCTTCTTATATATCAAAACCAAAGTAAGAGCTGCGCTACGCCATGGCGGAGACCCCCAAAAAGAATCAATCACAAAACTGTATTGGTCTTTCTAAGAAGACTGGCTTTCCTCGTTAAGCCAGATCTATTTGGCTATAAATTCTTTGAATTTTAATAATCAGTGTACAGATAAATTACAACATCAAAGTTTAGCCACTCAGTTAACTTACTACCATATATGGTTCACAAGAAATCCTTTTCCCATATTCCCGCTTCTGCGCACATTTTCCTGCACTGAACATAACAGGAAATCGGCCACAGCTCATATCCTATAGAAGGAACAACGGTCTATGCAGTATTGAAACTAACAGAAATGGAGGGGGGGAATTTCACAGCCCATTTTATAAGAACCGGCTTTTTAAGACAAAATATTTATTATATTTACAGGAAATTAAAATCTAACACCCGGCATTGTGCGGATTCATATGCTGCATTATTATACTGCAGAGAGGTGCTGCCCGGCAGTGTGCAGATCCATATGCTGCATTAATTATACTGTAGAGGTGATGCCCGGCAGTGTGCAGATCCATATGCTGCATTAATTATACTGTAGAGGTGCTGCCCGGCAGTGTGCGGATTCATATGCTGCATTATTATATTGTAGAGGTGCTGCCCGGCAGTGTGCGGAATCATATGCTGCATTATTATACTGTAGAGGTGCTGCCCGGCAGTGTGTGGAATCAAATGCTGCATTAATTATACTGCAGAGAGGTGCTGCCCGGCAGTGTGTGGAATCATATGCTGCATTATTATACTGTAGAGGTGTTGCCCGGCAGTGTGCGGAATCATATGCTGCATTATTATACTGTAGAGGTGTTGCCCGGCAGTGTGCGGAATCATATGCTGCATTATTATACTGTAGAGGTGCTGCCCGGCAGTGTGTGGAATCAAATGCTGCATTAATTATACTGCAGAGAGGTGCTGCCCGGCAGTGTGTGGAATCATATGCTGCATTTTATACTGTAGAGGTGTTGCCCGCAGTGTGCGGATTCATATGCTGCATTATTATATTGTAGAGGTGCTGCCCGGCAGTGTGCGGATTCATATGCTGCATTATTATACTGTAGAGGTGTTGCCCGGCAGTGTGCGGAATCATATGCTGCATTATTATACTGTAGAGGTGCTGCCCGGCAGTGTGTGGAATCATATGCTGCATTGAAACCTATGGATTAAAAAGCCATGTTGCTTTAAAAAAAAATAAGAAACCTAAAATTTCACTCAAAAAATGCTTAAAAAATCTTAGAAGAATAAATAAGTAAAGGAACTTTCATTCTATTGGTAGTAAATGTACTTCCCATTCTTAAATAAGCAATAAAAAACCAAATAACTCATTAAAAAACGAAAAAACCAAACTGAACCGAATCACCGAATCGCCGAAATGATCCAAATGCCAAAATGACCCGAATCGCAGAATCAATCTGAAATTTTGAATTGACCCGAAACTTTGCGTGGTCGACATTTCGGATTCGGGATGCCCTCGGAAGCACGAAAATGGTAAATTTCATCCGAAAATCAATTCGTACGAAACGAATTGCACATCCCTATCAGACAGGTCACCCTGTCCGGTACCCGGCACGTAAATACTAAAGGTGCTCTAACATTTCTTGTTCTTCATACATGCAGTAGGGCGGAATCTAATGTTCAGGACATCCAAAGTTCCCGATATAAAAAGACACATGAACCTTTCAATCTAGAATCAATATATATTTCTGGACAAATTAAAGAGGTGAACTGCTTATAATCCCTCTAGAAATCTAAAAGTTATCATTTAAATTTCAAGTCAGCATTTTCTTAAAAAATATATACATTTATTGTTAAAATACGATGAATCATAAATAAGAATTCTGTTAGTCTACCCAACAGTTACAAAAAAACAGTTTAGCTGCAAATGAGGACTTTAATGAGTAAATCTGGGTATAATTCATCCGTCAGGAAAATAGTTCTCTTTCCAGTTGCCTTGTCAAGGAATCTGTTTAAGAAAATGTGGCACTAGAATCACAGCTCTCCAAAATACTGACATAAAGCACACAAGCTGCGAATATTCCATATTTATTATCTTATGACAAATTCATCAAAAACCTATGGTGAGTGATAGTGATAGAGGGAAACTATTAAACCCCCTTTTAGTTCACACATTTCTCTCATTTAGTCATAAGGCTAATTCACGTTCATTAAACATGACAGTTCATCTTGGGAAGTCAGAGCTGTCAAGGTCAAAGGGACATATATCTTCGTACACAATTTGCTGGTATTTGTTTAATGACTCACGTGTCACCCCCACCAGTTTAATAATCGTAATATCTATAACAACTAATTAGGTAATATGCTGGAAATTTTTCTTATGACCAAGACATGACAAATTAGTTTGAAACAGCAAATGGCCATCCAAAGGCTTCCTTTTCGAAAAAGTTTACACTCCAAGACAATCTAAGAATGGCACATATTTTTGCTTTGTAGGATTTTATAATGTCTTCTCTCTCCCTAATGAATGTACATTATATATATATAAAAAGCATTTTTATTATTATTGTTAATATATTATTATATAATTATTATTATTTAATATATTATATATATATTTATATATAGTTTAGATTATTATTTTTTGTAATTATATTACATAATTATTTATAGATTAGGTTATTATTATATAACTATTTCATAGAAATATTTTATTATATAATTATTTATATTATACATATTTTAGTTAATCGTAACATTAATAATAAGCTCATTGTATAATTATATAAAGTCTAGATTATTATTATTATTATTAATGTATTATTATTGTGTAGAAATATTTTATTACATTTGTATATTATATATAGATTATATAATTCAAAAAAAAATACATTTATAATAACCACAGCCTCAATATAAATATTTATATAATAAAATAATTCTACAAAATAATAACGCCTTAATAATTATACATATTTCAGATTATTAGTAAGGTATCATTATTTTGTAGAATTAGTAGTATTATATATTTAGATTTTATACAGTTAAGATTATTATACATTTTATTACCATTTTTATAGTTATATAATTATATAATATGGTTTAGATTATTTAAATTATTATTTTGTAATTTTTTATATTTTATATATTTTTTATTTAAAATTTATGATCATTTTTATACTTACAGGATTATTCAAAGATAATCGAAAAGTTACCGCACGTTCGGTGACTTTTCGTTTTCTTCAATTCGGTGCGATTTGGCGATCCCATTTCAGTGACCCTGCGGTGTATTCAGCAAGCACCACAGGGCCGTCGTAGTGCAGGAAAAAGCTGCCACAAACCCGCCGAACACTCACCGCAAAACCCGGCGAACGCACACCGAAACCCGCAAAAACATCTGGATTAAGCCCGCCGAACACGCCGGACAAACCCGAGCAAGAGCCGATCACAGCGCAGAGCAGCTGCGGGAAACCCGACACCGCAGACGAATGGAGTGAAAATAATAAACAAACAGTTCGCTTGAATGTTTGAAAAGTGAATCGCTGTTTGCAAAGAAACTACAGAACGAAAATGTCTGAAATTTACATATAAGATCCAATGAATGATAATAAAAAGGGCCGTTACAGAAAAAAGAAGAAAAGATATAAAAAATAAACGTAAAAAAAAATTCGCTAAAATTTTTTATAAATAAAGAGACTCTTTACTGCAGAATATTATAATCAACGGTTTATTAGATATTGAATTAAAACGGGAATATTTTTAACATTGAAGCCTATGGGATTCGCCTGAATAAATCTGCCAAATGAATCCACCGAACAGCAGGGCAATTCGGCAACTTTTCACTGCTGTTTTTTGTTCTCTGAATAGACGAAGCATTGCTTCTCTATGGGGATTTCACTGCCCTCGAACAGGCACCGAACAGGCACCGAATGTGCAGGGAATTCGCCACCTGCTCTCTGAATAGCCGAATGACCAGGAAAGGTAAGCGTATGCTGAATTTCACTGTTCGGTTACCTTTCGCCAGCAATTCGGATCTCTTTGGATAACCCTGTAAGTTTTTCAGTCGCCTCTTACCATTTTCCTTCTAAACCATTTTTATTCCAGCAACACAATATGTTTTTATATA
This sequence comes from Leptobrachium leishanense, assembly GCA_009667805.1. NCBI lineage: Eukaryota > Metazoa > Chordata > Amphibia > Anura > Megophryidae > Leptobrachium > Leptobrachium leishanense. The sequence continues at coordinate 15,477,866 of CM019066.1, forward strand.
CCATAAGTACAATCCAAAGGGTTAACTTTAGTGAGTAGGGTTAACTCGCCCTCTTCTGGAGTTGGGTGACAGGTGTCATAATAAAGCAGGCTAGCAAAATGATCATGTAATGGGGATGGAAGGGCTGGATAGGTTTCCTAGGGAAATACGTGTTTATTTGAGAATGGTCTTACGAGATTTAGAGAACCAATTTGTGCCGCATTATCCGCTATGTCTAAGACGTCTGACATGCCACGGGCATTACTAATTGAATTCTTCAAGTTAGACATCATAAAATTTGAACATCTTCAGAAATAGCAAAAATACTTTATGAGAGAAAACAAAATGACTGTTATCTCCCTCTATTAACCCATACCGTTAATGGCTGAAAGTATAATTAATTATAATGAAAAATGTTCAAGACTTTCATGAAGAATAAGGATGAGACTTAAAGGAAGACATTCAGGGTTTTTCATAGAGAGACAAATTGGCCACAAAATTGCACCAAACAGTGAATTTCCCTGTACGGTGGAATTTCGTGGCCATTCGACTATTCAGAAAGCAGGCAGTTTGCCAAATTTTGGCCAATTGCCAGCGAAATACAGTGCCTGTTCGGCGGCAGTGAAATCCTTATAGAGAAGCAATGGCGGCTTCCTACTTACGGGAGCCGTCTCTAGCCTGACATGCCTTGACATTAACATTCATGGCTAGACCCAATGGCGTCGCTAGGGTTGGTGTCACCCGGTGCGGTAACTTATGGTGTCACCTCCCCCCGAGTTTTACGGGGGGGTTTTTTTTAACTACTTTTACGCATAAATCAGTACTCCCATATAACACTGAATGCTTATACACGGCGCACATTACTGTGAGGTTTATTGCTGTGGAGCGCTCTCATATGCTCACCCGCAAATTTTGACGAACTGCCAGGAAATACGGTGCCTGTTCGAAGGCAGTGAAAGTCCCCATAGAGAAGTAATCTGTTCAGAGACACCGAACAGCAAAGAAATGTTCTCATGTCCGGTGTTTTCATTTGGCAGGTTTATTCAGGGCGAACGAACACCATAGGTTTCAATGTTAAAATATTCCTGTTTTTATCCAATATCTAATAAACCGTTTATTCCTTTAATCCATAGTAAAAAATCTCTATATTTATAGTTTGTTTTTTTTTTAATCTTTTAGGCATTTTTCAAAAAAAACAATTCCAATTTTTTTTTCTAATAGCGGTCTTTCTTTTTTTGTAACAGCCCTTTTTATTATCATTCAAAGGAACTTATATGTAAATTCCAGACATTTTTGTTCAGTAGTTCTTTTTAAAACAGCAGCGATGGGTTTGCGGCAGCATTAGGGGCTGATTCCCTGCACTTCAGGGACCCTGCGGTGAATTCACCGGGGAAATTTGATTCCTCAAAGTGCGGGGACCAACAGACCACTGAAATGTCTGCGTCATTTCGGTGCTCTGTGAATATTCTCTTTGTGGTGGTTTTGTTGCTGCCCCCTGGAAAGTGCCAGCCTAGGCCTTGCCTACCCAGGACATATGGAAAATGAGAGAATTCTCAATGTATCCTTCCTGGTAAAATATCTTTGTGTAAAAAAAAATTAGAATTTTTTTTAGGGTGTCATCCTAGGGGTGGTGTACCTGGTGTGGGCCGCACCCGCCGCCCCCCCCCCTTGCGACGCCACTGGCTAGACCTGAGACCTGTGTGTTTATGCTGCCTGATTTGTTGTGCTTCCATTCCTCTACCTAACCTGTATTAGTTTACCCGCTCCTTGTGAATGAACCCACCTGCTTTCTTAAATCCGCAACCTGTCTAACAGATTTGAGACCTCAGCCTTGGGTTCTGCCTGCACCCCTGCACCAAGAATATGCCCTGCTGTTCAGTGGTTTCATTCAGCAGATTTATTCAGGAGAATCCCATAGGCTTCAATGTCAAAAATATTCCCGTTTTTATCCAATATCGAATAAACCGTTTATTCTTTCAATCTGCAGCAAAAAGTCTCATTAATTTTATTTTTTTTAAAAATTTGGTATTTTTATGGATCTTTTTGCAAACCTTTTTTTTCCGATATTTTCTTTTAATAACGGTTTTTCTTTTTTTCTGTATGGACCTTTTTATTATTATTCATAGGACCTCATATGTAAATTCCAGACATTTTCGTCCAGTAGTGTTTTTGCATACAGCATTTTCGAATTTGACAGTTTCAAACTTTTTTTTTTTACCCGTCCGGCGACTTGTCGGCTTTTTTCTGAAGCTCGGCGGCACTGTGTTCGGCGGCTCGTCGGCTGCATTTGGCAACTGTCCCGGCGGGTTTGCGGCGGCTCTTTGGTGGGTTGGTTGCGGCTACCTTTTTCGCTGGATTTTCAGCAATTTTGCAGCGGATTTTCGGGTCAGTTCCCTGCACTTCAGAGACCCTGCGGTGAATGCAGAATTCACTGCAGGGTTGGGGAATTTTCCCCGAAGTACGGGGAAGGAGAGAGCACTGAAATGTCGGTGAATAACCCCTATTCATCATACAATTTATTTTCGTGACGTTGCATTTTGTTGGCATACAATGGATGAAGAACTCTTAGAAATTATATCCAGGCTTTACAGTGTCATTTATTCCTCCCCCTTCTCCGCTGTCCTCCCAGTCCCCCCAATCTAGAGAAATCACTGGGTAATGAGGAGGAGGTTCCTCCACTCCATCCAGCGGCACCAACAGTCGGGATTTTTTAATTTCCCGGCTGCTGGTGGCAAGATCAGTCACTAGTGATGTCGGCACGCAGTAAGTATGTCGATGTCATCCTCTCTGAGACCAATCACGGTAGTGAATGCTGTCAGAGGAGCAGCTGACGGGTCGGAACTGCGCATGCGCGCAGCTCCGATCCATTGTTCTGTGCCGGCGCTACGGAACTTGCATACATAAAGTGCTCAAGTCCCGTTGCGGTGCGCAATTTGCGGTCTCTACGCTACGTGAGTAAAATCACCCAAAATAAAAAAAATAAAAAGAATAATCGGGTAGAGGCTGCCAGCCGAAACTGCGCAATGGTTTAAAGGCAAAAAAGAGAGGGAACAGTATTTTTAAGAAAGTATCCCTTTAACTCTTGAGAGGCAGAGCCTTTTGTTTTTGCAGCAATATTTTCGACATGTTTGTGCAATACTGCCCTATGTGCTTGTGTTTTAAGGTTTTATGTAGAATACAGTTGGTTACGACTTCTAAGTAAGTGTCGCTCCCTCATGTTTGGCGTGGGGAGCTTTGCGCAGGGTTTAGGTAGGTTTTTTTGTACATCTGTCTGAAATCTGATTCCACCACTCAAGTATCTGTGTGCGTTGCTGCCTTGTAGAAGTTAGAAGTAGCTGTAAAGAATGGTGGGTCAGTTGGGAAGTGTAGATGACTCATGGTTAGTGTTGACATATGGCAATAATTTAGATTTTTTTTTTTATTTGGAAATTGGAACATACTGTTTGACCACTTAATCGCTTCAGTGATTCCTTGGCATGCGCGGGGAGAAAAAAAATCACTTTCTCCATTGTAAAAATGTTAATTTAAATAAAATGATTGAAGTATTGCAGAATTAAAATGCCACCTTAACGGTGATCAATTAGCTTGATCTACCGGCTGGATGGAGTAGAGGTAACATCAATGCTCTATAACCGTGGAGACCCAGGTTCGGAGGCCGGCCACAGACACCTAAACAGTACATGCTTGACCACTACACAAGATCGCCTGTGGAGTTCAGTGGTAACGTCTCTGCTTGTCATGCCCAGGTACCAGGGTGGCACCAGGATATGGGGAATATGAACCCAGTATGCAGGTTTGCAGAAATAAACAGGTTGGTAGGGGTGGAGGAGGATGAAAGTATAAGGAAACTGACCATGTTGGATTCTGTATGATGATGGGAAGCGTGGAATAATGCAGGAGCCAGGAAACAAAATAAACAGGATGAAAATAGGCTTTTGCGGAGCAACAAATACACAGTACTTCACTTGAAGCACACAGGAGCTGAAATGAACCAGCAAAGGTCTGGCTGGGGCGTGGTGCCTTTATTCTGTGTGTGTGTGTGTGTGTGTGTGTGTGTGTGTGAGGTGTTTTGTGATTAACTGTTGCATTGCTGGAAGTTCTGGTTGCAGGTTACAGGGCAGGAACAGTACAGGGAATGTACCACCAGGGTGTGTCAGGATGGTTGCAGCCATGGGGCATGACACTGCCCTTCAACCGCGGAGAAGCAATTGAAAATCCCATTCAGCACATCCGTCCAATACAACTGTGGAGAAGTCTTGACTTTAAGAGAAGTGGGTTCAACCTAATCACCAGGTCACTGCTCTACAATCATGGAAAGACGACCCGATCCCACTCAGAAGACACCACCAGCGAATGTCCTTGAGCAAGACACCTAACGATATGGATGTGCCTACCTCACAAATACTTGTACTTCTCATAGATTGTTGATTGCAAGTTGAGCTGCTTCTCGTAAAGTCGAGACTTGTTTCTCCACAGTTGTATTGGAGGGATGTGCTGAATGGTATTTTGACTTGCTTCTCCACGGTTGAAGGGTAGAAGCGTTACCACTGGACTCCACAGTCGATATTGGCCGCTATTACAATCCTCGCGCAGCGCATTTGCGTGCGCGCAAATGCGCTTTTGCGCGAGGACAAAAACATTTGCGCGGAACGTCGTATTACGACGTTCGCGCAAACGATGCGGGTTAGCGTCTACCGCGATTGACCCTGCGTGAACCCAGCGCAAGCGCAAGTGCATGCACGCATTCCATACTTACCATTGTCAGTGCGAATGCGGTCGAGCGGATGGTATTACGATCTTCGCGCAACGGCGTACGAATGACGTTTGCACGAAGTATTGTAACGTCTTTGAAAACCTGGTGTTAACTTACAATCTGAATGTTCTGGCCGAAACGAAATGAACCTGCACGAAAAAAACAAATACAGCACAGCACAGTTACACATTCTACACATACCCAAACAATAAAATTAATAAATTGTTTAATTTTTTATTTTTGTTGCAGCACATATACGCAGATTGACTTTCACAGGCGCAACAACCGAAACCTAGCAAATGGTGGTTCTTAATTCTGATTGCCCACCGATTCCTGCACGCAACGGTCATTTGCGTCCGGCTTTGCGCATCGGATTTGCGCTTGAAAAAACATGAAGGCTGTAAAACTGCACTCGGATCGTAATACCGCGTTAATTTGCACGCACTAAAGTTTTTTTGCGTGCGCAAAACAAATTGCGCTGCGTGAACGCTTTTGCGCGAAGATTGTAATAGGGGCCATTGTGTGGTAGCCAAGTATGTACCATTAGGTGTGTCTTTCCCAAAGACACTGGAAAGGTGCTGTATTCGGGATTCGCTAGTTACACTTGTCTCTCCTCAGACCACCCTGTGTCTGCAACCTGGTCCTGTTCTGAGAAGTAGGAAAAAGAGAGAGGATCCTAGTGGCGCAGTCTCTTTTGAGAGTGGTCTATATAAAATCTAGTACAAATAATAAATGGGTATAATATTCCCACTATTCCAAACAGTGCACAGTCGAAAAGACCACTAAAGTGCTGCTATGAATAAAGCTAGGTGCAGTAGTTTCACTGTGCAAAAAAGGTGACAGTTGATGTCCTGATAAATTCAAATCGCATATAAAGTGCAAGGTGACAGTTGATGTCTTGATATATTCAAAAAAATCGCATATAAAGTGCAAATGCAAGTAAAAAGTGCATATATAAGTGCATATAGTGCAATTGAAGGTCTTTCACAAAGTTATCCTTATAGAGTCTCGTTTTCCAAATCACTTGTGAAGGCAAAAAAACAGTCCAACCGACCATATATTCTGTATTGAAGACAAAGGTAGTCTGGTTGAGTCTCCACAGGGGCAGTCCAGAGGCTTACGTGAGGTCCTGGTGCACTGTCTTCACCTAAGTCCTAAATAGACTCCCAATTCCCAAAAAATGGGAGGAAAAGAGGAGAGGGGTAGAAGGGAAACAGAAAAAGAAAAAATAGTGCAATATTGACTGATACAGAGTTAAGTGCCCATAGACAAGGGAACACTTACACTTTATAGAGTCTCATGTACCGGCTCTGGTGAGGAACGCCTTGGGCCTAATTGAGGGTAGCCTCTGCCCTTCTTTAGAGTTTTCTTGGGGTGGCCTCTGCCTTTCCTTAATGTTTGCTCGATCGTCTCAGATATAGAAAAAGAGAGATCTTCATAGCGCGATTTGTAGCCAATGGTTAAAATAAGGTAAGTAGAGGTCAAAACAAACTCAGCGATGTTGGAGCCTTAGGTTCCAGGCTCAACTTGTGGGCGTGTGGTACTGCTTATTCGGTGGGTACCTTAACCTCTTTCATCTGCAGATGGTCTTGACAAACTAATCAGTAAGCTAGCATCGGTGCCTCCTGGAGCCTGGAGATAGAAGCATGGACAGATCAGTCATCTTTCGAATGTACCCCAAGTGATCAGCTTTCAATTTTATATAGACCACTCTCAAAAGAGACTGCGCCACTAGGATCCTCTCTCTTTTTCCTACTGTACATTTGCACATTTCTGTCGAGGTTTTGTGTTTTAATCCCTGTCGGCTGCACAACATAAACATATCCACCAACATTAGCGCCTCCACTGTACTCCCCTTTCCCTGTTCTGAAAAGTTCCTGCAAACATGAGACTGTAGAAATAAAAAAGTATTTTCTGATTAAAGAGCGCAGGGAGCCTTTATTCCAGAGAGAATACGTAATCCTTTCATGATCTACAGCTACAAGCGAAAGTCTGTCTTTTTCCAAAGAGGGGGTCACCCCCCCCCCTGATTTGGCCATATAAAAAAGTGATTTGTTGTAACCCACACTCACAGAAAAAAAAAATACATTACTGATATGATTGCGGTTTGGCAGCACTACAATGCAACCCCTCTTACTCCAACTGCTTCTTCTTCAGGGACTAATAGCCCCAAAAGCAAAAGTTCTGAAACATCCCTCTAAAACAGGGATACCAAACTCTGCCCCCCCGATGCTTATTGCCTACAATTCCCAAAATCATTTGAATGTAATAAATGGCGAGAGAATCATGGGAGATGTAGTTCAGAAACATCTGGGGGCCGGACTTTGAGATCACTGGTTTAAAATAAGTGGGTCACTTGTTCCGCTTAAATTCAAATGCTCGCTATGCAGAATCTCCCTCTGTGCTTTATTAGAGTGGAATAAGACCCATCACTTGAAAGACCCAAGACCCCCACCCCCTCTTTTTAATTCCCAGATGTCCACCATGGTAATAGTGATAATAAACTTGGGGTGGTTGTTTTATTATCGGGGTTTGGGCACTTTTAGCGTGTACACATGATAGGAGGGGCTCTGCCGTCTTCACTGACACGCAGTCCTGAGTCAACGTGACTCCAGGTATCATGTCCCTAACTGGGGCTGCTCGATGTCAGAAAGGAAGAAGATCCAGACAGGAGAGCCGCAATCTCCTTCCTGCTTCGCTCTCAATGTGTACACATTGGAATCAGCGAGACTCCGGGCAGCTCCCAGTGTGTGCCCTGGTCTGTTGCACCACGTGGTCTACTGTATCACTCCAGAAGAGAAGTCTAATATGGATTTACTAAAATCTGGAAGAGCTCCGACGTTTCCGGGATTCAGAGTCTTCCGAGATAGAACGAGCACAAGCATGCATTGACCAACAGACCACAAGATTCTCCACTCTGCACCCCAGAACGAGTCTCCTAAGCATACACTGACCAACACCCCGGAACGAGCATAAGGTAGCAGGAAATCAGACTGCCGTCCAACGCTATCCTATAAAGAACATCATTCTTGCAACTGTATTTTATTTCTAAATTTATTAATTTCTGGCTGATTTCAGGTTTCAATTTTCCCTCCTTTTTACTTAGTCTTCTCCTCTGCCTCTCACCCTCCCCCTCTTCCTGCTCCCCCTCCTGCTGTGTAATTTCTTAAAAGCAAACTTAGCAAATCTCTATTCTATTTTCTAGCACACATTGACCAACAGACCACAAGATTCTCCACTCTGCTCTTCCACCCAGGGCTGGTCCATAATTTAAGGGCTCCTTTACAGCTGTTTCCACTTCTCTCTCTAATTACCTTTACTCAGCCCAAGCTTCTGGTTCTTCCCATGCAGCCGTCACAACATTTCTTCTAGCAACCAGCTTCACCTTCCCTCTGCTCCCATCTGTTTCACTTACCCCGTCCCTTAGATTGTAAGCTCACGGGATGTCTGGCCGAGCACTTGGTTAAAGTGCGGTACTTCCTATACAAGCTATCCTGCGGGCAGGGTTGTCTTTTTCTTATTTATCATGTATGTCTCATGTTTGTGCTTCCCCATTGTACAGCGCTGCGGAATATGCTGGCGCTTTATAAATAAAGGATAATAATAATTCTGGATAAGGGGTGCCGAACCTGGCTTTTTCTGACCAGATTACAAGGTAACTATAAATCACATTCTGTTTGCCGTTACGTCACCCAGACCCTGTGCGCTTTAACATTCAATAACCAGGGGGCTTGCAGTTCTTTTTATACAGTAGGCCTCTCTACTGCCATTGTTCAGCGTTGTGATTCCTGTTCATACGTCTGAGTAATGTTGCCGAGTCAGTTTATCCCTTAAAATGCCAGAGGCGCGCACAAAACATTACGAAGCTAACAGATCATATGTATCCCTGTGCTAGGGTTAAACGATACCGGAACATATGTCACATCTTGAGGAAAACCACATGACTGGCAACATTATGCAGAAGCTGAGAATATAATCGTGTAAATGTCTTATTGCTCTTCCGGTATCTCCTTCGGGTTCCTCTAATCGGTGGATAATGTCATCTCAATGTGACATGGATTATGTAGTATCTCACAGTCCATAAACTACTGAAACGCTTTGTTTAAATGTTCTCTTCTACTTCTTTACCTGCAGTGGACATGATGGACATAGTGGAGATGTTAGCATTCCTAGTAGAGGAAGTAGAGGACTATTTAGGAAATATTGAAAGGAAACAAACCTCGAGGGGCTTCGGAGGTCAAACATCTTCTCCCTGTATATGTTCCAGCAGGAAGTCACAACCCACCCAATGTTTCACAGGGTGATATCCCTCTGAGAATAGTGAGACCTGTCTCGTCTCAGAGGAACAGAATGACAACTCTAGAACGGGGCTCATCCAGCTACAGTCACAGTCACTTATATAGCGCCAACAGAATCCGCAGCACTTTACGATGAGGGAGTACAGACAAGAGACATAACACAAACACATAAGGAACAGACGGCCTTGCCCGTACGATAATTGCTCTACTGATACACTGAATAAAACCCCAGATAAAAGGGTGAATAAAAGTACAGTAACCTCCTCTAACAGTCCAGCAGTAATGCATGTTACTACCTGGCATAGAATAGCAAGTCGAGCATTAACCCCTTCACTGCTGAGGCATTTCACCGCTGTGTGCTGAGCTCATTTTTGCCGCTTTCGCTCATCATGTTTTAAACGCGATTTGAAGTCACATTTTATTATACAACCCAGACATATTATATATCGTTCTTTCCGGCAGACTCGGCAGATTCATAATATATCATTTTTATATGTATACGTCATGTCCTGTCTGTATATTATAACACAAAATGCAATAAAATTAGAATTTTTAATCATCTGCAGCGTGTAAAGTGTTTTTTTTTTCACATTTTATCACATGAGCGTTTGCGGTTACATTTTCTATGGGGTGCGCTTGAACAAAAATTAGAAATGGGGACTTTTTACATTTTTTGGAAGGAATTACGTGAAATGTGAACAATATTGCTGCATTAATAAAAACAACACAAAAAAAATACATGTTTTTATGTTTTTTAATTTTTTTTAAAAAAATTATTTATTTATTTATTTATTTTTAATTTTGTTTTTACTTTAAACCTGGTCATGTTTGGTATCATTCGAAAGGCCATACTCAGGCCTTTCGAATGACAATCTCCATGACCCCCTAGCTGGGAAATCCCCGGGCAGCTAGGGGCTCCTCGGCTAGCTGACGTCATTGCGCTATGTGCGATAAGTCAGGAGGCGAGGGGGAACCCGGAGGTGGAGCCGCCATCCAAGATGGCGGCCCCCACCAGTGCTAAATCGCGATGTGGCACCGAACGGCGCTGCATCGCGAACTGGCATGTAAGGGGTTAAAAAGGCACAGTTTTAAAGGGCAGACACTGCCCTTCAAAGAGGTACCTTTTTTTCTGTAAACCCTCCCGATAGGGAGGGGGAGGGATCCAAAAGTATCCCCCTCCTTTTCAGGCGATCTCCTGGCACTGCCGGGGGGGTGGTCTGGAAATGACGTCATCACGCATGGCGCGATGACGTCATTGACATCGGGAGGGGCTTAACTTCAGCGTCTGAGGACGCTGAAGTCAGAACGCTGCGGGACCCCGGACAGAGAGGTGAGTATCTCCACCGGGGGTCCCGCTTGAGGATGACGTGTGGGGAACGTCCTCCGCATATAGTGGGCGTCAATGAAGACGTTCTCCACATGTCATCCGCAGCGAAGGGGTTAATGCTCATGTGAGACATCACAATAACTACCTCTGCTAAATTCTAACGGTTCATTTAGAGTATTTACCACATCTGGATATTATTCTGCATTTAAATACACTGCATGGCAAAAAATAAGTCACACACAGTAATATTTGGTTGTTGTGTCTTTTGCTGTGATTGCGGCACGCATTTCCCGTGGCATTATTTCAGTAAGTTCATGCAATGTCACAGCATTTATTTGCGTCCAGAGTGGCATTAATTTGTGTCCAAGATCTTGTATTGATGATGGGAGAGTCGGACGCTGCGTAAAGTCTTCTCCAGCACATTATCCCAAAGATTCTCAATGGGGTTAAGGTCTGGACTGTGCGGTGGCCAATCCATGTGTGAAAATGATGTCTCATGCTCCCTGAACCACTCTCGCACAATGTGAGCCCGATGAATCCTGGCATTGTCATCTTGGAATATGCCCGCTGTGCCATCAGGGGAGAAAAAACCCATTGATGGAAAAACCTGCTCATTCGGCATATTCAGGGAGTCACAGTAACTAATGTAAAGCTGCACCTATTTGCTTAGATAAATAGTTAAATCCAGGTGATAAATCTTTTTTGGGCCAGGCAGTGTAAATCAGGAATACAGGATACACATATATTTATGCAAAACGTAAGTGAAAAATGTGCAGAATACGTTTTCCAGAAACGGGTGCTAAAAGGCATTGGGATCCTAAGTTCTTTAACCCCTTCACTACTGAGCCATTCCACGTTTAAAAAAAACACATTTTTCTTTTTTTTATTATTATTGTTGTTATTTTGTTTATTTACTTTAAACATGGTCATGTTTGGTATCATTGGAAAGGCCATGCTCAAACATGACCCTGCTAGCTGAAAACAGTCGGGAGATATCGGGGTTCAAACAAACCCCTATCTCCACCTCTATCTTTCCTTAGGAGTCAATAAGGACGTTCCCCACACGTCCTCAGCAGTGAAAAGGTTAAGAGCACCTAATGTGACCATAGAAACATAGAAACATAGAAAAATGTCGGCAGATAAGAACCTTTCGGCCCATCTAGTCTGCCCAATTACATGGATACTTTACCTGGATTTATCTTTTGTTTAGGATAGCCTTATGCCTATCCCATGCTTGCTTAAATTCAATTACTGTTTTGGCCTCTACCACTTCTACTGGAAGACTGTTCCATGTATCCACCACCCTCTCAGTAAAATAATGCTTCCTGATGTTACTTTTAAACCTTTGCCCCTCTAATCTAAGACTATGTCCTCTTGTTTTGCTATTTTGTTTCCTTTTAAATATACTCCCTTCCTCTACCTTGTGGATTCCCTTTACGTATTTAAATGTTTCTATCATATCTCCTCTGTCTCGTCTTTTTTCCAAGCTGTACATGTTAAGATCATTAAGCCTTTCCTGGTAACTTTTCTCCTTCAAGCCGTACACCATTTTAGTAGCCCTTCTCTGAACTCTCTCTAAGAGGTCTATATCCTTCTGGAGATACGGTCTCCAGTACTGCACACAGTACTCCAAGTGAGGTCTCACCAGTGCTCTGTACAGTGGCATGAGCACTTCCCTTTTCCTACTGCTAATACCTCTCCCTACACAACCAAGCATTCTGCTAGCATTTCCTGCTGCTCTATTACATTGACTACTTACCCTTAGATCCTCTGAAATAATGACCCCTAAATCCCTTTCCTCAGATGTTGAGGTTAGGACTGTATCAAATATTCTATATTCAGCCCTTGGGTTTTTACGTCCCAGGTGCATTATCTTGCACTTATCCATATTAAAACTCAATTGCCACAACTCCGACCATTTTTTTAGTTTACCTAAATCATTTGTCATTTGGCTGATCCCTCCAGGAACGTCAACCCTGTTGCAAATCTTTGTGTCATCAGCAAAAAGACATACTTTTCCATTAATACCTTCTGCAATATCACTAATAAAAATATTAAAGAGAATGGGTCCAAGTACTGACCCCTGAGGTACCCCACTGGTAACAAGACCTTGTGCCGAATAAACTCCATTTACCACAACCCTCTGTTGTCTGTCACTCAGCCACTGCCTAATCCAGTCAACAATATTGGAATCTAAACTCAAAGATTGCAATTTATTGATAAGCCTTCTATGCGGAACAGTATCAAAAGCCTTACTGAAATCTAAATAAGCAATGTCTACTGCACCACCTGTGTCTATTATTTTTGTTACCCAATCAAAAAATCAATAAGATTAGTTTGGCATGATCTCCCTGAGGTAAACCCATGTTGTTTCTGATCCTGTAATCTATGTGTTTTTAGATGTTCAACAATCCTTTCCTTTAACATGGTTTCCATTAATTTCCCCACTACTGACGTAAGACTAACTGGCCTATAGTTCCCCGATTCCTCCCTACTACCCTTCTTGTAAATGGGCACAACATTTGCTAATTTCCAGTCTTCTGGGACGACTCCCGTTAACAAGGATTGGTTAAATAAATCTGTTAACGGTTTTGCTATTACATCACTGAGCTCTTTTAATAATTTAGGGTGGATCCCATCAGGCCCCATTGACTTATTTGTCTTTACTTTAGACAGCTGCTGTAGAACCTCCTCCTCTGTAAACTGATATGTAAATGTCTCTTTAGTGTTCTCTCCTAACTGAGGTCCCTTTCCTTCCTTTTCTTCTGCAAAGACTGAACAAAAATATTCATTGAGGCAGTCAGCGAGACTTTTATCCTCTTCTACATACCTTCCTTCCTTTGTTTTTAATCTAACTAATCCTTGTTTTACTTTTCTTTTCTCGTTTATGTATCTAAAAAATGTTTTGTCCCCCTTTTTTACTGACTGAGCTATTTTCTCTTCTGCATGTGCTTTGGAAGCTCTTATAAATTGCTTTGCCTCTTTCTGCCTAATCTTATAGGTTTGCCTATCTTCTTCACTCTGAGTTGTTTTATAATTATTGAATGCTGTCTTTTTGTTCTTCACTATTTTGGCCACTTCTGCAGAGTACCACAGTGGTTTCTTCCCTTTTTTGTTTTTGCTAACAAGCCGAATGCAATTTCCTGTGGCCTTCAATAATGCTTCCTTTAAATAATCCCATTTCTCCTGGACTCCCTTTAAACTCCTCCAGTCTGATAATGACTCCTTCACACAAAATCTCATTTTAGAAAAATCTGTTTTTTTAAAGTCTAAAACTTTCGTTCTTGTGTGGTGCGGCTCCATCCCTGTTGTTATATTAAACCATACTGACTGGTGATCACTAGATCCCAAATTTTCACCTACAACAACGTCCGATACCAAACCTCCATTGACCAGGTGCATTGGTTCCGATATCCCGATATAGAAACATAGAAAATGTCGGCAGATAAGAACCTTTCGGCCCATCTAGGGTAAACATCACACTGGTCTTATAGAGCAATGCTATATCTCTTCCCTCGGTTGTCACGTTTCCCCATTGAGGGAGGTGCTTGCTTTGGGCCATCGCACTGCGCTGAGAAATAAATAGGCCGTCAGCACACATCAGGTGCTTTGAGTGCACGGTGGCCTGTCTTGTAGGGGCACTCTTCCCTAGTGGGCGCTAAAATAGGAATGTTAACAGGGAAAATCTGCGCCTGCAGGTTTCCCCATAGCATCCACATTTTACCGTGATATTCCAGGGCAGGCACTAGCTGAGCACCTCCCCCCGGAATGCAGTGATAACCACCGGGATACGGTTCCGAGCCACCGCAAGTATCACCTTCCGGAGTCCATAAGACTAGAGTGATCATGGAGGTAGACTGGGAACTATTTGTCCCCAGTCTCAGTCGGTTCCCAGCAGTAAGAAGCAGCGGATCGGGCCATTGTTCTCGCCGCGGGATGAGAGGTGAGTCTTGGATTTAATGGAGGGTGGTGGTTTTAGAGGGTGCTACATGATTTTGCAGAATCATTTAGCAACAGATTTTATGTGTTGCAAAAATTTTGCCTTGTGTGTCCCGATGGTAATTATTGCTACTGTAGTATCTTGTAACACCTTACTTATCCTAACGCTAATTACTGATTGCGTTCCCCATATTAAGTATAGGATGCTCAAGGTAAAGTACCCCAACCCTTCTAGATTGTGAGTTCCTATGGATATAGTGCCCTCATCTCCTCCTGTACTGTTTGTCAAATGTTGTTCAATGTATTATAACCCTGTCTATACTGTGCCTATTGTACAGCGCTGCGGAATATGCTGGCGCTTTATAAATAAATAATAATAATAAAGTAAGCTCACGCAACCTCCGATGCGCTAACAGGGTTATCCAAAGAGATCCGAATTGCTTGAGAAAGGTAACCGAACGCTGAAAATCAGCGTTCGGTTACCTTTCCTGGCCATTCGGCTATCCAGAGAGCAGGCAATTCGCCAAATCCTGGCGAATTGCCTGCACATACGGTGCCTGTTCGGTCCCTGTTCGAGGGCAGTGAAATCCCCATAGAGAAGCACTGCTTCGGCTATTCAGAGAACACAAACCAGCAGTGAAAGGTTCCCCTAATGCCCTGCCATTCGGTGGTTTCATTCGGCAAATTTATTCAGGAGAATCCCATAGGCTTCAATGTTAAAAATATTCCTGTTTTAATTCAATATCTAATAAACCGTTCATTATAAAATTCTGCAGCAAAAAGTCTCTTTATTTATAGATTTTTTAGGATAGTTTAAGCATTTTTCAGATTTTTTTTTTTTTTATTAAAAGTCCGATTTTTTTTTTTTTTTTTTTTTAGTTTACTTATTTTTTTTGTAACAGCCCTCTTTATTATCATTCCCTGGACCTCCTGTGAAAATTTCAGACATTTTCGCTCAGTAGTTTCTTTGCAAACAGCGTTTCTTTTTCCCAGATTCATACAAATGGTTTTTCTAATTTATTCACTGCCTCCTCTACGTCACAGCTGCTTCGGCTCTGTGTGATTCGGCTCCTTTTCGGCTCCTGTTCGTCTTTTTCAAAGGTTAATCCAGATGTTTTTGCTTGTTTTCAGCGTGCATTCGGTTAGTGTTCGGTTAGTGTTCGGTGGGTTTACGGCAGCTTTTCCCTGCAATTCGGGGACCCTGTGGTGCTTGCTGAATACACCGCAGGGTCACCGAAATGCAATCGGCAAAAGGAACCGAATTGAAGAGAACGAAAAGTCACCGAACGTGCGGTGACTTTTCGAATCTCTTTGGATAACCCTGATAGTGATTTTTTTTACATGTTTCACGTCAGGAAAGTATTATGAGGGTCATGCGCTAAAGTCACTTATCCTAGCGATAATGCTTACATATCCGGCTGCTAACATAAGTGTTCACTAGGGAATAGTGCCCTAGGACGGGTCTCTGCTCAGAGCTGTCAATCTGCAGTATGCCATGTGGAATTGAGCACCGGCAAAAATGTAATAGGGAATTAAATATACGTGTGAGCAAATTACACACATACACACACACACACACATATGGAATAGAGAACATGTACCCACATGATCCTGCTCTCATCGAAGCCCATGCGCCCCCGGTAAGGAGTCCTGCTTGACCTCTCGGCTTCTTTTGACACTGTCGACCACCTCCTCCTTCTACAGATTCTCGGCTCTCTTGGCCTCTGTGACACTGCACTCTCTTGGATTCACTCTTATCTGACTAACAGGTCCTTCTCTGTGTCATTTGCTGGTAACTATTCCTCTTCAATGCATTTATCAGTTGATGTACCCCAAGGCTCTGTCCTTGGTCCTCTGCTCTTCTCTATCTACACCTCCTCCCTGGGAAAAATCATTTAACAGCTTTGGCTTCAATTACCACCTCTATGCTGATGATATTCAGATCTACCTCTCTACCCCTGATCTCTCTCCTCCTGCCCTTTCCAAAGTCAGCGACTGTTTACCTGGTATCTCCTCCTGGATGGCCTCTCACCACTTAAAGATCAACTTGTCTAAGACTGAGCTCCTACTAATTCGTCCCTTTAATGCCTCCCCACCCCCTGACTTCTCCATCATGGTTGATGGTATCACTATCTCCCCATGAAACCAGGTTCGCTGTCTCGGATTTACACTCGACTCTGCTCTTTTATCCCCCACATCCAGTCTTTCCTCCTCCTGCCGATACCAACTTCACAATAGTTCCAGAAATCAACCATTTCTTACCGCTGACACCACTAAGCAACTCATCCACGCCCTTGTAATTTCCCGACTTGACTATCACTGTAATAATCTTCTAGTTGGCCTCCCTCTCTCTCACCTTGCCCAAGTACAATCCATTCTGAATGCCTCTGCCAGGCTCATCCACCTCACCCGCCGCTCGGTCTCTGCCGATCCCCTCTGCGAGTTCCTTCACTGGC
The DNA here is from genome assembly GCA_009667805.1 of Leptobrachium leishanense. Lineage (NCBI taxonomy): Eukaryota > Metazoa > Chordata > Amphibia > Anura > Megophryidae > Leptobrachium > Leptobrachium leishanense. The sequence continues at coordinate 15,494,618 of CM019066.1, forward strand.
TCCCCGTCCACTGCAGAATTAAATTCAAAATCCTTACCCAGACCTTCAAAGCTCTCACTAACTCAGCTCCCCACTACCTGTCCTCACTAATCACCAAATACACCCCAGCCTGCTCCCTAAGGTCAAACATCCACCTGCGCCTAGCGTCTCCCCGCATCACCTCTTCCCATGATAGATTGCAAGACTACTCACGCGCAGCCCCCATCCTCTGGAGCGCTCTCCCTTGTACGGTCAGACTTTCCCTTAGTTTCCCTTCCTTCCAACACTCCCTTAAGACACTCCTGTTGAGGGAAGCCTACCACCCAACTCACTGATACACCTCACTGCCCCAACCAGTCCATCACTATCACCTTGTAGTCCATGACTCTCACCTTGCAGTCCATCACTCTCACCTTGCAGTCCCCTCCTCCTGTTTTCACCACAACCCTTCTACAATTGCAAGAAAAAGTACGTGAACCCTATGGGATTACGTGGAGTTTTGTGAAGAGGAGTGGTCCAAAATTACTCCAGATCGTTGTGCAGGTCTGATCTGCAACTACAGGAAACATTTGGTTGAGGTTATTGCTGCCAAAGGAGGGTCAACCAGTTATTAAGTCCAAAGGTTCACATACTTTTTCCACCCTGCACTGTGAATGTTTACATGTTCTGTTCAATAAAAACATGAAAACATATAATGTTTGTGTTGTATTATTTTAAGCAGACTGTGTTTTTCAAATTGTTGTGACTTAGATGAAGATCAGAGCACATTTTATGACCAATTCATGCAAAACTCCACGTAATCCCGAAGGGTTCACATACTTTTCTTGCAACTGTAGATTGTGAGTTCCCACGGGAATAGGGCCCTCATTTCCTCCTATACTGGTTTGTCAATTTTTGTTCAATGTATTGTAACCCTGTCTATATTGTGCCCATTGTACAGCGCTGCAGAATATGCTAGGTGCTATATAAATAAAGAATAATAGTAATCCAGAGCAAAGGGACCAGCATTCCTGCTGGAAAATAGTGCAGCAACGAGATTCCCCAGAGTTCACTCTAGACTCATCCCATGGTTAATTGAAAAAAAGTGGGAGTGACAGCTTTATTAATATTATTATTATGCTGTATTTATATAGTGTCACATATTCTGCAGCGCTTTACAAGATCAATGTACAAGGTGTTGATACATTAGAATACCACGCATGGATGATACGGCCTGATTTTGGGGACTCTGTTCCCAAGGGAACTTACAATCTATGAGATGTACAATTATTTTGTGAGGGAGGCGCATCCATATCGTTAAGTGTCTTTGCCTAAGGACACTCGCTGGTGGCGTGTTCTGAGTGGGATAGAGTCATCTTTCCATGATTGTAGAGGAGCGACCTGGTGATTAGGTTGAACCCGCTTCTCGTAAAGTCGAGACTTCTCCACAGTTGTATTGGAGGGATGTGCCAAACGGGACCTTGACTTGCTTCTCCACAGTCGAAGGGTAGAGATGTTATCACTGAACTCCACAGCCGATATTGTGTGGTAGGCAAGCATGTACCGTTAGGTGTCTTACTCAAGGACACTTACTGGAGAGGTGCTCTGGCCAGGATTCAAACCTGGGTCTTCATGGTTATAGAGCCAGGTACGTAACTACCAGGGGTGCAGAGGGTGCCACCGCACCCGGGCCCTTGAGTCTGGGGGGCCCACTTTCACCTGCCTTGGCCTGGGGGGGGCTTGCATATATTTTATAGATAAATTTTTTTTAAATTTATTTTATACTTATGTGTGAGTTTTACTTTGGAGCTATGTGATAGTCATACACACCACATATTACTGTGAGTTTTATTGCTGTGAAGCTCTGTGATACCTTCATACACACACTGTACATTACTGAGTTTTATTGCTGTGGAGCTCTGTGATATGCTCATAAACACCGCACATACTGGCTTTTATTGCTGTGGAGCTCTGTGTTACGTTCATACACACTGCACATTACTGTGAGGTTTACTGCTGTGGAGCTCTGTGAGACGCTCATACGTGTTGCACATTACTGTGAGTTTTATTGCTATGGAGCTCTGTGATACGTTCATACACAGCGCACATTACTGTGAGTTTTATTGCTGTGGAGTTCTGTGAGATCCAAAATTGCACATTTTACATTAAAAATGGGATGAACTGAAGAGGTCATAGTGGACCTGGAAAAAATGGGACACTGATTGTCTGGAGTCAACATTGTGGTCCTGGACCAATGCATGTTTTTGCCTAGGGTGGCGGCGTCATGGTTCCTGCACCTGGGCCCTGAGGTTTCTAGTTACGACTCTGTATAGAGCAGTGATGTTACCTCTACTCCATCCAGCCTCAAAATCTGTATTTTATTCATGGGCTGACAAGATATTTTGGTACTTTACATATCAGCTGCTTCTAAACCCAGGCTTCTTTATTTGGGGGGGGGGGGTGAGTTGTCTAATCTGTTTGTTTTGATCATGCTTTTTGAGCAAGTGGTAACTGCTTGCAGATCAAGGTTAAGGATACTCAAACCTTTGAAAAGATCTGTGTTACCTTCCATTCAGTAAGACTCAGACATGAAAGAACCACTGAAAAATCAGCCGTCTAATAAGCAGCTCCGTGCAGGAAACCTATTAGCATTTCTGGCAGAGTTTCACGTTACAGTGGCAGCAGGGTAAGGGAGACATTGTTCAGATTGAGCCGTAATGTGAAGTATAACACTCAAAGTGTTTTTTTATAGCGGATTCAGAGAAAAAAAATTGTGATTAAAAATGTCTGTACTAAGCAATCGCTTCATGAAATGATATAGGAATATTTTAAAAAACGTATGGGAGCTCATCAGGATCTCTGAGCTGCCGAGTCACCGCTGATATCTCCGAAATATCAGATTATACATATACAGTTGCAAGAAAAAGTAATCGAAAAGTAATCCTTAGGGATTACGTGGAGTTTTGCATGAATTGGTCATAAAATGTGCTCTGATCTTCATCGAAGTCACAACAATTTGAAAAACACAGTCTGCTTAAAATAATACAACACTAATATTATATGTTTTCATGTGTTTATTGAACATAACATGTAAACATTCACAGTGCAGGGTGAAAAAAGTATGTGAACCCCTAGCCTAATGACTTTTCCAAGAGCTAATTGGAGCCAGGAGTGAGCCAACATTGAGTCCAATCAGTGTGATTTTATTGGATGTGTTGCTGAAAGCTGTCCTGCCCTTTAAAAACACACACCATTTTTGGGTTTACTGGTTTCAAGAAGCACTGCCTGATGTGAACCATGCCTCGCAGAAAAGAGCTCTCAGAAGACCTACGATCAAGAATTGTTGACTTGCATGAAGCTGGAAAGGGTTACAAAAGTATCTCCACAAACCTTGATGTTCATGTGTCCACGGTAAGACAGACTGTCTACAAATGGAGAAAGTTCAGCACTGTTGCTACTTTCCCTAGGCGTGGTCGTCCTGTAAAGATGACTGCAAGAGCACAGCGCAGGATGCTTAATGAGGTAAAGAAGAATCCTAGAGTGTCAGCTAAAGACTTACAGAAATCTCTGACACATGCTAACATTTTTGTTGACACATCTACAATAAGGAAAACATTAAACAAGACTGGAGTACATGGGAGGACACCACGGAGGAAGCCATTGCTGTCCAAAAAGAATATTGCAGCACGTTTGAAGTTTGCAAAAGAGCACCTGGATGTTCCACAGCACTACTGGCAAAATATTCTGTGGACAGATGAAACCAAAATTGAGTTGTTTGGAAAAAACACACAACACTATGTGTGGAGAAAAAAAGGCACAGCACACCAACATCAAAACCTCATCCCCACTGTTAAACATGGCTGAGGGAGCATCATAGTTTGGGGCTGCTTTGCTGCCTCAGGGCCTGGAAGGATTGTTGTCATTGATGGAATTCCAGAGTTTATCAAGACATTTTGCAGGAAAACATAAGACCATCTGTCCGCCAACTGAAGCTCTGCAGAGGATGGGTGATGCAACAGGACAAGGACCCAAAGCATACAAGTAATTCAACAAAAGAATGGCTTCAACAAAACAAAATACACCTTCTGGAGTGGCCCAGTCAGAGTCCTGAGTCCTGACCTCAACCCGATTGAAATGCTGTGGCATGACCTTAAGAGAGCGATTCACACCAGACATCCCAAGAATATTGCTACACTGAAACAGTTTTGTGAAGAGGAGTGGTCCAAAATTACTCCAGATCGTTGTGCAGGTCTGACCTGCAACTACAGGAAACGTTTGGTTGAGGTTATTGCTGCCAAAGGAGGGTCAACCAGTTATTAAGTCCAAAGGTTCACATACTTTTTCCACCCTGCACTGTGAATGTTTACATGTTCTGTTCAATAAAAACATGAAAACATATAATATTAGTGTTGTATTATTTTAAGCAGACTGTGTTTTTCAAATTGTTGTGACTTAGATGAAAATCAGAGCACATTTTATGACCAATTCATGCAAAACTCCACGTAATCCCAAAGGGTTCACATACTTTTTCTTGCAACTGTATCCTCAAGTGGTCCCATGTTTCCTGTCATCAAAAAGATAACCAGAAGTCTGTCCTATTCAAAGAGCGCTGAACTTGCCACCGAATGTCACCAAACGGGGAATTTCCATGTACGGTGCAATTTCATGGCAGTTCGTCTATTCAGAAACCTATGAACTCTCCTAATACTGGCAAATTGACAGCGAAATATGGGGCAGTTCGCCACAATTCGTCGATCTTCGGCAACAGTGAAATTGTCCCATAGAGAAGCAATGGTTAATCTAATCACAGAATGCCGAACAGCACCGAAATGTCAGTGAAACGCCCTGATTTTCGATGCTTCGGTTGGACAGGTTTAAACAGACGAATCCCATAGGGTTCAATGTAAAAATATATTATGTTTTTTATTTTATTTTATTTTTTTTATTCAACCATCTATTCTTTTCATTTTCAGCAAACAGTCTTTTATTATTTATTATATTGTATTTTTTTGGTGAAATTTTTGATTCGCAAATTTTTTCTCAAACGCTTATTTTTTCTGTTCTCTAAGGCTAGGGTCAGACGAACGCATTTTTCACGTCGTCCGTGAAAAAGTTCGGTCGAACGAACGTACGTATTTTCCCCCGGAATACGCGATAGCGGTCATACGATGCGCCTTTTCGTCCGTGATTTTGTACGGATCATCAATAAAACACTTTTTGAGTCTGGACGTTATGTTGGCCGGACATTAGCAGCGTCTGACGTCTCCTAATCACGCACACACGCCGCTATGCGGCCGCAGCGCACTCTGTACGTCAGTAGTAGCGGTTTGACGTTCTCGAAAAAATGCGTTCGTTGGCCACTTGCGTTGCGCGGACGAACGTTCGTGCGGCCGTTCGTCGTATGTTCCCCGGCATTGGACGTCATTTGCTGCTAGTACGGCCGTGATTTCGTGCGGCTAAACGCACGTTAAAACTGCGCTAGTCTGACCCTAGCCTAACACGCCATTTTATTATTTTTTAAGGACTTTTTTTATTATTTCAACACATTTACTTGGATTTTTATTGTTTTAACCAGCTTTTAAAGAATAGCAGCGTTCTTTTTTTTCTGCAGCTCGACAGCATTCGGCGGTCAGTTTGGAAGCGTTCGGCGGTCTGATCAAGGGTCAGTGGCAGTCTTCGGTGGCTCCACGTTCTGGGCACTTCAGGGACCCTGCAGTGAATACTGAATGTACTGCAGGGTCGGCGAAATGGAATCCCCGAAGCGCACTGAACAAGAAAGCATTGAAATTTCACTGAAATCCAATGTGGACATTTTCAGTGCCAGAAATAAGAAGAGTTTGACTAAATTAAGTTTTAAACCACTTACGTTGATTTTTTAAAATTATTTTTGTGTTAATAATTAAAAAATTACCAATACACAATACTGACAGCTTTGAAATACTACATGACACAACACTGGGAAAATCACAAACATAGGCAGACCCGCACAATGCACACAAATCTGGTCTGAATGAAACAAACGGGGTTATCCAAAGAGATCCGAATGGCTGCCGAAATATAAGGCTAGGGTCAGACGAACGCATTTTTCGTGTCGTCCGTGAAAAAGTGTGTTCGAACGAATGGATGTATTTTTTCACGGAATACAAGATAGCGGTCATACGATGCGCGTTTATGACCGTGATTTTGTACGGATCATCAATAAAACACTTTTTGCGTCTGGACGTTATGTTGGCCGGACATTAGCAGCGTCTGACGTCTCCTCATCACGCACACACGCCGCTAGCGGACGCAGCGCATCCAAGCTACGCATTTTTTCCAAGCTACTTTGTGTTCCAGATGCTTTCCCTCGCTTTTAGCGCACAATTGCTAATGATTCTCATGTTTTTGGCGCTCTGCTACCCTTAATATATAGAGCAGCGTCCGTTCACAACCATTAAACCCAAACACTGCACTCTAACCCTGTATCCATGAAACCTGTATTAAAGGAAAAATATGTAAAAATCAAGGGACCTATTTCCTACTGTGCGCTAAGGCTAGGGTCAGACTAACGCATTTTTCACGTCTACGTCAAAAAGTGCGTCCGAACGCATGGACGCACTTTTTGAGGGAAGACGCGATAGTGGTCATACGGTGTGCAATTACGGCCGTGATTTTACACAGATCCAAACCAGGAAACTTTGGGTGTCTGGACGTTATGTTGGCCAGACATGTGCAGCATCTGACGTCTCCTAATCACGCACACACGCCGCTAGCATCCCCTCATCAATGGTGGCAAAGGCATCAGTGATCCTCTGCTCTAGATTTTATTTATTTATTTATAAAACATTTTACCTGGAAGGATACATTGAGATTTCTCTCATTTTCAAGTATGTCCTGGGTTCGAGAACATTAAAATGTTACAGTTGTTACAGAAATACAAAGTAATAAATTCAAGATATTAAAAAAAAAACAACCACAAATCTACAGATTAACAGAAAATAAATATGTAGGAAATATAGTCACTATGTTACATGTTTACATGTGCATTCTGTATATAATCATTATGTTACATGTTTACAGGTGCATTCTGTATATAGTCACTGTGTTACATGTTTACAGGTGCATTCTGTATATAGTCACTATGTCACATGTTTACAGGTGCATTCTGTATATAGTCATTATGTTACGTGTTTACAGGTGCATTCTGTATATAGTCACTGTGTTACATGTTTACAGGTGCATTCTGTATATAGTCACTATGTTACATGTTTACAGGTGCATTCTGTATATAGTCACTATGTTACATGTTTACAGGTGCATTCTGTATATAGTCACTATGTCACATGTTTACAGGTGCATTCTGTATATAGTCATTATGTTACGTGTTTACAGGTGCATTCTGTATATAGTCACTGTGTTACATGTTTACAGGTGCATTCTGTATATGGTCACTATGTCACATGTTTACAGGTGCATTCTGTATATAGTCACTATGTTACATGTTTACAGGTGCATTCTGTATTGAGGTATGTTAATAGGGAGCTCTTGAGTGACTTTAGACTGGGGAAGATTTGATGGTGTCTGGGAGGTTATTCCATAATTGTGGTGCTCTGTAGGAAAATGAGCATCGAGACACTGTCTTTTTGTATTGTGGTATTGCAAGTAAGGTGCTGGTCCTGGATCTGAGGTTATAGGATGAGGGAGCTGCTTGGGGAAGCAGTCTATTCAGGTAGGGTGGTAGCTTCCCAGAAAAGCTCTTAAACACCAGGTTGGAAAGGTTAAGGGTACGTTTAGACTCCAGCGATGGCCAGTTTAGTTCTTTTAACATGTCACAATGGTGGGTCATGTAGTTACATTGTAGCACAAAGTGGCAGCATTTTATTTATTTATTTATTTATTTATATATTTATAAAGGATTTTACCAGGAAGGATACATTGAGATTTCTCTCGTTTTCAAGTATGTCCTGGGTTCAAGAACATTGAATTCTTACAGAAATACAAAGTTACAGTTACAAGTACTTATACAGCACCAACAAATTCCATAGCGCTTTACAATGGAGAAGCACAAACAGCAGACTTACATGATACAAGATTAAATAAAACCCTGTCATGAGTTATACAATGTAGTAAGTTTATGAAGGTGTTTGAGGGGCAGCTGCATACACTACATCTCCGTATTCAATAGCCGGCATAAGCATTTGTTGTACAATCTGCTTTCTTACCGCGGGGCTCAGGCAGGATTTGTTTCTGTACAGGGCACCTAGTTTGGGGTAAAGTTTAGATGAGAGTTTTTCGATGTGGGGCCAAAGGATAGATTTGGGTCTAACCACTAGGGTTGAGCCGAACGACCCCCGAGTTCGGTTCGGGCCCGAATTTTTCCAAATGTTCGGGTCCGAACCCGAACTCGAACCCCATACAAGTAAATGGAGCTGAAAATTCTGTTTTTAGAGTGTCCTCCAAGAGGGCATATATGCTAGATATTTGCCATAAAAGGTGTATGGGGGTAGTGCCCTGGGGGACAGGAAACAAGGACAAAAAGTAAAAAAAAAAACGTTTTTAAAGGAACAGTGAATTTTCCATGAAATAAGGGTTAAAAATAAAAACGAAAAATTCCTTCAAATATCGTGCCTTGGAGGTCCCCATAATCTTCAGTCATTCTCCTGAGTTTCACCTTTCTCTGAATAACCCTGTCAGGGTTATTCAGAGAGCGGTGTAGAGCAGGAGAATGACTGGAGAATGGAAAATTCTAGGTCAAAATAGCCAAACCAGAAAAATTCTCCCATTTAGGCTAGGGTCAGACTAGCGAATTTTTAACGTGCGTTTAGGCGCACTTAATCACGGCCGCACTAGCAGCAAATGACGGCCAATATACGAAGTATGGTCGCACGAAAGTCCGGCTGCGCAACGCAAGTGGAAAATGAACGCATTTTTTCGAGAATGCAGAACTGCTAGTACGGACGTACAGAGTAAAAATGCGCATCGTATGACCGTTTAAGCGCTTTCCGTGAAAAAACACCTCAATGCGTTCGGACGCACTTTTTGACGGTTGCTGTGAAAAATGCGTTAGTCCAGATTGTTCTCTTTTCCTGCCATTCTCCGGGTTTTCACCTTTCTCTGAACAACCCTGAGAGAGAGGTGAAAGCCAGGAGAACTGGCAGGAGAAGAGAACAATCTAGACCAAATAGCCGATTTGGAAAGTGAGATAAATGGGAGAATTTTTCTGGTTTGGCTATTTTGACCTAGAATTTTCACTTCTCCAGTCATTCTCCTGCTTTTCACCGCTCTCTGAATAACCCTGTGAATGTTTAATCCTGAAGTGAAAAATAACATTGCTTTAGATGTTAAAAGCAGGCAATGAGGAAATTTTGTATTTTTTCACACAGCAGTTAAATGCCGCATATTAGGACGTTTTAGGAGGGAAATTACTCACTCAGAACAGAAGCAGACACCCCACACCTTCATTCTACATAAAATGTATCAAATTGATTAGACCAGACAAAAACATCTGTTGTTGTTATGTCTGAAAAAAAAAGGTAATTTAAAGGTGAAAATCGTTGCACCTAGACATTAGTTTTTAATTCAATATCTAATTAACCGTTGCTTATAATATTCTGCAGTAAAGAGTCTCTTTATTTCTAGATTTTTTTGTATTTTTTAAGCATTTTTTATACTTTTTTCAAAATTTCTTTTTTTTCCCGAACCCGAACCGAACACGGCAAAATGTTCGGAGTTCGCGATCTACCCGAACAGGCTAAGTTCGGGCTGAACTCCAAACCGTCCGAACCCGAACCGCTCATCCCTACTAACCACCTACCTAGATATTTGAGAGAAGTGACTGTGGTCAGCGTGCCATTTGATTTTGTCCCAACACATAAGTGAGGATTTTGCAATTTGTGTAGTTTAGGTTTTGTTCCAAAGAGCATCGTTACCGTTTTGTCAGTATTTTAAAAAAGTTTGTTGTGTTTGATCCACTTTTCTACCCCTGTGAATTGTTCTTGCAGCACGGCATCCAGTTGAGGGAGAGTTGGTTTTCTGGTATAGATCACAGTGTCGTCTGCGTACATATGTACAGTTGAGGCTTTACAGATGTTAGGCAGATCGTTTATGAATATTGTAAATAGCGGGGGGGGGCGAGTATCGAGCCTTGGGGTACACCGCAAGAGACTGGGAGGGGGAGGGAGGAGCTGCCAGAAATGGACACATATTGAAGTGGAAATAGGCTGGAAGACGGCCGCCATTGTACACAGGCGGCCATCTTGTTCAGAATATTGGTTCACTTGTATATAACTAGACAGGTTTGTAGCTGAGACTAGAATGAGGTATACGTAGAAATTTAGGAATGCGTTTAGATTAGCAGAAAAGCAATTAAAGCTTTATGAAGGATCTCTGTGTTCCTGGCACAGAGGAGAAAAGCGACTCCAAGGTCGTTGGGGCCCGCGGAAAGACGAAGGAGTATAGAAGACCGGGCCCCAGGCCATCTGAATAAACATAGCCGATAGGGAGGGAGGCACTGCCCGGAGAAAGACAGCACAAACAAATCACAGACTGTCAAACTAACGAGAAGTGTATCAATTTATAGTTATATGTGGAATGTTTTTTGTGTTCGAATTAATGATGGGAGGTATTAACCCACGTGGGGTGGAATAAAGTGTCATAGGGAGGTGGGCTGATGGGGATGTACCTAATTATGTATTTGGGGCATAAAACCTCATGTCTCTGTGTAATCGGGGCTCACTCTAAGCGATTCAATCCTGTGTGAGCACTTGTGTGACGACACAATAAACTCTTGCCTTTCCTGAAGAGACTCGTGTTTGGACAATCCTTGCTTGTGTCTGGTCCGGCGCCGTTAATGAAGTGAACCTGTCTGACTCCGCTACATTTCTGGGGGACTCGATAGCCGGGATAACGGGCCTTTGCCAAGACACAGGCAACGGCTGCTGAACACAGTGCGGCGCTTGACTGCAGCAGTGCCAGAATCCCGGTGGTTGGGGGCGTCCGTTGAAGGTGAGCTGACATCTGCAGGCGCCAAGCAGGATTTCCTGTACAAGTGGACCTCATCTCGTCCCAAACGGACCCCCGGCCCGGGAAACTGGGACAACCCTGAGTCCGAGGAACAGCGAGCAGCGCCGGCGATAGGTAACGTGTCTTCTATGTTTTGTATGTCTAAAGGAAATACCGGTATATAAGGGAAACGTCCGACTGAGATAGACGGATAAGAGGATGCGATGGCCACCATCCTATTGGCATATCTAGCCCGCCGCTGATAGCGCTGATATTGCTAAGGAGCCAGAGTGGCTAGCGGGTGTCTGGATTCGGGGGAATTGAATGCCAATCAAAGGGTAGTTCTGTAAGAGAGGGAGAAGGTAGCTGCGTGGAGTTGCATAGTTCAGTGTTTGTAAATAGAGCTTCGCCACGTGGGTAAAAGGGAAAGGAGGAGGGATTTTCTGTGACTGGGCTAAGAGCCTGAGTCAGTGCCTAGTGTGTACGCCGTGTAGTGAAAAGGGCTTATAGTGAAGCCAGCGATAGCTGCAGAGATAGTGGTGCTGAGTGGGTAGATTATCCATAAGGCAGATTGGAATTGCAGGCGGAAGTATAGACAAGGAACGGGGTGCACATAGCCACAAGCAGTCAAGAGTTAGAGTTCAAATTACGGGGTATAAGGAGCCACAAAGAAGGGGATAAGTACCCTTGGCTAGTAGAAAGAGTAGAAGTGCCTATGTTTTATTCTATGTTGAAAGTATCTGATACGGTATGAGCTGTGAATGAATTGACTCGAGTGCTGTGAGTGAACGCGCGCCTACTCGCTCCACGAGGAAGCAAATACGAGATTTGACCCTGGACGTACGGTTTCGGCTCAGGCGACTGCAGTCGGCTACTGAAGGGGGAAGCGTATGTGGATGCGGATAAATTGTTGACTGAAGTATCAGACTGTAGATTTTAACTGTTGTTGAAATAAGATATTTGTATCGCAAAAAGTATTGTTTTCAGGAGTGACAATGGGTAACGGGTCATCAAAGCCCAAGAGGGTAAAGGAGGGGGAGACGCCCCTAGAATATATGGTGCGGAATTTTGAAGCATTATATAAAACGCATGATTATGGTGTAGAATTGACAAAAGAGAAATTAAATGTAATGTGTACAGTTGTGTGGCCGTTATTAGTCCAGGATGGCCAGAGCAGGGGTCAATGGACCCGGAGTGGTACAGAAGGTACATTCCCAAGTCACAGAGCAGTATGGGCATCCTGAACAGTATCTGTATATAGATATAGGAGATATTGTATTAAAAACAAGAGTCATTTTATAATGATAGCGGGAGGAATAAGAAACAGGACCCCCAAAATAAGAGAGAGAGGTGTTAGTAGAACAACTGGAAGAAAATAAATGTTTTACCCCGTCCTATCTATTATGTTATGGGGCAGCTAGGGAGGCTCTGAATGCCGCGATTGCGCGGGCGGAGAGGGGGGAGCAGGCAGCTGCTATGTCTCGGTCAGCTCCCTCTGCTCCGTCCCGTATGGCTGAGGAAGAAGAGCAGGGTGCATCGGGTAGAGGAGATAGAGAAGGCTCCACCAGAAAAGATTGAGATGCCCGATGGAGTATATATAAATTAATTAATATTTTATGGAGTGAGATAGTTGCGGTGCTGTATAGTTTATGTGTGTGGTTCAGACTGATTTTGTCCGATTGTGTTTTTAATTGATTATTAAACTGTTCAATTAAAAGTTGAGATTGAGCGTCGTCCCTGGTGTATAGGCCCCCTCCTTTCTGACAGACTGTTTGAGAGGGGGAGAAGGAGGGAGCAGTTTGTTTTTCTTTGCTCTCTGATAGCTGGAAAGAATAACCCTTTGTGTACTTGTGCAGCGTACTATGTTTAGCTAATTTTAGTGTGTGTTACAATAGAATATTTGTCTGAAGTCTGTTGAGTGCAAGATATATGTTTATATTTTGTGTTGATATTATTCCGAAAGTTTAAGTTTTGTTCAGAGCTAGAATTATATAGAAAAGAAAAGAAAAGGGAGTCCTGTTTTTTTATATTATTGCATATAAATAATAATAAGTATGTAATAGTATACAATATTGCCTACTAAAATATAAAATTTATTAACAAATTAAATTGAAATATATGAAACGGTTAGAAAATTAATTCGAGAAATAATTAAAGTAATTTTTCTTTACTGTTTTTACAAGGTATGTTTTTGTTTGATTTTTGATGGAATGATTTATTTTTATTGTTTTTTTTTCGATGTTAGTATTAAGAGTCTGTTTTGGGCTATGGGAAAAATATTTCTGAGAATATTATTTACACAATGTGTATATGTATATGCCCGAATGTCCCATCCAGCTCCTGGGGCGGGATATTTTTTGCAAATTGCAAGCCCAAATTATGTTTTTTTCCCGGGGTCACGTTCAATTAAACCTGCCGGAGGTGGCAGTTTTGTCGGTAGTATAATCCAGCCAGCCCGCACAACCCCCAATCTGTGAAAATCGCAGTAGTTATGTCAAAGGAGGAAGAATGGCGCACGGCACCTACTCTGTCTGCCACGCTGGATCCGCACGCACTACTCCTTGGAATTCCTGAGGTGGGGGCGGAGGACAACCCGCCCAGATTAGTTGAATTAAAGCCCGGCGCAAAACCGGTGGCTCTAAGACAATATTATATCCCACAGAAAGCCAAGCAGGTTACAGAGTGTCTAAAAAGAAAGCACAAATATGTAAACAGAGTGTAAAATACCTGGGATTCCAGTTAACAGGTACCAAACGTGCACTAGGGGCAGAAAGGAAAGAAGCAATGTGCCGCATACCCCAACTAAAGACCAGGAGACAAGTCCGTGAGTTCCTGGGAGCTGCAGGCTTCTGCCGCCTGTGGATCCCCAACTTCGCAGAAATTGCCAAGCCGCTTCATGAAGCAACCAAGGAAAGAGAAATAGACCCCTTTCATTGGGAAGAAGAGCAAACCGCAGCGTTTCTGAAATTAAAGACTCTGCTAATGGAAGCTCCTGCACTGGGCCTGCCAGATCATAGTAAGCTTTTCCAGCTGTTCGTACATGAACATAATCAAACAGCAACAGGAGTATTGGTCCAGACCTTTGGCTCATGGCTGAGGCCTGTGGCCTACCTCTCCAAGCAACTCGACCCTGTGGCCTGCGGCCTACCCCCATGCCTGAAAGCAGTGGCTGCCACCGCAATGCTGATAGCAGAAGCAGACAAGCTGACCCTTGGACAAGTTCTTCATGTCAAGGTGCCCCATGCTGTCAAGGCTCTGCTGGATGTCAAAGGAGGTTACTGGTTTAGTAACAGCCGGATGACGAAGTACCAAGCCATGATGTGTGAAAATCCACGGGTTCATTTGGACCTCATCGCTACCTTACACCCTGCTACTTTACTGCCTGACTGTGAAGAGGATCCAAATCATGAATGCCTCCAAGTCATGGAAGAAGTGTTCAGTAGCAGGCCAGATTTGAAAGACGTACCCCTAGACAAATACGATCTACAGCTATTCACTGATGGTAGCAGCTACATGGATGATGGGAAGAAAGTCTCCGGCTATGCAGTAGTCTCAACAGAAGAAATTATTGAAGCAAAGCCACTGCCAGGCCATACATCGGCACAACTAGCTGAAATAACAGCCTTAACCAGAGCCCTTGAAATTTCTGAAGGCAAAAGAGTAAATATCTATACAGATTCCAAATACGCCTTCATGACAGTCCATGCACATGGTGCACTCTACAAAGAAAGAGGCCTACTCACGTCTTCAGAACAACAAATTAAATATGCTGCAGAAATCACGGCCCTCCTGGAAGCAGTGTGGAAACCAAGTGCTGTCAGCATCATGCACTGTCGTGGCCATCAAAAAGGCCGTGATGAAATTCCAAAAGGTAACAGACGCGCGGACCAGGCCGCAAAAGCAGCTGCAAAACCGCCACTACCAACAGAAGCAGAAGCTCAAGCTAAAGTACTGATCTGCAAGCAAGAGCCTCAATCTTCCATGCCAAATTACGAGTTCTACATGAATTTGAAAAAGTTTGAACCCCACGGCGAGTTCATTGAAATAATATTGAACAAATGGCAAGATGATTATGAACTGTTAGAACTCAATCATGATTATATCCAATGGCTTTTCCCAACTCGAACACAAGGCCGAAATTTTTACTTATAATCCCCTTAATCCGCAAGAGACACGCCTAATGGTTAACACCTCAGAAGTTCAGCAAAGACTGCGCAGAGCCTGCAAGATGATGCTGAAATTCTTCGGCGTAAAAATAGTGGGGGAGGAGGAAGACAAAGAAACAATTGAAGTTGAATGAGCAGAAAATTTCGTGTCACGTTTGAAAATTTGACAATCAATTCTCACAATAATCTACGAATCACACGAATACTGCACAGTCTGGGAGAATTGGGAGCAGAAGAATATCAAGTCCCACTGGTGAGGTCCTTCCTCAAGGAGATCCTTATCAAGAACAGACTGCCAAGAATGAAGAAAAGTGTAATGAACTTTTTCATACCAGCAGTAAGAGATCCACAAGACAGACAAGATTTGTTATTTTTCGCATGGCGATACTATTTCCCAAAGGAGAATTTATCTGGGGAAATCATGGAGAATTGGCACGATACAAACCAAAACCAGTGGTGGCTGCACTTCTACCGGCGCCACTGAGCGAATGGACACCTGTGTACTCAGAGAAAGAAAAGAAGTGGCTGACAGAAGAACCCGGAGGGTATGGAGAAGATGGATGGTTCCAGATGGAAAATGGACGAGTGGTCCTACAGCAACACACTGGCTCCTGAAATCATAAGAGCACTTCACGCAAGTACCCATGGAGGGAGAGAAATGATGGAGCAACAGTTGGAGCCACATTTCTACGTACCAGGATTGTCAGCAATCTGCAAGGCCACAGCTCAGCAGTGTGTAACATGTGCCAGAAACAACCCGAGAACAGGCCCATCTCAACCCCCAGGGAAACAGCCAATCGGGCTATCTCCAATGGCATCATTACAAATAGACTTTACAGTGCTGCCACCCTGCAAAGGATACAAATATTTACTAGTGATGGTGTGCATTTTGACAGGATGGGTAGAAGCCTTCCCAACTAGAACTGAAAAGACGACAGAAGTGGTAAAGAGTCTAATGAAAGAAATAATACCACGTTACGGACTTCCACTCGAGATAGGGTCGGACAATGGCCCTGCATTTATCCAGAACTGTTTACAACAATTTGCCCGGCTACTGGGCATCACCTGGAAGCTATAGACCGCCTACAGGCCCCAAAGTTCGGGAAAAGTTGAAAGAATGAACTGTACCCTAAAGATTTTGATGTCCAAACTGTGCCAAGAGACGTCAATAGGCTGGTTGGACTTGCTGCCGATAGTCCTTTTGCACATTAGGTGGCAGACCAACCCCCCAATTGAAGCTAAGTCCGCACGAACTTATGTTTGGACGTCCAACCCCTCTGATTAATGGACTAAGGGGGACCTTCGGGCATTGGGAGAAACTAAACTAAATGATCAGGTAGTAATGCTGGGTAAATCAATGCAGAAGTTAAATACTTGGGTGGGGGATAATATACCGCATTTTCTGTATCCTTCATTGTATATAGTATTGTCCGGGTGACTCAGTATGGGTAAAAGAGTGGAAAAATGATCCACTGGGTCCAAAATGGAGAGGTCCTTACCTTGTCCTGTTATCAACCCCTACAGCAGTAAAGGTTGCCGAGGTGGTCCCGTGGATACATCACTCCAGGGTAAAAGCAGCCGCAACCAGTCCTGAACCAACATGGAAGGTCGTTACCAACGAGACCAACCCACTGAGGCTGAAGCTGACAAAGACCACAGCCATGAGCACCTAAATGATCCTAACCCAGATAATACAGAGGATCAACAAGTGGGTGTTTTGATGGGCACAGGTCCTGACCACCCGCCAACGGGGGATACCCACAGGGTGCTTTTTAGGGCCCCGGCCCCCACCCTTGATCATCCAGAAATGTTCTTTACTTTTGAAATTCCGGTGGGGAGGGATTGGGTTTATGTGACTGTAAAAAGAATTGCCCAAGGAATTCTGACACTCGGGGCATTTGTGGTGCTGATTTTATATCTTGCTAATTTGATTTATGGACTCTCGCGTGGAGCATGCTCTAATTGTACGGGCAATGTGGGGAAAGTGGATATTTCCCATATCTGGAATGGTACGCACCCGGTGATGGAGAACCGTACCATGTGGAGACAAAAACGAGAGGCGCTATCTGGAACCAACCCAAGAGGACACTTACTTGTGCAATTCAAATATGACTATGCTAAAAAGTCTGGGCAAACTGCATGCTGGGTGTGTAGTAGACTGCACCCAGAGACAATTCATATACCATTTGCCTCTGTTCCAATGAATTTGAGTATGTTTGTATCAGGGAATATCACAATACATGCTGTCGATGCACAAAGGAAAAGACAGAATCAGTCAGTCCCGGGTACCCCATAATAGGACCAGTGTATCCACCAGAATGGTGTTTTCAACTAGGACCAGATAAAGAAACAAATAACGAGGGTGGGTTATGTAACTCAAGTCAGTTCAACTGGACATCATATATTTACATATTCAAAACAGGACAAAAGGCGACTTATTTATACATACGATGCAGGCAACTCACTAGAGACCAAGAGGCGGTGATTGGGAATGTGACCAATGGGAGGCAGGGTGCAGTGGATATGATGAGACGGCTGAGACACCTTGCGATAGAGATATCAAGGGAACACTACATTCATCACCATTTATAGTGACAGGAGGGTACCAGGTGTGCTGTGAAAGGGTGTGTTACACATGGGTACCACCAACAATAACGGGAATGTGTTATTTGGCTAAGCTGGTCCCAATCCAGAAACTAAGGGGAGAAGACACAAACACAGACACAGAACTACACCCTAGGTACCCACTGGTGTTCGAAAGACCGAAGAGAGAATTGTTTGCGAAGATGGATCGAATATGGACATGGTTGCCAGCATGGACTGGATGGGGAGGAGAGATGATGAGGAGATTGAATAGCTATGTCAATCTGATGGATGAGATTCTGAATAGAACCAGTATGGATATCCAGCTGCTGAATCTGGAAATGCGTGAGTTACGAAAGGTGCAAATGATACATGAAATGGCGCTTGAGCAGATCAGTGCGGCCTTGAATGGATTGTGTGAAATGACAATGCACTATGAATGTTGCACCTTCATCAGAAACACTACACACGAAGTCCCAGACTATTACCAGGTAATTCAAGATCATCAGGAGAAGGTAGCACAGTTGCAGGGCACAGCCAGAAGGATTGCTGCCGAAGGCTGGAATCCGCTCCGTGGGTTTGGAGCAATGGGAGAATGGTTTGGTTCTATCTTACGATTTATCTCAAGATTGGATCCATGATACTTATGATAGTGGTGATTTTGATCATAGGGATACTGATTACCGCATAGGGCTATGTTTATGGCCACTGTGCAAAACAGCACTGATATCTACACAAACACAGAAGATACCACTGATAATTCCACAGGGTATGTTCCCAGTGTGAAAGAAACCCCCCTTTTTCAGTAGTTTCAGAATAGTGGAGTGTAATGGCTACAAGTGCCAGGAAAAGATCCTGACACTTGAGCCAAGGGGGGAATGAAGTGGAAATAGGCTGGAAGACGGCCGCCATTGTACACAGGCGGCCATCTTGTTCAGAATATTGGTTCACTTGTATATAACTAGACAGGTTTGTAGCTGAGACTAGAATGAGGTATACGTAGAAATTTAGGAATGCGTTTAGATTAGCAGAAAAGCAATTAAAGCTTTATGAAGGATCTCTGTCTGTTCCTGGCACAGAGGAGAAAAGCGACTCCAAGGTCGTTGGGGCCCGCGGAAAGACGAAGGAGTATAGAAGACCGGGCCCCAGGCCATCTGAATAAACATAGCCGATAGGGAGGGAGGCACTGCCCGGAGAAAGACAGCACAAACAAATCACAGACTGTCAAACTAACGAGAAGTGTATCAATTTATAGTTATATGTGGAATGTTTTTTGTGTTCGAATTAATGATGGGAGGTATTAACCCACGTGGGGTGGAATAAAGTGTCATAGGGAGGTGGGCTGATGGGGATGTACCTAATTATGTATTTGGGGCATAAAACCTCATGTCTCTGTGTAATCGGGGCTCACTCTAAGCGATTCAATCCTGTGTGAGCACTTGTGTGACGACACAATAAACTCTTGCCTTTCCTGAAGAGACTCGTGTTTGGACAATCCTTGCTTGTGTCTGGTCCGGCGCCGTTAATGAAGTGAACCTGTCTGACTCCGGCTACAATATTGCGTCCGATCAGATACATATGATTGAAACCAGGTTAGCGTGTGATCACCAATACCAGAGTCTTTAAGTTTTTTTAACAAGATGCCATGGTCTACTGTGTCAAAGGCCTTGGCAAAATCAAGGAAGATGCTCCAGTTAGGTTTCCTTGTTCCATCCCAGCTTGGATATCATTGCAGACTTTTAAAAGGGTGGTTGTAGTTGAGTGATTTGGATTTAGTGATGTCCCGTACCTTTGTTCCATACACCATATCTTTAACATAACCCCATAGAAAGAAGTGGAGGGGAGTGAGATCTGGTGAACGAGGTGGCCAGGGAATTGGGTCACCCCTTCCAATCCACCGCTCTGGAAATGTTTCATTTAGGAACCCACGAACATGCAGTCCCCAATGTGGTGGTGCACCATTTTGCTGGAAAATGATGGTTGGTCGAAGGTCATGTAGTTGTGGTGCCACGTATTCAGACGAAAAGGTCAGGGTAAACATTTGCAGTAATTGATGTCTCGCCGAAGAAAAACGACTTCTTTCTATGGGGTTATGTTAAAGATATGGTGTATGGAACAAAGGTACGGGACATCACTAATCTAAAGCAGAGGATCACTGATACCATTGCCACCATTGATGAGGGGATGCTACAGCCAACATTGCAAGAAATCCAGTACCGTCTTGATGTGCTTCGTGCAACTAATGGTGCCCATATAGAGGTGTATTAAATGAGGCAAAAAAACTTAAATATATACGTCTCATTTTGTAATAATTTTCACTTATTTGTATTTTCATTTGCCTATGGAATAAATTTTTGGAATTGTAAAGAAACTTTATGGACACCCTGTATGACGTCTATTCTTTCTGAAAGAAAGAGAAGGGATCCGGGAGAAAAAGGGGAAGGGGAACAAATAAAACTAGAAAATGCATAAAGTAAAATAACCATAAATCAAACCAATGACAATCCATGTCAACCTATTACATTTTCCAAAGATTAAGCCTAAAACCCCTTTATTTAACAACATTTCAGTAAGATATGCACATTACCAAAACACTAAACCTCTGAACCAAATCCAAAGACCCTGAAATAACAACAGAACTTTCTGAAGCAATTAGCCGTATCCCAGTGGGCAGAACCTTACAACCTGCAAGACTCCCGTGAAGGCGTTATGACCTTTTAGAATATCCATGCTCCCGTTTTCCTTCACTCACTTCCTTCTCAGGAAAAAGCCTGGAGCTTTCGTGAATCTGGTGGTCCATTGTGTCAGATTAGTCACGTCTTGGGCCATGGTGTTTGACTTCCCAAACGCAACGTTCCTCACCTTACACGGAAAAAGGGAAAATATCTATTCTCTCTAACCTGAACAATAAGAAAATAAATCTGCAATTTTATCTAATCATCATCATCAGAACATTGTATCAGCCTAATCAATCAGTGGGATGTATTCGCTGCAGCGCCCTGCTAGTTCACGGCAGAAGTAAACACAAGCATCTGGGAATGGCGCTCCAAGGTCAAGAGTATCCCAGCAAAATAAGAAAAAATAATAACTCCACCAGTGTTACCCTTGAGGCCCATAATAATCAGAGGTTGCTTTACTGACTCATGTACACACAGTTCCTAAACCCTTCCACTCACCCTCGTGGCTACACTTGTAGGAATCAGCCACCTGCATGTGCACAAGCACTTTCCGTATGATGTCACTCACTGTGACTTATGTGCGACCCTTCCACCGTGTAGGTTTGCTTTATTATTTGCTGCATTTTTTCCAAGCTACTTTGTGTTCCAGATGCTTTCCCTCGCTTTTAGCGCACAAATGCTAATGATTCTCATGTTTTTGGCGCTCTGCTACCCTTAATATATAGAGCAGCGTCCGTTCACAACCATTAAACCCAAACACTGCACTCTAACCCTGTATCCATGAAACCTGTATTAAAGGAAAAATATGTAAAAATCGAGGGACCTTTTTCCTACTGTGTCAGACTAACGCATTTTTCACGTCTACAGTCAAAAAGTGCGTCCGAACGCATGGACACACTTTTTAACGGAAGACGCGATAGTGCGCAATTACGGCCGTGATTTTATACAGATCCACACCCGGAAACTTTGGGTGTCTGGACGTTTTGTTGGACAGACACGTGCAGCGTCTGACGTCTCCTAATCACGCACACACGCCGCTATGCTGACGCAGGGCAGTCTGTGCGTCCGTACTAGCAATTCGACGTTATAGAAAAAGTGCGTTTGTTTGCCGCTTACGTTGCACGGCCGAACTTCCGTGCGGCCGTACTTTGTATGTTGGCCGACATTGGACATCATTTGCTGCTACCACAGCCGTAATAAAGTGCGGCTAAACGCACGTTCACGCTGCGTTCGTCTGAGACCAGCCTAAAATAGGGACGCTATGGGGAAAATCCGTGCCGTTAGTTTTCCTAGTTTTCCCCGTAGTGTCTTCTTTTTAGCAGGATATTCCGGGACAGGCGCTACTACGAGATCACGCAGCACCATGCAGTGCCGCAGCAGAGGGACTTTTTGTCCCCAGTCTCACTCTGCTCGCGGCCACGAGAAGCGGCAGATCGGGGCACCGTTGTCACTGTGGGATGAGAAGTGAGTATCGAATTTATAGGTGGGGGGTTTAGGGGGTGCTAAATAATTTTGCAAAAGCAGAATCATTTAGCACCAGCTTTTAGGTAGTACCTGTATTATTATTATTATTATTATTGTCATCAATATAGCGCCAACAGTTTCCACAGCGCTTTACAATAACCAAAGGAAACGAGATACAGATAAAATTAAAATGTTAAAATTTTGCCTTGCGCGTCCCTGCGGTAATTAGCTCTAGCCAGAGGCGGCTCTATAATTAGGCCAACTAGGCGGTCACCTAAGGCTTCGCTCACACAGGGGCCTCAGATGATGGTATTTTTATAGTTGCACAATAAGTGGGGCTTCATAGTTGAGCTTTGCCTAAGGCCTCGCTAACTCTGGAGCCACCTCTGGCGCTAGCACTTTGTAATACCTTACTTAACGCTAATTAATGATTGCGCTCCGCATTTTAACCCCTTAGTGACCGGGAGGTTTAACACAAATCCGTCCTTTAGTGTCCGCTGCTGTTTTTACGTTTCTGCTTTTAGGTTTTTTTAATTTTATTTTTACACCAAACCTGGTCATGTTTGGTATCTGTTCAGGTATCGGATCAGGCCTTTCTAATAATGTCAAATATGACCCTCTAGCTGCCACGGATCGGGAGATAGGGGGATCCACATGGCAGCTAGGGGGTTAACTGGCCCACTGACATCCTCACACATATGGCGAGGTTGTCAGTGGGTGGGGGGAACCTGGAGGCTTGGCTGACAAGATGTCAGCCCCCTCCAGGTTTGAATTGTGATTCCCCCTCCCCTTCCTGAATTTTCCCTGCCGATGACGTCATCACGCAGCGTGATGACGTCATCGGATCTTCCGGCCCCCAGGAAACGGCGAGGCAAGCTTCCAGCTTGCCTTAGACGCCATTGGAGCCAGCGAGGGAGGTGAGTATCGGCGGGAGGGAGGTTAGGAGCTCGCCGACGTACTATGTACATCCGCGGTTCTAAGGGAGACCCGTGGGCAGGACGTACATAGTACGTCAGCGGTTGGGAAGAGGTTAAGCACAGGATATGCAAAGTACAGTAAGATCGCGGAAGCTAGCGCTATCACCGGCGCGCTTAGTGATTTTTTAATGGTTTAGCATTTGGAAGGTAATATGGGGGGCGTGCATTAAAGTCACTTATCCTGATGGTAATGGTTACCTATTATATATAACAGTTATGGATACACTCTTAAGGGGTTATACCCAAAGGGCCAGTGTTGCAAATACCAGTGAAAATCACAGGTGTTGCAGTCAGGGCTGGATTTATAATTAGGTAAAGTAGGAATGTGCCTACAGGCACCGACCACAGGGGGTGTCTTGTTCCGAATTTTTTTCCAATTAGCAATCATTTAGACCGCTGTATCTCTGGAGCTCTACAGGCTAGAGGGGCATATAAGGTGCCGTTGGAAAGGACAGAGTATGGCCTTTCCAATAACACCAAACGAAACCAGGTTTATCAATAAATAAAATAAATGCTAAATAAAATATAAATATGTTTTTGTTTGTTTTTCTAACGCAGCACTATTGTTCACTTTTCAACTATAAAGTTAGCAGTGATGCTGCACTAACTCATTTTCTATTTTCCCACACACTGACAGCAATTTTTAAACATTTTGATATCCTATTGAAATATCGCCAAAGATAAAGCAGTATCAAATAAAAGAAGTGGTAAAAAAAGTGACGTCTTGAAAAAGACTCTCGACCACTTGATACCCAGAATTTTGGTTGCTCTGGAGCGAAATGGAACATCACTTTCCATAACTACGGTTAGAAATTAGGGATATGGTTAGGCTACTGTTTGCGCTTGTTTTAGGGTTAGGGTTAACTCTAACATTCTGCTCAATTTTTGCTTTATTTTAAGGAAACATAATCTGACGCTTGTTTTGATGTGAGATCAGCGAGAAAATGTTTCCCAATTTTTTAAAATGTTAATTATTCGTTTCCCCCAAAACTGAAGTTATTAAAGTATATTTCCCCAGTTTTCACACTTTTTTTGGGGGGGGGTTGCTCCAGATTTCTCTGCCTAAAGGCTCCTGAGCAGTAAATCCGGCACTGGTTGCAGTGCCGACAATTGCCGATATGTCACAAAATTAAATCCAGACAGCGACACGAGAAGCGTCACTATATGCCATCTCCTGTTGCCAAAGGAGTTACAATCCAGACAGGATTTTTAAGGAATGAAGCATTCCTGATGCGTCTACCAGGGTTATTCAGAGAAAGGTGAAACTCTAGAGAACCTTTGGAGAAGTGAAAATTCTAGGTCAAAATAGCCAAACCAGAAAAATTCTCCCTTTTATCTCACTTTCCAAATCAGCTATTGTGACCTAAAATTTTCACTTCTCCAAATGTTCTCCAGAGTTTCACCTGTCTTTGAATAACCCTGTACGTGTTTTGGGGATAGAATGACTTAACTGCTAAAAATAATCCTTCTAAGGTTTAACCGCTTCACGGAGCAGAACGTATTAACACACCATCACGATATGTTGTCTTGTTTTTTTTGGGAGGGGGGGTTGGTGATAGCTCCCCTTTAAGGTAAAGGAGCTTCTCTATGAAGTCGGTGCTTGCGCTCTCCGGCCCCCTCAGCCCCTCCACTTGGCTACTCTTAAAATGAAGGCATTGGGTCTTAACTTCCATTACGACTGCTGCCTCAGAATGTATCAAAGAGCGAATGGATAAAGGAATATTATTTTCCAAGACCACTGGGATACTTCCTGTCAATTCACATAATTGAGTATTACAGTATTTAAATTACAAATTGAAGATTATTTTTACAGGTGTCATTTCAAATATAACATGAAATTTCTTGACATTACATCAGCCACACTGCACAAACAGCTGCATTTCAACGTGCATATGTGATGCACATGGCTAACATTTTTAAATATTACATCATATGTTACACAAACATATAAATAGGCCATTGTTGGGCAAAAGCTGGAGTGCGCCGAGATGTTGGACTCTTTTTTTTATTTTATTTTCGTGTTGAAGAGGTAGATGGAAATTGCTTCGCCCTGTACGCAACCCTTAATACGGGCCAGAGGTAAGACGGCGCTGTGCTGCCCCCTGCTGGGAGCGGTGACCCTACTTACAGAGAGATAAAAAGTGAAGACGCTGTAAGAGATGCAGTATTTTTTTTTTTTCAAATAGGATTACTTAGAATAAATAAAACGAAAACGCTTTAAACGCTCTTAGGCTGGGGTCAGACGAGCGTCTTTGAGAGCAGAAGGAACGTCCATGAGAGAAGTCCACCTTCCACTCTGACGCCCGTCTGGCCACCTCGCAGTGCAGTCAGTCAGTGCGCTCAACACTGCAAGGCTCGATCCCCCCTATGGAAGATTGTGCTTTGGAGCCCCGTCCAAAGCACATCTACCGTTTCGGCCGGGAGGCTTTCAGCACGTCCGCTTGCAGCGCACGCAATCCGTGCACGCGCTGCACCATGCGACCGGCCCTGTCGAAGCGCCACAACGCACACATAGGGCTCTATCACATTCGTTGTGCAAAAAAGCTCGCGCAGCGCAATTTTTTGGGCACGCAGTGTTAAAATGTTAACACGCGTAAATGAACACTGGTATTAAAATCCAAGCGCATTTTTTCATCCGTCTGAAAATATCACGCAAAAAAATACGTGCGAATACGCATGCGCAGAAATCAGTGTGCAGACTGTTTTTTCACACGATTCAGCCAATCAGAATTAAGAACCACAATTGTCTCCCGTTCAGTTTTTGCGACAGTCAAAATCAATCTGAGTATATATGCTGCAGCAATAATAAAAACACGCAGAACGTCTCAATTTAATTGTTTGGGTATGTGTAGAATGTGTAACTATACTGTGCTGTATTTCTTTTTTTGGGCTGGTGTATTTGGGTTCGGCCAGGTTGGTCAGATTTGCCATTAACACCAGCTTTTAAAAGTCGTTAAAATTATGCGCGCAAACGTTGTTCGTTAAAATTTGCGCATCGATTGTAATACCATCCGCGTACCAGCGCATGAACGCATTTGCGCTCACAATGTTAAGTATGGGATGCGCGCACAAACGTTCGCTTGTGCAGGGTTTGCGCAGGGTCACTCGCGTCCAATTAATGCGCATTTTGTGCGCGAATGTCGTAATATGACGTTCAGCGTGAAGGGCTTTTCCCCTCGCGCTAATGCCTTTTTGCGCACGCGCAAAATTGTGCGCGAAGAGTGTAATAGGGCCCATAGTGCGCTCGTCTGACCCCGGCCTTACCGTCCTTTAAAGGAACACTCTGCTGTAAAGTAGAGTGTGTTTTTTTTGCCCTTAAATAATTGGGTAGGTGCTGCCGACAGAAGAAAAAAGATATCATCTGCGCTTATTCCCATTATACCGTGTGAAACAAAGCACAATTAATGGCCATTAATAGAAACCAAAGCCTCTAAGAGAGTAAGCTCACCCGCCAAACATCAAGGCTCATCCTCACTAGAGGTGCCGTGACATTTGGCGTATGAGCTTACTCTCTTAATGGCCATTAATAGAAACCAAAGCCTCTAATTGTGTTTTGTTTCACACGGTATAATGGGAATAAGCGCAGATGATATATTTTTTTTCTTATGTTTTATACATGTTGCTGGGCTGGATACATCTGGTGGTTGCAGCCACCCCATCGGGGAATAGGCGCGACCCCACCCCTCCTGTACTAGGTGCTGCTGACAGCCTGCATCCAATTATTTTTAAATTACTTTCTTTACAGTATTTGTGGGTGAACTTATTCACCTTTTCTCCCTCGCCGCGCGCAGCTCCTCCTCAGCTCAGGGACTCCCAAATCTGAAAGTCCCTGAGGCGTTTCTGTGCGATTTGCGCTCTCTCTGCGCTACTTGCGCAGGAAAAGGAAATTGTGCAGTGGGACTTGCGAACTTTAGGTACGCAAGTTCCATAGCGTCTGCGCATAATGGCAGCAAGCGCGCAGCTCCAATCCATCGCGGTCTCTCTGAGAACGGTCGCTTACACGACTGGTCTTAGAGACAGTGACATCTGCAAAGGGGTTGCCACGTCGGCCATGTTTTCCAGGACACATATTACTATTTCATGCACAGGGGAGACCAGGGCAAAGTGCTGCCCTGCAACATGTATAAATCATATGCTGCAGGGAGGACGTTAAGGCAGGTCATGAATTCTACATGGCATTTTTCATGCACTGCCCATCAGCATGAATAAATTATATGTGTCCTGGAAAACATGGCCGGTGTGGCTACACTAGTCTGCACACTAGTAACTGAATCAGTGACTGGCAGGCAGGAAATTCAAATGGAAACTCTTCCACTTCACCCAGTGTTTTCTACCAGCTGGGCTGGGAGGGGGGGGAAGGGGGGCACAATCACAAATTTTAGGTCCTAGTCATCAAGCTATGGAAAAACCTGACTTGTAAACATTGTAGGTTTCAGCTTATTCTGTAGCTAAAATGTACAATTCCC
This sequence comes from Leptobrachium leishanense, assembly GCA_009667805.1. Lineage (NCBI taxonomy): Eukaryota > Metazoa > Chordata > Amphibia > Anura > Megophryidae > Leptobrachium > Leptobrachium leishanense. The sequence goes on from CM019066.1 coordinate 15,521,890, forward strand.
CGCCGACTCACTATTCAGTGAATAATCCTATTGAAAATATATTTCAGCTTGGAGAAGGAAAAAATAGAAGTTAAAACATGTGCGCTTTAATCCGTGGTGTTTGTAATTGCGCGCGAGCGTTCAGCTCCCCGCTGCTGCTGTTTTCTCAGTCCCAGAACTACCGTACGGCCGTCTTAAGACGAGTTGTTCCGAGTCATTACCATCTGTCACAGCAGCGGCGCAGCCTGTCAGAGGCTTCGAACGCTCAGAGGAAACATTTATACGTTTCCAGACGCTTTTCAGAGCTGCACACGCACAACTTCTCACCTGAACCAGTCAGTCACAGGTGGCATGTCCCCCTCCCCCCCGACGGGCACGTCAGCATTGTGCACCTTGCTTGGATGAAGACAGCGATTAGCAGGCGTTGTCATTATGAGAGTCACAAGCAACTAGGGTTGCCAGGTCGGCCATGTTTTCCTGGGCACATTTCATAATTTCTTGCAAAAGGAGAGCCCAGGGGAAAGTGCTGCCCCGCAACATGTATAATTCATATGCTGTAGGAATTAAATCAGTGCAGGTCAACTCCTTCTTCATTTTTTACCAATGGACTCTGGTGCAGGTTTAAGGATGCCACATCGGCCATATTTTCCAGGACACACATTACTAGTTCATGCAGAGGGACAGTTCGGAACCCCATTTTTCCATTGGAGGCTCCCTATGGCTCAGACAGCTCTCATAGGTCCCTATCAGATCCCCTGAGCTAAAACCGGGACGCTAAGGGGAAAAATTAGGGTTCGCTAATTTCCCCTTTGTTTCCCGGTTTTACCAGCAGCCTGTCCCATAGTGAGCGCTAGGCTCGCGGATACTCAGGATGGCGCTAGAGCATCCCCTCCATGGGACCAAGTGAAGCGACACTACTGAAACGCGAGTGATGCAATGAGCACTGCTTTCTATCCATGTTATGAAAATTCATGTAGGCACCTAGAGACACCCAGGGGTCCCTGAGGTCTGCTTAGGCTAGGGACAGATGAGCGCATTTTCTGCGGCCACCGTCAAAATGTATGTCGATGCGTGCGCACGCATTTTTTCACGGAATACGCTTAAGTGGTCAGACGACCACAGTCGCACAGTCGCAGGTACTCACCAACGCAATTCTAGGGAAATCCGGCTGTTTGAACGTTATGTAGGCCGCACACTAGCAGCGTCTGACGTCTCCTAATCACGCACACACGCTGCCATGCGGCCGCAGCGCACTCTGTACGTCTGTAGCAGCGGTTTCACGTTCTGAGAAAAATGCGTTCATTTGCCGGTTGCGTGGTGTCGGCGCACTTTTGTACGCACGTACTGCGTATATTGGCCGTCATTGGCCGTTATGTGCTGCTACTGCCGCCGTGATTTAGTGCGCCTGCACGCGCGTTCCGACTGCCCCACTCTGACCCTAGCCTTAAGAGAGCCAAACTACAGGAAAAAAAAACCTATTCTTTAAAAGGCTTAAAACAATAAAAATGCATGAAAATGTGTGGAAATAACTATAATAAAATTAAAACCGTCTGTTACAGAATAAGTAAAAAAACGCCTTTAAAAAAAAAAAATGGGAAAACTAAATTTTGCCTAAAAAATTAAAAAAATACCCAGAAAACTCCCAAAAAAATATCAATAAATAAAAAGGCTTTTTGCTGAAAATGAAAAGAATAAGTCGGTTGAAAAAACAATATTTTTTAGCATTGAATCCTATGTTAATGCAACTGTTTAAACCTGTCGAAATGAACCACCAAAAGTCAGGGCATTTCACTGACGCGTCGGTGCAGTTCGGCGTTCTCTGAATAGATTAACCATTACTTCTTTATGGGACATTTTCATTGTGGCTGTTAGTGGGGCCTCATATTTAATTTTCGCCTAAGGCCTCACAAAGTCTAGAGCCCCCTCTGCCCTTACTTTCTGGTCCCTTGTGCTCCTCCACAAACGTGGTGTGAGTCACATCATTTATTACGCTATCTGGAAAGACTGTTCATAAATCATTCTTGCATTTAAATTATTTTGTGTCTGCCCCTCCACACGCCTGTTTATGTTTTTTTTCTCTTTTCACAATTTCCTCAATTTCTAGTGTCTTCATCATGACGCCACTGAAGTCATTTCAACATCTGTCTTCTCTTGCTTGCCTGTGAACTTTAATGGATACTTTTGGGTCAGAGGCGTAACTAGAAACCTCAGGGCTCAGGTGCAGGAACCATGACGGACCCACCCACCCTAGGCAAAAACATATTTTGTCCCCCCTCACGTCAACATGCATTGGTCCCCTCCAGGTCCACAACGTTGACTCCAGACAATCGGTGTCCCATTTTTTGCAGGTCCACTATGACCTTTTCAGTCCATCCCATTTTTAATGTAGTGTGCACTATTTGTATCTCACAGAGCTCCACAGCAATAAACCTCACAGTAATGTGCGCTGTGAATGAACGTATCACAGAGCTCCACAGCAATAAACCTAACAGTAATGTGCACTGTGTATGAATTTATCACAGAGCTCCACAGCAATAAACCTAACAGTAATGTGCAGTGTGTATCAGTGTAAATCACAGAGGTTTACAGCAACAAAACTCACAGTAATATGTGGTGTGTATGAGCATATCACAGAGCTCCACAGCAATGAAACTCACAGTAATGTGCGGTGTGTATGAGTGTATCTCAGAACTCCACAGCAATAAAACTCATAGTAATGTGTAGTGTGTATCAGTGTAAATCACAGAGGTTTACAGCAACAAAACTCACAGTAATATGTGGTGTGTATGAGCATATCACAGAGCTCCACAGCAACAAAACTCACAGTAATGTGCGGTGTGTATGAGCGTATCACAGAGCTCCACAGCAACAAAACTCACAGTAATATGTGGTGTATGAGTGTATCACAGAGCTCCAAAGTAAAACTCACAAATAAGTATAATTTTTAAAAAAAGCAAATATATATATATATATATATATGTGTACAGTATAGATATATATATATATATATATATATTATAGGCAAGCCCCCAGGCCCAGGCAGGCGAGTGTGGGCGCCCCGGACTCAAGGCCCTGGGTGTGGTGGCACCCTCTGAACCCCTGGTAGTTACCCCCCTGTTTGGGGTCTATTCATAAAGCATTGAAATTGTCTGCAATTTTGGCTCACTTTGGTGATTCTGTTTACCCGAAAATACTGAATTCACTATTCAGGGAATATTGCCCGTATTTTGCCGAAAATGGGGTTGCCAAAGCAGTTATTGGACGTGAGCGAAAACCGTCAAATGGCTCCGAAATTGCCACAGCAGATTCCACGGAACTGAAAAAAAAAGGAAACTCCCAATAGAAGTTTAAATTAATAGCAAGTAGTAAAAACATGTCTAAATAATACGAAAAGTCCTTTAAAATGTCTATTCAAATTTTTTAAATCATTTAAAAATTTTAGAAAAACATAAAAAAATACAAAAGGCTCCTTTAAAAATTGAAAAAATAAGTAAGCTTTTGTGAAAAGTGAAAAGAATAAACGGTCATTTTAAAAATAAATGAAAAAGATATTCCATTCTTTATATGGAATCCTATGGGATTTAACCCCTAAGTGACCCCTAAGTGACCGGGCAGTTTTATGATTGTCAGTCCAAAAGTGCGCACTGCTGTTTTTACGTTTCTGCGCCGTTTGTGTTTAGGTCTAATTTTCCTCTTACTTGTTTATTGAACCCACACATATTATATACCATTTTTCTCGCCATTAAATGGACTTTCTAAAGATACCATTATTTCCATCATATCTTATAACTTACTATAAAAATATTTATGAAATATGATGAAAAAACAAACTTTTTTGAAATGACATCAGTGGGTGGGGGGTGATCCCGAGGCTTGACTGACATCCAAGATGTCAGCCACTTCCGAGTTCGAATCGGATCCGGCACCTAAGGCAGGGCCGGATTAATCATAGGGGCAGATGGAGCAGCAGCTCCAGGCCCATGCCCCAGAATAGGCCCAGAGAAAAAATAACAATGTCTGCATTGATGGAAATTTGGACCCCATGATCTCCAACATAGCTGCTACAGAGTCATGTGCGGTATCACTGGAAAGGCCAGAGCATGGCCTTTCAAATGATATCAAACATGACTAGGTTGTATGTAACACTAAGGCTAGGGACAGATGAGCGCATTTTCTGCGGCCACCGTCAAAATGTACGTCGATGCGTGCGCACGCATTTTTTCACGGAATACGCTTAAGTGGTCAGACGACCACAGTCGCACAGTCGCAGGTACTCACCAACGCAATTCTAGGGAAATCCGGCTGTTTGAACGTTATGTAGGCCGCACACTAGCAGCGTCTGACGTCTCCTAATCACGCACACACGCTGCCATGCGGCCGCAGCGCACTCTGTACGTCTGTAGCAGCGGTTTCACGTTCTGAGAAAAATGCGTTCATTTGCCGGTTGCGTGGTGTCGGCGCACTTTTGTACGCACGTACTGCGTATATTGGCCGTCATTGGCCGTTATGTGCTGCTACTGCCGCCGTGATTTAGTGCGCCTGCACGCGCGTTCCGACTGCCCCACTCTGACCCTAGCCTAAAAATAAAATAATAAATAATTCTTTATTTTTTCTTTCTAAAACAGCAATATTTTTCAATTATAAAGAGAACAATGATGCTGCACTAACTCACCATCCCAAGTGTGGAGGTGTTGGCATGATTCGTTATTACGAATTGTTACACCAAAAACCTAAACCGCCGCACTGTGGCAAAGTGCATTGGGGGGACTTTGGAACCCTGCGTCACTAATCTTTACACCTCGCAAGGTCAAGGGAGGTGTCATTGGACAGGTCAGCGTCTGGCCTTTGCATTAATACCAAACATGACCATGTAAAATCTAAAAGAAAGGGAAACCAAAAAAACTTTTTTTATCTACTTATTATTTGTCACGTATAAAATGAGCAATACCACTGCCATTACTCACCTTCTCATTTCCCACGCTGGGAGCAAGGTCAGTGTTTTATACATAGTCATAATATTCATAAAACACCTTCCTCCTAAACACCAGGGAAATATTTAATTTTCTTGGTTAAAATTGTATATTTTCTCAGAAAAATGCAGTAAGAGAATCCAATTTCAATTTTTTTAACAAGAATTCCCTATAGAATATATAACCACAAAGGTTTGGACGATAAAATGTGAAAAAATAATTTTACACACTGTAAATGATTGAAATCTGAATGTAAATTTCCTCACACAGTATCTGCCTGGTCAGATATACCCGTATCTGCAATATTAAATAACCTAAAATATGCTTTAATTTCACTAAATTCCAAAAAAAGCCACCAAAATCTTCAGCTCCAGGCACAGAGATCTTAATCCGGCCCTGACCCAAGGGGTAAAGAGAGGCACCGCTGAAAAGGGCAGACTATGCCCTCTTCAGCGGTACCATTCTTTTTTACTATGTGAAGCCGTTTGGGAGGGAGAGGGCTCCAAAGGAGCCCCCTCTCCCCTTTCACATTGATCACTGCAGGCGCTGGGGGCGCTTGGCGATGACGTCATCATGCCTGGCAATGACATCAATGAATTGCGGCGAACTGCAAATTGAGAAGTTTGAGAAAAAAAAAATTGGTCTGAAAATGCACCTACAGTGAAATTCACCATTCGTCACTATGTTACATGTTTACAGGTGTATACTATATATAGTCACTATGTTACATGTTTACGGGTGCATTCTGTATTGAGGTATGTTAATAGGGAGCTCTTGAGTGACTTTAGACTGGGGGAAGATTTGATGATGTCTGGGAGGTTATTCCATATTTGTGGTGCTCTGTAGGAAAATGAGGATCGAGACACTTTCTTTTTGTATTGTGGTATTGCAAGTAAGGTGCAGGTCCTGGATCGGAAGTTATAGGATGAGGGAACTGCTGGGGGAAGAAGTCTATTCAGGTAGGGTGGCAGCTTGCCAGAAAAGCTCTTAAACACCAGGGGCTAAATTACAATACTAGCGCTAAAAGGCGGGTGCTAGTGAGGAAAAACTGCGCCCACAGTTTCCCCATTGCGCCCGTGTTTAAATGCTAGATTACAATGCAGGTGCTAAAAAAGCTGCCTGCATTGTTTGTGGGCGCTAAGCCCTGGGATGCGTGCAGCAGCGCTAAGCACAGTCGCACGCATCCTCTTAATGGAGTCCATAGGACTCCATTGAGCCAGACGCCCGCGGTCACATGACCTTCCGTATCTCGCCTTTGCGAGATCCGACCGGTCAGCGTAGTGATACGCAGGGGGAGACTGGGGGGACTTTTTCCCCAGTCTTTTCCTGCTCCCGCCGGACTGAGGAGGCGGTCCTCACCGCTGGACAGGAGGTGAGTATTCAATTAATTTTTTTATTTTTTTGGCTGGTGTTAACGGATTCTGCAGAAGCGGAATCCGTTAGCACCTAGTCCTGACTCTAAATCGAATTTTGAGTCCCATTGAGTTCGAATTCGAACATTTGGAAAGTTCGAGTTCGAATGCGAACCGAACTCGGGGGTGTTCGGCTCATCACTACTAGGGAACTCGAACTCAATGCAAGTCAAAGGGGCTGAAAATTCGATTTTTAAAGTGTCCTCCAAGAGGCCATAAAAGGTGTATGGGGGTCCGGGCAGGGCTCGAGTCGAGCGGGAACGCGCGGGAAAGGCATTCCCGCACTTCTCCCACAGCGGGAAACGCTGCGGGAACGCAGCGTTCCTGCTGTAGCCCGAGCCCGAACGCTCTAGCAGGCGGCCGCCGCACATTGCCGGCGGCCGCGTGCTTCCTATTAGAACGGCCGGTGACCGGAAGTGGAGCCACTCGCCTGGCTGTTTCATAGATCCCAGGCGAGCAGCTGCACTTCCTGTCAGCGGCCGCTGAAGCAGGAAGCACGCGGCCGCCGGCAATGTGCGGCAGAAGCATCAGAGGAGCAGCAGAGGTGAGCTGGGCTGGGGGCAGTATCCATGAGACCTGGGGGCAGTATCCATGAGACCTGGGAGTAATATCCATGAGACCTGGGGGCATTATCCATGAGACCTGGGGGCAATATCCATGAGACCTGAGGGCAATATCCATGAGACCTGGGGGCAGTATCCATGAGACCTGGGGGCAGTATCCATGAGACCTGGGGCATATCCATGAGACCTGGGGCATATCCATGAGACCTGGGGGCAATATCCATGAGACCTGGGGCATATCCATGAGACCTGGGGGCAGTATCCATGAGACCTGGGGGCAATATCCATGAGACCTGGGGGCAGTATCCATGAGACCTGGGGGCAATATCCATGAGACCTGGGGGCAGGGCCGGTGCTAGACTATTTTGTGCCCTAGGCAAGACCAGCTACTTGCACCCCCCCTCCAAAAGAAAACACTGCACATTACTGTGGAGCTCTGTGATACCCTCATAAACACCGCACATTACTGCCCCCCAGCTCAGGTGGGTATATATTGCCCCAGCACACATGGGTATATATTGACCCCGCACACATGGGTATATATTGCCCCAGCACACATGGGAATTGCCCCCAGCACACATGGGAATTGCCCCCAGCTCACATGGGAATATATTGCCCCCAGCTCACATGGGAATATATTGCCCCCAGCACACATGGGAATATATTGCCCCCAGCTCACATGGGAATATAGTGCCCCCAGCTCACATGGGAATATATTGCCCCAGCACACATGGGAATATATTGCCCCCAGCACACATGGGTATATATATCCCCAGCACACATGGATATATATTGCCCCAGCACACATGGATATATATATTGCCCCCAGCACACATTGATATATATTGCCCCCAGCACACATGGATATATATTGCCCCAGCACACATGGGAATTGCCCCAGCTCACATCATGGGTATATATTGCCCCCAGCTCACATCATGGGTATATATTGCCCCAGCTCACATCATGGGTATATATTGCCCCCAGCTCAAATCACGGGTATATACTGCCCCCAGCAGCTCACACATGGATATATACTGCCCCAGCAGCTCACACATGGGTATATACTGCCCCTTTGGGGAGTAAGATGTCCCTCTGGTGCCCCTGGGGGGCCTCTGGTAGCCCTGAGGGCCCTCTGTGCCTTTGGGAGGCCTATGGGCCCCTGGGGAGGCTTCTGGTGTCCGTGGGGGGGTCTCTGGTGTCCCTGGGGGGCTTCTGCTGCCCTTGGGGGCCTCTGGTGCCCCTGGGGGGCCTCTGGGGTCCCTCTGGTGCCCATGGGGGGTCTCTGGGTCCCTCTGGTGCCCCTGGAGGGCCTATGGGGTTCCTCTGGTGCCCCTGGGGGTCCCTCTGGTGCCCCTGGGGGGCCTCTGGGGTCCCTCTGGTGCCCCTGGGGTCCCTCTGGTGCCCCTGGGGGGCCTCTGGTGCCCTTGGGGGTCCCTGTGGTGCCCCTGGGGGGGCCTCTGGGGTCCCTCTGGTGCCCCCGCTGCCTTTTGGGGCCTCTGGGGGACCTGCAGAATTTTTGGTCACCTCTGGTGCCTTTAGGGGGCCTCTGAGGCATCTCTGGGTCTATGGGGTGCCCCTGGGTGTGCAGGTGACTCTGTGGCGCCGGCCTTTTCACTCACCGTTCTCAGCCTCCATGTGGTGCTGCATGCAGTAGGCAGGGTGCGGCTGTGTTCGCTGCCTAGACAGAACACCGGCACCAAGGCATGGGCAGACATCCGGCGCTCCCTCTGACATCATCAGAGGGGGCCACCGGGCGCCATCTTTGATTGTTGCGGTGGGGGGAAAAAAAAAGCGTCAGGCGCTGCAGCGCGAACTATTTATCGCACTGCGGTGCCTGCGTGCATTGTGCAAATTAGGCGGCCGCCTAAATGAGGAGCTGCCGCTGCGCCCTAGGCGGCGCTGCGCTCTAGGCGGCCGCCTAGCTCGCCTAGCGGCAGCGCCGGCCCTGCCTGGGGGCAGTATCCATGAGACCTGGGGGAAATATCCATGAGACCTGGGGGCAGTATCCATGAGACCTGGGGCATATCCATGAGACCTGGGGGCAATATCCATGAGACCTGGGGCATATATCCATGAGAGCTGGGGGCAGTATCCATGAGAGCCGGGGACATTATCCATGAGACCTGGGGGCATTATCTATGAGACCTGGGGGCATTATCCATGAGACCTGGGGACATATCCATGAGACCTGGGGGCATTATCCATGAGAGCTCGGTGGGCATTATCCATGAGAGCTGGGGCAATATATACCCATATGAGTTGGGGCAATTATATCCAAGTGAACTGGGGGCAATTATATCCATGTAAACTGGGGAAAATATATCCATATAACCAGTGCTGTGTATATTATTCTTGGGGTTCAGTGCTGTGTATGTTATTCTGGGGGCTCAGTGCTGTGTATATTATCCTGGGGGCTCAGTGCTGTGTATATTATCCTGGAGGCTCAGTGCTGTGTATATTATTCTGGGGGCTCAGTGCTGTGTATGTTATTCTGGGGGTTCAGTGTTGTGTATATTATTCTGGGGGTTCAGTGTTGTGTATATTATTCTGGGGGCTCAGTGCTGGGTATGTTATTCTGGGGGTTCAGCGCTGTGTATATTATTCTGGGGGCTCAGCGCTGTGTATATTATTCTGGGGCTCAGCGCTGTGTATATTATTCTGGGGCTCAGTGCTGTGCGTGTTATTCTGGGGGTTCAGCGCTGTGTATATTATTCTGGGGGCTCAGTGCTGTGTATGTTATTCTGGGGGTCCAGTGCTGTGTATATTATTCTGGGGGCACAGTGTTGTGTATATTATTCTGGGGGTCTGTGCCTGGATATATATATATATATATATATATAATATATAAAATGCGTTAGTCCAGTTGCCACAATCACGAGTATACCTGTACGTAGTGATACCTTTCACTGATCAGTATAGTTTCCAGTTTACACTCTTGAAAGCTTGTCTTTTAAATGTAAAGTTAACCCAATAAAAATGGTATCACCGGCACGCACTGCTATACTCGTGATATATATATATATATTTTCTTCAGGTAATGGAGGTTGTGGAATTCGTGGGTGAGTTCCCTCACTTTTTTTCCAGGACTTGACCCCTGGGTCCGGGTAGTGCCCTGGGGGACAGGAAACAAGGACAAAAAGTTTTAAAAAAAACATTTTTAAAGGGACAGTGAGTTTTCCATGAAATAAGGGTTAAAAATAAAAAAGAAAACACTCCTTCAAATATCGTGCCTAGGAGGTCCCCATAACCTGCCCGTGAAGTGGCGGATTTCTAGGATGTATAGAAATATGTAAAAACCAAAAAATGACATTTCAAATGACGGTAAATGCTTTTCCTTTAATCTATCCATAAACAACTGCTTGGGGCGGCAGTCTGTATGAAAAGAGGAGACATTTTCGGACACGCAGAAAAAGTTTAGTGATTTTTTGGCTAAATTATTGTGAAACTTATGCAGGCTTTGGATGAAAGCAACAATAGGTGCTTTAAGGCTGGGGTCAGACTAGCGCACTTTTAACGTGCGTTTAGTCGCACTTAATCACGGCCGCACTAGCAGCAAATGACACGCAATGACGGCCAATATGCGAAGTAGGGCCGCACAAAAGTCCGGCCGCGCAACGCAAGTAGAAAATTAACGCATTTTTTCGAGAACGCTGAACCGCTAGTACTGACGTACAGAGTGCGCTGCGTCCGCATAGCGGCGTGTGTGCGTGATTAGGAGATGTCAGACGCTGCTCATGTCCGGCCAACATAACGTCCAGACACCCAAAGTTTCCTGGTTTGGATCCGTAAAAAATCACACACAAAAATGCGCATCGTATGACCGTTTAAGCGCTTTCTGTGAAAAAACACCGCACTTTTCGGACGCACTTTTTGACGTTCGCTGCGAAAAATGCGTTCGTTTGACCCTAGCCTAAAATTGGGCCTTTAGCGTCAGCAACAGTGCCGTCACACAGTAACCCCTCTGAGGATATGAATCTGATACAGGCGTCAGTGGCAGTGCACCCAAATATTGTGCCTTTGGTGCCAGGCCAGCAAGTGCCATCATACAGTAACCCCTCTGTGGTATTGTGGAAGAGTGCAGGGGTGGACCATGCAGTCCTATATTAAAAAGATATGAATCTGATAAAGACGTCAGTGCACCCAAATATTGTGCTTTTGGTGCCAGGCCAGCAAGTGCCATCATACAGTAACCCCTCTGTGGTATTGTGGAAGAGTGCAGTAGTGGACCATGCGGTCAGGGCTGGTGCTAGACTATTTTGCGCACTAGACAAGACCAGCTACTTGCACCCCCTCCAAAAAAAAATGACACAACATGAAACTGCGTAAATTTCTTTTTATTTAACAATAAAGTTTGAAAAGCACCAATAGTAAAGGTAATATAAATATGAATAAACTGTATTAAACCATTTTAAATTAACTCTATTAAACAAATTAAAATTAATTGTATTGAATAAATATAAATTAACGAAAAAGAAAATAAGAGTTGTCACGTAAGTTTCAATTTCAGACACATCAAAATTTCACTTTGCGTGCCTTATCCTTTGCAAATTTTCATCATGCGTATATATATTGCCCAGGCCAGCTCACATCATGCGTATATATATATTGCCCAGGTCAGCTCACATCATGCATATATATATTGCCCATGCCAGCTCACATCATGCTCACAGACAGTCACAGATGTGCCATCATGCGTATATATATTGCCCAGGCCAGCTCACATCATGCGTATATATATTGCCCAGGCCAGCTCACATCATGCTCACAGACAGTCACAGATGCGCCATCATGTGTATATATATTGCCCAGGCCAGCTCACATCATGCGTATATATATTGCCCAGGCCAGCTCACATCATGCTCACAGACAGTCACAGATGCGCCATCATGCGTATATATATATATTGCCCAGGCCAGCTCACATCATGCGTATATATATTGCCCAGGCCCAGGCCAGCTCACATCATGCGTATATATATATATATATATATATATTGCCCAGGCCAGCTCACATCGTGCTCACAGACAGTCACAGATGCGCCATCATGTGTATATATATTGCCCAGGCCAGATCACATCATGTGTATATATAGTGCCCAGGCCAGCCCACATCATGCATATATATATTGCCCAGGCCAATCCCCTGGTGGAGATAGGGGGTTCATTTAAACCCCGATATCTCCAGGCAGCTAGGGGGTCATGGAGGGTGTCAATCGAAAGGCCTGAGCATGGCCTTTCGAATGATACCCAACATGACCAGATATAAAGTAAAAAAGAAAAAAAAAAAACATGTATTTTTTTGTGTGTTATTTTTATTAATGCAGCAATATTGTTCACATTTCAATTATAATGTGAACGATGATGCACTAATGATTTTTTTCTATGGGGTGCGTTTGCTATAAATCACGTAATTCCCCCCACAAAATGTAACAAGTCCCCATTTCTAATTTTTGTACAAGCGCACCCCATAGAAAAGATAACCACAAACGCTCATGTGCTGAAATGTGAAAAAAAAAACACTTTACACACTGCAGATGATTAAAAATTCAATTTTTATTGCATTTTTTGTCATAATATACAGGCAGGACATGACGTATACATATAAAAATGATATATTATGAATCTGCGGAGTCTGCCGGAAAGAACGATATCTAATATGTCTGCGTCATTTAATAAAAAGTGGCTTCAAATCGCGTTTAAACATGATGAGCGAAAGCGGTAAAAATGAGCTGAGCACACAACGGTGAAATGCAGCATATTAGAAGAAGATTTAGGAGAGAAATTAACACTTCTCAGAAGCACAGGTGTTGTTTGACACATCAGGAGACACACCACACCCTTATTGTACATACAATGTATCAAATTCATTAGACCAGACTTAAAACACCTGTCTTTGCCGTTTGAAAACACAGGTCATTTAGAGGTGAGAATCTTTGCACTTAGACATTAGTTTTTAATTCAATATCTAATAAACCGTTGCTTATAATATTCTGCAGTAAAGAGTCTCTTTATTTCTAGATTTTTTAGTATTTTTTAAGCATTTTTTATACTCTTTTCAAATTTTTTATTTTTTTTGCGAACTCGAACTGAACACGCCAAAAAAGTTCGAAGTTCGCGAACTTGTGAACGGCCAAACAGCTCATCCCTAATCACAACTGATGGGCAGTGCATGAAAAATGCAACCCTGCCGTATGTAGAACTCATGTGCTACAGGTGAGAAATCAAAACGGAATCCCAGTGCTCTGATTAGGCTAGGGTCAGACGAACGCATTTTCGCGTTGTCTGTGAAAAAGTGCGTTCGAACGAATGGACGCATTTTTTCACGGAGTACGCGATAGCGGTCATACGATGCGCATTTGCATCCGTGATTTTGTACAGATCATCAATAAAACACTTTGTGCATCTGGACGTTATGTTGGCCGGACATTAGCAGTGTCTGACGTCTCCAATTCACGCACACACGCCTCTAGCGGTCGCAGCGCACTCTGTACAACCGTACTAGCGGTTTTACGTTCGACAAAATGCGTTCGTTTTCCACTTGCGTTGCGCAGCCGGACTTTTGTGCGACCGTACTTCGTATATTGCCCGTCATTGCCCGGCATTTGCTGCTACTATGGCCGTGATTAAGTGAGCCTGCACGCGCGTTCGCACTGCCTCAGTCTGACCCTAGCCTTAGACAACAGAATTCCCTCCTGCAGCATATGAACTTTACATATTGCAGCATCTTCCATGTGCTCTCTCTCTCTATGAAATAATGATATATGTCCAGGAAAACATGGCTGATCTGGCAAGCCTGCACCCAACATTTAATTCTTATTTTTTCCCACATTTATCGGGTGTATTATTACTAGGGCTGCCGGATCGGCCATGTTTTCCCGGGCACATATTGCTATTTCACGCAGAGGGGAGCAGAGGGAAAAGTGATGTCCTGCAACGGGTATAGAGTCTACGTATTGCAGGGTGGTATTTTTCATGCACTGCTGCCCATCAGCATGAATACATTATGTGTGTCCAGAAAAACAATACTGATCTTGCAACCATATTTACTACCCTGTGTGTTCCCCCTTCCTCTTAGAAATGACATACCCAGATGAGATTCGCTACAGGGGTTATTCAAAGACTGCCAAATTTGCCACTGAATTGCACCAAATGGTAAATTTCCCCGTACTGTGCAATTTTGTGACAATACGGCTATTTAAAAAGCTGGGAATTCGCCAAATATTGTCATATTGCCAGCAAAATACGGTATATACGGTATAGAGAAATAATGGTTAATCTTTTCAGAGAATGCCAAACAGCAGTGAAAAGTTGGCAAAATGCTCTGATTTTCATTGCTTTCGTTTGACAGGTTTAAGCAGGCGAATCCCATAGGTTTCAATGTAAATTAAAAAATTCCTATTTTTATTAATTTTTCATTCAACCGTTATTATTTTTATAGTTTTTTTAGGCATTTTTCTGGATTTTTTCAGCGACATGGTCGATTCAGATTTTTTTTTAATGGCTTTTTTTTTAAATTCTGTAACAGACCTTTTTATTGTTCTTCATAGGACCTTACAGTATATATTATTTACATGTATTTTCATGCAATTTTTTTGTTAAAACTCCTTCCAAAAAATGCAGGTTTTTTTTGTTATCCCTGTTCGGCGGCTGATCGACGGCTGCATTCGGCGGATTGATGCTGCGTTCGGCGGTCTATCAGATATATTCGGCAATTTATCAGATGCGTTCGTGTTGGCGTTTTATCGGCGATGTTTGTGGATTTATCGGGTGGGTTCAGCAGTTTATCGGATGCGTTCGGCGTTTTATCAGCGGCGTTCAGCGGATCCATTCAGCGCACTTTGGGAACCCTGTGGAGAATGCTGAATTCACTGCAGGGTCGGCAAATTGATCTCGCCAAAGGGCGCCGAACGAGAGAGCACCAAAATTGAGATGCTCTCTGAATAACCCCCTAAATTAACCAAGCTGGGGTAGGTTTGTGTGGATGCTATGATACACCAATGGATATGAACAGCAGGACCGCAGCTGGCTGGGAGTTATGACACTCGTCGCCCGGTGATGTCAGTTCCTGATAATGAGAGCGCCCATCCTGCCCGGACTTGATTTAATACTTGGAGTTTCTGACTTGACGAAAAGACAAAAGTAAATCTGCAAAGCGTGTCGTTAAGATCTCTGGCCACAAGTGTATCATATACAGGAGACGTGTTGACATGATCTTTATTTCAGTAAAACATCTAAATCTCTAAAGCATAATGGAACCTGGAAGATAAAAGAAGAATTAAGCTTGAAATACAATGTTTCTTCTGGGAAATGGTAAAAAAATGTGTTTTAGCTAGCGGTTACATTTTTCTGAGAAAGCCGGTGATGTCATTGCACGATCTGAGAGTTTGATGTATAATTTTGAATTAATGTCATTTAGATAACATTACATTCGCTATGAAAAAAGTGCACGGAGCTATCCGCCTAATATCACGCAACGAGGGAGTGGAACAATATGTAACCAGACCCGACACGGGACCACATTTATTCACTAAACGGTGGATTGTGAAGAACCAGGAGCCAAACTGCAGATATGGGAAGATTTACCAACTTTTGTTGTTTAAATTTCATCATTTTCACTGAGGAGTGTCACCTCAAAAAGAGACACAGACGTATCCAAGAATGAAGCCCTTCACACGATCATAAAGCTCCTTTGTGTGTTGCCCTGTGATGGTGTGACCGGCTTCATTCCTTGATGTGTACAGTATGTTGCTGCCCTGTGAGAAGCCTTGGAGCTAACCTTTGTTTTATGTTTACATTGCATGTGTGTTATAGCTTATTATTTTTCTAGAACAAAAGACGGAGCCCCCATCCTGTTGAACGCTCCCCCTCCTATGGTCAGACTTTCCCCTAGTTTCACTTCCTTCAAACGCTCTCTTAAGACATTCCTATTCAGGCAAGCCTACCACCCGACTCACTGACGCAACCAGTCCATCACTCCCACCAGTCCATCACTCTCACCTTGCAGTCCATCACTCTCACCTTGCATTCCATCACTCTCACCTTGCAGTCCTCTCCTCCTGTTTCCACCCCCAACCCTTCTAGATTGTAAGTTCCCACGGGAATAGGTGGCCAGACGGGCATCAGAGTGAAAGGAACGTCCACTCTGAAAAACGCTCGTCTGACCCCGGCCTTATTGAGCGCACTTCGGTGAGTACAATTTGCCCTCCCGGTGGTGAATTCAGTATTCCCTGCAGAGATTCATTAACCGATGAATGCAGCCGACGATTCACCGAGCAGACTGCAAAGCGCAGTCACAAACCACCGAACGCTGCCTTAGGCATAATTCCCTTTTTTTTTCGACATCCGTAAAAAAATACGGCCCGTGTGGTGTCTACAGTGTCTTCTGTCAGTATGTCTGTCCGTTATGCACGCACACAGAGTGCGCTCAGACTGTGTTCATCTGACATTAGTCTTACAGACCGGCGAATACCTCCGCTCCCTAAGGTCAAACAGCGACCTGCGCCTAGCTTCTCCCCGCATCACCTCTTCCCATGATAGACTGCAGGATTTCTCACGCGCAGCCCCCACTCTCTGGAACGCTCTCCCTCGTACTGTCAGACTTTCCCCTAACTTCTCTTCCTTCAAACGCTCCCTTAAAACATTCCTATTTAGGGAAGCCTACCACCCAACTCACTGACACAACCATCAATCACTCTCACCTTACAGTCCTCTCCTCCTGTTTCCAACCCCAACCCTCCCAGATTGTGAGTTCCTACGGGAATAGGGCCTCATCTCCTCCTGTACTGTTTGTCAAATGTTGTTCAATGTATTGTAACCCGTCTATACTGTGCCTATTGTACAGCGCTGCGGAATATGCTGGCGCTTTATAAATAAAGAATAATAATAATAATAATAATAAAGAGCCAATCAGCCGCCAAACAGGGGTAAAAAAAAAAAAAAAAAAACGGACACAATTTTTAAAAGGAGTTTAAAGCAAAAAAAATGCACAAAAATGCCTGGAAATAATAAATAAGGTGCTATGAATAATAATAAAAAGGTATTTTACAGAATAAAAAAGAAACGCCACATTAAAAAAATCTGAATCAAAACCTTTGCTGAAAAAATTCTGGATAAATGCCTGGAAAATTCTAAAAAACGAATATATAAAAAGGCTTTTTGCTGCAAATGAAAAGAATAGACGGTTGAATAAAAAAAAGCGGTATTTATTTTACCCATTAAGGCTAGGGTCAGACGAACGCAGTTTTAACGTGCGTTTAGCCGCACAAAATCACGGCCGTGCTAGCAGCAAATGACGTCCAATGCCGGGGAACACACGAAGTACGGCCGCACGAAAGTTCGTCCGCGCAACGCAAGTGGCAAACGAACGCATTTTTTCGAGAACGTCAAACCGCTACTACTGACGTACAGAGTGCGCTGCGGCCGCATAGCGGCGTGTTTGCGTGATTGGGAGACTTCAGACGCTGCTAATGTCCGGCCAACATAACGTCCAGACGCAAAAAGTGTTTTATTGTTGATCCGTACAAAATCACGGACGAAAAGGCGCATCGTATGACCGCTATCGCGTATTCCGTGAAAAAATATGTCCGTTCGTTCGACCGCACTTTTCCACGGTCGACGCGAAAAATGCGTTCGTCTGACCCTAGCCTAAAACCTATGGGATTCACCTGTTTAAAGCTGTGAATAGGAGCACAGCAAATCTGGGCATTTCGCCAACATTTCGGTGCTGTTTCTCTGAACAGATTAACCATTACTTCTCTGACATCGTCACTGCCACCGAAGGTCCCCGAACTGCGGCGATTTGAGGCGATTTGCACTGTATTTCAATGGCAATGCTTCAATATGAATTGCCTGCTTTCTGAATAGCCGAATTGCCATGAAATTGAACCGTATGGTGAAATTCGGTGGCAAATGCGGCACTCTTTGAATAAATCCTATTGTTGCCAACACCATAAACTTCGACAAGCCAGAGAGGGAAAATCAGAGCAACAGGGGAAATCTTCCCTGGTAATTTGGTTTTCTTTCTATAAGGATCACAGAATAAGGTTGCCAGATAGTCCATGTTTTCCTGGACACATATTACCATTTCCTGCAGAGGCGAGCTCAGGGAAAAGGGCTGCCCTGCAACATGTATAATTCATGTGCTGTAGGAGGGAAATCAAGGCAGGTCACCTGGCGTTCCTTTATGATTCTTACCTGCGATTTTGAAGGCCTGGAACAACTCAGGTGGAGGGCCCTTAAGTTGCCCCTGATGCCAGGACGCATGGAGGATTTCCAGCGAGGGAAGCAGTTAGCGCGTGAAGAATAGGGGCGGGGTTACAGGAGCCGATAAAAGCCGCGTGCTCAGTGGCTCTGCGCACCTTTTTCCTGAGGTAACCGGGAAAGCGAGATCCCCACCCTCCCTTGAGGCTAGGGTCAGAGTGGGGCAGTCGGAACGCGCGTGCAGGCGCACTAAATCACGGCGGCAGTAGCAGCACATAACGGCCAATGACGGCCAATATACGCAGTACGTGCGTACAAAAGTGCGCCGACACCACGCAACCGGCAAATTAATGCATTTTTCTCAGAACGTGAAACCGCTGCTACAGACGTACAGAGTGCGCTGCGGCCGCATGGCAGCGTGTGTGCGTGATTAGGAGACGTCAGACGCTGCTAGTGTGCGGCCTACATAACGTTCAAACAGCCGGATTTCCCTAGAATTGCGTTGGTGAGTACCTGCGACTGTGCGACTGTGGTCGTCTGACCACTTAAGCGTATTCCGTGAAAAAATGCGTGCGCACGCATCGACGTACATTTTGACGGTGGCCGCAGAAAATGCGCTCATCTGTCCCTAGCCTTAGATAGGGATTATGTGGGGTTGTGTTAGGATACTGGGATTGTTATTTCCCCCTTTTGTCACAGCGGGGGTTGGTAGGCAGTGCTGAGGTAGGGTTTCTTTGTATAAGGTGGAATTTGGCGGATAAGGCTAGGGTCAGACGAACGCATTTTTCGCGTTGTCCGTGAAAAAGTGCGTTCGAACGAATGGACGTATTTTTTCACGGAATACGCGATAGCGGTCATACGATGCGCATTTTCGTCTGTGATTTTGTACGGATCATCAATAAAACCCTTTTTGCGTCTGGACGTTATGTTGGCCGGACGTGTGCAGCGTCTGACGTCTCCCAATCACGCAAACACGCCGCTATGCGGACGCAGCGCACTCTGTACGTCAGTAGTAGCGGTTTGACGTTCTAGAAAAAATGCGTTCGTTTGCCACTTGCGTTGCGCGGACGAACTTTCGTGCGGCCGTTCTTCGTATGTTACCCGGCATTGGACGTCATTTGCTGCTAGCACGGCCGTGATTTCGTGCGGTTAAACGCACATTAAAAATGCTTTCGTCTGACCTTAGCCTTAGAAGTATGGGAGATGGGAACGGAGTTAAGTTGGTTTTGGTTTAGGAGAGGTATGGTTGAAGTGTGGAGTACCCTGTCTGTTATTTTACTGTTTATATGTTAATACATGGTTATATATATATTTTATATTTGGTGGGGTTGTAGCTGTGGTCGATAATAAATATATATCATTCCACAGTGCAAAGTAGTTGGAGTTATTACTGTGTCGAGTCTTTATTCATCTCCTTGCGGACGACCGGTCATCAGTGGCCAACTTAATGGATTCTACATGCTGCGGGTGGCATTTTTCATGCACTCTGCATCAGCATGAATAAATTATATGTGTCCAGGAAGACCTGGCAAGTCTATAACAGAACTTTATGTTGGCTGCAACAAGGGCAATTTTTGCTGTCGTTATAGGGAAAACCCTTATAGTGTGTCAACTCACAGCAACGTTACGCACTGTGTAATCACCTTAATTTAAAAACAAGCTCAATGTCAAAGAGCAATGCTTCCCAACCACGGTCCTCAAGTACCCATAATAACAACCCAGCAGACTGAACCCTGCAATCACTGAGCAGCAAACCATATCACCTGTGCTGTGTTTCAGATATCCTGCAAACCTGGCCTGTTAGAGGGCCCTGAGGACCGCAGTTGGGAACCACTGGCAAAGAGCAATGCTTCCCAACCCTGGTCCTCAGGGCCCTCTAACAGGCCTAGTTTGCAGATATCTGAAACACAGCCGCCGAAATCCCACGAAAAATAAACGCCGAAAAAGTGCATCCGATACGATCCGAAGTATCGAATCACTCAAACCACCACAAAAAACACTCTGAACACGTCCAGAAAACGCCACCGAGCCGCTGAATAGAGCCCAGATCAGCCGCCAGAAAAAGTTGACAAGCTAACGGGGTGAAAAAAAAAAGTGTCAAAATAGAAACGCTGCAAAAATACTACTGAACGAAAATGCCTGGAATTTACATATAAGATCCAATGTATGATAATAAAAAGGACTGTTATAAAAATATACGGGAAAAAAAGTTTGTCGAAAAAATAACAAAAAAATGCCTAAAAGATCCTTAAAAAATCTAGAAATAAAGAGACTTATTACTTCAGAATAAAATAAAAGGTTTATTAGATATTGAATTAAAACGGGAATATTTTTAATGTTGAAGCCTTTGGGATTCGCCTGAATAAACCTGCCGAATGAAAACACCGAACAGCAGGGCATTTCAGCAACTTTTCACTGCTGTTTCGTGTCTTTGAATAGATTAACCATTGCTTCTCTATCGGGGATTTCACTACTGTCGAAAAGGCACCGTACGTGAAGGCAATTCGCCACAATTTGGCTAACTGCCTGCTCTCTGGATAGCCAAATGGCCCGAAATGTCACTGTATGCTGAATTTCAGCGTCCGGTTACATTTCGGCAACATTTTACACCTCTCTGAATAACCCCTTATATATGTTTGCACATTGGGCAAATTTTTCATACTTATCTTCGTTCGCCGGCTGCCTTGCAGCTCTGGCAACATCCGCAGCATTGTGGTCTCGCTTCGCTGCACCTCCTGGAGCTCGATCGTCATTGGGACATACTGGTATATGGTGCATGCATCCTTATCGGGATTAAACTCACCACAAACTGTACGTCGGGTGTCATGAAGCCATTAAAAAATGTGACATGAAGAGGAAAAATTGTAGCTGTTATGAACAAAATAGTCCTGTGCAATGATACCAATTTACATGAAATTATGAACGTCTTACAGTGAGCCCAGACTTCACCAGCCGCATCTGGGTGACACATGGTTTTATTTACAATCTTTTATACAACTGGTACTTGTTATGGCTGGGAAAATAGCTACAATAGGAACAGTCACAACACAAGCCAC
Source organism: Leptobrachium leishanense (assembly GCA_009667805.1). Lineage (NCBI taxonomy): Eukaryota > Metazoa > Chordata > Amphibia > Anura > Megophryidae > Leptobrachium > Leptobrachium leishanense. The sequence goes on from CM019066.1 coordinate 15,543,071, forward strand.
AGGTCTGGAGTAACGAAGAACACAGGACAGATATCCCCCGGACCAATTAGGGAGGGGGGGACATGACAGCGGGCATGGTCCGGTCAGTAAGATATGATTGGCAGAAGACTGGTTTATGGCAACATTGTTGCAGCAGGGCATATTTAAGGCCGTGAAGGGGAGGGCCCTGTCTCTTGGCGCCTGGATGCTGGCTGAAGGAGAAGTTCTGATGGATTCAAACGTGGAAAATTTATTGAGCCAATTGCGTGCTCACGCGGAGGCTCAGGGCATTACGGTACAGGACTTATTGCAGTCGGGTAATGGCGACAGCAGGGGATCTTCTCCAGCGGAGGATCGGCGTCCATGGCGCAGGGAGAGAGCTTCCAGACCGCCGAGCAGACTCCATCAAAGTCCAGTGCGAGGAAGAGGAGAGGCCGCCAGACTGGAGCGGGAGGTGCAGCTGCTGAGGCCAGTGGACGAGAGCCAGGGTGAGTTACCTGCTGACGCAGCAATGGCGGCACAAAATGGACGGCGGAGCAGTCGTTCGAGGAGCCCTCGTGGTCACCTTTCTCTTCCGGCTGGGGAGGAAGTGACGCGTGGGAGGGCTATGACGTGGGCGACTGACTCCGCCATGATGCTGCGTCAGGCAGAGCGACAGGGGTCAAAGGGCGCTAAATCCCACCCACAAAATGGCCGCTCCCAGAGAAAAACGCCGCCAACGCGTAAAAAGAAGGCTACGAAAGCGCTCGAAGTGCCTGCCATGCGGGAAGAGCAACCGGGAACCAGCGGTTTATATCCGGTGGTGCGGCCTGCTCTCGCAGGGCCAGTGAGGGGGTCTGAAGTTTTCCGGTCGGCTGCTGTGTCTCCCAGGCAACAGGAAAGGGCCTCGGGGGCTGTGCGTTCGACGCCCACAGCTGACATGCCTATATTATCGCCAGAGAGAAACGCTAGCAGGTTGGAGAGAGCAGCGCTGGAGTTGGAGCGCGGGAGAACCCTTTCTGGAACCTGGCAGCAGCGGTCAGACGGGCGTCTGGACTTTTCGGGGTCGAGAAACGCCGCGAGGGCAACAAGCAGCGCAGGAATGGCGGCTGCGGAACCTATGCCTGTACAAACGGCACCATCACGGATTCTGGCAGCACGTGAGTTGGACCTGCGGGATGCTCGAGCGGGTACAGGCGCAGGCGAGGCAGGCGGTCCTTTAACACCCGGCGTTATCGATACCCTTGTAGCAGTGCTGCGCAGGTTGCAGGACGGAACCGGCTCAGCTGTCGGGTTCCCAGGTGCCGGGCGAGCTGACGCGGTACCAGGGAGGTGTGCGCAGGATGCGGCAGCTACAGCTGACGTAGTGCCATCGGTCGCGTCGACGGGGGTGCAGGTAGTGCCAACACCCCCGCCCGGGGTGGCAAGCTCACAAGGCAGCAGCGCGGCTCAGTTGGGGAATGTCGGTGCTGCTGCGGCAGTCGCGGCGCAGGCCTCTGGGTTTTCCTCAGGTGCAGCTATGGTGGGGGCGCAGGGTTCTTTTGTGTCTGCGCCTTGCGACCTGTCGCCATTAGGGATGCATGTGTCGCTGGAGGTGAAAGAGCGGATTTGGAAGGGGGAATATATTGACGTTTTGTCGTTGGTTCCGCACGACAAAGAAACCGTGGATAAGCCTAAAAAGCAAAATATCGCGGAGACTGAAAAAGAAAAAGAGAAACAAAAGGCTCTGCCGCCAACGTGGGGTAATTGGCTGCAGGGGTTTTTGTCTTTCAGCGCAATTATGTGCGAAAAATATCCGGAGCGGGGGGTTTCCCTATTTGCTTACCTCGATTTAATCTGGGGGGCATATAAAATTTATGGGGGTCTGTCATGGTTTAAATACGACCAGCAGTTTAGGCAGAAAATGGCGGTCCGTCCGGGTCTGTCCTTCGCAGTGCAGGATGCGAACCTCTGGCTGCTCCTGATGACACCAAACAGACCTGTGGTGCCGCCCTTTCCAGGACCCGCAGCCTTTATGCCCCAAGGACCGGCTGCGGTGGGTAGACGGGGGTACTGCTGGTTGTTTAACGAATCCTCCTGCAGGTGGGGGTCCTCTTGTCGTTTTCGCCACGAGTGCTCGTCCTGTGGTGGGATGCACCCCGCATTTCGTTGTTTCAAGCGTAGCAAAGGGGGACAGTCTCAGGCTGCCGGTCGGGACGAGCCCGGTAGCAGGGGTTTCACCGGTGCGCGTGGTCGCGATGCTGCCCTGGCTCGGGCGCTACCCCAATAAGAAAGCCGCCTCATTGTTGTTGGAGGGGTTCTTTTTTGGTTTTTCGATTCCGTATACACCATTACATTCCCCACAATTGTCCAAAAATTTAGTGTCTGCCACACGCAGAGAGGACACGGTTGCGGAAAAATTGGCGAAGGAGGTGCAACTGGGCCGGATGGAGGGCCCTTTCCCTTCTCTGCCATTTCCAAACCTTCGAGTCTCTCCGCTCGGGTTGGTGCCAAAAAAGGAGACAGGCAAATTTCGCCTGATCCACCATTTGTCTTACCCAAAGGGCGCATCGGTTAATGATGGAATTGGTAGGGAAGAATGCAGGGTCCGGTACGCGTCATTCGACGAGGCTCTGCAGGTGATTCGGGAGGCTGGAGAAGGGGCATGGCTGGCTAAAGCGGACATTGAATCTGCCTTCCGGCTTCTCCCGATACACCCAGAATGTTACCACCTCCTCGGCTGCGAATTTCGGGGCGGCTATTATTACGATAAATGCTTACCGATGGGGTGCTCCATCTCGTGTCACTTCTTTGAGATTTTTTCCTCCTTTTTGGACTGGGTGGTGCGGCAGCATTCCGGGATTCCATCTGTCGTGTATTACCTAGATGATTTTTTATTTGTTGGTCCATCTGGCTCTTCCGATTGTGAGGATCTCCTGAGAGGGTTCAGAGAAGTGACACGAGATTTTGGAGTTCCATTGGCGCCAGGTAAGGTTGAGGGTCCTTGCCGATGTTTATCTTTCCTGGGCATCGAAATCGATTCGGTTGCGAAGGTCTTTCGGTTGCCCCAAGAAAAGCTAGACGGGTTGCAATTGCTGGTGGTGCGTGCGCTGGGTGCTTCCAAGATGCGCTTGGTGGACTTGCAGTCCCTGTTGGGGCACCTAACCTTTGCCTGCAGGGTCTTGCCGATGGGGAGGGCGTTCTGTCAGCGCCTCTCTTTGTCCACGGCGGGGATCCGGGCGGCTCACCACTTTGTCAGGATCACTAAGTCTCACAGAAGTGACTTGATGGTGTGGAGGACTTTTTTGGAGTCGTACAATGGATGCACCTATTGGCAAGAGTCAGAGCTGGACAGCCCGGCACTCGAGTTGTTCACTGATGCTGCTGGTTCGGTGGGCTTTGGTGCTTATTTTCAGGGGAGCTGGTGCGCGGAGCGATGGCCTGACAGTTGGATGGGTTCGGAGTTTGTCACTAATCTGACATTCCTGGAGCTGTTCCCGATTGTGGTGGCATTGGAGCTTTGGGGGGAGCGGTTGGCGAACAGGAGGGTGGTGCTATGGACTGACAACATGAGCGTAGTCCATGTGGTGAACCGCTCGTCGTCTAGTTCTCCACCGGTCCTGGCATTATTGCGTCATTTAGTGCTGCGTTGCCTGGAACACAATGTGTGGGTGAGGGCGAAGCACGTGCCTGGTGTCGATAATGTTATCGCTGACGCTCTCTCCCGGTTCCAGTGGAACCTTTTCTCGCAGGTGGCTCCGGCGGCGGATCCGACCGGCACGCCTTGTCCAGCCTGGCTGTGGACCATCGCCTCGCCGGACTGTTGAGATGCTTGGACAGCTCGTTGGCGGTTGGAACGTGGTCGGCTTATTTCCAGGTTTGGGAGGCATGGAGGCTGCTGGCTATGGAGGAGGGTGGTGACTCTCACGGGGCCAGAATTAGGGTGACATGGCTCTTGTTTGGCAGGGCTCTGCGAGACGGTAAGTCAGGAGCCTGGGCGGCCAGAGTGTTAGCTGCGCTCTCATGTCTTTCGAAGTTGGTAGGATGGCAGGATATCGGTAAGGACTCACTTCTCTGGCAGGTGGTGCGGGGTTGGCAGCGGAACCGTGTTCCCGATACACGACGGCCGGTGTCGGAGCAGTTGCTCCACAGGATTCTTGGTTTGTTACCTTCGGTTTGTAGCGACGAGTTTGAGACAGCGCTTTTCGGAGTGGCGTTTACATTTTGTTTTTTCGGGGCGTTACGCATTGGGGAGTTAGTATCTAGGAGTAAGTACTCGTGGTCGGGTTTGCATCGCGATGATGTATCGGTTCGGGACCATTCTATCCTCTTGTGGCTGCGAAGGTCAAAAACCGATCAGGCGGGGAGAGGGGCAGCAGTGTCATTGTTGGCCTCTGGGGATTTTGGCTGTCCGGTGGTGCTGGCTCGGCGATATTTGGAGTTACGGCCGCCTGTGGCGGGCCCCCTGTTGCTGCACAGTTCGGGACTGCCGCTCACGCGGTTCCAGTTTACATCTGTTTTTCGCCGGTGCGTTGCGGCAGCGGGGCTGGATCCCAGCCAATTTGCGGCGCATTCTTTTAGGATAGGAGCAGCTACGGCGGCGACGGGGGCTGGCACCTCGGTGGCAGCGCTGCAGCGGCTGGGCAGATGGCGCTCCTCGCGTTTTCGCGCTTATGTTCGTCCCCATCTTCTGTGATTGCAGGTCAGTCGGCGAGGGCCGTGTGGATCGTGGGCCACTCATACGTTTATTGGGCGGAGAAGAGAGCGGAGCTGCGTCCCATTGGCCGCAATTTGGGTATTCCTCCAGAGGTGGCGCGGATTCGATGGCAGGGAATTAGGGGAATGCGGTGGGCCGACTTATTTCGTGAGTGTTGTGTATTGTCTAAGCAGGTTCCGCACAACATAGTGTTGGTTGTCCATTTAGGGGGCAATGACATGGGGAAGATCAGGTCTCTCGATTTGCTTCACGCTATGAAGCAAGACCTCGCGCGATGCTTTCCTCTTTTTCCGGGGGTGTCCCTCGTGTGGTCGGAAATAGTGGCGAGACCCGATTGGAATTCCGTTGCGCGGCCTGGAGCATTGCTTAAAGCCAAGCGGAAGATCAACCGAGAAGTGTCACGGTTTGTCACCAGTTTGGGGGGCTTTTCAGTTCGGCACCCTGAATTGGAGGGGGATAACTCGGGGCTGATGAGACCGGACGGGGTACACCTGTCTGATATTGGCTTAGATATCTGGTTGGCAGAGGTGAGTAGTGGCGTTGAGTTGGCGCTGGCTGCGGGGGGAGCGCAGGTGCAGCAGTCGGTGGGGGGCTGCCCTCTGCATTGGCGTGAATCCTGGCCAGCGGAGGAATAATATATAAGCCGCCTATCGGTGAGGCACTGGGGAGACGAGTCCTGCAGGGTTGGGGCCTCTGCAGGATGACGAGCTCTTGTTTGGGTAAGTGATAACTGCCTTCCGCGTTATGCGGTTGGGTCAGAAGTAACGGTTTAATAAATTGGTTTGTTGTTTAATAAAGCTGTGGCCTATACCTTTCCAACGGAAAAACTGTGTGGTGTAAATTATTTGTATGGGGAAAGGTATGGGATAAGGGGGAGGTACCATGCCTAAGCGGTCAAGATATCCCCCGGACCAATTAGGGAGGGGGGGACATGACAGCGGGCATGGTCCGGTCAGTAAGATATGATTGGCAGAAGACTGGTTTATGGCAACATTGTTGCAGCAGGGCATATTTAAGGCCGTGAAGGGGAGGGCCCTGTCTCTTGGCGCCTGGATGCTGGCTGAAGGAGAAGTTCCCGCCCGCCCGCCCTGGGTGAGGTTGTTTCGCATGAAGCCACAGCGCGTGAATCCTGGCCAGCGGAGGAATAATATATAAGCCGCCTATCGGTGAGGCACTGGGGGAGACGAGTCCTGCAGGGTTGGGGCCTCTGCAGGATGACGAGCTCTTGTTTGGGTAAGTGGTAACTGCCTTCCGCGTTATGCGGTTGGGTCAGAAGTAACGGTTTAATAAATTGGTTTGTTGTTTAATAAAGCTGTGGCCTATACCTTTCCAACGGAAAAACTGTGTGGTGTCAATTATTTGTATGGGGAAAGGTATGGGATAAGGGGGAGGTACCATGCCTAAGTGGTCATGAGAGAATACAAAGCAGTCATCAAGAATTAAAGACATACAAACAGATAGTCAAAGGCAAGGTGTTACACAAAGAGCCAACGTGAGCTATAATGACGCACTGAGCCTTAAGGGAAACCATGGCAGACAGCAGGGTTCGATCACCATTGGGATATACTGGTACATGGTGCATCCTAAGGCTGGGGTCAGACGAGCGGTAGTAAGAGCGGAAGGTACGTCCGTGATAGTGGACGTTCCTTCCACTCGACGCCCATCTGATGCTGTCTGGCCGCCTTGCTGAGCACAGTTAGTGCGCTCAGCGCTACAAGGCTCGATCGTGCTATGCGCTTTGCAGCTCTGTCAACGCACGCCCTAGCGCTTCGACGGGGAGGCTTGCTGCACGGATGCAGCACAGTCACTGTCGCACCCGCAATTCGTGCGTGCGCAACAGTGTGTGGCCGGCCCCGTCGCAGCGCCACAACGCTGTGACGGATGCCAGAAGCCAAGTCAGTACGAGCACACATAGCGTGCTCGTCTGACCCCAGCCTTAAAGGGGTTAAACTCACTGCGTACTGTATGTCAGGTGTCAGGAGGGCATTAAGAATGAGACATGAAGATGTACAAAAATTAGAAGTTGTTGTTCTAAATATAAAATAGTCTGGTGCATTGATCCCAATTTACATGAAATTATGACTTCTTCTACCAAGGCCAAGCTTCAACAGCATCATCTGGGGGACACATGGTTTTATATACAATCTCTCCTCTTATATGTCCTTCCATCACGTTGGACGCTTGGCTGTGATTAACCCATCCGTGTTATTTTCATAATGTATGGTTACATTGTAGCTAGATATGGCTTGACATGTTTATGGGCTGGTTTGCCCGGCTGCGCCTGAGTTCAGGTGATGAAGTAACAGCTGTCCCACGTGTGGAAAGTGGGTTTGAAGAACATGTTAGAAGAGCATAGCAAGCAATATGCTCTTATGGAGGCAGGTTTATTTTCTGTTTCATACTTAGGCATCGTCCTCATATAGGCTCTTATACCTCATTTACAATACACTGCAGTCATAACGAAGGGCGGTGTACTGCCAAGTGTGAATGCCATTTAAAGTCATTTGATTTAACTCTAATGTTGTGTAAAACATACTTATTTAAATGGGTTTTCAACTGAATTATGTGGCAAGTCCCTCTCATTATCTGTAACCTGATGTCGGGCCCAACGTTTCCTATATAACCACCTGTGCTGTCCAATAATTACACATGGCTTATTCTTCACTAGGTGAATTGGTGGAAAATCCAGCCGTTGGACAATGATATGCCCTTCTCTTAAATTAATAGCCCCTACTTGACTGCTGGCATGACCACCCCATCTCTATTGTTACCATCCCCTCACCTGATGCCAAGGAATGAAGGGGTTTTGAGAGGTTGGGTACTGGTAAGTAGGGATGAGCTGTTCGGGTTCGGACTGTTCTGAGTTCGACCTGAACTTTGGCAGTACGAAAGTTCGCGAATTTCGAACTTTTTGGGCGTGTTCGGTTCGGGTTCGAAAAAAAAAAGAAATTTTGAAAAAAGTATAGAAAATGCTTAAAAAAATAATAAAAAATCTAGAAATAAAGAGACTATTTGCTGCAGAATATTATAAGCAATGGTTTATTAGATATTGAATTAAAAACTAATGTGTACGTGGAAAGATTATCAACTCTAAATGACCTCTGTTCACAAACGGGCATAACACCAGGTGTTTTCAGTCTGGTAATCAATTTGATACATTGTACAATATAGTGAGGGGTGGGGTGGTGTCTGTTTCTGATTGAGATTTGAGAATTAATTTCCCTCCTAAAACATCCTAATATGCTGCATTTAACCCTTTCGCTGCTGAGGCTTTTCACACCTCTGTGCTGAGGTCATTTTTACCGCTTTCGCTCATCATGTTTAACCGCGTTTTGTAGCCATATTTTAATATATGACCCAGACATATTATATATCGTTCTTTCCGGCAGACTTGGCAGATTCGTAATATGTCATTATTATATGTATACGTTATGTCATGTCTGTATATTATAACAAAAAATGCAATAAAATTAGAATTTTCAATAATTTATTATGTGTAAAGTGTTTTTTTTCACATTTTAACATGCGATCGTTTGCGATTAGATTTCGTTAAAAAAATTAGAAATGGGGTCTCGTTACATTTTTTTTTTGGGGAAAATTTCGCTTTTTTTAACAAACGCACCGCATACAAAAATCGTTAGTGCAGCATTATTGTTCACATTATAATTGAAATGGGAACAATATTGCTGCATTAACAAAACAAAAACAAACAAAAAAACTTGTTTATTTTTTTTTAGAATTTTTTTTTAAATATTTTTTTTTTTTTTTTTTAAAAATTCATGCTCATGTTTAGGATCCTTGGAAAGGCCATGCTCTGGCCGATCCAACGATATCAAACATTAACCCCTAGCTGCCACGGATCGAGAGATAGGAGGTTCATTGGAACCCCCTATCTCCACCATTAGGTGGCAGCTAGGGGTTAACTCCAGGACTGGCGTCATCGTGCTATGCATGATGACGCCAGTCCTCAGGGGGAGTTCCTGGAGGCTTGGCCGACATCCAAGATGTCGGCCAGCTCCAGGAGAGGATCACGATCCGGCGCTTTTCAGCACCGATTCTTGATCGGGCTCCCCAGGGGTTAATCACAGCCACCGTTTGGAAGGGCATGCTGTGACCTTCCAAACGGTGCCTGGATTAACCCTCTGGCCCCTGGCGATCGGGAGGGAGAAAGGTCCGAAGGACCTCCCCCCCTCCCTTTCAGGTGCTTCCTCCGCACATGTGGGGGGGGGGACTGAATTAGATGTCATCGCGCCGCCGCGATGACATCTAATTGCTCCGCCGGGGTCCCAGAGTGCTGGGCTGACATCCAAGATGTCAGCCCGCACCGGGGGGCGCAGCAATCCGCCGGAATCCGTCGGATTGCTGCCTCCTGTGCATGGACGCGCTCAGCGCGTCCATGCACAGGAGAACCACTTGGCTGGACGCGCTCAGCGCGTCCATAGCAGCCAAGTGGTTAACTGGTGCTTGAAAAAAATCTAAAGCAATGTTATTTTTCCCCTCGGGATTAAACATTCACAGGGTTATTCAGAGAGCGGTGAAAAGCAGGAGAATAACTGGAGAAGTGAAAATTCTAGATCAAAATAGCCAAACCAGAAAAATTCTCCCATTTAACTCACTTTCCAAATTGGCTATTTGGTCTAGATTGTTCTCTTCTCCTGCCAGTTCTCCTGGCTTTTACCTCTCTCTTGGGGTTGTTCAGAGAAAGGTGAAAACCAGGAGAATGGCAGGAAAAGAGAACAATCTGGACCAAATAGCCGATTTGGAAAGTGAGATAAGGCTAGGGTCAGACTAACGCATTTTTCGCAGCGACCGTCAAAAAGTGCGTCCGAACGCATTGCCGTACTTTTTCACGGATTGCGCGAAAACGGTCATACGATGCGCATTTTTGTGCGTGATTTTTTACGGATCCAAACCAGGAAACTTTGGGTGTGTGGACGTTATGTTGGCCGGACACGAGCAGGGTCTGACGTCTCCAAATCACGCACACACGCCGCTATTGGACACAGCGCACTCTGTACGTCCGTACTAGCGGTTCTGCGTTCTCGAAAAAATGCATTCATTTTCCACTTGCGTTGCGCAACCGGACTTTCGTGCGACCGTACTTCGTATATTGGCCGTCATTGCCCGTCATTTGCTGCTAGTGCGGCCGTGATTAAGTGCGCCAGAACGCACGTTAAAAATTCGCTAGGCTGACCCTAGCCTAAATGGGAGAATTTTTCTGGTTTCGCTATTTTGACCTAGAATTTTCCAGTCATTCTCCTGCTCTTCACCGCTCTCTGAATAACCCTGACAGGGTTATTCAGAGAAAGGTGAAACTCAGGAGAATGACTGGAGAATGGAAAATTCTAGGTCAAAATAGCCAAACCAGAAAAATTTTCCCATTTATCTCACTTTCCAAATCGGCTATTTGGTCTAGAATTTTCCATTCTCCAGTCATTCTCCTGCTTTTCACCGCCAAAAAATCAGTAAACTTTTTCTGCGTGTCCGTAAATGTCTCCTTTTTTCATACAGACTGCCGCCCCAAGCAGTTGTTTATGAATAGATTAAAGGAAAAGCATTTACTGTCATATGAAATGTCATTTTTTGGTTTTTACATATTTCTATACATCCTAGAAATCCGCCACTTCACGGGCAGGTTATGGGGACCTCCTAGGCACGATATTTGAAGGAATTTTTCGTTTTTATTTTTAACCCTTATTTCATGGAAAACTCACTGTCCCTTTAAAAACTTTTTTTTTTTACATTTTGTCCTTGTTTCCTGTCCCCCAGGGCACTACCCGGACCCCCATACACCTTTTATGGCAAATATGTAGCATATATGCCCTCTTGGAGGGCACTCTAAAAAACCGAATTTTCAGCCCCATTGACTTGCATGGGGGTTCGGGTTCGGACCCGAACAAATGGGAAGTTCGGGTTCGGGCCAGAACCGAACTCGGGGGGTGTTCGGCTCATCCCTACTGGTAAATCCATGCTATGCCACCACCTACCTGTCCCGAAATTACGCAGTATAGCAGTAGTATAACGCACATATAGAAAACCTAAAGTAAATGGACCTTGATATGGTCTGGCAAAATAGTTATAAATAGTTATAAAAGGAATACTCAATATACAGATAGGAGTAATGAGGTAGACAGGAAAGAAAAAATGCAAACACGACATCAAGAATTGGAAAGATACGCGATGGTCAAAGGCAAGTCAAGTTCCGATACATAAAGTATTACACAGTTACACAGGCTGACAAAAGACATGCATCCAACGAGTTCAGTCTTTCACACATCACCTACTGCTGTTGACGCAAAAGAAGGCAAAGAAAACCCAGTCTGAAGCGCTCGCCAATTATGCTGCATACTGGGAAAAAAATTCCTTCTTGACCCCAGAATGGCGTCAGATTTCTCCTTGAATCAAGAAGCTTTTACCCACATACTAAATATTTTAACCCTTAATATTATGTTTTTGCAGGAAGCCATCCAGTCGTTTTTGAAATGTCTGTACATTCTCTGACCCAACCACCTCAACAGGCAGAGAATTCCACAGCTTTATTGTTCTCACCGTAAAATAACAACAGTAGATGTAATGACGCGCTTACAATTAAGGAAAACCATAACCGGTACAGACTAGAGGGTTCAGGGAACTTATATTCAAGATGGATTACATTGGCTGGTGTCAATCATGTGCACGAACGAGGCAAGACACGTGGTGCACGACATATGGACACACCAGAACGATGCAACAGTTTATATAAGAATCAGATGCCCAAGAAGGTGCAGCGTCAGAAACACTGGAAGACTGGAAGGAGACGTCATTAACGAAGGGGACACAGATCAACCAACCACAACCAAAGAGGATCCAGGGGTATGGGGTCGTGACACTGACACACACGGGTGGGTGCTGGGGAGAACACTGCTGTTTCTGCCATATTTTTATAAAACTGCCCCATGCGCTATTAGCAACTGGGCAGCGTTTGGGTATTAAGACCACATCCACCATATTGGTTGGTCATTATGACCAGCTGCCATGTATTTCAAAACCCCTCATGCTGATGTTGTTGACTAGAATTTTATGGTTGGACTGAACCACTGCATGAACAAAATTCAAGACCGTATTGTTTCTCCTGCCCTACGTAAACACCTCGGGCTCTATTACATTCTTCGCGCAAACGTTAACGCGTGCGCAAAAACGCATTAAAGTGCGGGTCAAAACTCTTTGCGCAGAACATCGTATTACAATGTCCGCGCAAAAAATGTGCGTTAACATCTACTGTGGCTGAACCTGCGCAAACGTAATGTACTTTGCGCGTCCTATACTTAACATTGTGAGCGCAAATGCGTTTGTGTGCTGGTACGCGGATGGTATTACAATCTATGCGCAAAATCTAACGGACAACGTTTGCGCGCATAATTTTAACGTCTTTGAAAAGCTGGTGTTAACGGCAAATCTGAACGTCCTGGCCGAAACCAAATAAAACAGCACGAAAAAAAAATACAGCACAGTATAGTTACACATTCTACACATACCCAAACAATAAAATGGAGAAGTCGTGCGTGTTTTTATTATTGCTGCAGCATTTATACTCAGATTGATTTTGACAGGCGCAAAAACTGAACAGGAGACAATTGTGGTTCTTAATTCTGATTGCCCACCGATTTCTGCGCAGCGTTAATGCGCGCGTCTTTTTTACGCGCGTTATTTTTTGACGGATGAAAAAATGCACTCGGATTGTAATACCAGCGTTAATTTGCGCGCGTTAACGTTTAACGCTTCGCGTAACAAAATCACGCGCTGCTCGAGCGTTTTAACGAGAAGAATGTAATAGAGCCCCTCTTTTCCACAAGAAAGAAGGATGGTCTGTATCAATACTGTCATCATGGCCAGGAGCAGCTCATGCTGGTCGGTGAGAGCCTGATTCATGGAGTAATTCATTTTACTGAAAACAAGTCCGCTACATTTTGAGGCATATGTAGCATAACCATGTCCCTATTTAGCCTTTTAATTAGAAATGTCAATTTAAATCCACGAAAACACACAAGTACAACTCAAGTAACAAAAATGGGATCTGACGGCGACAAAACTGTGGCTTCCCATTGCTTCTTGGTTTTATTTTGCTTACTGGAATGACGGCCGTACCGAATTTCTCTTTCAATTATTAATTTGTTTCAAAAGTACAAAAATACTACTTTTTTAAAAAAAATAAAAAAATAAGATGTCATTTTTAATATCGCACATTATACTGTTTAAGAACCAGCTGTGTTGTTTTTTTATTTCAGGCTGGTCGGAAAGTTCTACGGCTGCAGCGAGTATCTTTCTAATGTGATTTGAGCTATGAGTAATGTTTCCAAACCGTACGATTGAGATATTAATAAAATGTTGACCTTTACGGTGCTATTTTAAAAGGATATTCTGTTGAAAATAGAGCTCCTTTATTTTTGCCCTTAAATAACTGGGCACATGTTGGTGACAGCCTCTGCCCAATTATTATTTTTTAGGGGTTTTTTTTCTTCTTTTTTGCCCGATTTTACTCACCTTCAGTCCCACGCTGGGTGCAGTTCCTCCTCTTCGGCTCAGGGACTTTCAAACCCGGAGGTCCCTGAAGCTTTTCTGTGCAATTTGCGCTCCTACCCTACTTGCGTAGCATAGGAACTGCAAATTGCCCACCACTGCGGACTTCCACACGTTACAGTTACAGTTACAAGTACTTATAGAGCGCCAACAGGCTCCTTAGCGCTTTACAATGGAGTAAGCACAAAAGTGAGACATAATAAATAAAGATACATAACAGAAAAGATTTCCCAGCCCGTAGGATAATTGTCCTGCTGAAACAGGACTTGAAACAAGTGCTGAGTCAGACGTCCCGTGAGTTTATAATCTAAGGGACAGAGGTATGTGAAACAAGAGGGAGCAGGGGGAGTGTGGAACTGGTGACCAGAAATAAGATTTCATGGGAAGGGCCAGAAGTTTGGGCTAGTTAGGGTTATTAGCAAAGCGGAAGCAGCTGGCAGGAAAGCTACAAGTTTTAGACCAGACGGAAGCTGCACGCGCATGCACATATCTGACCCAACACTGTCTCTCTGAGACCGCTCACTACAGCGAGTGGTCTCAGAGTGGATGAAGTCGGCATGCTCTCTATCTGGTGACCATCATGTAGGAAATTAAATATCCCGGCCACTTTGGATGCTGGGTGGGGAGGAAGAAGCTCTACTACTTCACCCCATGATTTCACCAGATTGGGGGAGCTGGTGGGCGGTGAAGGGGAGAGTCTCTACATATCCTGACCACTTTATAATACTCAAGCGGTCAGGAAGGATGAGTAGTGTCTCCTCTATTTTGCGCCTTAGGCAAGATCAGCTATTTGCAACCCCCCCCCCCGAAAAAATTGTTAACTGTTGCGGAGGGGGGACACACACACTGTGCGCGCGGGGGGGGCACACACTGTGCATGCGGACACACACACGCTGTCCACAGGGACCACACACGGTCGTTCGGTGCCTATTTTACCCCTCCACTGGTCAGGCCAGTGATTGGTCTGTGCCTCTTTCTTTCCTCTGCCTCTTTCTTTCGCCTTTTCTTTCATCTGCCTCTTTTTTTCTTTCTTTCTTTCTCTCTTTCTTCTGTGCCTTTCTCTCTTTCTCCTCTTTTTTTCTTTAATCTGCCTCTGGTGACGCCCAGCCCACACATCATCTTGTGGAACCTGCGCATCACCATAAAACGCCCACCTTCTGCGCCACTAGCGTGTGTCGCTGAGCTGACAATGTCGGCTTTGTGAGCTGCCACTGCCACTACATAAGCCTCGCACTGAGGAGCGGGTATAATAATGGAACACGGGTTGGCGCCAGCTGCGCCCCTAGGCGGCAGTGCGCCCTAGGTGGTTGCCTAGCTTGTCTTGTGGAAGCACCGGCCCTGCTATTTCTGGCATGATTAAGGCCTTAAGGGCCGAAACGTTGCCTTTATCCATACCCTTATGAATATCCATGTACACTACACCAGGACTGCCTCTCATTTTCCTGGAATTTGTGTCTAGGGCATAGCAGAGCTCTGTGAGAGAGCACCGGTGTGTGGTTGGTGTGCAATGAATGGTCTCTCGTACCTCGACCCTAATCATTTGTTCTTATAATTTTCACAAAGGTTACCAATAAATTCTTTCTCATTTTATATATTACTAGGTGGAAAGCCTGCCCAGAGGGCAGTCTATTGTTAAGTTAAGCAGCTCACATGGATATATATATTGCCCTCAGCTCACATGGGTATATTTGCCCCCGCTCACATGGGTATATTTGCCCCCAGCTCACATGGGTATATTTGCCCCCAGCTCACATGGGTAAATTTGCCCCCAGCTCACATGGGTATAATTGCCCCCAGCAAACATGGGTATATTTGTCCCCAAGCAAACATGGGTATAAGTGCCCCCAGCTCACATGGGTATAAGTGCCCCCAGCTCACATGGGTATTATTGGCCCCAGCTCACATGGGTATATTTGCCCCCAGCTCACACGGGTATATTTGCCCCCAAGCAAACATGGGTATATTTGCCCCCAAGCAAACATGGGTATATTTGCCCCTAGCAAACATGGGTATAAGTGCCCCCAGCTCCCATGGGTATATTTGCCCCCAGCTCACATGTGTAGAAGTTCCCCCCGCTCACATAGGTAAAGTTCCCCCAGCTCACATGAGTATAAGTTCCCCCAGCATCCATGGGTATAAGTGCACCCAGCTCACATAGGTAAAGTGCCCCAGCTCACATGGGTATAAGTGCTCAAACGCTGGATGCGCGCGCAGCCTCTACCTGTCGGCCGCGCGCGCATCCAGAACAGGACGCGCACGCAGCAGCTGGGTAGAGGCTGCGTGCGCATCCTGGTCTACTGGATGCGCGCGCAGCCTCTACCCAGCTGCTGTGTGCGCATCCTGTAACCGCTGCAGCGGATGTATGTGCGCGCGACAGCTGGGTAGACGCTGCAAGCGTGTCCGGCTCTACAGGATGTGCGCGCAGCCTCTACCCGGCTGCTGCGTGCACATCTTGTAACCGTCGTGGCACGCGCACAGCTGGCGCGTGCCGCGGTGGTTGCATGCGCGCGCAGCCAACCGCCGCTGGTTGCGCGCGCATGCGCAGTACAGGCTTGGCGACAGACACGTCAAGCCTTACTGTATTATAGTATAGATAGTTTATATGTAAAAAAAAAAAACACTCTACAATACAGGATACAGACACTTTGCTGAAAGACCTCGTAGAAGAAAATGAGACAAGAACATCTGAGTACAGTCTGTTCGGCCAACAATACCTTTTTTTATTATTTTGAATAAACACTAAAAATACCGAAAAATGTACTTATAATTCTATTTCCAGTTTGCAGGGGTGTGGGGGGGTAGCACAATTTCTGAGCGTTTTATGGTTTATTGGTAAGAGCATAAAGCAGTCGGTAACGGTAACATTGTTATGAGCCAGGTCTGGGCCCCGCCATTTGATTTGATTTAATCTAATAAACAAGCGAAGACCCTCACCTGTTTATCCTTGCATCTTTAAAATGAAAATTCCCAGACATGTCAACTCCGATAAAGCAACAGCTCGCGGAGGGAAAGCAGCTCTTTGGGTGTCAAAAAGCTATATTAATATTGAAATATCTGCTAGTTCTCATACAGAAAGATTAAAGAATGAAGGGGATGAAGGTCCGACCCTTGTGCGTTTCAAAGGGAAGGATGGATAGTGTTTGGGCTGTTCTTCAACGGGGATAACGTGAACCGAATTATCATAGTTTCTAAGTGAGTGCATAGTTCAGACATTCTATTGATAAGGCACCTGATTCCGTTTAAACGTGAATGCGTTTTTATTCCCAGAGGTGGGTACGGTGCTCCGGCAACTAAAACCCTTTACGGGTCTGTTTGGTAACATCTTGAAAACGGAAGCTCTCAACCTAACTATGAACTCTTCGTATGAGTAGCATTATGCAAACCTAAACGCTGCCAGGTAATTGGCGTATTTGATATACTGTATATATTTTTTTTATGAGAAGAATTTCAATCCAATTTCAGTGTTTACACAGTGTTATAGAAAAAACTGCGCTTTTTCCTTTAAGATAATCATTTGCCCCGTGACCTAAAAAAAATGTATGCAATGTTTTGGCTCTATGGCAGAGCCTTTCTTAAAGGGACACTACTGTAACTATATTACGTGTGCATTACAAGTAAAACTCCTTATAAATCACATGGTGCTGGTTTTTCTTCGTTTGACGTAATTGCATGTAAAACGGAAAAAGTGAGGTTAGTCTTTTTATCTCCTGCTTCAGTTTTGTAGATGTTTCCCATGATGCAACATTTACAAAAATCGGTGCAAAGGTTTTACGTTACTGCCGTGGTGTAAAATCTACAGTATTTAATAGTTAATGCGGCGGAGGAGGAAATGTTTAGATAAGGCTGCAGGAGGTGTATTGTTAACTAAGATAAAAGATGGCAGCTGAATGAGATATGACAGGGAGCTTAAAAGACATCTATTCTACCCCCTGGTGATGTCCTTTGAATACATCCCACACAACACAATGATATGAGTCAGTGATCGACCCACATACTCCATTCTATGGCCAAAGCCACACAGTGAGGAGCAAGTTTACAAAACAAAATATCAGATGTATATCATATCAGGTTCATGGACTTTTTGCCTTGAGAAAATTACTTTTATGTAACGAAACGCGTTGACGTTTATGTCCTATTAAATTTTGATTTTAATACTAACACTCTGTCCAGCCTTCCTGTTGTATCCTGCATTCCATATGGTGTCCAGCGTTTCTGAAACCTGAATTTACCACCGATTTCCAGCTACACCACAGGTCTACAGGAGGATCACAGCGGCTGCGTGGATTGATGTGCCTTATTGCATTAATATCGTGTGAGCATGTTATATGAGCAGGGGTTTCTGTATCATTTATATATGCAGTTCTGCGCTATGTTTTGCTCATTTGTCTTACAGTGAGACTCCGTCCTTATATTCTTTCTCTTTATACTGTATGTAATTGACTGATGAAGAGGAGCCATCCCTTAGGAGTCCACGCTAGCAAGTTATGTATTCACGTTTATTTGCTGTTTTTTCCATTAACCCTTTCCACTGTTTCTGTACTCCTCTCTATGTGAAACCTGGTGGACTCCAGGGGCTATATTACAGTACGTACTGAATAGCAACTATAGCGTTCTGATATGTAAGCGTTACTGCCAGGATAAGTGACTTTAACGCATGCCCCCCCTACTACCTTCCTGACGCTAAATTCGTGAAAAATCCATTGGCAGATGGGTGATTGCGCGATCTTACTATACTTTGCGCTCCCTATGTTAAGTATAGGATGCACAATCAGTAATCAGCTTTAGGTTAAGTAAAGTATTACAAAGTCCTGGCACTAATTACCGCAAGGATGGACTAAACTAAATTTTAGCGACACCTAAAAGCTGTTGCTAAAGGATTTTACTTTTTTGCGAAATCATTTAGCACCCCCTAAACCGCCGCCCCCCAATAAATCAGATACTCACTTCTCATCCTGCCCGATTTGCTGCTTCTTGACCCCAGGAGCAGAGTGAGAATGAGGACAAATAGTCTCCCTCTGTGATCACTCCGTGACGCGGCGCAATCTTGTGAGAGAGAAATCACGCAGGGCTCGCGGCACGGCAGCACAACCCTCCAAGGAGACCAGTGGACTATAGGAGGTGATACGAGCAGTGCCGTGGATGCTCAACCTCGAGTATCACTGCAGTTGTCGCTGCATTCCGGGTAAAGATGCCGAGGTAGCGTCTGCCCTGTAATATAACGCTAAAATGGGGACGCTACGGGGAAACCTGCAGGCGCAGGTTTTTCCCATTAGCATCCCCATTTTAGCGATAGGCAGGGCATAGTGCTACTGGTGTTCCTTCCTCTTTAACCCTTTCCATGCGGAGGACGTGCTCAGCGCGTCCTGCCGCATGTGCACTTCGCTGCGGAGGACGTCCTCCCTTTGCAGCGGCGGCCCCCAGGTGCGGGCTGACATCCTCGATGCCAGCCCAGGCAGGCGCGATAGAAGTAATCGTGTCAGCTCGATGACGTCTATTACAGGCACCCCCCCACCAGTGCGGGAAAGGTGCCTGAAGGGGAGGGGGCGAGGTCCTTTGGACCTCTCTCTCTCCCCATCCGTGAAGGCCAGAAGCTAAAGGCAGGCACTGCTTTGAAGGGCACAGCCTGCCTTTACAAGCAGCAGCTGTCTTTAACCCCTAGGGGGCTGGATCGCGATATGGCGCCAACAGGACATCTTGGATGTCGGCCAAGCTTCCAGGATATCCCCCTGACGACTGGCGTCATCGCGCATAGCGCAATGATGTCAGTTCTGAAATTAACCCTTAGCTGCCACCTAGGGTGGAGATAGGGGGTTCCAATAAATTAAAAATAAAATAAAATAAATAAAAAATTTAAAAAAAAATTAAAAAACTATTTTTTGGTTTAATTTAGTTTTATTAATGCAGCAATATTGTTCTCATTTCAATTATAATGTGAACAATGATGCTGCACTAACAATTTTTTCTATGGGGGGGCGTTTGCTAAAAAACACGTAATTTCCCCCAAATAAAATGTAACGATTGGCCATTTCTAATTTCTTTAACAAGCACACCCCATAGCAAATATAACCGCAAATGCTCGCATGATAAAATGTGAAAAAAAACTTTACACGCTGTAGATGATTGAAAATTCAATTTGTATTGCATTTTTTGTTATAATATTCAGGCAGGGCATAACGTATACATAAAGTAATGATATATTATGAATCTGCCGAGTCTGTCGGAAAGAACGATATATAATATGTCTGGGTCGTATAATAAAATGTGGCTTCAAATCGCGTTTAAACATGATGAGCGAAAGCGGTAAAAATTAGCTCAGCACACAGCGGTGAAATGGCTCAGCAGCGAAAGGGTTAATAAACAACCATCTACAGTTCTAGTGGGCGATCAACCTTATGGGCCAAACATCATATTGCCATATTTATCAGATGCAGGCATGGGTTTGGAAAGGAAGGAGTTAAGGATTCTTCTAACACTATCAGGGTTATTCAGAGAGTGGTGAAAAGCAGGAGAATGACTGGAGAACGGAAAATTCGAGGTCAAAATAGTCAAACCAGAAAAATTCTCCCATTCATCTCACTTTCCAAATTGGCTATTTTGACCTAGAATTTTCCATTCTCCAGTCATTCTCCTGCTTTTCACCGCTCTCTGAATAACCCTGTATGTTCAATTTTAAATTGCCGTTTCTGTACAAACCATGACATCATTGATGCAACCATCAACAATACAAAAAAAATTCTATATTAAATTAGATGCAGAATGGTACCAATATGAAACATGTTTTAGCTGGTTTTATCACCATGTAAAATGCGATACGCCGACATGTTGTTGGCGTCGCAGGGCTATAGCCCATTCAACACACCACACCCTGAGGCTGAATTCAATTGACACCAAATAGACACAGCTGTGCTATATTATAGAGAAATACTTTTACTATATTTTCCTGTTATGTATCTCTAATTAATGATGTCCCCAGTGATCGCCCTTATGTGAACCAAACCAGACAGGATAAATCTCTGGAAGAGTGAGATGTAACACCTCATGCTGATACAGTTATCTGGCCTGCGTTTTGGTTGCTGCGTATAGGCTGCTGCGTATAGGTCGCTGCGTATAGGCTGCTGCGTATAGGTTGCTGCGTATAGGCTGCTGCGTATAGGTCGCTGCGTATAGGCTGCTGCGTATAGGTTGCTGCGTATAGGTCGCTGAAGAGGTTCCCCTTTCTCTACACTTCAAAATGAAAAGAACTACAATTGATGAAAATTTTAAGACTTCAAGGACGGCTTCATTTCTGAGCCACGAGCCCGGATCAATCTCGTTTTCGCAAGATCACGCAGGGGCGCGGAATGCTCAAGACGGGCCGATTTGTTCCCAGTCTCACTCTAGTTCCTGGAATTTGGGACCTTCGGGACCCAGGTGTACCACCAATGGCTCTCAATGCACTCAGGATTGAGAGCCATTGGATTTGGTCGGCTGCTCACTGAAGATATAAGATAAAGGGGAACTGCAGTGTTGTATACAACCTTTAGATGGTCAATATCTCTGAAATAACAGCCAGTGTTTGGATGAATTGCAGTGGCTAGAAATGTAAAAAAAACACCATAGCATAACACTGTATAAAATTTAATGTACCGTATTTTTCGCTCCATAAGACGCACCTGACCATAAGACGCACCTAGTTTTTAGAGGAGGAAAACAGGAAAATAAATATTTTGAATCAAGTAGTGTAATAATGGATATTGCCCCAGCTCCTCTCATGGATTTTGCCCCAGCTCCTCTCATGGATTTTGCCCCAGCTCATGGATACTGTCCCCAGCTCATGGATAATGCCCCAGCTCATGGATATGCCCCAGCTCACACATGGATTTGCCCCAGCTCATGGATATGCCCCAGTTCACACATGGATTTGCCCCAGCTCACACATGGATAATGCCCCAGCTCATGGATTTGCCCCAGCTCACACATGGATATGCCCCAGCTCACACATGGATATGCCCCAGCTCATGGATATGCCCCAGCTCATGGATATGCCCCAGCTCACACATGGATATGCCCCAGCTCATGAATAATGCCCCAGCTCATGGATATGCCCCAGCTCATGGAAATGCCCCAGCTCACACATGGATATGCCCCAGCTGATGGATATGCCCCAGCTCATGGGATTTGCACCAGCACATGGATAATGCCCCAGCTCACACATGGATTTGCCCCAGCTCATGGATATATTGCCCCAGCAGCTCATGGATATGCCCCAGCAGCTCATGGAAATGCCTCAGCTCACCTGCTGCCGCTGCGTTCGTCTCCCTCTGAGCGTGCGTCCGGCGGCAGGAAGCTTGGGCACTCGCCTGGGGAAGCCACGTGACCGCGATCTCGCGAGATCACGGTCACGTGGCTCCCCCAGGCGAGTGCCCAAGCTCCTTGCCGCCGGACGCACGCTCAGAGGGAGACGAACGCGGCGGCGGCAGGTGAGCTGAGACATATCATGGGGCATTCGCACCATAAGACGCACCCACTTTTCCCCCCACTTCTTGGGGGGAGAAAAGTGCATCTTATGGAGCGAAAAATACGGTATATAAAATCCAGAAAAAGGGGCCACTCACAAGATAAGTGGCACACATAAAAATACAAGTGTGCACATAAGCATTTTATACAATTCGTCCAAATATTCACTGCCTCCGGAATGCGTAGTCCTCTGGGAATAGGTGTTTTAGAGAAGGATCCTGGCTGAGGTAACCTCCAGGGAAAACCACTACAGCTGTCCAGAAGGAGCAAGTTCTTGTAGACCAGCGGATCAAACGACCGAAGGCTTGGGTACATCCAGAGTCAGCAAACAGCAAAACGGCGGGGGGACGATAAGATGAACGAGACACAAGTCAGCTCGACGCGTTTCGTCCTTAAGACTTAATCATGAGCTCACTGAAGAATCCGTCTGCCAGGCAGTCACTTGACTGCTGCGACTTAAAGGAAGCCGGCAGCATGTCACTTTCAGACCAGTGCTGAATTTAAAGTGATTTTAAAAGAAATCTAGCGCAGGGGTGTTCAACCTTGGCCGTCTAGCCATTTAGGAACTTCATTACCCACAAGGCTCTATCGACTTAATGAGTGTCTGCGTATCATGGGAAATGTAGTTCAGAAACATCTGGAGGGCCAAGGTCGGTCACCCCTGATCTAAAGGATTAAAACCAAGACAGCGCGCGTAGATGTCATGACTGGTCAGTTTGAAACCCCTCTGCACTCCCTTCCAACAGGGCGGAGTGCGGAGATGTCAGGAGTGTTCAGTGTCTGACCCCTCTGCACCCCACTATTTATCCCCTCTGAACCCCCTTCAGATTTTAACTCTAGAGTAGGGCTGTCAAACTCCAGCCCACCCTGGTGTTCCTGAATGACAACTCCCATGATTCCCTGGGCAACTATTACATTCAAAGAATTCTGAGAATTGTAGGCATCGGCATCAGGGGGTCAGAGATGGACATCTGTGCTCTAGAGCAGTGGTCCCCAACCGTGGTCCTTGGGGCCCACTAACAGGTCAGGTTTTAAGGATTACCTTTAGGGATGGGCCGAACACCCCCGTGTTCGGTTCGCATTCAAACTCGAACATTTGAAAAAGTTCGAATTCGAACGCGAACACGATTCGAACGCAATGCAAGTCAATGGGACTCAAAAGTTCGAAAATTAAGGTCCCCTCCAAGAGGGTATATATGCAAGATATAGGTCATAAAAGGTGTATGGGGGTCCGGGTACTGCCCTGGGAGACAGGAAACAATAAAAAAACTAAAAAAATTTAAAAAAGCGTTTTTAACCAAAAAGCGTTTTTTGAGCCATTTCAAGGCTGTGCGCTGAGCTAATTTTTACCACTTTTGCTAATTTTAAATGCGATTTGAAGCCACGGGAAATGTTTGAGCAACAATTAGTGGGAAATATTACGATCTTAACACTAACGTGAGCATTAACGTTTGCTGCAGCGTTCACCGCATATTTGTAGCGATTCCCCAGGACAGACCTGGTAGGATCCCTGGTAACAAACCTCTAACCCTCCGATCCTTAGGATGGTCGGGACTCGGGACCACTAAACCTAAACTCTAGCAGCCACACAGGCCAGGGAGACAGCACCAGCAATATACACCACAGACTGAGATCAATATACGTTTGTACTGCACTATAGTATATGGCAGGATGGAAGCGCACCAGCAGTAACAAGCAGCGGAATATACCAGACAGGGGAGCAGAGCGA
Source organism: Leptobrachium leishanense (assembly GCA_009667805.1). Taxonomy (NCBI): domain Eukaryota; kingdom Metazoa; phylum Chordata; class Amphibia; order Anura; family Megophryidae; genus Leptobrachium; species Leptobrachium leishanense. The sequence goes on from CM019066.1 coordinate 15,566,506, forward strand.
GAGTAGTTGTTATAACAAAACCGGGTCAGCAATGTTTAGGCACTTGTACTGCTCTACTGTATATGGTAAGAATCGGCGCACACCAGTAGCAACAGGAGGCAAACAGAACAGGCAGGGAGTACACAGAGAGAATAGTCAAATGTCAGGCAAAGTCGGACTCGGCAACAGATCGGGTCCTCAGAACAAGCAGGGTCAGTAACAAGTATACAAACTGATTCGGTAAGCTAGCGATGCGGCAATGAAACTCCACGGCTAGTCAAGGTGTACAGCGCGCGCTCCTGATTTAAAGGTCCCAGCGGCTCCACGTCATCACGCCGCGCCCTGCCCCCTGATCACACACAGCTGCTCAGGGTGCCGCCGGAGCTCCTGGCATTCAGCCAGCTGGCGGCACCATGCGTCCGGGGCCCCCCCGATCGCCACCCGGGGCCCTGGATGTCACAATATTACAATCCAAACGCAAACGGGTTAAGTAACCAAATTTGTAAGAAGAATAATTAATGCAGCATATCAATCCTCACACTGCCGGGCAGCACCTCTACAGTCTGACGCTAGCTTTAACCGGCACGCTGTGTGCAACTTCTGAGAAGATACTCTATTAGTGTAGCGGGGAAGCCAGCTGCGCATTTTGCATCGCTCCCTCTACACTAATAGCGTATCTTCTTAGAAGCTGCACACAGCGCGCCGGTGTATGCAGCTTCTAACAGAGTGGGAGACGGGAGGCTGCGCTTGTTGGTGGATCCAGGAATCAGGTGAGTAATAGAAAGAAAGAAAAAAAGTTTTATTTTTTTGTTCCCGGGGACATTTAAAAATGTCCTCGGATTTAATTTTTTTTAGAAATGTGTCTGAAATTAGCCTGGTGGTCAGTCAGTGGGGGCTCCCTGGATCCTGGTTGTGGGGGGTCTGCCGTGGCCGCAGGTGCAGTGGCTCCCTCCCTGCGCCACCTCTCTGCCACACGCACGCATGCTCCTCAAGGGATCCTTGGGAGGCCCTGGCGGGCTGCCCTCTACAGTGCCTGATTAGAGGGCCTCGTCTGCCTGATGTTTTAGCAACAAGATTGTTTTATCCCATAGGCTTCAATGTTAAAAATATTTCCATTTTAATTCAATATCTAATAAACCGTTGCTTATAATATTCTGCAGTAAAGAGTTTCTTTATTTCTAGATTTTTTTAGGATTTTTTAAGCATTTTTTTTAAAAAAAATCGAATTTTTTTTCGAATTTTTTTGCGAACGGCCTGAAAAGTTCGAAGTTCGCGAACTTTCGAACAGCCGATGTTCGATGCGAACATCGAACCGATTCAAACCGGCAGCCCATCCCTAATTACCTTGGGGGAAAGCAGGCTGGGTCCTTCAATCACTGAGCAGTAAATCATATCACCTGTGCTGCGCTTCACATATCCTGCAAACCTGACCAGTTAGGGGACCTGAGGACAAGAGTTGGGGACCCCTGCTCTAGAGTATCTCTTTAATACATAAAGAATATGTTTCCATCATGTGACTCCTTTGACAATAAGGCTAGTGTCAGACGAGCGTCTTTGGAGAGCAGGAGGAACGTCCGTGAGAGTGGACGTTCCTTCCACTCGACGCCCGTCTGGCCACCTCGCTGAGCGCGCTCAGTGCGCTCAGCGCTGCAAGCCTCGATCCTCCTATGGAGAATGGCACTTTGCAGCTCCGTCACTGCGCGTCCTGATACTTTGACGGGGAGGCTTGGATAACAGACGCTTGTTGCATGCACATTTCATGCGTGCGCACAAGCGTGCGACCGGCCCCGTTGCTGCGTCACTATGCTGCAACGGACGCCGGCAAGCATGTCAGTACGGGCGCACATATCGCGCTCGTCTGACGCCAGCCTTAGTAGTGCAGAGCCGCAAAGGTATTATTATATTTTTATATTAGTAGTAATTATTATTTTAATTAATTTGAAGGTGAAAATGATGTGTTTTTAGGAGGAAGAAGGTGAAAGGCAGAGCGCTTTCAGGCTTGCCCCTCTTTCCAGCTATCCATATATTGTTGCCACATTTTATTTGCTACTTTTATGTAGGTATATATACAGTATATTTATCATACTAACTATTATAGGTTTAGTTTGACAGTTTTAGGAGAATTATTAAACCCAAGACTCGTGCGTGAAAATATGCTGCAGACCAGAAAACATGGATACAAATATTATAAGAAGTCAAGAATTGAAGCCGCAGGTGGTGTGATCAAAGACGTGGTAGGAAAATATATCTGAAGGGATGCAGATTCATGACATACTTTCCCCGTAGGAGGTATACATAATAAAAAATATTTAGTTTGCAAGTACTTTTAACGCAATAATAACAAGTCTGTCTTTATCACCAGATAAGATGAAGGTCCAGCACTGCCAGGCTACCGCGAAATCAAACGATTCAGTCCCCTGCCAGCAGCTTTACAATCTGATTTATACATCAGTCTATGAACTAGCTCTGGATCAGGATTATCCCAAAAATTTAGGGCTCTATTACATTCTTCACGCAAAAATGCACGGTAAACGCGTGAATTTTTGCGCGAAGTGCTAAATATTAACGCGGGTAAATTAACGCTGGTATTACAATCCTCGCGCATTATTTCATCCGTCAAAAAATAACACGCGCAAAAAAGACGCGCAAAAACGCGCGCGCATTAACATTGCGCGCAGAAATCGGTGTGCGGACTGTTTTTTCACGCGATTCAGCCAATCAGAATTAAGAATCACAATTATCTCACGTTGAGTTTTTGCGCCTGTCAAAATCAATCTGCGTATATATGCTGCAGCAATAATAAAAACACGCACAACTTCTCAATTTTATTGTTTGGGTATGTGTAGAATGTGTAACTATACTTTGCTGTATTTTTTTTCGGGCTGGTGTATTTGGGTTCGGCCAGAATGTTCAGATTTGCCGTTACCACCAGCTTTTAAAAGACTTAAAATTATGCGCGCAGATGCCGTGCGTTAAATTTTGCGCATAGATTGTAATACCATCCGCATACCAGCGCATTTGCGCTCACAATGTTAAGTATAGGACGCGCACAGTACATTACGTTCGCGCAGGTTCACCCGCTGTAGACATTTTTTGCGCGGACATTGTAATACGAGGTTCAGCGCAAAAGGTTTTGCCCCTCGCATTAATGCGTTTTTGTGCACGCGTTAACGTTTGCACGAAGATTGTAATAGGGCCCTTATTCTGTATACATCCTTTCCTACATACAGTTAAGGGGGTCATTCGCTAAACATCGGTGTGACAGCCAAGTTCAACGCAGTTGCTATTAGGCTAGGGTCAGACGAACGCATTTTTATGTTGTCTGTGAAAAAGTGCGTTTGAACGAATGGACGCATTTTTTCACAGAATACGTGATAGTGGTCATACTATGCGCATTTTCGTCCGTGATTTTGTACGGATCATCAATAAAACACTTTTTGTGTCTGGACGTTATGTTGGCCGGACATGAGCAGCGTCTGACATCTCCTAATCACGCACACTCGCCGCTAGCGGACGCAGCGCACTCTGTACGTCAGTACCTGCGGTTTCACGTTCTCGAAAAAATGCGTTCATTTTCCACTTGCGTTGCGCAGCCGGACTTTTGTGCGACCGTACCTCGTATATTGGCCGTCATTGCCCGGCATCTGCTGCTAGTGCGGCCGTGATTAAGTGCGCCAGAACGCGCGTTCGCACTGCCTCAGTCTGACCCTAGCCTTAACGGTTAAAATCAATGTTGTTGCAACCATATCAGGTTATTCCCAGAGCTCCGAAGTGTCGCTAACATTTCGGTGCTCTCTCGTTGCCCACAATTTGGGGAATCAAACTTTCCGACTATGCGGTAAATTCTGTCTCCTGGATTGTGGGAAAAAGCCGCAAGCAAAACCGCCGAATGGAAAAAAAGCTGCAAAAAACGCCGAAATTGTCGGATCGGATAACGATTTTGCAGATGTTTTTTCTTTTCAATTGTGCAGAAAATATCGGATCCGATCCGATAATCCGCCGCCAACCGCCGAGCCCGTCCGAAAAAAGCCGACGATCCCCCGAACTCAGCGACAACCAGCGGCTGGAAAAAGCCAACAAGCCGACAAACGAGAGGGGGCGGGCGATTGAAAGTTTCGAAATTGAAACACTTTTTGCAAAGAAACTACTGAACGAAAATGTCTGGAATCAACATAAGTGATCCTATCAGGGTTATTCAGAGAGAGGTGAAAACCTTGACAATTGCCAGGAGAATGAACAATCTAGACCAAATAGCCGATTTGGAAAGTGAGATAAATGGGAGAATTTTTCTGGTTTGACTATTTTGAACTAGAATTTTCACTTCTCCAGTCATTCTCAAGGTTTTCACCTCTTTCTGAACAGCCCTGTAAGAATGATAATAAATAGGTCTGTTACAGAAAAAAGAAAAAACGCTATTTTAAAACAAAAATGTTTGTGCATGTATATGCCGGGAAATAACATATAAGGTCCTATGAATAATGATAAAAATGTCTGCTACAGAATGAAAAGAATATAAAAAAAAAAATTCGGAATTCAAAATTTCACTGAAAACATTCTGAAAAAAGAAAGCAGGCGAACTTTCTCAATAGCTGAATGGCCCCGTAAATGCACTGTACAGGGAAATTAACTGTTCGGTGCCATTTCGGGGCCAGATCGGCTCTTTCTAACTAGCCCTGTATGTTCATCTTCGGCTAAGAAGGAGAATTTGTAAAGTTCCCGCAAATGGTGGAGAATAACACTGTACAGAGACATGACTGTTATCATCCTGCAAAATGAGTAAACTGTGGCTGTTCTCCACTCGGCGTTGTTTTCAACACCTGTGATTTGACAATTTTAACCCCTTCACTACCAAGCACATTTTCATAGAAAAAACTTTACATTTATTTGAAACACGGGATACGAAAGTAACAAATAAATATAGGGTAAAGTAGAAATTTTGCACAGTAATTGTTGTTCTGAGTTAAAAGTTTTAATAATGTAAATTTGCTCAGTTTGTATTTTTTCGTGTATTTCTTTATCTTTTACAGAAATATCGCTGGAATGAAAAGTTCTAAACTCTAGATGGCGTCCCTTATGTCAAACATGGTCTGCATTATCAGCATACAGGCAAGCATGGCCTTTGTGTCAAATCCAGTAAATGTGATGCAGACTAGGGATGTGCGTTTCGGATTTCGGAATTTCGGAATTTTCACGAAATTTCCCAATTCGTGTCTTCGGATTCGGCCGAATTTCCGAATTGGATCGGACCCGAAAACCGATAGATCCGAAAAGTTTTCCGAGCCGAAACGAAAAATTTTCGGAATTTTCGAATGGACTTGAAATGTGTCAAATCGAAATTTATTTTTGCTCTATTCATGATTTCGGTTCCATTCGTGATTTTGGTTCCATTTCGGTAATTCTGGACATCGTATATTTAACTATTATCGGTTATATCGCTGAGTCTGTAAATTTTGTATTTGTAAATACATATCACTTGTTTCTTGTGGCATTCGGGTCAGTTTAGCGTTTTTTTAAATCGTTTTGTTAATTTTTTTTGTTCCTTGGCTTTCATACCATTTTAATATGATTAAATAAAGTTGTGAAATGTATATTCAATTATTCATAAGAAAAAAAGGATCTTTATTTAATAAAAAAAAACACGATAGAATCTCCAGAATTATCGTAGACACTTTGAAACGAGGAGAACAGACGTTCCGAAAAAACGAAAATTTCCGAAATTTCCGAAAAGTCGATACAAAAAACGAGCAAAGTGACCCGAAAATACGAAAAATGGTCGATATTACGAAAAAAAAAGTACACGAAAAACGATCCAAACCGAATCGAAACAGCAATCGGTCGAAACGAGCCGAATCGAAAAGTTTAAACATCCGAACAAATCGAACCGAATTGAACCGAAAAAAAAATTGGTGCACAAGCCTAATGCAGACAGATACAGTGGCGTAGCATGGGTTGTCAGCGCCCGGGGCCAGCCAAGAATTGTGTGCTGCCCCCCCAACCTGTGGACACGTTATCGATATTGCCCCAGCTCACACATGAATATTGCCCCAGCTCACACATGAATATTGCCCCAGCTCACACATGGATTTGCCCCAGCTCACACATGGATTTGCCCCAGCTCACACATGGATATGCCCCAGCTCACACATGGATATGCCCCAGCTCACACATGGATTTGCCCCAGCTCTCCCATGGATTTGCCCCAGCTCACACATGAATTTGCCCCAGCTCACACATGGATTTGCCCCAGCTCACACATGGATTTGCCCCAGCTCATGGATATGCCCCAGCTCACACATGGATTTGCCCCAGCTCATGGATATGCCCCAGCTCATGGATTTGCCCCAGTTCTCACATGGATTTGCCCCAGCTCATGGATTTGCCCCAGTTCTCACATGGATTTGCCCCAGCTCATGGATTTTCCCCCAGCTCATGGATTTGCCCCCAGCTCATGGATTTGCCCCAGTTCTCACATGGATTTGCCCCAGTTCTCACATGGATTTGCCCCCAGCTCGTGGATTTGCCCCAGCTCATGGATTTGCCCCAGCTCACACATGGATTTGCCCCAGCTCACACATGGATTTGACCCAGCTCATGGATTTGCTCCAGCTCATGGATATGCCCCAGCTCATGGATTTGCCCCAGCTCATGGATATGGCCCAGCTCACACATGGATTTGCCCCAGCTCATGGATATGCCCCAGCTCACGGATTTGCCCCATTTCTCACATGGATATGCCCCAGCTCACACATGGATTTGCCCCCCCTCATGGATTTGCCCCAGCTCATGGATTTGCCCCAGTTCTCACATGGATTTGCCCCAGCTCATGGATTTGCCCCCAGCTCATGGATTTGCCCCAGTTCTCACATGGATTTGCCCCAGTTCTCACATGGATTTGCCCCCAGCTCATGGATTTGCCCCAGCTCATGGATTTGCCCCAGCTCACACATGGATATTGCCCCAGCTCATGGATTTGCCCCAGCTCTCACCTGGATATTGCCCCAGCGGCAGCCAGCTCTCACATGGATACTTGCCCCAGCTCCGGATCCAGCAGGGGTTGAGGGGGCCCAGATGCTGGGCAGCGGGAGCGCCTGCCCGGTCCTAAACAGCGTGTGAGTCCGTCCGTGTTGAAGGGGAGGCGGCTGCGTGCGTGCGTGCGCAGGTCACGCGGTCCGGCCAGTCAGGTGGTACAGAGACTCATTACCACCTGATTAGCCGGACCACATGACCGGCTGCGCCTGCACGCAGCCGCCTCCCTTTCAACACGGATGGACTCACTGTTCAGGACAGGGCAGGCACTCCTGCTGCCCGGCATCTTGGTCCCCTCAACCCGTGGGCCCTTGGGCGGGGCCCGGCGGGTCAGTCCGGCATCAAGTTTTAGGGGCGCAAATTTCTTTTGAAATTATGCGCCCCTAACAAAACTGCGCCCGGGTCCACGGCCCCCCCTGCCCCCCCCACGCTACGCCACTGGACAGATAATAAAATATTCAGATCTCCTGCTTATGGGGGTTTGTAGTGATCATAATGAGATTATTAACAATGCAGCTTCCAAAAATACCAATGTCTGTATGTGCTGCATAATGCCTGTGTATGGAAATTACAGTAACACCTTGTATCTGTATGTGATGCATAATGCTTGTGTATGGCAATTACAGTAACACCTTGTATCTGTATGTGCTGCATAATGCCTGTGTATGGAAAGTACAGCAACACCTTGTATCTGTATGTGCTGCATAATGCCTGTGTATGGGAATTACAGTAACACCTTGTATCTGTATGTGCTGTATAATGCCTGTGTATGGGAATTACAGCAACACCTTGTATCTGTATGTGCTGCATAATGCCAGTGTATGGCAATTACAGCAACACCTTGTATCTGTATGTGCTGCATAATGCCTGTGTATGGCAATTCCAGTAACACCGTGTATCTGTATGTGCTGCATAATGCCTGTGTATGGAAATTACAGTAACACCTTGTATCTGTATGTGCTGCATAATGCCCGTGTATGGAAATTACAGTAACACCTTGTATCTGTATGTGGTGCATAATGCCTGTGTATGGAAATTACAGTAACACCTTGTATCTGTATGTGCTGCATAATGCCTGTGTATGGAAATTACAGTAACACCTTGTATCTGTATGTGATGCATAATGCTTGTGTATGGAAATTACAGTAACACCTTGTATCTGTATGTGCTGCATAATGCCTGTGTATGGAAAGTACAGCAACACCTTGTATCTGTATGTGCTGCATAATGCCTGTGTATGGGAATTACAGTAACACCTTGTATCTGTATGTGCTGTATAATGCCTGTGTATGGGAATTACAGCAACACCTTGTATCTGTATGTGCTGCATAATGCCAGTGTATGGCAATTACAGCAACACCTTGTATCTGTATGTGCTGCATAATGCCTGTGTATGGCAATTCCAGTAACACCGTGTATCTGTATGTGCTGCATAATGCCTGTGTATGGAAATTACAGTAACACCTTGTATCTGTATGTGCTGCATAATGCCTGTGTATGGAAATTACAGTAACACCTTGTATCTGTATGTGCTGCATAATGCCCGTGTATGGAAATTACAGTAACACCTTGTATCTGTATGTGGTGCATAATGCCTGTGTATGGAAATTACAGTAACACCTTGTATCTGTATGTGCTGCATAATGCCTGTGTGTGGAAATTACAGTAACACCTGGTCTCTGTACTGTACAGGGATTTTCAACCATTATAACCCCCTGAATCATATCCCTGTACAGCAGTGAGTGACCTCAGAGCTCTCCCTGTATTCTGCCCTCTCCCAGGCTGCTAGAATGCTGCAGAAAAGTGTTTGAACATTTTGTTACCGTGAGGTTTGGGGCTGCTATTTGCCGTTTGTTTCATCTCTCTCCAGAGTGGCTTCAAATAGATAAATTTCAGATTTCATTTCTCTGCAGGGGGGCACATTAATCCTGCTTTAAAATGGTGTGAAAATGGGGTTTGAAATGCTAATGAGTGCCTTTCAATGTTTTACAATGCAAAATCCAGTGAACTCAATTTCGGGAATGAAAGGATTAAAGGAGTGATCAAGATTACACTCAACTTCGATTGGAACTATTAAAGTAAATACGGTATAATCAGCGCTGAATATCTTTGGAAGATACTATGGTGAAAACGAGTTAAAAGAACATACTATCAAAAATGACCCTTCCCCCTCTTTAATTCTCATTAAATAATTGTCAATGCAGTGCAGGGATCCTCCTTCTCTTCTGCTCCAGAACTTCCAAAATGTTGAAGTCCCTTGAGCAAAGCCACCCCTAGCCTTTGTGGAGCACCAGGCCACACTTTAAACACCACTCCTTCTTGTACTCCAGCTTTTTTCACACAATGATACACACAATGACCCCCCGCACTAAAGTAGAAATCCCTTCCCCCAGATAGACACCCCTGACTCCTCTCATCCGCTGATAGACACCCTTCCCCCAGATAGACACCCCTGACTCCTCTCATCCGCTGATAGACACCCATCCCCCAGATAGACACCCCTGACTCCTCTCATCCGCTGATAGACACCCCATCTCCCTCAGACACCCTCTCCCCTCTAAATACACACACTAACATGCCCCTGTCATCGCTTACTTGGAGGTGTAGTGCTCTAAGAGTCAGGCGGTCCTGGAGGAAGGTCGAGATCCATGTTGAGCATTGGTTCTGTGCATTTACATGGCCAGCATCAGCAGTGGTGCCGGGTCCAGATTGTGTGCCCTGCTTACCCCACCCAAAGTGCAGGCAAGCCCTAGAGCTTCATACGCAAACTGTGTTGTGTACATAACTGTCACTGGTTAGCTACACAAACTGCAAAACCCACATAATTTGTTTAAGGTGTGAGTGCAAGGTAGACGCGTGCTTGCGCACGTGTGCGCCAACCCATAGCTGCTTTCTCCCTGAGCGCTCCGTACTACAAGTGTTTTCGGAGAAAGGACAAACTGAGCTGACATTATTGGTCATTGAGCTGGATCCCAGCAGGATCTGCTGAGTAGCAGCTGTGTGGGTGGAGGAAACCCTGGAGCCGGAGGGGGGATTGGGCCCTCGGCGCAGCCTGACCATTTTAACAAGCTACGGAGCAAGGAAGGGAAATTGGCTCACAGCGATTTTTTTCTATTACCAACTTCCTTTTACCGGCATGAAGGGAAGAGGGGCCTTGGTCTTTCTGAAGACAAGGTCGCTATTTCTGTCTGCTTTGTTGAACTTGCTGTCTAGTTTGACAGATACTGGAATGAGGACAGCATACTACGCATCCCACAGATAGGCTTGATAATGCAGGAGTGAAAATGGCAGCCGTGTTGACATGGCATTTACGACGGAACCATTGGTAAAACCTGACTTCTGTCTGTATTATTCCTATCATACTTTTCTAGAAATGGAAAACACTGTGACTACAATGACATAGCCAGGAACAATAGGAGCCAAAGGGCAGTTAAACACAAGCAAGGGTTCACTGGTTCTAATCTTGTTAATCCTAAAGCTGGCAGTCGAGCTATGTTTTTCTCCATCAGAGTGCTTTTCCTAAACAGGTTTCCGGAACCTGGCATTTTGCGTAAAGTATTCCGTTGCATATGTAAGTTATTACTGGCATAGCTGCAGAGCATTCATTAAGCGACATGTTTATTGAATTTGGGAGCTTTGTATCCCGTAGCACATTGTGACTGAGCTTGAAACAGCTCGTGTTGAGTTTCATTGTGTTTCTGAAGTTAGTCAACGTATATCGATCTCGATCAGAGTAATATTTTGTACATGGCATTACTATTAGTGATGGGCCGAACAACCCCGTGTTCCGTTCTCATTCGAATTCGAACACCGAAAAAAGTTCGACCGCGAACTCGAACACAATGCGAACACAATGCAAATCAATGGGGCTTGAACGTTAGAAAATTAAGGTCTCCCCTCCAAGAGGTCATATATTCAAGATATTGGCCATAAATGGTGTATGGGGGTCTGGGTACTGCCCAGAGGGCAGGAAACAATGAAAAAAAAGTAAAGAAAAAAACAAAAACTTTTTTAACCCTTTCACTGCTGAGTGCTGAGGCATTTCACCGCTGTGTGCTGAGCTAATTTTTACCGCTTTTGCTCACATTTAAAAGTGATTTGAAGCCATAGGAAATGTTTTATCACCAACGACTGGGAAATGTTTGGCCAACAATGAGTGGGAAATGTTTGACCAACAATGAGTGGGAAATATTCCCGTTTTAATTCAATATCAAATAAACCATTTATTTTTATAATCTGCAGTAAAGAGTCTCTTTTTATTAGATTTTTTAGGATCTTTTAAGCATTTTTTTGAACTTCTTTGAATTTTTTTCGAACTTTCCGCGAACGTCCCGAAAAGTTCGAAGTTCGCAATTTTTTCGAACAGCTGATGTTCGAGTCGAACCTCGAACCGATTCGAACAGGCAGCCCATCCCTAATTACTATACCGTAAAATGCGTAGGGATGCTTTAATACGAGGCAGTATGCCCCCCCATGACCTGTCTCTGTCCGGTGCCCCAAGGATCAGTACTTGGCCAACTTCTATTTTCTATCTATACTGCATCTCTATGAAAACTTATCAGATCCTTCGGATTTCAGTATCTCCTATACGTGAATGACACACAAATTTACCTCACCTGTCCTGATCTCTTTTCTGGATCTCATCACCAATTGCTTTGCCTCCATGACTAGCTGGATGTCTGCACACATCTTGTTCAGAGAGCATTACCGATATTTCGGTGCTCTCATTTGCCACACTTTGGCAAGATAAATTCGCCAACCCTGTGTGAATTCAGCATTCACCGTAGGGTTTCCAATGTGCGGCAAATCGACCTGCCAAACGCATCCTCAAACCGTCTCAAAACCACCGAAACGATCGGAAAACCCACCGCAAAACCGCGTAATCGAAACGATAAACATCCCACCGCAGACGCAAGCCTACCGAAAAAAGCTGGTGATCTGCCGAACTGACTGCCAAATTGATCTGCAAGCAGTCAACGACCTGCCGGGCAGACCGTCGACCAGCTGTCGGAAAAAAGCCGACAAGCCACTGAACAGAGGTAAAAAAAACACAACTTATAAAAAAGATTTAATGCATGTATATGCCTGGAAATCATACATAAGGTCCTATGAATAATAATAAAAAGGTCTGCTACAGAATAAAAAAAAACCGCCACGTATAAAAGAAATCGGAATTTAAAATTTCACCGAAAAAAATCCTGAAAAATTGCCTAAAAAATAATAAAATAAAGATACTTTTTGCAGCAAATGAAAAGAGTAAATGGTCAAATAAATATTTCGGAAACACAGAGAATTTTTTTTACATTGGAACCTATGGGATTCACCTGCTTAAGGCTGGCCGTCCTGGCACCGTAGTCGGGTGACTGACTTGGTCACCAGCCTACGGGCAATTGATAACGTCATCGTCCGATCACGGTCATCCACCGGAGGCGTCTGTGGATGACCCAGGTCAGCTGATGGAGGGTGGCCAACAACAAAAAAACCCGCTGTGGGACCGTTGCCAGGCGAAAAAAAACCATTGGTGCTGAAGCGGAGTTTCAGCATCAAGGACAGCCCCTGTCCAGCACGTCTGGCTTGCAGTGAGAAAAAAAACTCGCCAGGCTGCAGGGGGGGTTGGAATTAGCCCCCTCTCCTGGGTGCTGAAATAGGTTTCAGAAAAAAAGGAAGAGCAACCCTGAAGTTGGCTTGCAGAGAAAAAAAAACGAGAGAAAAAAAGCCTCACCTCTTAAAAAAAAAACAACAGATCCCAAAAGTTAGCCTAAAAAATCCAGATAAATACCTGAAAATTCAAAAAAAAAAAAAAAGGATTTTTTGCGATGAATTAAAAAAATAAGCGGTTAAATAAAAAATAAAATATTTTTTTCCATTGAATCATATGGGCTTCGAGTACGGCGGTTTTACTATACAATGCATCTTTTCACGGTTCCCCAAAGCATGGCGGTTTAACTATATAATGCAACTTTTTCACCTTTCCCTGCCCGGCACGGCAGTTTAACTATACAATGCATCTTTTTATCAGATCGCCCCAGCATCGTCCGATAACTCCCATTCCTTCATTCAAGTTCATTCTGCGGTCTTTCATCTCTGCCCTCCACTTGCCAAACAAGCCTTCTTCTCATCTCTTATATCCAGTGGGGTATTTACGTTTTGTGCTGCCCTAGGCCTGACTAAACTTGTGCACCCCCTAAATTAAATTGGACACAACCCTTCCTTTCAAGGCCGCACCTCCTGTTTAAACAGCCAGACACTTTCTGGTTTTAAAGATGGCTGTTGCTATATTGGAGTGGCCATCATCCACTTAGTGCAGTACAGGCTGCATGGAGAGGCCTGCCAACAAGTTTAGGAAACTTTTGGGTCCCTTCCCAATTTACAGATGACTTCTGTATTATACATAATAATACACAGAGAGGACACAATACAGGGAGTCCCTAGATTCCCCTCTACATTATACATAAAGACAGAGGCGAATATTATGCTTTACTCTTCTTTACTCTTCCAACAGCAGCAAAGAAAAATTCAATAAAGCTTTGAAATTTTGAACAAAGGAAAAAAGTTTCACATATACAACTGTATAATATCACAGCCAATCACTGTAGGGCAGTCCAACTTGGGCCAATCAGTGTCCAGCATCAGGTATATATCCTTTGACCTGCGTCACATTCATCCTCTTTTCTTGGATGCGAAACTTTAACTTGGAACAGCAACATCGAAATCCAAACGAAAACTATAGAAGAACAATACATCGCTATTCTAACGAGAATCTATAGATTAGAAACCAGAATATGCAAACGTCATGTGCAACCTTCAGGTGTGATTATATTTATCCAAACACAATTCAATATATACATAACAATAACATGTCATGGGTAGGACAAGATACTCAAAGTATAACATTGCACATGGGTGGGATAATATTCGCCTCCGTGTCTTTATTTATAATCTTGATTCCCCGTCAAATGTATAGGGGAATCTAGGGATTATACACCAAGACACGGAGGCTTCATATTATGCTTGTTGAAAGCTAATTAATAATAGAATGCGCAAAATGAACTATAGGCTTAAAATAAAACTCCTTAAAGGTTGACTCGTTAGACCAATTAGCGGTTTTCATAATATCTTCTAACCTGCAACCCCGAAATGCAGCCGTAGAGGCCGCCGCACTGCGAGAGGAGTGGGCCCCGAATATAGAGGTGTCCACTCCTGCCTCTGTCATGAGCCATTTAACCCACCTAGCTAAGGTAGTGGTTGAAACCAGGTGATACGGTTTTGTCATGGTCAGAAACAATCTGTCAAAGGAAGGAAGACGATATGGAGCCGTCACCCGTTCGTATTCCTGTAAACAAAGTACTGGGCATAAATTTGTTTTTTGTGGAAAAGCCGGATAAAATACCTGGGAAATGGCAGTTTTTGTGCGTCTAGATATGGAAAACAAAACACCTAACGGAGTGAAAGAGCGCCCTGACAAATCCAAAGCATGGACGTTAGAGACCCTCTTACAGGAAATTAGACATAAAAGCATAGTTAATTTAGCAGATAGTTGTTTAATTGATAACTCCGTATTGGAAGGCCACTGATCCAAAAAGTCTAAAACCAAGTTAACGTCCCATGTAAACGAATAACGGGACCGAGGAGGACGTTTCAACCGAATACCTTTTAACAATCTACAGACTAATCTATGTTGCCCTACAGGGAGTCCCTCAATGCTAGGGTGATAAGCAGGAATGGCTGACCTAAAATTATTAATAGTACGATAAGCTCTGCCTTCCTCAAAAAGAGAGGTCAGGAACTGCAGAATGTCCTCTATAGGGGCTGAAAGAGAATCAACTTGTTTGCCCAAACACCAAGAAATCCAGCAGTTCCAGTAACAAAGGTATCGCTTTCTAGTACCTGGTGCCCAAGCGCTGGAGAGTAATTCGGAAGTAACCTCCGAAAGTTGACCGACAGTGGAAGATTGCCTGACACCTTCCAAGCGACGAGACGGAACGATGGCACTGACAGAATGTTCTGTATAGTGTTCTCTGGATCCTCCAGGGGAGGGGGGCTCGACCGGAGAATCCGAGGAACGTCTACCACTAGCTCTAATAACTGTGGAAACCATGGTTGAGTCGTCCACCATGGGGTAATCAGAACTAAAGTCGTCTGATTGGAACGCATCAATCGGATGACCCTTGAAATCAGGAGAAATGGGGGAAATGCGTACAGAATTCCCCGTGGCCATGTTTGGTAAAACGCGTCTGTCCCTAGTGAGTCTGGATCTGGTTTCCTACTGAAATAACCTGGGATCTGCGCGTTCAGACGAGAAGCGAAAAGATCCAATTTGAAAGGACCCCACATCGAAGACAAAAATCTGAATATTGTCTTGTCTAACCTCCAGTCGCTGGAATCCAGCAGATACCTTGAATTCCAATCCGCTACAATGTAGCATAGCCCTGGGATGAACTGAGACGTCACTGTAACATTGTGGGATAGGCAAAATCCCCAAAACAGTTTGGAGACTTCCGACAGTTGCCTTGACCTGGGGCCACCTAGATGATTGATATGTCTCACTGCGGCAAAATTGTCCATGCGAAGTAGTACTGAATTGAAAGGTTTGTCTTTTAGAAAACTCCGAATAGCGAAAAAACCAGCTAGGAGTTCGAGAACATTTATGTGAAAAGAAGCTTCTATAGAAGCCCATCTGCCTCCTGTGGATGTAGGACCTAAACGCGCACCCCAGCCATAGTTGCTGGCGTCGGACTCTATAACGACCTCTGGTTGAGGAGGAAAAAAGGAGAGACCGTTCCAGGTTACGAGGTGATCCCGCCACCATCGCAACTCTTCCCGAGAGTCGTCGTCTAGAGAAACCATGTCGGAATATAGTAACCCCTGACGGAGATAGACTGCCTTGAGCATTGAAGAGCCCGATAGAACAGAGGTCCCGGGAAAATGGCCTGAATAGACGCTGACAGCATTCCCAACAGACGAGCAAGGGCTCTCAAAGGAAATGTTGGCCGCGTGGACAACCTTCGTACTTCCTTCCAAATCTGACTGACTTTCTGGGCTGGAAGACTGAGAGACATTTGCACTGAGTCCACCAGAAATCCAAGAAATTCCATGTTCTTGGCTGGATCTAGATTGGACTTCTCCCAAATGATCATGAAACCCAGGTTTGTCAGAAGATTGATGGTACAATCTCTGTGGAGAATTATTACGGAAAAATCCTGAGCCATTAGAAGTATATCGTCTAGATATATGACCAAACAAACTCCTTTGGTTCTGAGAAACGCAACCACCGGTTTCATGTTCTTGGTGAAGCAACGAGAAGCGGATGAGAGACCGAACGGGAGAGATTTGAACCTCCACAAATGATCTTCCCAGAGGAACTGAAGGTAATTTCTGCTGTGAATAGCAATTGGAATTGTCAAGTAAGCGTCTTTGAGGTCTATCTTGACCATCCAGTCCCCTGGGCATAAATTGTCTTTCAGAGATGGAATACCCTCCATCTTGAAATGATGATACCGAACATGCATGTTCAATTTTTTTAAATTTATTACAGGACGATACTCGCCACTTTTCTTTTGGACAAGGAACACATTGCTCACATAGCCTGGATGCAAAGGAACTACCCTTTCGATAGTGCCTTTCTGAAACAGATCCAGAACCTCCTGATTTATCAAACGATGGTGATTTGATGTCATAAACAGAGGTATGAGGTAACGTGTTGAATTTTATTTTGGAACCCATAATTGCGTCTAATACCCAAGGGTCTGATGTGATCTGACACCAACAATGGAAAAAAAGATGAACCCTGCCCCCTATTGGAGCCTGTAAAAAAGGTAAGTTGTGTGGCATACTCACCAGAATATGCTGCTCTGCGGTAACCACGGTAAGGTCGTCCTCGACCTGGTCTGGACCTCTGAGGAAAGAAGGTTGATTGTCCAGCCGACTCAGAGCGTCCTGTTGGAGCATGGGCGAAGCCTCTGGAGTAGAATGGAGAACCCCGGCTGGGAAAACGGCCTCTATTTCTCCCGGCCCTGTCAAAAACCTTATTTGGAAAGGTTTTTCTCATAGTGGCCTGAACTTTTTTTATATTATGAAAAGAGTTCGCTCGGGAACCCATCTGTTTAATAAAATCTTCGGCGAACAGGCCTCCGCTTTCCTGTGGGCCAGGATCCTTATTGGCCATAGAGACCAGTTTTGGTTCTACCTTGAGTAGAATAGAGCGTCTGCGCTCTGTTGAAATGGCTGTATTAGCATTTCCTAGCATACACACCATTCTCTGTACCCAGCCGCGGTACTCGAAAATATCAGGCTTAGCATTTCCCAAAAGGGAGTGTTCGATGGCGTTGAACAATTTTGTCAATGGACCTAAGATGTCCAAAAGTTTATCTTGGCATACTCTCAGGGTTGCATCCAAACCTCTTTTAGGGGACCAACCGGTTGTGCTGAGGAATTCAACAATATCCTCGTTTACTACGGGCGCAGAGGCCACTTCATTCGATAGAACCGGTCTTGGGCATTCAGCCCTCATTTTATTCCGTGTCTTACTGTCCATGGGCTTTCTAATCCGAGCCTCAATATAGCTAGCCACATGTTCCAATGGGGCCCATTCAGACGAGCGGGGATGCTTCAGCATCTCAGGAACAAACATAGCCTGTCCCAAAGCGTCCAATGGAGCCGCACTGTCCCCATGCCTTCTTGAAAAAAAAGAGGAAATTGAGGAGATTGAATCTGAAACCCCTTCGGAGTCATTCGGGGCCCAGTCTGTGTCGCTAGTGTCCGACTCCTCATCCTCCGCAGCTTCTGAACTAATTTCATCAGAGCTGTTAGACTCAGTGTGCCTGGCCCTTTTCCAGCCGCGTTTTTTGGCCTTGCGGATAGGCCTCCGTTTACGGGTCTTGCCACTTTTGTGTGGTAATTTCTGTAATTCCAGCTCCTTAGCAGGAGTCGCTTCTATAGCTGTTTTTTTGGGGAGACAGTCAACTCCCTTAGTCAGGGTATAGGGTACCCCACGCTCTTGGGCCGACAAATATTTGTCTGATGTGGAAGGCACCATTGCATTAGGGTTTTCCCCCAGAGTCTTGTCAGTATTTTGAGCCGCCAATAGTTTCAATAGGGTGTTTTCAAAATTGGTGGACATTAAGGCAATGGCCGAAATTACCTCCACCGAAACAGAGGGTCGTTGGCGTTTCGGGATCCGACATGAGGAACGAAAAACTAGCCGTTTGTTGCCTCAGGGAATCTCGGCCGCTCTGAGGTAACTGCGAGCGCGCAAGCGCAGGGCAGAGCTCCCGCCTTTACAAATGCCAATGGCGCGAAGCCATGCCTGTCTATGCAAAATTGCAGTTGCTCCTTGTAATGAAAAAGCCGGACCGCCTGGAGGCAGCCTGCCCGAACTGGGAAAATTAATGGGAAATAAACTCATATCGTTGTCTCCTTGAGAGACCAGCAGTACGCCGCTACCCTTTAACCCGGGAATAAAGCGCACCGCCGCTCACCCGTAGAGACCTAGTTATAGGGAAGAAAAAACCTGGCGGAAATTGCACCAGACGATGAAATAACCTAAAACGAAGGAAATATGAGCATATAAGCACAAATATGTAATAAAGTATACTTAGCTGTCAAAAGCAGCAAAGAAAAGAGGATGAATGTGACGCAGGTCGAAGGATATATACCCGATGCTGGACACTGATTGGCCCAAGTTGGACTGCCCTACAGTGATTGGTTGTGATATTATACAGTTGTATATGTTGTGACGTTTGGGGGCCCACAGAGCACGTGCACAATGTCTTTCACAAACAAAACAGCTTTATTCACCCTTTCAGGGCAGTCAAAAATGCAACATAATAAGTACACGCTTGGGTTCAGCGAAATTAAAGCAAAGTCCTGATCTTCAGCACAAATAAACAGAAAAAATAGTGATAGCTCACCAACGCTTTATTATTATTATTATTATTATTATTTATTTATAAAGCGCCAGCATATTCCGCAGCGCTGTACAATAAGCACAGTATAGACAGGGTTACAATACATTGAACAACATTTGACAAACAGTACAGGAGGAGATGAGGGCCCTATTCCCGTAGGAACTCACAATCTAGGAGGGTTGGGGTTGGAAACAGGAGGAGAGGACTGTAAGGTGAGAGTGATTGATGGTTGCATCAGTGAGTTGGGTGGTAGGCTTCCCTAAATAGGACTGTTTTCAGGGAGCGTTTGAAGGAAGAGAAGTTAGGGGAAAGTCTGACAGCACGAGGGAGAGCGTTCCAGAGAGTGGGGGCTGCGCGTGAGAAATCCTGCAGTCTATCATGGGAAGAGGTGATGCGGGGAGAAGCTAGGCGCAGGTCACTGTTTGACCTTAGGGAGCGGGCTGGGGTGTATTTGGTGATTAGTGAGGACAGGTAGTGGGCGGCGCTGAGTTAGTGAGGGTTTTGTAGGTAAGGATAAGGATTTTGAACTTAATTCTGCAGTGGATGGGGAGCCAGTGAAGGGACTCGCAGAGGGGAGCGGCAGAGACAGAGCGGCGGGTGAGGTGAATTAGCCTGGCGGAGGCGTTCAGGATGGATTGTAGGGGGGAGAGGCGGGACAGAGGGAGGCCAGATAAGAGATTATTGCAATAGTCGAGTCGGGAGATTACCAGGGCGTGTATGAGTTGTTTTGTGGTGACAGCGGTAAGAAATGGCCGAATTCTGGAAATATTACGCAGTAATACGCTTTAAACCGTCCCAAACCTGGGGAATCCTTTCCCCAGTGTGTAGAAGCCTCTCCAGCAAGGCACAGCACGTCTCCTGCTTTTGGAACACCAACACACACAGCTTCCACTGATTACTTTCCTTTTTCCTAAAAACTCCCACAATCCTATCTGGGAGTTGCTGGCTTTAAAACTCTTCCTGGACAGGAACATTAACCCTGTGGTTGCCCTTAAGGGTCCACAACCCAAATAGGGGTGAAACATATTGTCCATCCAGGACCCAGCCCTGCCGACCTCTACATATCCACCCCCTCTGTCTCAACGCGGAGGTGTTGAGGCAACAGTAGACAGCCCACAATGCATCCGGGACAGGGCATCAGCATTTTGGTGCTGTTTCCCAGGCCTGTGTTCCACCACAAAGTTAAACTCCTGGAGAGACAGGAACCACCTGGTTACCCTGGCATTAGCGTGGCGGTGCTGCCTCATCCAGGTCAATGGGGCATGGTCAGACACCAAACGGAACTTCCTGCCCAACAGGAAGTATCTCAAAGAATCCAAGGCCCACTTTATGGCCAAGCCCTCTCTTTCCACCACAGCATAGTTTTTCTCCGCTGCCGTCAGTTTCCTACTAAGAAAAACCACGGGGTGCTCTTCCCCATTGACTTCTTGGGATAGCACAGCCCCCAAACCCTCACTTGAGGCATCCGTCTGTACAATGAACTCCATCATGAAATCAGGGACTACCAGCACTGGGTGCTGACACAACGCATTTTTAAGCTTCTCGAAGGCATCTTCAGCATTCCATTGAATCATCACCGACTTCCTACCTTTCATCAGGTCAGTCAGTGGTGCAGCAATAGAGTCAAAATTGGGGACAAACCGCCGGTAATACCCCACTATACCCAGAAAAGCACGAACCTGCTTTTTTGTGAGGGGGCATGGCCAGTTCTGGATAGCCTCTACTTTGTTAAATTGTGGCTTTACCAGACCCCTGCCTACGACATATCCCAGGTACTTAGCTTCCTCCATTCCTACAGCACTTTTCTCAGGGTTAACAGTAAAGCCCGCTTTCCTCAAACAGTCCAAAACCATCTGAACCCGGGGAAGATGGGACTCCCAATCTGGACTGAAGATGACAATGTCATCCAGGTAGACCGAGGTATATCTCAGGTAGGGGCGGAGCACCCTATCCATCGCTCGTTGGAAGGTGGCCGGGGCTGAGTGTAACCCAAAAGGCATCCGCTTATAATGAAAATGACCCTCTGGAGTGGAAAAAGCAGTCTTTTCCCTGGCTTCCTTAGTCAGGGGTATCTGCCAGTATCCCTTAGTAAGGTCCAGGGTGGTGATATAATGGGCCGGACCCAATTTCTCTATTAATTCATCCACCCTTGGCATGGGATACGCGTCAAATTTTGACACCTCGTTAAGTTTCCTGAAGTCATTGCAGAATCGCAAAGTGCCGTTGGGCTTCGGTACCAACACGATGGGGCTCGACCATTCACTCTGTGACTCCTCAATGACATCAAGCTGAAGCATTTTTTTAACCTCTTCAGAAACAGCCTTTCTATGGGCTTCTGGGATGCGGTACGGCTTTACCCGAACCTTTACATGGGGTTCCATCACAATATCATGTTTAATCCCGGACGCGTGTCCCGGTAGTCCTGAAAACATGCCTTTGTTTCTTTGCAGAAACTCCTTAACTTCTTGGGTTTGGGCTTTGGACAGGGTGGCAGTAATGTGTACTGCGTCAACACCATCAGACTCTATACCCACCCCAACCATGGTGGACACCTCCTCTCGGTCTCTCCAGGGTTTTAACAAATTTATGTGGTAGATCTGGTATTGTTTTCTTTTCCCAGGCTGATGCACTCGGTAGTTTACTTCCCCTACTTTTCAACCACCTCATATGGTCCCTGCCACTTGGCTAGGAACCGACTTTCCACCGTGGGTATAAGTACTGCTACCCGGTCCCCAACCTGAAATTGCCGCAGCTTGGCTGACCGGTTGTACACCCTTTTCTGGGCCTCCTGAGCTTTCTGCAAATGTTCCTGTACCAAAGGCATCACTTTAGAAATTCTCTCTCTCATCTGAGAGATATGTTCAATGAGCGATTTGTGTGGAGAGGACTCACTTTCCCATGTCTCCTTCACCAAATCTAGCAATCCCGGGGTCTGCGACCATACACCAGCTCAAAAGGTGAAAACCCCGTGGAGGCCTGAGGAACCTCTCGAATAGCAAACAGCAGCGCGGGAAGCAAATGATCCCAGTCTCTTCCATCTCTCTGCACAACCCTTTTAAGCATAATTTTCAGAGTTTTGTTGAATCTTTCTACCAGACCATCTGTCTGAGGGTGATAAACAGATGTTCGCAACTGCTTGATTTGGAACAACTTGCACACATCTGCCATCACCCGGGACATAAATGGGGTCCCCTGGTCCGTCAAAATTTCCCTTGGCAGGCCAGTTCTCGAAAACATAAAAAACAACTCCCGCGCAATGGCCTTTGATGTAGGGTTTCTTAAAGGAACCGCCCTGGATACCTTGTGGCATAATCAAGAACCACCAGGATATATCGGTGTCCCCGAGCAGACTTTTCTAAGGGACCCACTATATCCATAGCGATGCGCTCAAAGGGCACCTCAATTATTGGCAGAGGCACCAAGGGGTTCCTATAATGGGGTGCTGGGGCAGTTAACTGGCAAACAGGGCAGGAGTAACAGTACCTCTGAACCGCGGCACCGATCCCTGGCCAGTAAAACCGGTCCGTTAACCGGACCTCAGTTTTATCAGCTCCCAGGTGACCACCTAGAGCATCATTGTGAGCCAGATCCAGCACCATTCTCTGGTAGGGCTGGGGTACTAGTAATTGTTCCACAATTTCTCCCCGAATTTCTGATACATGGTAGAACAGATCATTATTGACCGCAAAGTGAGGAAATCTTTTCTCTGCATCTGGTGCTTGAGGTACCCCACTGACAACAGTTACCTGTTCGCGACCATTTATCAACATCGGGTCACCCATTTGAGCCCTGCCAAATGCACCTCTGGACACATCTAAGTCAGGGTGTACTGGATAAGAAGAACCCTCCCCCTCATCCACCCCAAGTGTAATATCTACAGGGGATAATTCCTCTTCATCCTCTCCTACCATAACTGGCACGGGAGAGGATTCCCCCTCCTTGGGTGTCAACTCAGGTTGAGGAGCTAGGACACTCACATCAGTTACAACATTCTCATTTTGAACACATTTGAGCAACTCCTCATCAACAGTGTCCACAGTCATGTTTGGTGGGGGTGACCGTGAATTGTTCCCCATTTCGATGGGCAGTTCAGTTTGTGCCAAGCACTACAGTTCAGCAAACAAGGGGCAGTCCCGTCCCACAATCACATCATGTAGCAGAGTACTCACCACCCCGACCTCTTGGTTGACCAAAGTATTCCTGGCGGAAATGGTGACAGGGATCAGCGGATATTCCCGAGTATCCCCATGGATACAGACAACCCGGAGTGTTCTTTGTACTGGACCGCGCCTTCCGACTACCCAGGCATGCACCAGGTTGACCATACTCCCAGAGTCCAGGAGAGCTTTGGCTGGGCGGGGATTCACCCACACAGTACATTCAAACTGACCCCCCTCTAGGTCAAGGTGGGTAGTGCACGTTGTGAGGGTGTAGAAGGACACTCTCCGAGTGGATCCACACTCCATGGGCTCCTCCTGTAGCGGACACTGCGCCCGGGCATGGCCCCAGGCGCAACACCTCCAACAGTGTATATCGCCAGCAGTTCGGGTAGCGACAGGCCTCTGCAGAACTGAGGAAGATGATTTTGGGGTGCTGGTTCTCGGGTCCAGTGACGCTTCCCTCCGAGGAACTGAAGCAGGCCTCACAGGCGGTGGCAAGACTGGTCCTCGACGACTGGTTGGTCTGAGCAGGTCCTCCACCATGGTGTATCTCTCCACCATCTCGACTACCAGTGCTGCAGTCTTGGGGTCCCCATGGCTGACCCAGCGCTGTAGATCCTTTGGTAGAGACCACAGGTAGTGGTCCATCACAACCCTTTCGACCATTTGCTCTCTAGTCAGGGTCTCTGGCTGCAACCACTTTTTAACCAGCTGTCCTAAGTCATGCATCTGGGACCGGGGTGGCTGGTCAGGGCAGTACTTCCAGCAGTGAACACGTTGAGCCCGGACAGCAACAGTTACCCCAAGGCGGGCCAGAACCTCAGCTTTCAGCTGGTCATAATTCTTTGCATCTTCTAGGGGCAGGTCAAAATATGCCTTTTGAGGGTCTCCTGTCAGAAACGGGGCAATGAGACCGGCCCATTGGTCTTGGGGCCACCCCTCTCTCTCAGCAGTCCTTTCAAACGTGGTGAGAAATGCTTCCACATCATCACTGGGAGACAGTTTTTGGAGGAAATGACTGGCCCTTATGGAGACATGGTTACCAGCAGTTACCACTGTTTGATCACGTCCAGGTGCAAGTTGCTGCATGGCCTCCCTCAGGGCATTGATCTGCGTCTGTGTGGCTACCTGCTGTGCTGCAAGTTGTGCAGCCAGCAAATGGGTGCTTTCTTGTTGGCAGCAACAGCCTGTGCCAGGGCTTGTTGCTGCTGAGCCATCGCCTCTTCATGGCGAGTCTGGGCCTGCACATTGACAAAGACCATCTGCTTAACCAGCTCCTCCATAGCTGTGGACTTCAGTGCAGCCTTAGCCCAGGACATGCAATCAGAACACTGTCCTTTAAAAATGTCTTTTTTTTTTTTTTCACAAAAATTCCTCTTGCTTGGCGTGTGAGGGGTAGCAGATTACCCGCATTCTCCACCAGTTGTGACGTTTGGAGGCCCACAGAGCACGTGCACAATGTCTTTCACAAACAAAACAGCTTTATTCACCCTTTCAGGGCAGTCAAAAAGGCAACATAATAAGTACACGCTTGGGTTCAGCGAAATTAAAGCAAAGTCCTGATCTTCAGCACAAATAAACAGAAAAAATAATGATAGCTCACCAACGCTTTAAACCGTCCCAAACCTGGGGAATCCTTTCCCCAGTATGTAGAAGCCTCTCCAGCAAGGCACAGCACGTCTCCTGCTTTTGGAACACCAACACACACAGCTTCCACTGAGTACTTTCCTTTTCCTAAAAACTCCCACAATCCTATCTGGGAGTTGCTGGCTTTAAAACTCTTCCTGGACAGGAACATTAACCCTGTGGTTGCCCTTAAAGGGTCCACAACCCAAATAGGGGTGAAACATATTGTCCATCCAGGACCCAGCCCTGCCGACCTCTACAATGTGAAACTTTTTTCCTTTGTTCAAAATTTCAAAGCTTTATAGAATTTTTCTTTGCTGCTGTTGGAAGATTAAAGCATAATATGAAGCCTCCATGTCTTGGTGTATAATCTGGGATTTACCAATATGTCTGCATTACACATTATACACACAGAGGACACAATACAAGGAGTCTAGGATTTACTTATGTCTGTGTTACACAATGCAGAGAGTCTGGGATTAACTTTCGTCTGTGTTACACATATTAAGTAAAACCGCAAAAAAACTATAATAGAATACTAGGCGATAGGTTATAGTATTATAAGGTTTTGAAACCAGCAGTTTTTGGATAGTGCAGGAGACACGTGTCGTATACAGCTATTTTTTGCACTCTTAAAATGGCCATACAATTTGGAAGTATTTTTAAAGAACGGGTTATGGATCCTCATATAGATTTCTCTTGTGTTATGTTACCTCATCTAGTGTGTCACCCCTCTCCTTTAAGGCTAGGGTCAGACGAACGCATTTTTCGCGTTGTCCGTGAAAAAGTGCGTTCGAACGAATGGACGTATTTTTTCACGGAATACGCGATAGCGGTCATACGATGCGCATTTTCGGCCGTGATTTTGTACGGATCATCAATAAAACACTTTTTGCGTCTGGACGTTATGTTGGCCGGACATTAGCAGCGTCTGACGTCTCCTAATCACGCACACACGCCGCTATTGGACGCAGCGCACTCTGTACGTCAGTACTAGCGGTTTGACGTTCTCGAAAAAATGCATTCGTTTTCCACTTGCATTGCGCGGCCGCACTTTCGTATGCTGCCCGGCATTGGACGTCATTTGCTGCTAGCACGGCCGTGATTAAGTGTGGCTAAACGCACGTTAATACTGCGCTCGTCTGACCCTAGCCTTAGATTGTAAGCTCTTGAGCAGGGTCCTTCCTCCTTCTGTCCTGGTTGTGTAACATGTATGTATATTCGTTATTCTGTCTCTCCCATTATACAGCGCTAAGGAATTTGTTGGTGCTTTATAACTGCTTGTAACTGTAACTGTTATAAGGTGGCGTATTAATTAAGATCTAGTTTAATAGCCCTCTCTCACTTCTTTTATAACACTTTTTTTCATGAAGTTTTTTCATTAATGGAGTTTTAACAAAATGTTTTTAGTAAGAATGAAAAACTCTCTCCTTTTAACTGAATGGGTTAATAAGCTGACCAGACCCTGCAAAAAGACACCAGAAAGTGTCAGACTCATGATGGATAGCCAGACAAAAGATAACAAGGCCTCTGCTGCCTATTAACCCTTAAGGATGAATGACAGAACTGTTCCGTCATAATTGCATTGACTTTAAAGACCCTAGGACCTTAAAGGGATAACAATCCACCGCTGCCTGGGCTCCCTGGCCAGACTGACACACAGTATCTGCTGTTTTTGCCACCTCACTGGAAACTGCCGCCCTAGGCCTAGGCCTTGTGGGCCTAGGCCAAGATACAGAACTGCTTATATCTACTCTGTCCTACAACCCTAAGCAACTCTGGTCCACTTTAAATGCCCTCCTTTACTCACCCACACCTCCCCCCTCATCTGTCTTTAGTGCTCAGGACTTGGCAAATTACTTCCTAAAAAATAAGACTGTCAGAAGCAACATCCCAACACAAACCAATAATCCACCAGCTCCACTCCCAGGTGCCCCCCCTGCTACCCTCTAACGCTTCATCCCAGCCACTGAGAAAGAAGTCAATACCTTACTGTCCTCCTCACATCTCACTATGTGCCCGCTTGACCCCATTCCCTCTGATACGTCCACTCTCCTCCTCCCTCATCCCTGCTCTCACACACATCTTCAACCTATCTCTCTCCACCGGCTCCTTCCCATCCACCTTCAAACATGCACAGGTTACCCCTTTACTAAGGAAACCTTCCCTCGATCCCAACTCTCCATCCAACTACCGTCGTGTATCCCTGCTTCCATTCACCTCTAAGCTCTTGGAAAAACTAGTCTTCAACTGCCTCTCCCTCTTCCTGTCCTCTAACTGCTTACTTGATCCCCTGCAATCCGGCTTCTGTCCCCTAAACTCAACTGAAACTGCCCTCACCAAAGTCACCAATGACCTCCTAACGGCTAGGAACCACAGCCACTATTCTATTCTCATCCTACTTGTCCTCTCGGCTGCTTTTGATACTGTCGACCACCCCTTCTTTTACAGACTCTCAACTCTTTCAGTTGTGACACTGCGCTCTCTTGGATTCACTCTTATCTGTCTAACAGGTCTTTCTCTGTATCATTTGCTGGTAACTCCATGACTTTATCAGTTGGTGTACCTCAAGGCTCTGTCCTAGGTCCTCTGCTCTTCTCTATCTACACCTCCTCCTTGGGAAAAATCATTAACAGCTTTGGCTTTAATTACAACCTTTATGCTGATGATAGTCAGATCTACATCTCTACCCCCGATCTCTCCTCCGGTCCTTTCCAAAGTCAGCGACTATTTATCTGGCATCTCCTTCTGGATGGCCTCTCACCACCTAAAGATTAACATGACCAAGACACTGAGTTCCTACTAATTCCTCCCTCTAATGCCTCCCCACCTCCTGACTTCTCTGTCACGGTCAAGGGTTTCACTATTTCCCCATCAAGCCAGGTTCGCTGCCTCGGAGTTACACTTGACCCTGCTCTTTCCTTCATCCTCCACATCCAGTCTCTTTCTTCCTCCTGTCGCTACCAGTTGCATAATATCTCCAGAATTCAGCCAATTCTTACAACTGACACCACAAAGCAACTCATCCAAGCCCTTGTAATCTCCCGACTCGACTATTGTAATAATCTTCTAGTTGGCCTCCCTCTTTCCCTGCTCACCCCCCCTACAATCCATTCTGAATGTCTCAGCCAGGCTCATCCACCTCACCCGTCACTATGTCTCTGCCGCTCCCCTCTGCGAGTCCCTTCAGTGGCTCCCCATCCACTGCAGAATTAAATTCAAAACCCTTACCCTGACCTACAAAACCCTCACTAACTCAGCTCCCCACTACCTGTCCTCACTAATCACCAAATACACCCCAGCCCGCTCCCTAAGGTCAAACAGTGACATGCGCCTAGCTTCTCCCCGCATCACCTCTTCCCATGATAGACTGCTGGATTTCTTACGCACAGCTCCCATCCTCTGGAACGCTCTCCCTCCTCCCTCGTACGGTCAGACTTTCCCCTAGTTTCCCTTCCTTAAATCGTTCCCTTAAGACATTCCTATTTAGGGAAGCCTACCACCCGACTCACTGATACACCTCACTGCCCCAACCAGTCCATCACTCTCACCTTGCAGTCCCCTCCTCCTTTTTCCACCTCCAACCCCTCTAGAATGTGAGTTCCCACGGGAATAGGGCCCTTGTTTCCTCCTGTACTGGTTTATCAAATGTTGTTCAGTCTCAGTGTATTGTAACCCTGTCTATATTGTGCCCCTTGTTCAGTGCTGCTGAATGTGCTGGCGCTATATAAGTAAAGTATAATAATAATAATAACATTGCATTGGCGTCACTTTTGACTCAAACCTTATATTCACTCCCCACATGCGGACAGTAACCAAATCCTTTCCACCTTAAAAACATCGCCCGTATCTGCCCCTTTCTGATTCAAGATACTGGTAAAGTGCTCGCCCATGTACTTATTATATGACAACTTGATTATTGTACCTTGCTCCTAATTGGCCATCTCAACACCCGCACTGCCCCCTTGCAATCTGTGTTCTGCCAAGCTTATGTTTGTCACCCACTGCTCCTCACATACCTCCCCCTTCTGCCGGTCCCTCCACTGGCCTTCTGTTATTTTCAGGATTCAATTTAAAATACAGACATCATATTCAAAGATACAGAAAAAATGGCGTTGCGCCCATTCTCACGGGAGCGGCTGCAACAGCCAGGAGTAACAGCCCAGTTAATGTATAAAACATAAGGGAAAAAGGTGTCATCTGCGCTCGTCTCTATGTATTTCCATGTACAACAAAACACTATGAGGTTTTAGTTTGTTTCAATGGCCATTGCAACGCAAGCTCACTCGCCCCTTCAAGGCACCTCTTTGTAGAGGAGTACCTAACCAATGTACCAAAAGCCGCTCTACTAAGCAGCTCCATGCCCCTCCTGCTGCTTTTCAGCTAAGGAGAGGCATAGATATGGTGGGTTTTATTTATACACGCACCAAACACTTCCCATTTGGGGTTAAAAACAAAAACATGGAAGAAGGAACAGCTGCAAAACGACGAACTGGTGTTTCAAGCATAATATACATACATACAGAAAAAATGGCGTCGCGCCCATACATATTCAAAGCTCATAGTAAAGTCCCCCCTTTTTACATGTCTTCCCTACTCCAGAACTACACCCCTTCAAGTTCTAGGTCTTCAGGAGACTTCCACCTGTGCTCTGTTTCCTCCACACTGGCGCCAGCTGTCACGTGGAAACATGTGAGAACACAGTTGCTCCTCTATTTTCTCAGAGAGAACAGAATTCCCTTTTGGCTCACAAACTAAAACATTTTCATTGGGTTCCAATCAAGTGTCTCCTTATTAATTCACCTGAAACTTATGATATGTATTACAATTATCATAAGGATTCCCTAAAATCCAGTCTGTCTTTATGTTTGAACGATTAAATGAAAATTGTGGAGTAGTGGGTCAAGTGCGACATGTCCATGCTTCTTCTTTTTTAGGACTAGATCCATATTTTTGGATTCTTGGCGTTCATGAAGTAATTGGTCCTATATCACCGTGTACGGATTATCCTTTGCTGTGGATAGTTTCTAAATTGTCACTTTGTTTTATAGTTTTGGTACAAACCTGTAACCCTGTAATATAAAAAAAAATAACCAGGTGGTGAAATTCTGCCCGACTGAGCGATATTAGCTTAGAGACTTCCATTTTGATACCAAACCACGTGAAATGTTCCTTCAATGGACTCAAGGACACATTCAAGGCATCGTAGTCAAGAATTATGGGGGGAAAAAGTTGGTACGTAAAAGAAATAATAAATTGCTGCATTATTAGCATGACAACATGATGTAAAACAAGGCATTTTCATCAATGATTACTCAAAGGACCATAAATATTAGAAGCACATGTTCTTCTAATCATTATCAAAATGTATTAAGGAAGAGCCATGCGTAATGCACAGCTGTCAGTGATGAGCTAAACTCTTACAGGTTCAGTTGACGAAAGATGTTGTCGGCGGAGTCTGAATATTTCAGCAAATTGATGCGCAAAATATCCCAGGAAGAGCACTCGGTTTCAGATGACAACAATGCAAAACCAGGGGTCATTCGATACAGAAGGGAAATTTGAATTAGAGATGAAGAAATGATAATTAAGCAGCGAGGAGAGGTAATATGGAGACAAGTCTGACATTCTTGACATTCTGTGTCTATGGCATTGTGTAACCTTGTGCCTTGACACACTTTAATGAATCCACTGTGAACCAGCAGAGTCTATTTTTGGGTCTCCATTTTAGTACCAGATAGGTGAAAATAAACTGGTGGCCAATAAATGTCATGGCACAAGTAACATTTTATATAGTAAATGAGTACCTTAACAACAAAAAATATTTATATACTGTAAGTTCAATTTTGACTGGAAAAGTCCCATAATGCATCTTGGCTATTATATATAGTGGGGTGCCCACAGCCCCATGCACCCCACTACTTCCCATACTCAGCTATTACCCTCACCCAGTGTGTCACCCCTCTCCTCTTAGATTGTAAACTCTTAGGCAGTTTCCTCTCTCCTACTGTTTTGTGTGTTTAACTTGTATGGACTTTTGTTATTCTGTCTCTCCCATTGTACAGCGCTACGCAACTCGCTAGCGCTTTAGAAATACCTGTGACTGTATGAACTAACACAAGCTGTGCAGCCCAGGACCTCAGACTGGGGAAACCGAGGAACTGAATAATAGCATCTCTGCAGCTGTCAAAGCAAGAGACACTCACCCTCGTTCACGCACTCACCTGCTGACTTGCTCACACACACTCACGCTCTCTCACACTCAGACTCTCACCCACTGACACGCTCACTTGCGCTCTTTCATGGTTCACTGTTTCACTCGATATCCCTCACACAGTCACTCCCTCTCACTCTTTCTTGTGCTGTCTGTCTCTTGTGCGCGCTCTCTCACTGCACCTTTTCTTGCACTTTCTCTGCTTTATCTTGCTGTCTTTCTCTCTTTACCATTTCTTGCTGTCTCTGTGTTTTTCTTTGTTGTCCCTCTCTCTGCTGTCTCTTTTTCTCCCTGTGTATGGATTTCTGTCTCTGCAGTAACTGGGGGTGAAAGTTCAGCCCCGCCCTTTCCTCAGCTCACAGTGCTGGAGGGAGGAGGAGCAACTCAGACGCACATGCTCATTGTGTTTTTTATGTATACCTAGGTATAAACACTGATTGGTTAGCTTAAAATGCCTCCTGAGGTGGGCGTGGAGAACGCCAAGAAAGAAAAGCAGGTAAATATGAAAAAATATCACATTTACCTGCTTTTTATGCCTGCTGAATGACACTACTGACTCATTCAAAAGGCATTGCATGTTTTTAAAAGCAAACTAGCAAAGCATTCATGTCCCTTTAACGAGGTGGATGCGTTTACCTCACAAAATACGTGCACATCTCATAGATTGTAAGTTCCCTTGGGAACAGGGTCCTCCTGAATCAGGTCATATCATCCATGTGTGGTATTCTAATGTATCAACCACTTGTACACTGACCTTGTAAAGCGCTGTGGAATTTGTGGCTCTATATAAATAAAGGATAATAATAATAGTAATACCAACGAGATCCGTCTGCTGACTCAGAAAAACTCTAAAAGAAAGATGCCTATGGTGTCTGCCATAGTCATGTTGCAGGGAGGTATAGAGACTGCAGGTGTGGGCAGGGCAATGTTCATAATGTGCAACATTTGCTGACCTCAATAGTGAACAATCTGGTGAGCGACAGTCAGTGAATTAAAAAATCCTGGCTGCTGGTGAACCTGGGTGGTGTAGAGGAAACTCCTCCACTTCACCCAGTGATTTCTCCAGATTTGGGGGAGCTGGGAGGAAGGGAGAAGGGGGGCATCCTGACCACTTGAAAAAAGATAAGTATAGTGTTCCTTTAAGTTATTGTCACCATTTCTTCATGTGAAAATGACAATCATTAGAACGTTTTCAGTATATAATCGTGGAATGCTAGCAATGGGTATTTCAGTGATTTCCTAGACAGGTGCTCTGCCTGCCCACAGTAGCCAAAGAACTCAAAAGATCCTAATTTGTAACAAAAAAGAGGAACCCGCCATTCCAATACATCGAAAAGACCACTTTAATGGGTATGTAGCAAAATTTTGACTGGATAAACCAGCCTTACAGCGGAAACGTTGCTGCTGCATGTCCAATAAACTGGTCTTCTCAAAGGACTGGAGGTCCAGGTTCCTCTGTTTTTGTTACTAGTCATCAGAAACAAGCATATTATAAAATAATATCACAGAAACAATATTATCAAACGCGTGTACAGAAAAGCCTTATTGCAGAAATAGTTATTTTTGTCTATCCCTATGGCACATCTGCAGATTTAATATTCACCATAAGTCCAATAATTATCGGAAAGTGGCAGAGGGGGGCTGTTTTTATTGAAAACAAAGATAATTCAAGTGGTTTAGCTCACCTTCTTGGATGTAACCATAGTGGCATCTGGTTAATAGATTTTACTGTTAAGTGAACTAATAAAACTCATTTTATCAACTTCTGAAGTGTATTGGCTGAATCAACCATGTAGACAATAAAACCTGAGACGCTGAAGACTCAATAGATTATGGAGTTGGCACATTAACTAAATTGACATATCTTATCTGCCCTGGAAAGACTGAAACGTTCTTTTATCGTGGAGGTAATGCTAAATACGATTTTTCACAGATAGAACGTAAAAAGGTAAACGGTTGATATTCCTCTGTAGACTTTTGCCCTCGAAGATAATACTTTATTAGACGGAGGCGCCAAAAGCTAGTAAACTGTACATGAACTTATTATTTTGTTCAGGCGTCTTCACCCCGAAGCAGTAAAAATAGCTTTACAGAGCGTTAGATGTTCCAAAATGAATTGAGTAATGAAGAGACAATGAAGAGCTCTTCGTTGTAGGAACATTGTGTTCCAATCCCTCCTTTCGTCTCAAGTCATAAACAGATTAACAGGAAAGTGGCTTGCATGTTCTTCACCCTATTGCCATGGTTTACAAGCCAAACCATCCATGACCCAACTAAGCAAGGAAGCTTTTATTATGATATCAGGAGGTCTAGTAAAGAATTACACTTTGGTATTGTGTTCAGTTATGTAACAAAAAATGCTTAACCCACTGAGGGTCTGACATGTTTACAACTAAGTTGTGTTTCAAAGATAAGTGGATTTGTCTTCCTATTTGTAACATCCCGGGATAGAAAACCCCAAGGGAAGTAGCTTACATGGGTTCCAGTCCATAACATGGCTGGTTATTGTCCTACAGCCTCGCAGGGTAAGCAAAATCAGAGACAAGCCCAAAGCTCAACGATACAGAAATCAGTAAACACAAGTAAACAAAGCCAAGGTCAGAAACACCGATAGCATCGAGGTCGGGAAATCCAAGGTCAGGAGAATTGAGAACAATGTAGTTTAGCAAGTTGGAGAAGCAAACAAAGCAACGCAAAACACTTGGTACTGGGTCTATGATGTGACAGTGAGAATAGACTGGAGACCAGATATAAAGAGCAAAAAGATGTCATCAGAATGTACCTTGTTGCATCAGAAAATTAAGCACAGATAGAGGCACCTGCATTAACAGAGAGCCCATTAGTCCCTCTGTAAACCTTGAGGCAACGCTCAGCCCTCGCCTTTCTGTTGTTCTTGTTTGACCTTTAGTGAAGGCTGTTAAACTCCAGCCCCCCAGATGTTACTGAACATCATCTCCCATGATTCTGTGGCCATCCATTGCATTTATAAATTTCTGGGAATTGTAGGCCATCAACAACTGGGGGGCCGTAGTTAGAAACCACTACTTTCCGGTGTTCCTGTTGTGTTATTCTTTGGTTATAGACTCAGCTCGTTATTGACTGCTCTGATATCCATGGTTTGGCTTTGTTTATTCGACTTTGTGTACCTTTTGTATCCTTCGACCATGGATTGTCTAATTGACTACTCTCTGTGGCTCTCCTGTCAATCCTGGCCATTCCTAAGGACCGGTTTTCTGTTATTACTTTTGCTTCCTTTCCCTGTTTTATTTATCCCTGTATATTTATCCGATCCCTAGATACCCATCTCAAGCCCGGCCATTTCAAGGACTGCTATTAGTCTATCTAGTGGTTCCTCAGGTTCTTACTCTGCGTGTTGGGCAAATGTCGATGAGGTGCTGAATGCTGTTACTAAGACACCTCAATATTGCATCATCATTGTTTTAGATCTCATTTGTAATGTTATCTGCTAAGACGTCAGCTGCATGGGGCTTCTTATTGTACACTCAAAAGAAGTCCAGGCTGGTAAGATCAGGAGACTGGGTCAGCCACAGTTTTAAAGTAACAGAGCCCTCAAAAAAAAATTCTCAACTCAAGTGTGATGTGGCATGTTTCACCATCTTGCTAGAAGTAACTGTGTCTAAAGAGTAAGCCATTTTGTTCCATGGGAGTGCTATTCTCCTGGTTGTGCTTTTATCCTGACTGTGCTGCTTCCAGTACGTACTGTGATGGCACGTGCTCAACATAAGAGGAGGTATGTTTCCTGAAACTCTCATTAATATCCATTTATTCGCTTGTGATCTATATTGAAAACTTTGGGGGTTATTCAGAGAGCACTTCGGGGGAATCAAATTTCCCCACCCTGCAAACTGCCTGCTCTATGAATAGCCGAATGGCCACGAAATGGCACCGTACGGGAAATTCCCTGTTCGGTGCCATTTCGGGGCCAGATTGGCTCTTTCTGAATAACCCACTTTGTGTTTGGATCTTTATGAATCATCCTGTACCAGGGAATGAAAAACATGTTTGCAATGATAGCCCAGACCTGACTCTTTGGAATGAGGATGAGAGCACACCAGCTTGAGGAACATTATATATTATAACGTTTGACATCTTAAATATAGGAACTCATAGCTGGACCAACGAGTCAATATACATACATTCCGTGTCTATTAGGAAATCTGGAATTGATGAAACATCTTCATACACGTATTTTTGGGTTTGAAATATATGACTATCGTTGTGTGAGTTGCTTCTGGGTTGGCAATAGCGATTGCGATGTGGGATGCAGTCACGTAGAGGGATGCTCATCACACTTACTATACATAAACATATGTATAACCTTCTCCCCTTGGAGTAAAAAAATAATATCTACTGTGCACGTAATGCAAGCAGCTTTAGTTCTATGGTCTGGCCGCCAAAGGAAAAGCCAATAGCGTAATCCTTTTAGCATGAAAAAAGCCGAAATTTGCATTTCTAGGTCTAGAGATTATAAAATCCTGAGGAAGAAGATCATTTTATTTAGAAACGATAATTTAGACCACTTGGATGATTACTGATTGGTTGCACCGCTGGGATGATAAAAACTATTATTTTCCAATGTCTTAAGAGACAAAGACGAGTATCCCATAATAAGTCGCATCAACATTTTAAAGAAATGCTCTGCATCGCACCCCGTGGAATTAGCGAATCTGAGGATCACAAGGAACTTATTAAACATATTTTTTGACTTACGGTATAATAGCCCCCTTGTAAAAACAATCAAAAGTTCAGCCGGTATTGTTATTGCAGAGAGGAGTGATTGCTTTTGACGCAGCCTATCAGCAGTTTGCCTCATTATCCTCATCGCAGAGGATCTCACGTTCCCTCAACAGATGCAACAAACATGAGAAGATAATTGCTTTTTTTAAGAGAGTCTCAAACCCAGCTGAAAAGTATACTCTGAGGAACAGGATGTTTACCTAGAGCTTCACTTTGATTTCCATCGACATTCAGGCAACGGAATGTTTTGTAACACCTAAGTCATATACAATGGATTGTACATCAAGGGAAGGTATTGTTTATATATATAGTTATGTATTTTTGGGGGGTTCCTCTTCCGTCTAGAGGTTAGCACTGTGGTATTATCTCACAGAAGGACTCACAAAGCCAGGGTTTCAGACTCCGAGGGGAAGGGTTACCACTTTATACCTTTAGCAGCAGTTAACAAGTAGGGATGTGCTGCCGGTACGAATCGGTTCGATGTTCGATTCGAAAATCGGCTGTTTCGAAAATTCACGAACTTAGAACTTTTCGGAACGTTCGCTGAACTTTCCAAAAAAAATTCAAAAAAATTCAAAAAACTGCTTAAAAGATCCTTAAAAATCTAAAAATAAAGAGACTCTTTACTACAGAATATAATAATAAGCTGTTTATTAGATATTGTATTAAAACGGGAATATTTCCCACTCATTGTTGGTCAAACATTTCCCACGTTGTTGATCAAACATTATCCACTCATTGTTGGTCAAACATTTCTCACTCGTTGGTGATAAAACATTTCCCATGGCTTCAAATCGCGTTTAGACATGAGCAAAAGCGGTAAAAATGAGCTCAGTGCACAGCGGTGAAATGGCTCAGCACAGAGTCAGCAGTGAAAGGGTTAAAAACTTTTTTTAACTTTTTTTTCATTGTTTCCTGTCCCCCAGGGCAGTACCTGGACCCCCATACACCTTTTATGGCCAATATCTTGCTTATATGCCCTCTTGTAGGGGACCTTAGTTTTCGACCGTTCGAGCCCCATTGACTTGCATTGTGTTCGCATTGTGTTCGAGTTCGCGGTCGAACATTTTCGGGTGTTCGAGTTCGAATGCGAACCGAACACAGGGGTGTTCGGCCCATCACTATTAACAAGCAGTATACCGTGGCGAAAATGTTGAAACTCACTGCGCTGTAGAATTAAAGAGACACTATAGGGTTAAAACAGGAGGGGAAGGAAATGAAGGAGTTAAACATTAGCCTCTCTTGACCCCCACTGCATTCCTTCCTTTCGTTTTAATCCTATAGTATCCCTTAAATCAGGGCCACCTCTAGCATTTGGGGCCTTGGGTGAGAACAGGTTGTGGGCTCCTGGCCATGCTATCAACGCCACACCTCCATAAAGTCCGCCTTTTTTTCACACACAGATACACACAATGTGCCCACCCGATCTTCCAACCTCCACCCAGATAGACACCCCTGATCCCTCTCCCACCAGATAAACATTACCTCAGCACTTCTCCATAGACAGACATCCCCTCTCCCCAGACAGTCACTAACATTGAGGGTTCAGCAGTGGTGTGGGCCCTCCTAAAGTACAGGGCCCAGGGCATACGCCCTGGTTGCTAGGGATGTGCATTTCGAATTTCGGAATTTTCACGAAATTTCCCGATTCGTGCATTCGGATTCGGTCGACTTTCCTAAAATTTTCAGATCCGAATTTTTTTTTTCCAATGGAGTAGAAATGTGTAAAATCGAAAATCATTTTCGTTCCATTCGTAATGTCGGCTCCATTCCTGATTTCGGTTCCATTTCAGTAATTTCGGACAACGTATTTTTTGGTTATATCGCTGATTCTGTAATTTTGTATCATTCCCATCTCAATGTATCCTTCCTGGAAAACCAGAGGAATCTCAATGTATCCTTCTTGTAAAACCAGAGAAATCTCAATGTATA
Organism: Leptobrachium leishanense; assembly: GCA_009667805.1. Taxonomy (NCBI): domain Eukaryota; kingdom Metazoa; phylum Chordata; class Amphibia; order Anura; family Megophryidae; genus Leptobrachium; species Leptobrachium leishanense. Next base: position 15,604,107 of record CM019066.1, read on the forward strand.
CTTCTTGTAAAACATGAGAAATCTCAATGTATCCTTCCTGGAAAACCAGAGAAATCTCAATGTATCCTTCTTGTAAAACATGAGAAATCTCAATGTATCCTTCTTGTAAAACATGAGAAATCTCAATGTATCCTTCTTGTAAAACATGAGAAATCTCAATGTATCCTTCTTGTGAAACCAGAGAAATCTAAATGTATCCTTCTTGTAAAACCAGAGAGATCTCAATGTATCCTTCCTGGAAAACCAGAGAAATCTCAATGTATCCTTCCCAGGAAACCAGAGAAATCTCAATGTATCCTTCCCAGGAAACCAGAGAAATCTCAATGTATCCTTCTTGTAAAACATGAGAAATCTCAATGGCAGAATTATCATATCGACAGAATTATCGTATCGACAGAAATATCGGATCCGAAAAACCATTAGTTTACGTCAAAATGTATAGACACTTTGAAACGAGGAGAACAGACGTTCCGAAAAACACAAAAATTTCCGAAATTACGGAAAAAAAGTCGATACGAAAAACGAAACGAAAACGAAACAAACCGAAATGGAAATCGGCCAAAACGAGCCGAAATGAAAATTTACAAAATCCGAACGAACCGAACCGAAAAAAAATCGGTGCACAAGTCTACTGGTTGCCCTGCCCAAAGGGCAGGTCTGACTTTAATTCTAATTGTTGAGGGATTAAGCCTCTTGTGTGACTTAATCTCCATTTTTGTTAACCCCTTAGCGACGGGGCCCGCCTGGAGGCAGGCGGGCTTAAACAATGTGGGGAGACATAGCACGCCCTGCTGATTTCTATCACTCTTACTCCCTGAACTCAGTCACCCCTCCTTACAGCCAATGATTTTGATCGCCTGCAGGAAAGGGAGGCGGGCCGTCGGAGTGCCAGAAAGCCACGGGGCATGTTATGTTGATGTGCGATGTTTAGACCCGCCTCCCCTAGGACAGCATAGTCCGAACAGCATAGTCTGCCCCAAGGCATTGTGGGGTTAATGGTTAGGGATGAGCCGAACACCCCCGTGTTCGATTCACATTTGAACTCGAACAATTTCAAAAGTTCGAGTTCGAACGCGAACACGAACCGAACTCAATGCAAGTCAATGGGACTCGAAAGTTTGAATTTTAGAGTGCCCTCCAAGAGTGCATATATGCAAGATATTTGCCATAAAAGGTGTATGGGGGTCCGGGTAGTGCCCTGGGGGACAGGAAACAAGGACAAAAAGTTTTAAAAAAAAAGTTTTTAAAGGACCAGTGAGTCTTCCATGAAATAAGGGTTAAAAATAAAAACAAAAAATTCCTTCAAATATCGTGCCTAGGAGGTCCCCATAACCTGCCCGTGAAGTGGCGGATTTGTAGGATGTATAGAAACATCTAAAAACAAAAAAATGACATTTCAAATGACGTAAACAGTTTTCCTTTAATCTATTCATAAACAACTGCTTGGGGCGGCAGTCTGTATCAAAAGAGGAGACATTTTAGGACACGCAGAACAAGTTTACTGATTTTTTTGGCTAAATTATGGTGAAACTTATGCAGGCTTTGGATGAAAGTAACAATAGGTGCTTTAACCACTTCAATGCTGAGGACGCGCTCAGCGCGTCCTCAGCATTACCGCTGGTATGCGGAGGACGCGCTGAGCGCGTCCTCCCATTGGGGTCAGCGTTCGGCCGGGTTCTGGCCGATCGCTGGCCCCCCGGTGCGGGCTGACATCCTCGATGTCAGCCGCGCATCCGGGACCGCAGCTGCCGGAATTAGGTGTCATCGCGGCAGCGCGATGACACCTAATTCAGGCGCCCCCCCCGCATGTGCGGAGGAGGCGCCTGAAAGGGAGGGGGGGAGGTCCTTCGGACCTCTCTCCCTCCCGATCGGCGGCGTTGCGGGGGTTAACCCAGGCATCATTTGGAAGGGCACAGCCTGCCCTTCCAAATGGTGCCTGGCATTAACCCCTGGGGAGCTGGATCGCGAATCGGCGCTGAAAAGCGCCGGTTCGCGATCCTTTCCCGGAGCTGGCCGACATCTTGGATGTCGGCCAAGCCTCCGGGAACTCCCCCTGAGGACTGGCGTCATCGTGCGTAGCACGATGACGCCAGTCCTGGACTTAACCCCTAACTGCCACCAACTGTGGAGATAGGGAGTTCCAATGAACTCCCTATCTCCCGATCCGTGGCAGTTAGGGGTTAATGTTTGGTATGGTTGGATCGGCCAAAGCATGGCCGTTCCAACGATACCAAACATGAAAGTGAAAAAGTTTGTAAAAAAAAATGAAAAATAAAACTAAAAAAAAATTACAAAAAAATTATAAAAAAAAAAAATACACTTTTTTTTGTTTTCTTTGGTTTGTTAATGCAGCAATATTGTTCCCATTTCAATTATAATGTGAACAATGATGCTGCACTAACGATTTTGTATGCGGTGCGTTTGTTAAAAATAGTGTAATTTTCCCCAAAAAAAAATGTAACGAGACCCCATCTCTAATTTTTTTAACAAGCGCACCCCATACAAAATATAACCGCAATTGCTCGCATGTTAAAATGTGAAAAAAAACACTTTACACATTGTAAATTATTGAAAATACATATTTTATTGCATTTTTTGTTATAATATACAGACATGACATAACGTATACATATAATAATGACATATTATGAATCTACCGAGTCTGACGGAAAGAACGATATATAATATGTCTGGGTCATATACTAAAATAAGCCTTCAAAACACGTTTAAACATGATGAGCAAAACCGGTAAAAATGACCTCAGCACAGGGGCGGGAAAAGCCTCAGCAGCGAAAGGGTTAAAATTGGGCCTTTAGTGTCGGCAACAGTGCCGTCACACCGTAACCCCTCTGTGGTATTGTGCAAGAGTGCAGGGTTGGACTCTGCGGTCCAATATTAAAATGATATGAATCTGGTAATATAGGCGTCAGTGGCAGTGCACCCAAATATTGTGCCTTTGGTGGCAGCAAGTGCCTTCACACCGTAACCCCTTTGTGGTATTGTGGAAGAGTGCAGTGGTGGAGGTTTTGTGAATGCAGAAGAGATCCCCGATCTATTCAGTTACGTCAGCATCAGGGGATTGATAGCTGCTGATCCAGGACTGATTCATTTTTATAAATGTCAGCCGGTCTACAAAGTCGGTGGACAGACGCACTCTTTTGTCTGTGACAAAACCTCCAGTGGCACTGAACGTCCAGAACACACAGATTACAACAATTCCCAGATATTTTGTAGAAATGACTGACCCCCAAAATTGCTGGTGGCAGTGAGAACACACAGATTACCACAATTCCCAGATATTTTGTAGAAGTGAGACCCCCCCTCAATAGCTGGTGGCAGACTGGCAGTGAAAACACACACTAACACAACAATCTCCTCTCAAAAAACACGTGCTGAAGGCTGCAAGGGATGCCTTATATAGTGTGCTACGGGACTTAGCTCTGTGAGCCCATGATTGGGCAAAATTTGCCCAATCAGGACTCTGAGCCGTGATTGGCATAGTCTTGCACCGTCTTGCACCTAAACTGTGGTCAGGTGCAGGCTGTAGCCAATTACAAGCTTCAGGCTAGTGGAAAAAGTGCATTGTGGTCCATTGTGGTGCATTGTGGATGAACATGCGGCGAACACGCGGAAATGTTCGTAGTTCGCAAACATACGAACTGGCGATGTTCGAATCGAACTCCGAACACATCGAACCGAACAGCTCATCCCTATTAATGGTATCCTCAGCTAGGTGTTTTTAAATTCTCTAAAAGCAACATTAGGCATGGTGTCCTGGATCTTGTTTGTTTATATATATACAATATAGATACATATATAGTCATAAGATAAATATAGATATGTGTGCATGTGTATAAATATATTATATAAATATATATATAAAAGGCACATCTATGCATACACACATAAATGTATAAATGTATAAATCACAGTGTATTTATTCCCTTTTTCTGCAGATCATACATTGTACGTACAGTATTGCAATACCTTACCTTGCTCATTAGTGTAACGTGTTGACGTTAAAGGATTTTCGGCTGTACGGGACACAGAACATACATACCTGCCAAAGAGTTAAACTTTCTAATTGTTCATTTTTCCATCTGTTCCTGCGAGTGATGTAATAGTAGTTGTGGATCTCGGATGATGTGCCTATTCGCATACTGTACTTCCCACAGTGGCATGCACTCAGTCAAACGCATTCTACACCAATTATAAAGGTCCACGGGGACTTTTCGGTGAAATTTGTAACTAAGAGGCCTATTCATTAAACCCTGAGTATGGGAAGTATCACATAGAAACAAGTCTTGTCATATTTCTCAAACAGGCTTCCCACATCAACTCAACGCATGTGTGCCCCGTTAGACGCTGGTGATTTAGGATTTAATTATTTATGTGCCTTTCAAATGTATATACAGCACTTGAAGCTAGTGAAACTCTTTTAAAATGTTTTTTTTTTCAATTAATTTATTATCAGCCATGAAATTATAGAAAACTCAGGTTTCATTCGCCACGTCTTGTTCTTGAAACTGTTCTTTTCCAGCAGTTATACATTTTCATGAATAAGTACATTATAAAAGCTGCATTTTTGACACTTAGTGGTACATTTCCATTGCAACTTGTGTATACATTCCAAATGATAAAAAAACAGAATCCTACCAGGTGATTCATATAGACAACGTAGACAAACGGATAGGGGTTAAAGGGAAACTCTACTCATCCTGACCACATTATAAGGGGTTATTCAGAGAGAGCTGATCTGGCCCCGAAATGTCACCGAACAGGGAATTTCCTGGTCATTTGGCTGTTCAGAAAGCAGGCAGTTCGGCAACTATTGGCGAATTGCCAGCGAAATTCAGGTGATCGTCGGCAGCAGTGAAATCCCCCATAGAGAAGCAATGGTTAATCTATTCAGAGACACCGAACAGCAGAGAAATGTCAGTGAAATGCACGATGTTCGGTGTTTTCTTTCGGCAGCTTTAATCAGGCGAATCCCAGAGGTTTCAATGTTAAAAATATTCCTGGTTTTATGCAATATCTATTAAACCATTTATTCTTTTGCCAGTAGCCCTGACTCCGGAACCGTCATACCATACACGCACCTGCGCCGCCAGTCCCAACCCCGGAACCATTCTACTGACCTTGAATATTGGATTGCCCCTCTTGTTATTGCACCTTGGACTGTCTTTCTGCATCCTGAGCTCCACATCCAGAAACCTGACAAATATATTATATAGGGATATTTCCCATGTGGCTCCAGCAATCTAATGAGTAGCCGAGCATCATGGAAGGTGTAGTTCCAAAGTAAGTTTTCTGACCCTTGCCTTATTACAACCAGTAAGGAATGTCACTGCCGAAAGTTGCCCTATGTAGAGTCAATATTTTGTTACTACCACCCTCATCCAGCATTGCAACACTTTCTTTTTTTACAAATGGTAAACTGCAAAAACACGACGCGCTGATATCATCTGCCAGACTCACATCACTGCCATTACACAGCCACATGACAAATGGAGTCAGTCCACTGGATCTCTTTCTGGTAACTCTTAAAAGGAGGTCAGGTTTGAAAGCGCAATCTGCATTTTAATGTTATGTTACTGATTACATTATTATAATGCGTGCTGATAATATACAGATGTGATGGTGACGTTGCCCCTACAGTTAAAAAGCTATATATTTTGGTGCAGGTCGACAAAGATGTAGAGATTCATCATAATTTACAGTTTCACATTTCTTTAACATTACATCACTCAGATGAATAGTCATTATTCAGTTTAGATTTATTTGTTGGGACTCACCTCTGGTTTAAAAAGATTAGATAGATAGATAGATAGATAGATAGATAGATAGATAGATAGATAGATAGATACATAGATGCTTGAAATGGATAGATAGATAGGTAGGTAGGTAGGTAGGTAGATAGATGGATACATAGATGCTTGAAATGGATAGATAGATAGGTAGGTAGGTAGGTAGGTAGGTAGATGGATACATAGATGCTTGAAATGGATAGATAGATAGGTAGGTAGGTAGGTAGGTAGATGGATAGATAGATGCTTGAAATGGATAGATAGATAGATAGATAGATAGATCGATAGATAGATAGATGCATTAGATGCTTGAAATGGATGCCGCCCCACCTCCTGACTTCTCTATCACGGTGGAGGGTATCACCATCTCCCCATCAAACCAAGTTCGCTGTCTTGGAGTTACACTTGACTCTGCTCTTTCCTTCATCCCCCACATCAAGTCTCTTTCCTCCTCCTGCCGATACCAACTGCGTAATATTTACAGAATTCGGCCATTTCTTACTGCTGTCGCCACAAAACAACTCATACACGCCCTGGTAATCTCCCGACTCGACTATTGCAATAATCTCTTATCTGGCCTCCCTCTGTCCCACCTCTCCCCCCTACAATCCATCCTGAACGCCTCCGCCAGGCTAATTCACCTCACCCGCCGCTCTGTCTCTGCCGCTCCCCTCTGCGAGTCCCTTCACTGGCTCCCCATCCACTGCAGAATTAAGTTCAAAATCCTTATCCTTACCTACAAAACCCTCACTAACTCAGCTCCCCACTACCTGTCCTCACTAATCACCAAATACACCCCAGCCCGCTCCCTAAGGTCAAACAGTGACCTGCGCCTAGCTTCTCCCCGCATCACCTCTTCCCATGATAGACTGCAGGATTTCTCACGCGCAGCCCCCACTCTCTGGAACGCTCTCCCTCGTACTGTCAGACTTTCCCCTAACTTCTCTTCCTTCAAACGCTCCCTGAAAACATTCCTATTTAGGGAAGCCTACCACCCAACTCACTGACGCAACCATCAATCACTCTCACCTTACAGTCCTCTCCTCCTGTTTCCAACCCCAACCCTCCCAGATTGTGAGTTCCTACGGGAATAGGGCCCTCATCTCCTCCTGTACTGTTTGTCAAATGTTGTTCAATGTATTGTAACCCTGTCTATACTGTGCTTATTGTACAGCGCTGCGGAATATGCTGGCGCTTTATAAATAAAGAATAATAATAATAATAATAGATATGTAGCGCTGGTTTTAATTCACTGTCGTTGTAGTACTTGCCTTTGGCCACCAGAGGGAGACAAGCGCGATGTAAGACATTGGACATTGGGACTACATTTTCCAGCATGCTTTGCGGGCGGGAGCAGGAAGTGGGTGGGAAAAAGAGAGACTGACATCCGCAGCCTCGTGGAGAGAACCGGCAGAGAGCGCCGAGGAGTGAGAAGAGCAAGACGCAAGTGACGGAGATAGCGATCGAGACCAGGCCAGAGCACAAGTGCGGCCTAGCAGAGCTGGAGATCGGTTTCCCCTTTTACTGGTCGAAGACCTAGTGATCCACCGCTAGTAACCCTACACAGATACAGAGTATGCTGCAGGACCCCGAGTTAGGAGACCGCAGACGATCTAACAGGGAGTGCAGGCGGTGAGCTGGACATCTTGTGGCAGACACAGACAAGCAAGACAGCGGATCCGGTGGCACAGAATCCCAGTCAAAATCGAGCGGAGAGACGTCCTGGGTCGAGCGGAGCGCAGAGTATCTGGCGGATGGGTGAGAGGCCTTCCCGGCCACCGTAAAATAATAAAGCACGCTGCAGTTTTGTCAAAACCTACAGGGCCCCAACGTGACTAGTCGAAGATACACCTGAAATCATTCACTGGCCAGTTGAATATTGTACCCGGGTACCAATACACGCATACACCTACACTTTCTTGGGACACAACCTGTACGGGACTCACACTCCAACCACGAAGGGGTTAAAATTCCTTTTCCGCTACGCGTTTCTCGCATTGCGAACTACTATAAATATATATATATATATATACGTATACCGTGTTACTCTTTATATGCCAGTTTATTCAGTAAACTATATAATTTATAAAATCCACAACGGTGCTGGAGTATATTTATTCCCTAGTGCGGGGAGACTGACCCGAGGTTTAAATTCAGCGGCTCCTCCGGGAGTGAGCGCTACAGATGGATAGAAAGATACATGGATGGATGGATACTATGAGACCTCATGAAAATTTTATATATAAAAGTATATATATAATAGTATTGGCTCAAGGGGTTATTCAAAAAGCCTGGAAAATTCAGGGAAATATCTGTGCTCTTTCAATGGCGCACTCTGGTGCGATTCGGTGATTCAAGTTTGCCGACCCTGCGGTGAATTCAGTATTCACTGCAGAGTCCCCGAAGTGTGCCAAATGAGATTCACCAAATGCCGCCGAACAGACCGCCGAACGCCGCCGTAAACAGCTGCTGATCCGCCGAACTAGCCGCCGCACATCGCCAAAAAAGCTGATCAGCCGACGAGCGTCGCTGAACTGGTGAAAAAAAAAAAACAGAACTCTGTTATTTTTTAAAAGGTGTATAAAACAATAAAAATGCACGAAACTGCCTGGAAATAATAAAAAAAGGTCTGTTACAGAATAGAAAAATAACGAGATTAAAAGAAAAGGAATCAAAAAATTTCTTCATTTTTTGCAAATCCAAAATTTCGCCTGAAAAATCCAGATAAATGCCTAAAAAGTTCTAATAAATAAATAAATAGATTGTTTGCTGAAAATGAAAAGAATAAATGGTTGAATAAAAAAGTAGTAAAAACACTAGGGGCACTATTACATTTCTAACGCAAACATTGACGCTCACTTGCATGAGCATTAACGTTTGCTGTGGTATTTACCGCATATTACTTCGGTGCAGTTCAGTGTTCAACTGAGACGTTAAAGTTGAATTACAGGTTGTAAAACTTGTGCATCAACGGTTTACCATTTGCAGCTCGCCTTTAAGGTCTGTATTCCCAACAAGCCGCTTTGGCAGTAAGTCGACTGGTAAAACGTTAGAGCTGCACTAGGATATGCACTTGGATTCTGCGTGCCTCTGCTGGTATCAGCGCCAGGGGTCCATACTGCCAGGTACAATCCTACTTGAGCTCTGCAGGAGCTCGGGGATGTGAGTTCACTCTGGGTCAGAAGACGTATTCGCAGGGCTGCCATCAGAAATCATGTAGCTCCTTACTAAACCACTGGTCAGGACCCCCTTCTGTCAGCTGCCCCTTTCAATAAGCTAATTAAAAATATAACATTTTGCCTCTTTCTGCAAACCTTATTTTACTGGGAATGGGCTAAATCCCTGGTCGTCCAGTAAGGGGATAAAAGGTTTGCCCTGGCACAGAGCATACTAAATGATCCCTCCGTTATGAGCCAGAGTGCTCTGACCAGCCCCTAGATGCCATGGCCCACTGGGAAAATTGCTGGTATCTTGGTTGACCAGTCCTGGGTGACACGGAGGGGCCCTTACCTATTTTACACTTAGGGTTTGGCAAGGGCTCCCTGGATCAACTGGGCTCCTGAACATGTCATGGGCTGTCAACCCCTGATGGCTGACCTAAGTATTCGCAGAGGAACCCTGGGAATTATGTGATACCAGTGTTCTGCTTCGCACGGAGAGAGTAATCGGCGGAATGTGCTGCTCTCTTAACCAAGGGATCTGAATTGAGTATTGGATTGTTGGTTGGGGTTAAAATAACATGTTAAGTGAATTTGTGGAAGCGAAATCACTTAACATCAGGGTTTGGGAGTCGTTATTCATTGATGAATAATGTCAGACACAGTTGAAGAATAAGTAAGGTTGGAAGAGCTTGTTCTTCACCTGCTGCCTGCACATTGACAGCTGTTATAGAAAATATAGGAGATGTTAATATAGAGTAAGGAGCTGCGATGTTTAAGACGCAGAGCTTGCATTGTGGATGGAATAGGACGTGTTGAAGGTAAGCAAAGCGCTCAAGCCATTATGTTGTACCAATAACCTTAACGTCAACACTGGAATAGGACCCATCATGTTTTTGTTCTTTATAATTCCGGAAGAGGTTTACAAACTGAGCAAGTTGACTGGCTGATGACATTCTTGGTTTAGTGAACGTATTTCCAAGATGGCCACCTAAGCATAGAAACACCAGTGAGATTAAAAGGATACTGGTTGTTGTTAAGATGATTCATGGGAAGAAAAAAAATCATATGACTAAAATTAATGTGAACGCACTCGAAAGAGTGGAAAACAATGTAGATTCCACGAATAACGAAAAGACGTATTTAGAGAGGTGGAGTTTTTCATCTGTGTCTTTTTGGAATCATAACTTACAGCTGTGATCGCTATATACAAAAGGGACATTAAGCTGAAATAATAGAGGCCAAGAACAACATATTTTATAATGGAGAATTTGAGAATATGTCAGTTGAATTCTGTATTCGTTGACCGTGAAATCCAAGAAAGAGTTGTGGTTAGGAAGTGCTTGTTACTATTACTCACTTTGTGTTGATATTTTACACCTGCCAGCTAGCATCGCACAACTACTATAGCCTTTGCTTATCCTTCAGATATTCTCTCTTGCCAGGACACAGTCAACAAGAACAATGGAAGGTTACCTTGACTTAATTCCAAATAACTAACATAATGATAATGGCGAGCCAGTGTCAAAAAGGAAAAATGACAACAGATACTGACACATTTGCCTCCATGGGGACAGAACTATTGCAATGGCTGTCAAGAGTTTCCACTCTCCGGCAAGTAAGAGGATAGTCCTACTGACAAAATGATTTATTAGATGAAAACACAGGAATATTAACACCCATTTATGCAGCCTGGTGCATCCAGGACCATAAGTGCTTTTGGGGAAATGCTACTCATGACCTCTCCAACGACAGCAATCGTTTCCTGGTTTATGCCAATCCAAGCCAAAATCAAGTGCATGAACCCGCTCGTACAGTTTCTCTGCCGTTGGTTGATTTCACTAGCGGCTTCTAGAAATTAATAGCTTGGACCCTCCACGGAGTTAGTAAGAATATGTTTTCTAAATTACATTCTTTCCTTCATAATAAAAGAAAAAAAACGAACAAAAACACATATTAAGCCAGCCTCTCTTCAACAACATTCAGCCCTAGGTTGCCATAGCGTAACTAAGCCAATAATGAGGAGAGACCATTTCTGTTTATATACTTAATGACCACAACGATATGGATCTTCAGAGACTTCCCCATTGCTTCTGATGAACATCGTCTCTGCTTGACCTGAAATCAAACTGCTATGACTAGTTCGCCTTTGACAAAGTTCCAGAAGGTAAGAAACGTGTAAGGCTGTTTTATAGAAAGTAACTGTGACAGCTTATTATACATTTGACGATACTGCTGATATAAGGTCCAACAGAGCTAGTGTCCTGCTATATGGTGAGTCCATGCTCGGGGGTCACATAAGATTTCAGCTCATTGGTGTCATTACAGAGAAGATGTTAAGATATGCAACTCAGTCTGCTATCACCCATGCCAAGGAAACCTTCGCTGCAGGAAAGCTGGCGCAACACCAGATGAGCATTTCAGCCTTTTTGGGCCTCCAAGGGAGAGTATATCTGACACTTTGAGCAAGGAGCCCACATCTGGATTACCCTGTACACTTAGAGAACATAATCTTATAATTACCCTTTACACATAGAGAACAAAAACAAGGTTTGTGATGGTACTCGGAATGGGCAATAGCACTATTGGATTGTCCTATGGTGGGTTCCATCTCAGTTCTCAAGGTTTTTGCTTGGTTCTGTGTTGCAGTGGGACATCTTCATATTTTTGTGTTGCTTTTATTACATTCAGCTGCCCCATTGCATTCTGGAATTTATTTTCCAGCAAGAGCACGTCACTGGAGCACTCCACATCGCACGTCTTGCAGCAGGATTGGACTTGTATTAAGTGTCGAGACAATGTACTTGCTCTGCAAAGAAGATCAGGTGAATTTTTTTCCCTAGTGGTTTAATTTTCTGTTGATTCTTTTCTGTTTTGTTGTACTAGTTGTGACTCTCAAAATCTGCTTACCCCAGTCGTCACATGCGGAGGGAGAGTGTACAAGGGGTTGCAGCTCCAAGCCTCTGGACTTACTAACTCTACCCGCTCTCAGGGCCCCAAGTTATGCCAACCTAACCCTCCCTAAACCGTACATGCCCTTCCGACTATACGCTGCCACCATGAAAGCAATAGGGCACTTTTGAAACCCCACTAGCTGTATACCACCCAATCCAGGAGCCCAACCATATACAGCTAATATATCTACCAAAGGTTATATTCTACAGTAACGCTAAACCAAGCTATTCGAGCAGAATGAATTATCTAGATCAAAGCAGTACTGGGTTTTAAAGTTTTAATGGAAAAAGACAACTTTACACAGTGCCTTGATCACATAAAAACAAGACGAACAAAAATGTAATGAAAACGTGCAAATACAGTTCTTGAAATAAAATGGGACTTACATAGAAAACCTAACTTGTGGTAGGGAACTTCCCTGGGTATTTCCAGATTTCAAATGTCCCAGAAGGTTCTTAGACGTTCATCCAACCAAGCCCTTGGAGAAATAGAAACAAACAGTAGGTGATAGGAGAGGCACAGTAATACTTATCTTGAAAAATGCCGATAAACTTCCCAGGAGATGGTCCACAGCTCCACATAAAACACTAGAAAAAACACAGGGAATTCGGCAGGAAGGGTATCCAGAGTAGTATACGGACCGATCCAAAGCTGGTCATCAATACCGGAAATGCCAATAACCGGATTTATGCCAAATAAACCAGGAAGATGGGAATATAAATGAATAAAATAATTTATTATATATAAAACAAATAACGCCCAACGTTTTTCGTCTAAAAGACTTCCTCAAGGGCAGTAGTAATATGCAGAATATCAAAAAGTAAAATAAATATATTTTTGATATCCTGCATATTACTACTGCCCTTGAGGAAGTCTTTTAGACGAAACGCGTTGGGCGTTATTTGTTTTATATATAATAAATTATTTTATTCATTTATATTCCCATCTTCCTGGTTTATTTGGCATAAATCCGGTTATTGGCGTTTCCGGTATTGATGACCAGCTTTGGATCGGTCCGTATACTACTCTGGATACCCTTCCTGCCGAATTCCTTGGAGAAATACCCTGAGATTTGGGTGAGCATCCTGTACAAAGACCTGGCCCCTCACCCTCCTCCCCAACCCCCAACCCATTTGGTTCACATGGGCTCCCTGATCAAGTTTCCATTCAGCCCAAGAGACCAGATCAGATAAGGGATTGTAAATACAGAGGTCTTGCCTTTCAAACTTCTTTGCAAAGACAGGAGAAAAACCCCCACAAATTATGGGCTCTATTGCACTCCTCGCGCATCGGTTTTGTGCGCACACGAATGCGCATTTGCGCGAGGACAAAAGCATTTGCGCAGAACGTCGTATTTCGACGTACGTGCAAACAATGCACGTAATTGTCTACTGCGCCAACCCAGCACGAGCGCAAGTCTGTGCGCGCATCCTATACGTAACATTGACAGCGCAAATGCGCTCGTGCGCTGGTACGTGGATGGTATTACAATCTTTGCGCAACGAAAGTTTGTGCACATTTTCGGAACGTCTTTGAAAAGCAGGTGGTAGCTGTAAATTTGATCATCCTGGCCGAAACGAAATACACAAGCACAAAAAAAAAATACAGCACAGTACAGTTACACATTCTACACATACCCAAACAATAAAATTAATAAATTGTGTCATTGTTAATTTTTTCTTTTTTTGGCTGGTGGTTGTTCATTCTTTTTTTTTCTCCTTTTTTTTAGTTTGTAAATATTTTATTGGAAATGGGTGATTGATGTTGGCTGATTCCCGTGACAAATCCCGTGACAAAACAGTCTGCCCATCGATTCCTGCACGCAACGTTCATTTGCGAACGGCTTTGCGCGTCAGATTTCCGCACGAAAAATCTTGAAGGAAGAAAAAATGCGTTCGGATCGGAATACCATGTTAATTTTCGCGCGATAACGTTTTTTTCGTGCGCAAAAAAAGTTGCGCTGCGCGAGCGCAATTGCGCAAAGAATGTAATAGGGCCCTATGTGTTTAAAATCTGACACACTGCGCAGAAAATCATGCCTGTGTGTGACACTAGTCAATAAATCATTTTTTTATTATTTGTTTATCTGACCCTAAGGTCTTAATTTATTTTTCATTTCATACACTATGGGGGTTATTCAGAGAGAGGTGAAAAACTGGAGAATGACTGGAGAAGTGAAAATTCTAGGTTAAAATAGCCGAACCAGAAAAATTCTCCCATTTATCTCACTTTCCAAATTGGTTATTTGGCCTAGATTGTTCTCTTCTCCTGCCAGTTCTCCTAGTTTTCACCTTTCTCTGAATAACCCTGATAGAATTGCGAAATGATCGTCAGGGTTGCTGTATCTCTTGTGCAGAGAGGACTTCCTTGGCATTTCAGTCCTGGCCACCCTTTCTTGGTGATAGCAGACTGATCCGCATGTGGCATAGCCTGCGCTGTAATGGCGCCATAGAGCTAAAACCTTACAAGACCTAAGAGGGGTCCCACTGAAGGACAAGTCACTACTCGTCGGGAGGACCAGCACCAATCCGTCCTATTGCTCATAATTTAAAAACTCACTTTTTTAGATAAATTTTGAAATTGAATAATGAGTTATGTTAAATTTAAGGCAGCACAAGAAAACCCTGCTACACAACTACACTAAAAGAGAAAAATTACAGTTGTATACAACAACAAATCGGAAAAAAAATGCTTGTGTCATTTGTGCGTCGCCAAAGAATGAAGCCTTTCCGGTAGTAAACTGGCCCAGAATAGGGACCTATGTATGTAAATACATACTGTACTACACGAGAATTCTTTTTGGGCTATTTGTTTCAATTTAAATTACTGATCATCAACAACAACAACACAATATTTAGATCAACATCTTTGCTTCCAATATACAGGGTGTCCATAAAGTCTCTTTACAATTTCAAAAATTTATTACAAAGGCAAATGAAAAGACAGATAACTGAAAATTATTACAAAATGAGACGTATGTCACGGAATTGACTTGCCTGAAAATTGACTGAAAGACGTTAAGCCAGGGTGGTTTTTCCTCCCGTTTGAATTTCCCCAATGCAGGTGGACAGGAGGGGTCCCTGACACTGTGTTTGCTTGACAACGGTAGAGTACAAATCCTCAAACACGCAGCAGATAAACAGACAATAGCATTCTTACATAATCACAGATTACTCAAACATTCTGCACAAACGAGGGCAATGAAAATAATCTCAGGCCTGCACCTTCAAAACACATCTCCAAGTTCACATTCACATCATACAGTAATAAAAGTACATTTACACTTAATGGCATAAAGTTTGCATTGGGGAAATTAAAACGGGAGGAAAAACCACCCTGGCTTAACGTCTTTATTCTGCCTCCCTAGCAAAAGCTGTGAGGCGTGGGTGCTTGAGACTAACTAAGTTTGTATTGATGAAAGTTTAGCAGACAGTGTCAACTCAGCAAAACTGACACGCAGAAAGATGAATCCAGTTGAAAACTTTAATGATCAGACTGACAATCTTTGTAATAGTGTACAGCAATGCAGGTGAAAAGACATTAGTTCTGTCCACCATTGAGCTAAAATGGCTGCTAGGGGACAAGTACCTCAGAACTAGACTGAGCAAAAAGGGGTGGAGCTAGCTGGATGCAGCAAGGCTAAGGAAACCCAGCAGGAACAAAATAGCTATTAAATAATAACTGTAAGCAGCAAAAGCAGATTCAACACATAACATTACATATACATATAAACCCTGAATCATGGGGCATGACAGTCTTTCAGCCAGGGTGCAAGTCAGTTCCGTGACAACGTATATATTTAAGTTTTTTTTGCCTCATTTAATACACCTCTATATGGGCACCATTAGTTGCACGAAGCACATCAAGCCGGCACTCGATTTCTTGCCATGTTGGCTGTAGCATCCCCTCATTAATGGTGATAATGGCATCAGTGATCCTCTGCGTAAGATGAATGTGTGGTGTGGGATCATGTACAATCGAATCATTTGTCCGTTTTTCTTCGGCGAAACATCGATTACTGCAAATGTTTACCTTGACCTTTTGTCTGAATACGCAGCACCACAACTACATGACCTTCAGCCAACCATCATTTTCCAGCAAGATGGTGCACCACCACATTGGGGACTGCATGTTCGTGGGTTCCTAAACATTTCCAGAGCAGTGGATTGGAAGGGGTGACCCAATTCCCTGGCCACCTCGTTCACCAGATATCACTCCCCTCCGCTCCAGGCCCCTTTCTAAAAATAGGCCCACAGCAGGAAAGACGAGGAGCTGGCAGGCCAGCTGATAGTGAGTGCCGAATGCACCCAGCCCAGGCCTTTGATCAGCCCTGCAGCAGAACCCGGCGCTTAGATAATAGAAACACAGCATTTCCTTTGGGCAGAGGTTGAGAGGCGGAGCTGTTCTTTGAAGCCAGGTGCTGCCCCTTTCCCTGCACAGCATGAAGGTGATGAAGATCCGGCTCGGGAGATAAGATAAGGACACACTGCTTTGTAAATATTTCCCCCCTCTTATTTAAACACTGGCCCACTAGTTCCAGGATGACATGGGATGGGGGGGGGTCCCTACCTAACAGGCATCCAGGTTGCTTAAAGATAGCAGCTTCAACTTGCCTGATTAGGTGTAAACACTGCTTTATTTGAATTTTACCAGTTCTGCTGCTGCTCTGATATAGTAATAATTTTGTGTGTGTGTGGGGTGTATACATGTGTCACTCTGGTGCATATAGGTGTGTGGTGTGTGTGTCTGGGTGGTGCGCTATGTATGTGTAACGTGTGCAAGTGTGTGCCATGTATGTAGCTGAGTGTGTGTTCTGTATATAGCTGAGTGTGTGTGTATATAGCTGAGTGTGTGTGTAGCTGAGTGTGTGTGTAGCTGAGTGTGTGTGTGTATATAGCTGTGTGTGTGTAGCGGAGTGTGTGTTTGTGTATATAGCTGTGTGTGTGTATATTGCCGTGTGTGTGTGTATAGCTGTGTGTGTGTATATAGTTGAGTGTGTGTATATAGCTGAGTGTGTGTATATAGCTGAGTGTGTGTATATAGCTGAGTGTGTGTGTGTAGCTGAGTGTGTGTATATAGCTGTGTGTGTGTGTATATAGCTGTGCGTGTGTGTATATAGCTGTGCGTGTATATATAGCTGTGTGTGTGTATATAGCTGAAGTGAGTGTGTGTGTAGCTGAGTGAGTGTGTATATAACTGTGTGTCTGTTTGTGTATATAGCTGTGTGTGTATATAGCTGTGTGTGTTTGTATATAGCTGTGTATGTGTATATAGCTGAATGTGTGTATAGCAGAGTGTGTGGTGTGTGTAGCAGAGTGTGTGTATGTGTGCTCTGTATATAGCAGAGTGTGTGTGTATGTTTGCTCTGTATATAGCGGAGTGTGTGTGTATGTGTGCTCTGTATATAGCGGAGTGTGTGTGTATGTGTGCTCTGTATATAATGGAGTGTGTGTGTATGTGTGCTCTGTATATAATGGAGTGTGTGTGTATGTGTGCTCTGTATATAATGGAGTGTGTGTGTATGTGTGCTCTGTATATAATGGAGTGTGTGTGTATGTGTGCTCTGTATATAATGGAGTGTGTGTGTATGTGTGCTCTGTATTATAGCGGAGTGTGTGCGTGCCTCAGTATTTATAAAAAGGCCCACCGAAATCCTCAGCACCAGGCCCATGATGCTCTTAATCCGGCTCTGGGTGTATGGAACAAAGGTACTGGACATCACTAATCTAAAGCAGAGGATCACTGATACCATTGCCACCATTGATGAGGGGATGCTACAGCCAACATGGCAAGAAAACCAGTACCGTCTCTATGTGCTTCGTGCAACTAATGGTGCCCATATAGAGGTGTATTAAATGAGGCAAAAAAACTTAACTATATACGTCTCATTTTGTAATAATTTTCTCTTATCTGTCTTTTCATTTGTCTTTATAAGAAATTTTTGAAATTGTAAAGAGACTTTATGGACACCCTGTATATACAGTCAGGTCCAGAAATATTGGGACATCGACACAATTCTAACATCTTTGGCTCTATACACCACCACAATGGAGTTGGAATGAAACAAACACAATGTGCTTTAACTACAGACTCTCAGCTTTAATTTGAGGGTATGTACATCCAACTCAGGTGAACGGTGTAGGACTTACAGCAGTTTGCAGATGTGCCTCCCACTTGTTAAGGGACCAAAAGTAATGGGACAGAATAATAATCATAAATCAAACGTTCCCTTCTTAATACTTGGTTGCAAATCGTTTGCAGCCAATCACAGCCTGAAGCCTGGAACGCATAGACATCACCAGACGCTGGGTTTCATCCCTGGTGATGCTCTGCCAGGCCTCTACTGCAACTGTCTTCAGTTCCTGCTTGTTCTTGGGGCATTTTCCCTTCAGTTTTGTCTTCAGCAAGTGAAATGCATGCTCAATGGGATTCAGGTCAGGTGATTGACTTGGCCATTGCATAACATTCCACTTCTGTCCCTTCAAAAAACTCTTTGGTTGCTTTTGCAGTATGCTTTGGGTCATTGTCCATCTGCACTGTGAAGCGCCGTCCAATGAGTTCTGCAGCAGTTCGCTGAATGTGAGCAGATTATATTGCCCGAAACACTTCAGAATTCATCCTGCTGCTTTTGTCAGCAGTCACATCATCAATAAATACAAGAGAACCAGTTCCATTGGCAGCCATACATGTCCACGCCATGACTCTACCACCACCATGCTTCACTGATGAGGTGGTATGCTTAGGATCATGAGCAGTTCCTTTCCTTCTCCATACTCTTCTCTTCCCATCACTCTGGTACAAGTTGATCTTGGTCTCATCTGTCCACAGGATCTTGTTCCAGAACTGTGAAGGCTTTGTTAGGTGTTGTTTGGCAAACTCTAATCTGGCCTTCCTGTTTTTGAGGCTCACCAATGGTTTACATCTTGTGGTGATGAACCCTCTCTATTCACTCTGGTGAAGTCTTCTCTTGATAGTTAAAGCACATTGTGTTTGTTTCTTCCCAACTCCATTGTGGTGGTGTATAGAGCCAAAGATGCTAGAATTGTGTCGATGTCCCAATATTACTGGACCTGACTGTATATATATATAAAAGCTGGTATTATGTACCCATGCATGGCACTGTTGTTGCAGGTTTTTGAATGTGTTTGTCTGGAGTGCTCTCTCCATGGTTTTGTTCTTTTATTTTGAGACGCACCCACACTGAAACGCTTAGTTAAGGCTGAGTGCAACCCCCCCATGTGTTTTTTATATATATATATATATATTTATATATATATATATATATATAAAAATATAAAAAAACATCAAACATTAGTCTTCATTTATTTTCTATTTCTTATTAATTTATTTCCTCGTTTAATCCTTTTACCACCTGGATGAAAAGCTACAATATTTAAATATAGACGCAAAGCATAACTTTTATTAGTGGTTTAGCCATTTGGGAGATGCCAATGGCTGTAAAATGGAACATTAATTGTTTAACCACATGTCTCTTTCCTGTTCTTCTACATCTTGATGTGTTTGTTTGGATAATTATTTATGTTTCCTCAGTGGTTACGGAGATATCCCTCGATGCCATTACCCTGCAAAGTTCCAGTATACAACAATATACTGTATAAATGAATAATACGTTTCCTTTTAATGCGAGTAACAGACTGTGCGATAGGAGTATTGATTGTGACTATAGCAAGTGGTGTCATAGACGATTACGCCATTGATTAAACTGTCAGAAACAAGGAGGGGTGAGGACAACGAACGGGGGAACAAGAGGACGAGGAAGACATACACATGACATTCGCCTCCTGCAACCTATCTGCCAGAAAAACGAGGTAGGAGTCACACGTCTCCATAGACCGCTTGTCTGTCTACAGTGCATGGAGGCCCAGGCACGACAAAGCTACAGGAGACACCCCCAGACAGAGCAAGGCAAACCTCGCAGTCGCCAAAGCCACTAATCCAAATAATCCCTTTTTTCCAAAGCAGCTGGATTGTCTGCTCTTCAATTATAAAGTGAACAATGTCACTGCAGTAACTCACTTTCTCATTTTCCTAACCAAGAGCAAGTGTGGAGATGGAGTTGTGCATTGTTACATTCTGTTTTGTAAAAAATGTAAGCAGCTCCAAATAGGACAGGGGTCCATCGGACCCCTTTATCTTCATTCTTTATGCCTCACAATGTGAAGTGAGGTGTCATTTGACAGGTCAGGTATGACCTTTCCAATGATACCGACCATTATCATGTAAAAAGTAATTGTATTGTTCTAAGGCAGTGTCATTGTCTGCTGTTCACTTATAAAGCGAACAATTTCACTGCCATTACGAGCCGAACACCAGCTCTTAGGCAAATTATTGGTAGAGTGTCCCTCCTGAAAAACATTGCTCAGGATCCACCCCTGATCTGAGGTGTCTTATATCTATAGGTGTAAGGTTTGGGCTCTGGCTGAGCGTCAGTGAAATAAGATGAGAACTCAATTGCAGTAAATAAACACAAAAACAAAAGGATGATGTGTAATCATAGAATATATTATATAACTGCGCACAGGAGGTTGACTATATAGGAACAATGACCAGTCTTTGAATAAGCAATAAGGGATATCAGAATACACAGTCGCTTAAATGCAGGAAAATATATATAGTCTTGGGACGTAGGAATACCTGAGACTATAACCTTGATTATACAGAGAAGCTTGAAAGGTCTTGGTGATGAGCAGGTATATCCAGGAAGTTCTGTAGATCAAGGAAAGTCCATAAAGCGAGGAGGGTCTGTAAATCAGGAGGAACCATAGATGAGGGTCTTGGTAGGTAGGGATAGCTTGTAGAGCTGAATGTCTTGATACCAGGAATAGGAGAGGAGTAGGTTGAGGGGGTCTGGTGATAGAACGGGCTAGTTGCAGGTTTCTAGAGTATGTACTCTCTTTGTGAAGACAAGGGCTTCCATGAGAGAGCACTGGCTGGATGTGGGAGTGTTCCTTTTAGTGAGGACCAGCCAGCGCTAATTAACTTGATCCTGCAGGAGAGCTGAGTGGAATAAAGCCTAAGGGGTTAATAGCATAGTAGCATAACAGATATTTGAAAAGTGCTGCCAGGGCTATATCCAAGGTGTAGCAGTACAGATTTTGGCGACACCACGAAACCTTACAATTGGAGAGGTTCTCTTAGTTCCTGATTAAATTTTTGCATCCATGAATCGGATGTGGATTCCAATAGGACCAACTTCAGACTTCATTATTCATTAATTATCTCAGAAGTCAAATAGTCTCCCAAAATTATTGCTCTTCTTGATCATTGTCTTGATGTGGAAGTGTTTGGGTATTAAAGTTTCCTGTTACTCTAGAACCAGCAAACAATTGTGCTGTAATCTTCTGTTGGCGTTAACAATGAATTGCACAGGTTAATGAGTTTCATGTTCAGTGAGCCCAACACAGGAGCTGGGAATTCTGGGCAAGGAGCACAAGCTTTAGTGCCAAATAGACAATTGTGGCGTGGAGGTCAAAAATGGCAACTAAAGGGGCACTCTACTCATCTTGACCACTTTATTGATTTAAAGTGGTCAGGTTGTGAGCAGTGTCCCTCTTCTTCCTCTTCCCTCCCAGCTGACCTGATCTGGTGAAATCGCTTGTTGAAGTGGAGGAGTTTCCTCCACCCCACCTAGCGTCACCAGCAGCTGGGATTTTTGAATTTCCATCGGCCGTTCACCAGATCGATCAGTAGTGACATCAGCACGCAGACAGCATTTTGACGTCACCCTCTCTGAGACCGATCACTGTAATGAGTGGTCTCAGAGAAGCAGTGATGGATCGTATCTGTGCATGCGGACAGCTCCGATCCATCATCCTGCAGGAGTCGGTGAGCCGAAGAGGAGGAGCAGCACTTGGGGGAGGGAGAAAAGGTGAGTGAAATCGGCCAAAAATAGAAAATAAATAAATAAATATTTGGGCAGAGGCCGTCAGCAGTCTCTGCCCAATTTATTGCAAGGCTAAAGAAGGAAACTCTACTTTTCAATATAAGTTCATAAACCTTTTTGTGTGTGTATATATATATATATGTAACATAAAAAGCAGGGGGGACCAGGCACTCAGTTCCTGTGCGTTGCTGCGTGGGTCGTGGATCCCACAGAGACTGTTGGTGCCCGGGTACAAAGTCACAAGGGGTCTGAGGATCTCCTCTCGGTACCTAATGGCAGTCAGGCTACCTCTTTCAAGCACATGGAGGTCTGTGCGGCCCCTAAAGAAATGCCAACCCACACCATTACTGATCCACTGCCAAAGCGGTCATGCTGGAGGATGTTGCAGGCAGCAGAACGTTCTCCACGGCTTCTCCAGACCCTGTCACGTCTGTCACATGTGCTCAGTGTGAACCTGCTTTCATCTGTGAAGAGCACAAGGCGCCAGTGGCGAAGCGGCCAATCTTGGTGTACTCTGGCAAATGCCAAACGTCCTGCACGGTGTTGGGCTGTAAGCACAACCCCCACCTGTGGACGTTGGGCCCTCATACCACCCTCATGGAGTCTGTTTCTGACCGTTTGAGCAGCCACATGCACATTTGTGGCCCGCTGGAGGTCATTTTGCAGGGCTCTGGCAGTGTTCCTCCTGTCCCTCCTTGAACAAAGGCGGAGGTAGCGGTCCTGCTGCTGGGTTGTTGCCCTCCTACGGCCTCCTCCACGTCTCCTGATGTACTGGCCTGTCTCCTGGTAGCGCCTCCATGCTCTGGACACTACGCTGACAGACACAGCAAACCTTCTTGCCACAGCTCGCATTGATGTCCCATCCTGGATGAGCTGCACTACCTGAACCACTTGTGTGGGTTATAGACACCGTCTCATGCTACCACTAGAGTGACAGCACCGCCAGCATTCAAAAGTGAGCAAACCATCAGCCAGAAAGCATGGGAACTGAGACGTGGTCTGTGGTCACCACCTGCAGAACCACTCCTTTATTGGGGATGTCTTGCTACCTGCCTATGCTTCCCACCTGTTGTCTATTCCATTTGCACAACAGCACGTGGACTGGATTGTCAATCAGTGTTGCTACCTAAGCGGACAGTTTGATTTCAGACATTTGATTGACTTGGAGTTACATTGTGTTGTTTAAGTGTTCCCTTTATTGTTTGAGCAGTGTATATATACAGATTTCTAATAGTAAAAAGACACACATGCAACAGGACGGCTGTATTAATTGCTACGAGTGTTGACCTTGTTTCAACTTGTACAATCCTCCAGATAGTTCTAAACAGTGAGGGAAAACCATCAGTCATTTCTTTTTTCTTTTGTAAAATACCATCTACTCCTTTTCTTGGAAATACGAACCGGGAAATGAATAAATGGATATTTTATTTTTACTTCCATTACTCACGAGGAGAAATTCCTGTTGGCGATCCTGATTTACACGGCATCGGTTAATGCACATCTTTTGTTAGCACTGTGCTGTGCAATTTTCTGTTTCCTATTCCAAAAGAACAACTAACTCCAAACCAAATGCAGATTCTCCAAAAAAAAAACTGTGTTAATGGACTGAAGCGGTTCACGAGAGAGCGGAGAGATGAAGTGCGATACTCTATGATATATTGGTTCACAGATCGCCCGAGTAAAACTGCTCCAAAAGGCTGATTAAGTATTCAGCAAGCACAGGGGGTCAGATAATAACTGATGTGTCTGAGCTGGGTAATTGTTTTATATTATTATTATTCATTTAATTTCATTGCACTAGCATTTTCTGCACCACGGTATAGGGGTTACAATAAGTTAGCGCGATACATAGTAGACATGTGCACAATGAAAAATGTTGTTTTGTTTCGGATCGATTCTTTAAGCTTTTTAGTTTGTTTCAGTGCTTTCGTTATGTTAACGTTATTCATATTTCGGATCAATTCATTATTTCGGGAGATTTGTATTTTATTTTTATTAGCTATTTCGGAATGAGAAATGAATGAATTAATTACTTAGAATAGGGTAAAAAAAAAACAGATACGTAATCCCCCTGTCCTTGGTGCTGAAATCTATTCAGCACCAAGGACAGCAGCTCCGCAGTGCTCCAGAGCAAAAGATCCCCCTGTCCTTGATGATGAAACCTATTCAGCACCAAGGACATCAGTTGCACAGTGCTCTGGAGCCCCGAGGTGCTGCTGTCCTTGGTGCTGAATAGGTTTCAGCACCAAAGACGGCACATGCCGAATGCAGCCAGACTAAAGGAAAGGAAAAAATATGCTGCGTTTGGCAAAGTATAAAGCCTCATTTTTTTAAAATAATTAAGAATCCAAAAATTTTACCAAAAAAACCCCCAAAAAATTAAAAAAAAAAAAAAATCGATAGACTTTATGCTGCAAATAAAAAGAATAAACAGTTGAAAAAATATTTAATAAAACCAGGGAATATTCGTCTGATTAAACCTGCCAAATGAAACCACCAAAAATCAGGGCATTTCACTGACATTTCTCTGCTGTTCAGCGATCTCTGAATAGATTAACCATTACTTCTCCATGGGGAATTTCACTGCTGCCGAACGGCACTATGGCGCTGTCCATGACCTGTGGTGCTGAATACAACAGATGCAGCCGTGGTGGCCAATGGACAGGGACGCAGTTCTGCTGAATCTTTGAAATTAAATAATGAATTGATTCGTAGAAACTGAATCAATTCGTTATATTCCGTTTCGTTTTCGTTCCATTTCGAACGGTACCGATTCGTTATTTCGAACATACTTCCGAAATATGAATTGGTAAATTTTGTCAGAATTTTGATTCGGAACGAATCGAAACGGTCATTTATTTATTTATAAAGGATTTTACCAGGAAGGATACATTGAGATTTCTCTCGTTTTCAAGTATGTCCTGGGTTCAAGAACATTGAAGTGTTACAGTTACAGAAATACAAGTAATACAATGCACGATATTGAAAAACAACACAAATATACAGATTAACAGAAAATAAATATGTAGGAAATATAGTCACTAGGTTACATGTTTACAGGTGCATTCTGTATTGAGGTATGTTAGTAAGGAGCTCTTGAGTGACTTAAGACTGGGGGAAGATTTGATGGTGTCTGGGAGGTTATTCCATAATTGTGGTGCTCTGTAGGAAAATGAGGACCGAGCCGCTGTCTTTTTGTATTGTGGTATTGCAAGTAAGGTGCTGGTCCTGGATCGGAGGTTATAGGATGAGGGAGCTGCTGGGGGAAGCAGTCTATTCAGGTAGGGTGGCAGCTTCCCAGAAATGCTCTTAGACACCAGGCTGGAGAGGTGAAGGGTGCGTTTAGACTCCAGCGATGGCCAGTTTAGCTCTTTTAACATGTCACAATGGTGGGTCATGTAGTTACATTGTAATGCAAAGCGGCAGAAGGAGTTATACAATATAGTAAGTTTCTGAAGGTGTGTTTGCGGGGCCGCTGCATACACTACATCTCCGTAATCAATAGCTGGCATAAGCATTTGTTGTACAATCTGCTTTCTTACCGCGGGGCTCAGGCAGGATTTGTTTCTGTACAGGGCACCTAGTTTGGGGTAAAGTTTAGATGAAAGTTTTTTGATGTGGGGCCAAAGGATAGATTAGGGTCCAACCACATACCTAGATATTTGAGAGAAGTGACTGTGGTCAGCGTGCCATTTGATTTTGTCCCAACACATGGATGGGGATTTAGTTTAGGTTTTGTTCCAAAGAGCATCGTTACAGTTTTGTCAATATTTAAAAAAAGTTTGTTGTGTTTGATCCACTTTTCTACCTCTGTGAATTGTTCTTGCAGCACGGCCTCATCTCTAATACATAGAAGGACAGATAAGGTAGAGGGTCCTGCTCCCTAAAGATATATTACTGTATCATGTCCTTGCAAAGCAGCTGTCCTCTCGTCTCTGAGTAGCATTGACTGAAATTACCCTGACTGTCTGTCACGGCTACGGAGCCTGTAATTGTCCGCCATTATTCATTTTTTTCGTGTAACCTTCAATTTTCTGCTTTGTACCCCTCGGGATCCACACACCCCAGGTTTGGAATCGCTGTCGTTTCTAATACCCATTGCGGCACAGACTGAGTTTATCAATTCATGTATACATGTACCAACTCCATCACGTGGCTATGTAATATCGTTTGAGCTGTTATGTGTAGGTCTTATAGTTCGCCAGGGCTCCAGGAGGTGTCCATTAAAAAAAAAAAAGAGCTAACCATGCATGTGTGATATACATAACACATGTACGAAAATGAAAGAAAATAACTAAATTACTACTGGTTTTGGTTTTATTTCATAATTTGGCACCAGACATCAATGGAACGACTTCAAGTGCCAAGTCCTGCAACAAATGAAAATGTGAAATTTAGCCAACTGTAAACATTTAAAACCAAGTTTAGAAGAGTGAGCGCGGTTTCATTAAATTACCTCCAGTGCCCTCATTAGAACGTTTGGCACCTCCTCAAAAAAGTTGCTGACTCAATACCTATTTTGCATTCATTAACAGCGCATTCATTAGAAATACTAAAAATATGCTCATTTTTGGTTTTCTGTTGGTCTTTTTAAGATTTTGCTAAAGAAAAAAAATTCGGATTGAATTCTTTAACCCCTTCTCTGCCAGTAAATTAAAAAAAAAAAAACACTGTAAGGAACCAGGGGTGTTTTGAAAAATAATTTTATATTAATCATGCAGTAAGAAATATCCAGGAATATTCCCAATGTATTTATTGTTGCTAATAACCTATTAGCCAGGCAGGTGTCACCATCTGCTGGCCAAAAGGAGTTACTGCAGTTGTGGGCTCCGTGCTTTATCAGCAGGGGAGATGTCATTAGACACAATCCCCAGTTTGTTTTAAAAACTCTTAGCACATTGGGCATCCTTCCCCTGGTGCTAAAGCTTTGGAAGCACCTTCTGGAGGCAAAATGCAAATGAAATTTGTTATCAACAAATGAATTTCAGTTTCAGTCATGCAGCACAGCCCCAGATCGTGTTAGGACTATCTCGGGGTGCTATGTTTGCTACCGATGATCATGCATACACAATCATGGTAGTGAAAGGTTTAAGAAGAATTATATTTGTCTTTGGCTACTAAATTAGCACTTTCCCCTTTTGATTTCTGTGGCAAAACTGATAAAAAAGGTATTTTGGATCGAATTTGGATTTAATTTTATTTTAACCCCTTCACACCCAAATTCGAGTTACCTCGATTTTGCTTTGTAATGCATTGAAAAGCACCACACCTTTCTAAAGCAAGATTAGTGTGCCCCCTGTGGAAAAATAAAATCCTTTTGTTTTATGTCGCTCCAAGCACCCTGGAGAGACATAAAACCAGCTGCAGATAGCAGCCCTAAACCTCACTGTAACATAAAGATTACTGCTACATTACAGCAGCCAGGGATAGGGCAGAATACATGGAGAGCTGTAGGGTCACTCACTGCTGTACGGAGATAGAATTCAGGGGGTTATAATGACCGAAAATCCCTGTACAGTACAGATACAATGTGTTACTGAAATTTCCATATACAGATATTGTTCTGGTTTGGCTATTTTCACTTCTCCTGTCAATTCTCCTGAGTTTCACCTTTATTGAATGTGAAAAATGAGAATTAGAAAAATGCAATAAAGGAGGAAACAGAACCTTAGAATGAGTAGAAAAATAAATAAAATCGATAAAATCTTAAAAAGTAACGTCACATACAGATATTATTTTTATTTTCTATCGGCATTTTATGGAAGCTGCATTTCTAGTAATCTCATCATGATCACTACAGATACCCAAAAGCAGGAGATCTAACTATTTTTATGATCTATCTTTATCACAATTACTGTATCTAACACAAAGGTCTTTTCTGCCTGTATGATAATAATGCAGACCCCGTATGAAATTGTGTAAGATAAAGGACACCATCTAGAGCTCAGAATCTTACATTTCAACAATATTTCTGTAAAGGATAAACGAATACAGGAAAAACTAAAAATATTCCAATAAATCTTTACTTTTTAGGATTTTATCGAGCAACATCATTTTTTTTTCTACTCGTTCTGAGGTTCTGTTTTCACCTTTATTGCATTTTTCTAATTCTCATTTTTCACATTCAATAAAGATGAAACTCAGGAGAACTGGCAGGAGAAGTGAAAATTCTAGGCCAAAATAGCCAAACCAGAAAAATTCTCCCAATTATCTCACTTTCCAAATAGGCTATTTGGTCTAGATTGTTCTCTTCTCCTGCCAATCCTCCTGAGTTTCACCTTTTATTGAATAGACCTGAATGTATCAGCCAGTGATGGGAACCCTGGGAAAAAAAATAAGAAGCATTCAAACACATTTAATGGCTTCAAAATGCTGTTTAAATTTAACATTGTAATGTTGTAATAATTAGGCCATTTAATAGTTAGTGTTAAACCTCAAAAGGACTCGGTAACTGAAGGAATTTATTTTGTGTTTTATGGAAAAGTGGTAGTCTGCAGAACTATGTACGTACATATTTTCCCAATAAACCTCAGCTTCCCTTTTAGCATTATTGGAGCACATATCAGTGTCTGGTTTGAATTTCAGGACCTATGAAAGTGCCATACCCTTGTAAATCAATATTTAAATTTAATGTAAAAAATTATCATGGAAAAAAGCTGGAATATTATTATTTATTATAGTATTATGACTTGGTTTAGCTAACGTGTAAAAGTGGTTGCGTTCTGATTTTTTACACTGCATTACTGCTTCCTATAGGCATACCCTGGTTTCCCGTTAACCCCTTCACTACCAAGTGATTTTCCTAAAAAAACATTGTCAGAAACCATTGTTTTTTTTGTAAAATCATTTTAAATTGATTTTAAAGTAAGAAATATTTGAGAATATACCCATTGTATGTCTTACTGCAAATAACCTATTTTTGGCCATTAGATGGCGCCATCTAATGGCCAAACTAAGTTAGAGGTTTGAGCGGCTGGTCTATTTTCTTCTATTTTCCCCTGCATCGCCTGCTGAAAGGCCGATATTTCAGAGCTTTGAGCAGCTGATTTACAGTTTTAGCTCTTTGGGCATCATGCCGACAGGGCTAAAACGTTGGGGGCACCTTCTGCAGTCCGAAAGCAAACGAAATTCATTTGCAGCTAATTAAATTTTATTTGCTTTTGGGCTGCAGATCAGCAGATCAAGATATCTCGATATCGGGGCACCAGATGGTGCCTTTTGAAGGCCGAGATATCTCGATATCGGTAGTGAAGGGGTTAAGTTACGTTTCTCTAGAAATTTATTTCTCGGGGGGGGAAACACCAGTGAGTTAGTAATGACATATAAAGTGGTGTCATTCGCTGCTGGACCACTTTACGGGAATTTGCATGCAGAGAAAAACCATGAAATATTTATATTATAAGACGAATCCCTGGTTTTAGGAATTTATTCCAGTCGAGTAGTTACATATGACGAGCAAGAAAAGCGCCACGACCAGCTCAGTGGGAATCTGTGTATTGCCGCGAGGACACTGCAAGGTAGAGGCGCCGTTACCCCAATAGTGAGTGTGCAGGAAAAAGTCGTTACAGGAAAGAGTCGTTACATATGACAGCCCACTCATTAATACTAACGAATCCTTTCACCTGACCCACTAATTTCCCAGGCAACTTTGCTGTTACAAAAGACGCTTAAAATTCTCGCTGGCAGCCAGCGGGATGCTAAATCCTGGTGTTAACCCCTTCACTAACATAATCAGGTATATCTGATCTTCAAAAGTGTCCCAATATCGAGTATACTCAACGTGATCTAATTGTGTAGCAATGTATCAGAATTCTGTTCATTGCAACACATTGGACATGACAATCTATGTGTTCAAATTATTTGATAAGCTTTAATATCTATTTTTCCTGCACGGAAACACAGAGCCCACAACATAATATAAATGTAGTAGCACTTTTTGGACAGCAGAGGGAGCCCTCTAGTCAAAAAAGGTTTAAATACAGTATCCATATAAGGTAGTATGCCTCTTTACTGTATATATTTACTGTGTGGGTATTGGGTAATGGGAAGTAATTTTCCATAAAACCACTGGCTCCTGCCAGTGGTTTTATGGAAGATTACTTGGAGGGTTATTCAGAAACCACTGATATTTCGGTGCTTTCTCGTTGGGCGCACTTCGGTACGATTCAGCGATTTCAGTTCACCAAACCTGTGGTGGCTCCCTGAAGGTCAAGGACGAAGACCGACGATCGGCCTGCCGATCAGATCGCCTAATGCCACCAAACAGACCGCCAAATGACACAGAACTGGCAGCAAAACAACGCCGTGCTGGTAAAAATAAAATAAGACGAAACTCTGCTAATCTTTAAAAGGTGTTTTAAAATAATAAAAATGCATGAAAAGGTGTGGAAATAATAAAAAAAAGTCCCATAAAATGGTCTGCTAGAGAATTTTAAAAAAATGGCTTTAAAAAAAATTGGGAATCAAATTTTGCCTTAAAAAAATACATAAAAATGCCCAATAAGTTCCCAAAAAAGATCAAAGAATAAAAAGGTTTTTTTGCTGCAAATGAAAAGAATAAACAGTTGAATAAAAATAAAATGAAAACGATAGTATTTTTTTACATTGAAACCTATGGGATTCGCCTGTTTAAACCTGTTGAACTGAAACACCGAAAATCAGGGCATTTCACTGACATTTCTATGAATGAATAGATTAACCATTGCTTCTCTATGGGACAAATTTGCCGGTATTTGGTGAATTGACAGCTTTCTAACAGGGTTTTTTTCTTTTCTTTCAGCTGTTGCATGTCTCTCTCTCAATCTCTTAGATTTCTAACACCCATAACACCTCCTCGCCCTTTCAAAGCAATTAGTCCAATTCCAATATAGCCTCTAGTCCTCAAAACCCCCATAGTGACTTACTGCCTCTGGCCAATATATCTCTGCTGTTGGCCGCCGGCCTCCCCTAATGCGAGCCTGGAGATTGCCCTAGAAGACAACTTCCAAACCCCAGCCTAACCCAATCCACAGTTTTTGTGACAGTTTGCTTCACAAAAATAGTTTTCTCATGTTTTGCAACAAATAATAAGGAAACAAATGTAATAAAGCATTTTTACCGTGTTTGTAATGGAGGTCACCCCGACTGACCCTAACACATGAAGAAATAGTAACCTACTATTTACAAACCCTTATTACAAAGCTTAACAATGAAACTAACCCTAACACAAGCAGAAATGGTAACTTAACCCTATTTACAAACTAACCTTAAAACTAACCCTAACCTTAAAACTAACCCTAACACAGGTAGATTTAGTAACCTAACTCTATTTACAAACCCTAACCTTAAAACTAACCCTAACCTTAAAACTAACCCTTACACAAGCAGACATAGTAACGTAACCCTATTTAAAAACCCTAACCTTAAAACTAACCCCAACACAAGCAGAAATAGTAACGTATCCCTATTTACAAACCCTAACCTTAAAACTAACCCTAACACAGGTAGATTTAGTAACCTAACTCTAATTAAAAACTCTAACCTTAAAACTAACCCTAACCTTAAAACTAACCCTTACACAAGCAGAAATAGTAACTTATCCCTATTTACAAACCCTAACCTTAAAACTAACCGTAACCTTAAAACTAACCCTAACACAGGTAGATTTAGTAACCTAACTCTAATTACAAACCCTAACCTTAAAACTAAGCCTAACCTTAAAACTAACCCTAACTCAAGCAGAAATAGTAACCTAACCCTAATACAAACCTTCAAACTAACCCTAACACAGGTAGATTTAGTATCCTAAGCCTAATTACAAAACCCTAACCTTAAAACTAACCCTAACACAGGTAGATTTAGTAACCTAACTCTAATTACAAACCCTAACCTTAAAACTAACCCTAACACAGGTAGATTTAGTAACCTAACTCTAATTACAAACCCTAACTTTAAAACTAACCCTAACCTTAAAACTAACCCTTACACAAGCAGAAATAGTAACTTATCCCTATTTACAAACCCTAACCTTAAAACGTACTCTAACACAAGCAGAAATAGTAACCTAACGCTAATACTAACCCTAAGTCGAAAATTAAGACCCCAAATTATTATTATTATTATTATTGTCATCATTTATATAGCGCCAACAGTTTCCGCAGCGCTTTTCAATAACCAAAGGGAACGAGATACAGATAAATGGACATAGGATGGAAACAAGAGGTGTAGTGGGCCCTGCTCATAGGAGCTTACAGTCTAGAGGGATTGGGGTTGAGGAAGACAGGAGGAATTTTACTAGCTAGCAAGGATCATTAGTGCCAGTGGTTTGGAAATGGTGGGGCCATAGAAGCTGCTTCAATCATGTGTGAGAAGGTGAGCAGAGGGATGAGTTGCATCAGTGATGTGGTACGCTAATCTGAAGAGATGGGTTTTGAGGGATTTCTTGAAGACCTGAAGGTCAGGGGAGAGTTTGATATTGCGAGGCAAATCATTCCACAAGACCGGTGCTGCCCTTGAGAAGTCCTGGAGGCGAGAGTTGGCCGTGCGTGTGTAGACTGATGACAGGTGGAGATCACCTGCTGACCGGAGTTGTCTAGACGGAACGTGCTTGCAGAGTAATGAAGACATGGAGGTAGGTGTTGAGTTATTGAGTGATTTGAACGTGAGCTTCAGTATTTTAACCTGTATCCTGGAACGTATAGGAAGCCAATGGAGGGACCGGCAGAGGGGGGAGGTACACGAGGTGCGTTGGGTGAGAAAAATAAGCCTGGCCCCTGCATTCTTTACAGATTGCAAGGGGCAATACGGGAGTTGGGGAGGCCAATATGGAGCGAGTTGTAGTAATCAAGTTGTGAAATGATAAGAGCTTGAATCAGCACCTTTGCGGTATCTTGTGTCAGAAAGGGGCGGACACGGGCAATGTTTTTGAGTTGAAAGTAACAGGATTTGGTCACTGTCTGGATGTGGGGAGAGAATGTTAGGTCAGAGTCAAACGTGACACCAAGGCAGCGAGCTTGGGGTGTTGGGTTAATGTGCGCTCCATTTACTTGTAGAGAGATAGGTGGTATCATCAAAGTACGGCAGCTCGTTAACGTAGGTGGCCGTATCTGCATCGGCACGCTGATACTTAGTTTTTGTACAGTAGCCTTATTCATCCGTCCCAAGGAGACTCCGCGTTAGACACCTTGCAATGACAAATGGAAATGACATAACCTTTCATGTTGTGAAAATTTCTCTTTAAAATTTCCAAGTGGGAGCACAACGATTTCTTTATTACCGTAAGGATGGAAATCTTAACAGTAATTTTTATTTGTGCAGGCCGCTCTCAGTATAGCAAACACGTGTTCTTCATTACTTGTCCTACCTCAACATGTTTGATGATTTAGAAAATAAATACCAGAAACCATCTGAACTTCCAAAGAACAATATTGGAATCTGACAGTTGCCAAAGGGCACCTCGAAAAAAAAAAAATCACTTCTCCGGCTGAAACTATGAGAACAGAATAAAATTATATATATATATGTATATACGGAGAATTATTATGCAAACAGCTCTTTCCACGGAAGCCTATTAATATGCTGGTTGAGAGATAGCTGTCATTGCGTATCGTGATTGCATTTAAACATATTCACGTGGGGATTGGCTCACAGAAAAAGTTGCTGATTGGTGTCGACTTGGCGAAGCCAAACGTAGATTCTTTTCGTGGAAAAATATCATTAAAAACGTTAAAAGTGAAGGATCCACTAAACAGCTGATCATCTGGACTTGTTATTTTGCTGTAGTCTGTTATTCAGTTAATTTAAAACTCTATAGGGTCTATTCAAAGAGAGGTGAAACTATTTGGTCTAGATTGTTCTCTTCTCCTGCCACTTCTCCAGATTTTCACCTGTCTCTGAATAACCCTGTATAAGGTTATTCCCAAATTGCCAATTGTTGCAAATACAGTGAACTTCAGCTGTCTAGGGGAGGAAAA
Organism: Leptobrachium leishanense; assembly: GCA_009667805.1. Taxonomy (NCBI): domain Eukaryota; kingdom Metazoa; phylum Chordata; class Amphibia; order Anura; family Megophryidae; genus Leptobrachium; species Leptobrachium leishanense. The sequence goes on from CM019066.1 coordinate 15,637,882, forward strand.
TTAAACACTGGTAGAAGATGCTGCTGCAAACAACGGCGCCACCTTGTCTTTTCTCCATTTCGTCTTGTTCAACCCTTGTTTGAAACACCGGTGAATGTACTTTCTTAACCCTTTCGCTGCTGAGGCTTTTCCCGCCTCTGCGCTGAGGTCATTTTTACTGGTTTCGCTCATCATGTTTAAACGCGTTTTGAAGGCTTATTTTAGTATATGACCCAGACATATTATATATCGTTCTTTCCGGCAGACTCGGCAGATTCATAATATGTCATTATTATATGTATACGTCATGACCTGTCTGTATATTATAACAAAAAATGCAATAAAATATGAATTTTCAATAATTTACAACGTGTAAAGTGTTTTTTTTCACATTTTAACATGCGAGCAATTGCGGTTATATTTTGTATGGGGTGCGCTTCTTAAAAAAATTAGAGATGGGGAATCGTTACATTTTTTTTTGGGGAAAATTACGCGATTTTTAACAAACGCACCGCATACAAAAATCGTTAGTGCAGCATCATTGTTCACATTATAATTGAAATGGGAACAATATTGCTGCATTAACAAACCAAAAAATTATATTTTTTTTATAAATTTTTTAAATATTTTTTTATTTTTATTTTTATTTTTAATTTTTTTTAAAAAACTTTTTCATAGTCAAGTTTGGTATTGTTGGAACGGCCATGCTCTGGCCGATCCAACAATACCAAACATTAACCCCTAACTGCCACGGATTGGGAGATAGGGGGTTCCAATGAACCCCCTATCTCCACCATTGGTGGCAGTTAGGGGATAACTCCAGGACTGGCGTCATCGTGCTATGCACGATGACGCCAGTCCTCAGGGGGCATTCCCGGAAGCTGGATGTCGGCCAGCTCCGGGAAAGGATCACGAACCGGCGCTTTCGGCGCCGATTCGTGATCCGGCCCCCATGGGGTTAATGCCAGGTACCATTTGGAAGGGCAGGCTGTGCCCTTCCAAACAGTGTCTGGGTTAACCCCCTGCACGCCGCCGATCGGGAGGGAGAGAGGTCCGAAGGACCTCCCCCCCTCCCTTTCAGGCGCCTCCTCCGCACATGCGGGGGGCGCCTGAATTAGGTGTCATCGCGCCCCCGCGATGACACCTAATTACACCGGCGGCGGTTCCGGGTGCTGGGCTGACATCGAGGATGTCAGTCCGCACCGGGGGGGCCAGCGATCGGCCAGAACCCGGCCGAACGCTGGCCCCAAAGAGAGGACTCGCTCAGCGCGTCCACTGCATGGAACGCTACCTGCGGTTGGACGCGCTGAGCGCGTCCACCGCAGCGAAAGGGTTAAAGTGCTGATCTCCTACAGGACCAATGCTGAAAAAATCACTAAACAACTTCAGCAGAAACTACAGTGGAAAAGCATGAAGATGAAAAGAAAATGAACTACAGTGGTGGTTCCCTAAACAGTGACTACATAATCAGTTATTTAAAGAGAATCGAAAAGTCACCATACATTTGGCGACTTTTCGTTCCCTGCACTTCGGGGCGATTCGGCGATCCTATTTCGCCGACCCTGCGGTGTATTCAGCAAGCACCGCAGGGCCCCGTAGTGCAGGGAAAACTCACCGCAAACCCACCGAACACTAACCGAACACTCACCGGCGAAGACGCCGGAGAAACCGGACTAGCCGTCGATCACAGCGCAAAGCAGTCATCGGAAAAACTCGACAGGCAGACGAATGAGGTGAAAAAAAAACCAGTGCGCTTGAAAGTTTGATATTTGAAACACTGTTGGCGAAAAAACTACTGAATGAAAATGTCTGGAATTTACATATAAGATCCAATGAATGATAATAAAAAAGTCTGTTACAGGAAAATGAAAAAACATTTAAAAAAAAAAACAGAAAAAAAATGTTGACAAAAAAGTCCCAAAAATGCCTAAAAGATCAAAGAAATCTATATATAAAGAGACTTTTTACTGCAGAATAAAATAGTAAACGGTTTATTAGATATTGAATTAAAACGGGAATATTTTTAACATTGAAGCCTATGGGATTCGCCTGAATAAACCTGTCGAATGAAACCACTGAATGGCAGGGTATTTCGGCAACTTTTCACTGCTGGTTTTTGTTCTCTGAATAGAGGAAGCATTGCTTCTCTATGGGGATTCACTGCCCTTGAACAGGCACCAAACAGGCACCGTATGTGCAGGCAATTCGCCAACATTTGGCGAACTGAATGCTCTCTGAATAGCCGAATGGCCAGGAAAGGTAACCGTATGCTGAATTTCAGTGTTCGGTCACATTTCGGGGCCAAATCGGCTCTCTTTGAATAACCCTGATAGTCCCCAGTCTTCCTCCGTGAGCACTCCATGGCCCTGCAGGATCTCGCGAAATTATTATTATTATTGTTCTTTATTTATAAAGCGCCAGCATATTCTGCAGCGCTGTACAATGGGCACAATGTAGACAGGGTTACAATACATTAAACAACATTTGATAAGTCAGTACAGAAGGAAACAAAGGCCCTATTTCCATGGGAAATTATAATCTAGAAGGTTTGAGGGTGGAAACAGGAGGAGAGGACTGCAAGATGAGAGTGAAGGACTGCAAGGTGAGAGTGATGGACTGCAAGGTGAGCGTGATGGACTGCAAGGTGAGCGTGATGGACTGGTGAGAGTGGTGGGCTGGATGTGTCAGTGAGTCGGATGGTAGGCTTGCCTGAATAGGAATGTCTTAAGAGAGCATTTGAAGGAAGAGAAACTAGGGGAAAGTCTGACCGTACGAGGGAGAGCGTTCCAGAGGATGGGACTGCGCGTGAGAAATCCTGCAGTCTATCATGGGAAGAGGTGATGTGGAGAGAAGCTAGGAGCAGGTAACTGGTCTTGCAGGGCTCGCAGCCCATAAGCACAACCTTCCATGGTGTCCTATGGACTCCAGGAGGTGATACTCGCAGCAACGCAGAAGCACTACCGCGAGTATCACCGAGGGTAGTGCAGGGTTCAGGAGCAAGGTGCTGAAGTAGTGCCTGCCCTTGAATCTCACGCTGAAATGGGGACGCTACTGGGGAAACCTGCAGGCGCACGTTTCTCCCATTAGCTTCCCAATCTTAGCGTTAACAATATAATCTAGCCCTCTGTCTTTACACAGTAGTAACGTTTTGACACACTTCACGTAGTAATGACTTACAGGTGGGAGGACGCTTGGCATGTGTAACCTCTGGAAGACTTCTATTAAGCTGTACTAAACCTTAAATCACCTCGAGGATCAGTTTGAAGAGATCTTAAACCCACGTACCACTTACTAAATAACATACCGTGCCTTTAATCTTGTTAAAAAACTGAAAGTACAAAGTTACAGGAGACCTAAATATCATGTAAATTATAATATTATAGGAAAAACCCCGAGATCAATCAAAAGCATATTTAACAGAGTGATACAATACCATAATATCCTCCAGAAGCAGCACATCTCAAAGGTCTTACCAGCAGGCTTTAATGCTAGAGCCCTTTCATGTTGGGAATTTTGTGCAGCGCTTTGCTATGTAACAGCATATGTGTGACCAAGGCTAACGCTTAAGAGTAATCGATTCATATCAAAAGAGCCTAAAATATTATGTTAAGTCCTCAGCATGGGTGTAAATTAAATTTTAAAAGAGTACTTTTTTTTTATTAATATTCGCTTAAATACAATTTTTTTGTAAAAAGGATTGCTATTATTCTCTCCATGATTAACCCCTTCAGTGCCGAGTTATTTATTCTCCTCTGTGCAGAGCTCAATTAAACCATTTTTTGCTCATCATATTTAACTGCTGTTTGTAGTCACGTTTTATTGCGGAACCTTCACGAATTAAATGTATGTTTTTCATCAAATTCAGCAGATTCAAAGTACATTTTTGTATATGACATGGCACGGCAGTGATGACTTTTATTTGGATTCTGTAAAGGTGTTTTTCCGCACTTTGTCAGCCAAACCAAAGCGGTTATTTATTTAATTAGGTACTCCAGTTTTTTAATTTTGAGATAAGCAAGCACATTTGGCATGGAATAAAAGAATATATATGTTAGGCTAGGGTCAAACGAAAGCATTTTTACACGCGAACGTATAAAAGTGCGTCCGAACGCATTGATGTATTTTTTCACGGAATATGCGAAAACGGTCATACGATGCGCATTTTCGTGCGCGATGTTTTACGGATCCAAACCAGGAAACTTTTTGCGTCTGGACGTTATGTTGGCCGGACACGAGCAGGGTCTGACGTCTCCAAATCACACACACACACCGCTAGCGGGCGCAGCGCACTCTGTACGTCCGTACTAGCGGTTCTGCGTACTCAAAAAAATGCGTTCATTTTCCACTTGCGTTGCGCGGCCGGACTTTCGTGCGACCGTACTTCGTATATTGGCTGTCATTGCCCGTCATTTGCTGCTAGTGCGGCCGTGATTAAGTGCGCCAGAACGCACGTTAAAAATGCGCTGGTCTGACCCCAGCCTTACGGGTAAAGCCCGAAGTGCGGTCAATCCTAGGATAACCCGGTTAATCCTGACATTACCCAAAACCGCTGGGTAAAGCTGCAAAAAAATGAAAATTTCGGACTTTACCCGGGTAATCTTAGGACTAACCAACTGCCCTTGGGTAACGGTCTGGAAGAGAAGAAAAATGCGCACTTTACCCGGATAATGTGCAAGTCTGAAGCTTCACCCGAGTAATCTGAGGACTATTCACAGCTTCACTTGGGTAATCTGAGGACTATCCACAGCTTCACCTGGGTAATCTGCAGAGCATCCAACCCCACTTGGGTAACAGTGAATTTTGCTATTATCTATGGATATTATCAGTGAAAATGACAAAAGACAAACATTAAAATGTATTGCGGATATAATGAATATACAGAGTAACAGGATATGTTTCTTATATGAAGGTGAAAGAGTTACATGATCTTTACTATCAGGGTTATTCAAGAGAATCGAAAAGTCACCGCACGTTCGGTGACTTTTTGTTCTCTTCAATTTGGTCAGATTAGGCGATCCCTTTTCGCCGACCCTGCGGTGTATTCAGCAAGCATCGCAGGGCCGTCGTAGTGCAGGGAAAAGTTGCCGCAAACCTGGATTAACCTCGCCAAACACGCCGGAGAAACCTGAGCAGGAGTCGATCACAGCGCAACGCAGCCGCCGTAAAAACCCGACACTGCAGACGAATGGAGTGAAAAAAACAAAAACAGTACGCTTGAATGTTTGAAAAGTGAAACGCTGTTTGCAAAGAAACTACAGAATGAAAATGTCTGGAATTTACATATAAGATCCAATGAATGATAATAAAAAGGGCTGTTACAGAAAAAAGAAAAAACGATTTAAAAAAAAAACTGAAAAAAAATGTATGCAAAGAAAACCCATAAAATGCCTAAAAGATCCTAAAAAATCTATAAATAAAGAGACTTTTTGCTGCAGAATATTATAATGAACGGTTTATTAGATATTGAATTAAAACGGGAATATTTTTAACATTGAAGTCTATGGGATTCGCCTGAATAAACCTGCCGCATGAAACCACCGAATGGCAGGGCATTTCGGGAACCTTTCACTGCTGGTTTGTGTTCTCTGAATAGACAAAGCATTGCTTCTCTATGGGGATTTCACTGTCCTCGAACAGGCAACGAACATGCATCATATGTGCAGGCAATTCGCCAACATTTGGCGAACTGCCTGCTCTCTGAATAGCCGAATGGCCAGGAAAGGTAACCGAACGCTGAATATCACTGTTCAGTTACCTTTCGCCAGCAATTTGGATCTCTTTGAATAACCCTGTATGTGTCATATGTGCTTATATATCGTTTATAAAACATAATAATCATCAGGTTACTCTTTATATAATATCTTTATCTTCATAAATTAATTTTCAGACAACGCACAGAGTAACATGATGGTATTTAGTGCGGTTTGTGACTGTGGATACAATTTCATTAAAAATAACAAAAAACACTATTTTGTTATCAGTCATGTAACAGTTTGCAGCTTTACCCGGGTAATCCTCGGAATTCAGTCAACTGTAACCTGCTGAAAACCCAAGAAAAGCGGAGAACCCAGAGGCGTTTGGATACTTTGCAGATTACCCGGATAAAGTCTGATGTTTTGTTGCACATCGCACTTTATTCAGCAACACTAGGGTAATGTGCGAATTACCCGGTTAAAACAGAGCAGAAAACCGGACTACCCAGAGGCCTCTGGAAACTTTGCAGATTACCCGGGTAAAGTCTGATGTTTTGTTGCACATCGCACTTTATCCAGCAACACTAGGGTAATGTGCAAATTACCCGGTTAAAACAGAGCAGAAAACCGGACTACCCAGAGGCCTCTGGATACTTTGCAGATTACCCGGGTAAAGTCTGAAATTTAATTTCACTTCGGACTTTTGCTAATAACGCCCGGGTAATGCTAGTATTAACCGCACTTCGGGCTTTAACCATAACATATACATAGGCTTCTGCATCCTTTATTTTACGGGATGCTCAGCTGTTAATTGTATTACTTACAAACTGAAAACCAGCACAAAATGTTAATTTTCATGCTCTTTAACATAATCTAAATAAGAAGAACCCAAAAAGTGTAGATTTAAATGGTCATAAACAGGAGCAAGCAACCAAGTGGGCACAACATTCTTTGTACACCTTTGAACATGTAGGTTTATGTATCTATATTGTTTATAGGTTATAGAAATATAATATTTTGTGTGAAATTAAAAAATGCCCTGGAACTTAAAGGGTTAAAAACCACTTTTGGTATTCTGGACCAGAAAACGACTCTGCAGTAGCTCTTCTAATAAAAAAATAATTGTTTGTAACCAAATCAAAAACGCAGCAGCATACATTGAGAAATTAGAGTGGTATCCCAAATGGGTTGGATGAGGTGACGTCGGGACTTTGTGTGGCCAGTCAAGTTCTTTCACACCAAAGTCATCTTACCCTGTCAATATGGATCTTGCTTGTGCACTGGGTCAAAGTCGTGCTGGAATAGAAAGGGGCCGTCTGAAAACTGTTTCCACAAAGTTGGAAGTAGGGATGAGCCGAACACCCCCGTGTTCGGTTCGCATTCGAACTCGAACAATTTCAAGTGTTCGAGTTCGGATGCGAACATGATCCGAACTCAATGCAAGTCAATGGGACTCGAACGTTCGATTTTTAGAGTGCCCTGCAAGAGGGCATATATGCAAGATATTTGCCATAAAAGGTGTATGGGGGTCTGGGTAGTGCCCTGGGTGACAGGAAACAAGGAAAAAAAGTTTAAAAAAAAACGTTTTTAAAGGAACAGTGATTTTTCCATGAAATAAAGATTAAGAATAAAAACGAAAAATTCCTTCAAATATCCGTGCCTAGGAGGTCCCCATAACCTGCCCGTGAAGTGGCGGATTTGTCGGATGTATGGAAACATTTAAAAAGAAAAAAATGACATTTCAAATGAGGGTAAATGGTTTTCCTTTAATCTATTCATAAAAAACTGCTTGGGGCGGCAATCTGTATGAAAAGAGGAGACATTTTCATACACGCAGAACAAGTTTAGTGATTTTTTGGCTAAATTATGGTGAAACTTATGCAGGCTTTGGATGAAAGTAACAACAGGTGTATTAAAATTGGACCTTTGGTGGCAGTTAGTGCCTTCACACCATAAACCCTCTGAGGTATTGTGGAAGAGTGCAGGGGTGGACTCTACATTCAAATATTAAAATGATTGGAATCTGGTACACGCGTCAGTGGCAGTGCACCCAAATATTGGGCCTTTGGTGCCAGCTAGTGCCTTCACACCGTAACCCCTCTGAGATATTGTGGAAGAGTGCAGTGGTGGAGGTTTTGGGAATGCAGAAGAGATCCCCGATCTATTCAGTTACATCAGCATCAGGGGAGTGATAGCTGCTGATCCAGGACTGATTCATTTTTATAAATGTCAGCCGGTCTACAGAGTTGAGTCGGTGGACAGATGCACTATTTTTTCTGTGACAAAACCTCCAGTGGTACTGAATGTCCTTTCAGACCCCCTGATAGCTGGCAGTGAGAAGACACAGATTACAATTCACAGAAATCTGCTAGACGTCTGTGAGACACACTGAAAGAACAATCTCCTCTCACTACTGCAAAAAAAAACACATGCTGGGGCTGCGGGGAAGCCTTATATAGTGTGCTGCAGGACTTAGCTCTGTGAGCCCATGATTGGGCAAAAATTGCCCAATCAGGACTCTGAGCACTGATTGGCATAGTCTTGTGGTCAGGTGCAAGGCTGTAGCCAATTACGAGCTTCGGGCCAGTGGAAAAGTGCATTGTGGTGCATTGTGGGCGAACACGCGGCGAACACACGGAAATGTTCGATGTTCGCCGAACGGCCAAATGGGCAATGTTCGATTCGAACTCATGTTCGGATCGAACCGCCAGCCCATCCCTAGTTGGAATGATAACATTGTCAAAAATGTCTTGTTATGCTGAAGTATTACAATCTCCCTTCACTGGGAGTAAGGGGCCTAGCCCTATCCCTGAAAACAGTGCCATACCATTATCCATCCTTCACCAAAATCTAAAGTTGGCACAATGTAGTCAGGCTGATAATGTTCTCCTGGCATCCGCCAAACCCAGACTCGCTCAAGAGACTGCCAATCAGAAGGTGTGATTGGTTGCTCTATAGAACACGTTCTCCCGGCTCCAGAGTTTGGTGGTGGCGTGCTTGACACCACTCTATCCAATGCTTGGCGTTGTGTTTTGTGGTGATGTGAGGTTTGCATGCAGCTGCTCGGCCATGGAAACTCATTCCATAAACCTCCTGTCACTGCACAGTTTTTGTGCTGATATCAATGCCAGTGGAAGTTTGGACCTCTTCAGCTATGGAACCAGCAGAGCATTGTTGACTTTTGCGCACCATGCGCGTCCATGCTCGGTGGCCCCGCTCTGCGAATTTACGTGGTTGAGTTGCTGTTGTTCCTAAACACTTCCACTCTCCAATAAAACCACTTACAGGTGACCTCAGACTATTTAGCAGGGTCAAAATTTCACAAACTATACATGATTCCACTGAGCTCTTCAGAACCACCCATGTTTTTCCCTCAGACTGTAACTTTTTTAGAATAAGGCAACCTTGATTCAATTTAAAATATCTTCACATTTTCCTTCAATGTTTGGGGTCAGAGAAACATTCTCCCCTTTAGAGATGATTATAGTTGTTCTTTGTTTAAACCCTTCAGCTCCAGTGTTCGACAAAAACATTATAATCCTGACCTAATAAGTCCATCACCTTGAAACGGTTATGAAAAAAAGTATAGCAAGTTGGATGAATTTGATGGCCGTCATGGAATCGATTAAGCAGCCTAGGCTGCATCAATCCAGCATGTGATTCATGCTGATGTTCCTTATGTGTTGCCCGACCAAATACACAACATCTGGGATGCAATAACTCTCTCCCGTATCACACTCAGCGATTTGGAATCTGGCCTCTTACCGGCTTAGTGAAGTCATACGTACATCATGTGGTAGCAGTCGGCTGGTAATAGATGATAAAGAAGAGCTGGACAGAATAAGTGCAAACACAACGTGAAAGCAGAGGTGGATCCGTGAAACCAATCAGTCTGTTCAGGGTCCTTATGTTCGTCTAAGCATCTGGTGTAGACACTCATCAAGGCGTTCTACTGGCAAGGTGACGCGAGGCTCACCAGGAGCCTGTTGTGGGTGTTTCTTGTGGTGTAATTATACATAAAATATATAAAAGCAATGCTGATATTATGCACTATGAAAAGTAAGAATATTTAATTGACCCTTATATAGGATAGCTCAGTGTGTCTATATACACTGCAGTGGCAGGCAACAGAGGGTTGTGGTCAATGGAGTTTATTCGGCGCAAGGTCTTGTTACCAGTGGGGTACCTCAGGGGTCAGTACTTGGACCCATTCTCTTTAATATTTTTATTAGTGATATTGCAGAAGGTATTCATGGAAAAGTATGTCTTTTTGCTGATGTCACAAAAATTTACAACAGGGTTGACGTTCCTGAAGGGATCAGCCAAATGACAAATGATTTAGGTAAACTAAAAAATTGGTCGGAGCTGTGGCAATTGAGTTTTAATGGGGATAATTGCAAGATAATGCACCTGGGACATAAAAACCCAAGGGCTGAATATAGAATATTTGATACATCTGAGGGTTGGGATTTAGGGGTTATTATTGCAGAGGATCTAAGGGTAAGTAGACAATGTAATAGAGCAGCAGGAAATGCTGACAGAATGCTTGGTTGTGAAGGGAGATGTATTAGCGGTAGATAGAGGCAGGGGCATCGCTACGTGGGGGCGGGGGGTGTGGCCCGCACCAGGTGACACCTGCCCTTAGGGTGACACCGTCACCCTAAGGGCAGGTGTCTCATCGTGCGCCACGTGTTCGCTCCCTGCGAGCGTCCGAAGCTACGCAGCTTCGGCGCTCGCCTGGGGGAAACACGTCACCAGCCGAGTTCTCGCGAGATCGCGGCTGGTCACGTGGCTCCCCCAGGCGAGTGCCCAAGCTCCATGCCGCCGGACGCTCAGAGGGAGCAGAACACGCGGCGCAGGAGGTGAGCTGGGGACGTTATCCATGAGCTGGGGCAGTATCCATGAGCTGGGGCAGTATATCCATGAGCTGGGGCAGTATATCCATGAGCTGGGGCAGTATATCCATGAGCTGGGGCATATCTATGAGCTGGGGCATATCCATGAGCTGGGGCAGTATATCCATGAGAGGAGCTTGGGCAAAATCCATGAGAGGAGCTGGGGCAGTATCCATGAGTGAAACAAAAAATGGTGTTTAGGAGGATAAGTTATACTCAGCTTTTTTGGTACTGAAGTTGACTCCCAGGAGGTGGTCCACCACTCCAGAAAACAGCAAAATTGAAGAAGAAACGGAGGCTTCAGTACAAACATGAGGTAGACTGGTGGGCCTTATGGCGGGCGAGCTTAGTCTTATAATGGCCATTGATAAGATCCCAAAGTGGATTTTGTTTCTGGGGGAGCATAAAGGCCCACCATTCTACCTCATGTTTGACAAGCAGCATGAGCAGGTATGGTTTCCCCATCGGGGAAGAGGCGCGACCCCACCCCTCCTGTACTATATGTTTCAATGTACTTCCAGCCAGGTCATCCCTGCAGCAAGATCCCGCTCCGTGTCTTTGTTTTCGATCCCAAAGTGGATTTTGTTTCTGGGGGAGCATAAATAAAGGCCCACCAGTCTACCTCATGTTTGACAAGCAGCATGAGCAGGTATGGTTTGCTATGTAGCAGCCTGTGGTTTAAATTTTGGATAGGACTCGCCCTCATTAGAGGTGCCTTGACGTTTGGCGGGCGAGCTTAGTCTTATAATGGCCATTGATAAGAAACCAAACCTCTAATTAGAATGAAACTTATGCAGGCTTTGGATGAAAGTAACAATAGGTGCTTTAAAATTGGGCCTTTAGTGTCGGCAACAGTGCTGTCACTGTAATGGCGAGCCCCCAAATAGGGTGATGGGGAGCCCCCAATCTGCGGAGGTTGAAGCCTTTAGGGCAGGTATGTGGTAAACAGGCAGTAACAGGATCAAGCACAACACCTTCAGACTGTTACTTAGTTCTCCTGTATTACTCCCTGGATTCTAACAGGCTACTAAGCTCCAAAGGTTGAGACCAATGGATAACTTAGAGCACCCAACAATATAGAGGAAAGCAAAACTTGAGCTCTAGAACTAGAAGGTATTTGGCAAGACAGAATGAATTGTGTAAGCTGCAGGGCAGCACTCAATACTGATACAATAATACAGACTGATGAACCAGACACTCCCAGCCAGGGAGCACAGACAAGGCCCTGAGTGCCACTCAACAGCAAGCTGGCTTCGTGGCCAGATGTCTGCTGAGCGAAAACAGCTACAACTTGCACAAACACAATAATACATAAAACAGACAAGGTTATTACTAGAGAGGTCCAAAATTCCAAGCAAAAAGGTCATACACGGGATATCAGAAATACATCAAGGGTCAGGCAAGAGAGGAATCAAACACAAGAGCCAGAGGTCATACACGGGTTGTCAGAACAAGATGAACAATAATACAGCGCACAGGAACTAGGTAGAATAAGGTCTATCCTGGTCCAAGGATCAAGGGGAATCCTGGGCCTACATATAGGGCAGAACAGGTCATGTGACCGCAGACCAATAAGCCCAACAGATGGCCTGCAGCCTGAAAACAAAAATAAACAGGAATCCCTGCTACCACCAGCAGGGTGCAGAGCCGAGACGTGACATAACCCCCTCCCTTACGGGTGACCTCCCGGGCACCCAAGAAAGAAAACATGAACGACGGTATGAAAACAGATAAGACCAACAGTCACCAGTACCCATTGGAATCCCACTCAAACTCAGAGTAGTCAGTATGTGCCTGAGCAAGCAAAGCTCTTTCATAAACCTCCAGGTCCACTCTGCGGATCACCGCACCGTTAGAGGCCCGTACACAACCCTCGGCAACCGGGCTAGAGTCACGTACCCGAGGGCCTGACGGCATGAGTACCTCCGAACTTGAACAGAGTGCATCATCAGTCCCAGGTTGGCTACGGTTAGTCACCTTCTTGCGTCTCCTGGGCAGAGAACTAGGAGTTATGTCCACACCACAGAACATAGAGGTAGTAGAGGTACTGACAGATCCGGTGACAGTAATCTTGCCCTGAGGTTTTATATTACATTTAACAGTGGAACCACTAGACACAGTGGACTTACTGTCCGCCCCAGAGATCGTGACCTTGCCATTAGACATGGGCTTAACTGCCCTACAGGTAGACAGGGCCCGACCGATACAGTACAGGGTGTGTGTATGACTGGTAAACTCTCGGAACATGGGACATTGCCAGGACATGGTACAGTTGGCGCCACAACAGTCTTACACCTCTCCCCAGGAGGAGTATATTGTGGATCATCTGAATCAGACCTCTTCCAACAGCCCTTGCAGAATGCCAGGGTGTCTCTGGAGCACTACCCAGTGCGTCTCACGCATCAAAGATCCAGAGGGCGTCCGTATATATCCCTTGGGAACACAATGTGATTTGGGGATCATAGTACCCGTCAAGCCACCAGCTTGTCGGATTTCCCTGAGAACTGTGCGGAGTAAGGCAACCTCAGACTTAGAGGTTGTAGTATCACTGGAACCAGAACAGAGCGTGGAAGTTTCAGAACCAGATTGGCTAGGGTTGATCAACTTTTTCTGTCCTCTCTTTGAGCAAGACGTAGACTTGGTGACCACCTCACAAAGCTTGACAATGATGGGGACAACACTGGACTCACTGTGGGGCAAGGGCACAGTGGTCTCATGTGCCAATCCAGGCACGTCGGCCTCATAACAAAACGTGGCCACAGCTGTCTCGCCTAACCTGGGCGCAGCTGTCTCACCTAACATGGGCGCAGCTGTCTCGCCTAACATGGGCGCAACTGGCATTGCTGACATACAGCTTGTCCCGGACACCACTGGCACTGTGCCAGTCTCAGGCATCACGAGTGACATATTGTCAGTACCCGACATGGCTGGCTTCTCATTACCAGTACCCGACATGGCTGGCTTCGTGCCAGGGGAAGCAGACATGGCTGGCTTCGTGCCAGTAGATACAGACATGGCTGGCATCGTGCCAGTGGATACAGACATGGCTGGCATCGTACCAGTGGATATAGGCATGGCTGGCTTTTCATTGCCAGTGAGAACAGGCATGGCTGGCTTTTCATTGCCAGTGAGAACAGGCATGGCTGGCTTTTCATTGCCAGTGAGAACAGGCATGGCTGGCTTTTCATTGCCAGTGAGAACAGACATGGCTGGCTTTTCATTGCCAGTGAGAACAGGCATGGCTGGCTTTTCATTGCCAGTGAGAACAGGCATGGCTGGCTTTTCATTACCAGTAGGAACAGGCATGGCTGGCTTTTCATTTCAAGTGAGAACAGGCATGGCTGGCTTTTCATTACCAGTGAGAACAGGCATGGCTGGCTTTTCATTACCAGTGAGAACAGGCATGGCTGGCTTTTCATTACCAGTGAGAACAGACATGTACATCAGGGGTCAGGCAAGAGAGGAATCAAACACAAGAGCCAGAGGTCATACACGGGTTGTCAGAACAAGATGAACAATAATACAGCGCACAGGAACTAGGTAGAATAAGGTCTATCCTGGTCCAAGGATCAAGGGGAATCCTGGGCCTACATATAGGGCAGAACAGGTCATGTGACCGCAGACCAATAAGCTCAACAGATGGCCTGCAGCCTGAAAAAAAAAATAAACAGGAATCCCTGCTACCACCAGCAGGGGGCAGGGCCGAGACGTGACAGTCACACCGTAATCCCTCTGTGGTATTGTGGAAGAGTGCAGGGTTGGACCCTGCGGTCAAATATTAAAATGATATGAATCTGGTACAGGAGTCAGTGCACCCAAATATTGTGCCTTTGGTGGCAGCAAGTGCCTTCACACCGTAAGTAACCCCTCTGTGGTATTGTGGAAGAGTGCAGGGTTGGACTCTGCAGTCCAATATTAAAATGATATGAATCTGGTATAGGCGTCAGTGGCAGTGCACCCAAATATTTTGCCTTTGGTTGCAGCTAGTGCCTTCACACCGTAACCCCTCTGAGGTATTATGGAAGAGTGCAGTGGTGGAGGTTTTTGGTAATGCAGAAGAGATCCCCGATCTATTCAGTTATATCAGCAGCTATAACAAAACCGGGTCAGCAATTTTAAGGCACTTGTACTGTGCTAGTGTATATGGTGAGAATTGGCATGCACCAGTAGCAACAGGAAGCAAACAGAACAGGCAGGGAATACACAGGGAGAATAGTCAAATGGCAGGCAAAGTCGGCAACAGATCGGGTCCTCAGAACAAGCAGGGTCAGTAACAAGTATACAAACTGATTCAGTAAGCTAGCGATGCGGGAATAAAGGCTGAGACACACTGAGCGTGCAGCGACGCACAGCGTAGCGAATCGAAGAGAAGAAAACATTTTGCAGGCTTGACTTCACTCCGCTCCGCCTAGCAGCGTGTCTACACTGTATTACGTTACCTTCTCGCCGCACAAGACAGGAATCCACTAACTAAATTAAAATGAACACACAAAACCGTTTTATTTTCACAAAGCACATGTTATGTAGGCAAAAAAAGTTTCTACTGAATAAAATACATCAAAAATTACTGTTAATTTAATAGGAATAGTATAAAAATATAAAAAAATGGTAACCCCTGATCATATATATTATAGGGACACAGAGCGCTGTGTATAGAGTAGGGATGCATTGATACCACACACACACATATACGTATATATCAACACGCAGACCTATATATACATATATATCAACACGCAGATATATATATACACCCACCCACAGACCTCACACCATATATACACATACGCACATGGGGGGGTGGCATGTGGACAATCTCAACTAAATGCGCCCCCCCATTTGGCTGATCCCTCCAGTAGAAATGTTGAACCCGACAGAGCAGAGAATATATATATTATTATCTGCTCTATCGGGTTCAACATTTCTTCTGGAGGGATCAGCCAAATGGGGGGGGGGCAATTAGTTGCCAAAATGTGTGTGTAATACAAGTCTGGATATATATATTTATAAGAATATAGATATATATCTTATCTATATATATATATATATATTATATATATATATATATATATATAATACCTGCCCTACCTTCCCCTATAAATTTGCTAAAAATATACACACAAAAAAACAAACCACTGCCTGAGACCCCGCGCAGCCCACATGCCACCCCCCTCTACCTGGCTGAATCTATCTAATACAGTTGTGTTCAAAATTATTCAACCCCCACTGAAATTGAGTGTTTTGGCCAGTTTGACATTGATTTTGATCATTCAGTCATCTTGCTTACAATTAAATCAAAGAGGCACGTGTAGGTCAGACAAATATAACATAACATTTATAATGAAATAACCACAAATGTCTTTTCTGTGCTCACATCATTATCAGTTTTATTCAACCCCCAAGTGACATTCAATCTTAGTACTTAGTACAACATCCTTTTACAGTTATAACAGCTTTTAAACGTGAAGCATAGCTTGACACAAGTGTCTTGCAGCGATCTACGGGTATCTTCGCCCATTCGTCATGGGCAAAAGCCTCCAGGTCAGTCACATTCTTAGGCTTGCGCACTGCAACTGCTTTCAAGTCCCACCAGAGGTTCTCAATCGGAATAAAGTCAGGTGACTGCGATGGCCACTCCAAAATGTTCCAGCCTTTAATCTGCAACCATGCTCTAGTGGACTTGGAGGTATGCTTGGGATCATTGTCCTGTTGAAAGGTCCAACGTCTCCCAAGCCTCAGGTTTGTGACGGACTGCATCACATTGTCATCCAATATCTCCTGGTACTGAAGAGAATTCATGGTACCTTGCACACGCTGAAGCTTCCCTGTACCTGCAGAAGCAAAACAGCCCCAAAGCATGATTGACCCCCCCACCATGCTTCACAGTAGGCAAGGTGTTCTTTTCTTCATAGGCCTTGTTCTTCCTCCTCCAAACATAGCGTTGATCCATGGGCCCAAACAGTTCTAATTTTGTTTCATCAGTCCACAGAACACTATCCCAAAACTTCTGTGGTTTGTCCACATGACTTTTGGCATACTGCAGTCGACTCTTCTTATTCTTTGGAGACAGCAAGGGGGTGCGCCTGGGAGTTCTGGCATGGAGGCCTTCATTACGCAGTGTGCGCCGTATTGTCTGAGCTGAAATTTCAGTACCCACATCTGACAAATCTTTTCTCAGTTCCTCAGCAGTCACACGGGGACTTTTCTCCACTCTACGCTTCAGGTAGCGCACAGCAGTCGAAGTCAGCATCTTCTTTCTGCCACGACCAGGTAGCGTTTCAACAGTGCCCTTTGCCTTGTATTTGCAAATGATGCTTCCTATGGTCTCTCTTGGTATGTTTAACATCTTTGCAATCTTCTTATAGCCATTGCCCTTCCTGTGAAGAGTAATCACCTCTTCTCTTGTCTTCCTGGACCATTCTCTTGACTTCATCATGTTTGTAACCACACCAGTAAATGTTTAGAAGGAGCTGAGTATCACAGTCATTTTAAAGCTGCCTAATTGGTGCTTATTATGCTTTATTGCTGCTCCGTGACATCCACAGGTGTTTTCAATACCTGATTGAAAACACTTGAATGAACCTCTGTTCTTCAGAGTGGTAGTATTTAAGGGGTTGAATAATTGTGTCAATGAAGAATTCACAAAAGAAACATTTACTACTGTATTACAAAACCAATTGATGTCATTTTAGTTGCATATGGTTCTTTAAAAAGTCCTTGTAGGATTTCATTCTGAATACAATTACAAATGTACACTAAATTCCCTAAAACCCTTTACAGCATTGGGGGTTGAATAATTTTGAACACAACTGTATATATAATTAAATACATTCAGCCAGGTAGAGAGTGAAAAAGTTTTATTTTATGTTCTCGGTGACATTTAAAAATGTCCTCGGATTTTATTTTTTTAAGAAATGTGTCGCCTTACCTTAGCCTGGTGGTCAGTGGGGGCTCCATGGATCCTGGTTGTGGGGGGTCTCCCGTGGCCGCAGGTGCAGTGGCTCCCTCCCCGCGCTGCTTGTCTCTGCCACATGCACCCGGGCGGCTAGCCCGCACAGTTGCAGCTCTGTCATCCGGCGGCCGCATGTTCCTCAAGGGGATCCTTGGGAGGCCCCGGCAGGCTGCCCTCTACTGATTAGAGGCCCGTGTCTGCCTGATGTTTTAGTAACAAGAATGTTTTATCCCATAGGCTTCAATGTTAAAAAATTCCCATTTTAATTCAACATCTAATAAACCGTTGCTTATAATATTCTGCAGTAAAGAGTCTCTTTATTTCTAGATTTTTTAGTATTTTTTAAGCATTTTTTATACTTTTTTAAATTATTATTTTTTTTTAACTTTTGGCGAACGTCCCAAAAAGTTTGAAGTTCGCGAACTGTCGAACGGCCGATGTTCGAAGCAAACTCCGAACAGATCGAACCGAACAGCTCATCCCTAATGAACAATTGCCCATAGTGTTGAATTCAAAGTGTTCTATCCATGATGGAGGGTGATGGTGGTGCCAAACATAAGAAGCAGCTAGCGATATCTCATCAAGGGGTGAACTATCACAAGGTTCTTCATAATCAATACAATACCCACTGGTGGGTCATTGCTGGTGAAATCAATCTGTCTGCTACAGGTTCACTATACGATCGTTTAAATTAATATATCATGGCATCCTCTAGATCGTCAGAAGGATGAGAAGAGCCACAGTTCTTGTTATCTTTTCCACCTCGCTATGTACAGAGAAGCAGCAAAAGATGACCCCCTCCTGGAAAATGGGAGTTGGAATTCCCTTTCCGTGTTATAAAAGTAGAAGTGAAGATGGCAGGGTGGGTGACAATTCAATTTGGCAACATATTAATAATGATGTCAACCTCATCACTAGCAAAAGGTACGTATCAGCCTTCATACTTTTAAACCGGTAAGGGTTAAAGAGTTTTAGTATGAAATAACCAAAATCGATCAATCATTTGACCCGACTCAATGAGTTTTTGAGATTATGTTCCCTGAAAAGCATTATATTCCTGTAATTTTCAATGTGGGAACAATTTTTTCTTATAATTAGGCAATTCTCCAAAGGCCATGTCACTGAAATTTTTATTCTGTCAATATTATTCTGAAGGGTACGTCGAAATGTTACGTTAGGGTTCAAATGCGGGGCGATTGGATATATCATAGCGCTGCCCTCGGCAGGGTACGCAAACACTCCATCACCCCTCACCGATGCTAGTGTTAATTAGACTTTGCGTCTCAGTCAAAAAATTGTGTTTTCACAG
This sequence comes from Leptobrachium leishanense, assembly GCA_009667805.1. Taxonomy (NCBI): domain Eukaryota; kingdom Metazoa; phylum Chordata; class Amphibia; order Anura; family Megophryidae; genus Leptobrachium; species Leptobrachium leishanense. Next base: position 15,656,710 of record CM019066.1, read on the forward strand.
GAGCCATGACAATCAGACATATTCGCCTTCCACACACAACGGCATTCCTGAGAACGTAGAACACTGAGCGGCAATTATTGTTATTATTGCCCGAAAGGACAGTTTGCTTTGTTCCCCGTGCATAAGAAACCAGTGGATTTCCATGAACGAAACATTCATCATTAACAGTGAAAATATTACATAAACATTACTCGGTACAGTATGTGGTAATGACACTTAATGTTGGGCAAATTATTCACAGAGGCTAGAGTTGTGTTATCAGTAATTACGCTCTCGGGTTTCTTTACACTGCGTTAATGTACTGAAGCAGACAATCGGATATTCCCTAGTGGGTTGGGGTTATGGGAAAGATATGTTGGAAGGTAACGCTGTTAGGTAAGAGAACATTCTTCAACATTCTAGATGTGTAAAAGTCTACATACTTCAAGAATTACTTTTAGAGGCCAGGGATGGAAGGAATGGGCGACAGAAAACAGATCTTGTTCTATAAATACACGGTGAGTGGAAAAATCTGGCCTACGAGGAACACACGGGTCATGTTTGATTGAGATTGCCTTTTCTCATGCCCAAGTTTGATACGAAATGCCCAGTTTAGACAAATACAGGTGTCCGTGTTCACATAAGTAATACATATGCAAGGTTAACGCTCAAAAGGACTCTCTAGCCACCATTACCAATAAAGCTTTTTGAAGAGGTCATGTAGGCAGAACATTGTCCTCGTCTTCTTCCCTCCCCATTTCTCACTCACTGGTGTGACAGATCTTGAAAGCTGCGTTCTTACCTCTGCCTTAAAAACAACAAAAATGGACCGTGTACTCAGGTGAAGGCACAACAACGTGGTATTTTATTATGAACACAATATCCCACGCAACATTTTTGTCCCCCTCCTAGTCCTTTCTCAAAGTTCTCTGGCTTGAGAAAGGCCTTGAAGTGGGCCATTACCATGCATGGCATGTTGTGGCCATAATATAAGACTGCTGTGTTGTGTCTTCACCTGAGTGCCTGGTCTATTTTTGTCATTGTCTATGACTAAATGTGGGCTTGGGTCACTCTGGTCTGTTTGGTTTTGGGTTAAGGACCTTGCTGGTGTCCCCTGCCTGTACTTGGAAAGTGATTTACCACAACCTTGAAGGACGTCAATCAGATTTCACAAAGCATATAATGGTATAGTGCACTCACTTGATCACTGTGGGAGTTGTTTATACAGGTGCCAACACAAAGATTTTGGGGCTGACCAGTTTCCAAAGTCACAACAGATGAGCACAAAGAAGGGAATGATCATTAGGTCATTAGGCAGGTTGAGCAGATGCTGAACTTACACCTCCTCAAGGTATTTCAGCACGCACAGTGTGCTACTGTAGGCTTTGCTACAGAACAGGCCGAAAACTGATTGACGAATACGAAAACGGAAATAGGCACACTGCAACTTTTCTTGATAGAGCAGAGAAGCAACGTTTTGGATCTTGTATGGCTTGAAGCCAAAAAGTTGCTTGCCTGCTCCTAATAAATATAGTAACACAGGTTTTGGTGTGCACGTTACTTTATTTTTATTCATCAATCAATTTTAGACCTACCCTGGTCTAAATCCAACATAAGCAGATAACGCCTTCAGTGAAAAACTTCAAGGAAGAGTTGGCGAGATCAACCACTGGTTAACCCACTTTTTGTAATGCTTCTCAGTGAGCGACAATCTCATTGTTCTAATAATAGCAAGCAATTTTGGGCACTATCACGTGCCACTTGCTAAAACCTGGATGCTAAGGGGAAAAATTAGTGATCGCTACTTTCCACTTTGCGTCCTGGCTTCACCAGCAGATTATGGGGCAGGTACTGAGTCCAGCTGCCTGCCCCATTGCAGACGCTAGGCCCGCTGACGCGTCGCCCCGAGCATCCTCTCCTGGAGTCCATAGGACTCCATGGAGGCTTCTCCTGCCGGTCACATGACCGGCAGGATCCCGCCTCTCGCAAGATCCTGCCGGTCAACAGAGTGATTGCAGAGAACAAATGGGGACTTTTTTCCCCCAACCTCCCTCTGCTCCCGGTGGCCAGAAGCAGCAGATTGAGCTCAATTCTCGCCGTGGGATAAGAGGTGAGTATTTTATTTATTTATTTATTTTTGAGCTGCAGCTAACTGATTTTGCAGAAGCAGAATCCGTTACCTGCACCTCTGAGCTGGTGTTAACTTTTTCAGTTAGCGCCAGCTCTTAGTAACTAGTATTAGGACCAAGTGATCCCAACGCTAATTAATCTGTGCTTTCACTTTGCGCTCCCCATGTTAGGTATAGGGAGCGCAAAGTTTAAGGGACTGAAGTGGGCACCTCCTGGGATTGGAGGAAGCAACCAATGAACAATGATATGTGGTCTGGCTGGATGTGATCATAAAATCTGTTTGAAATTATACATAATTTCCAGTAATCTACATGTCTCAGGTGGTCTTCTCGACAGTGTCACGGCCTTTCCCTGAACAGAATAACCTAGATATCTTTAGGAAAATGTATTTAATGATGTCAATCATCATGTCCAATCATAAATTCCTTAGGAAAGGTATGAGCAAGAAGCAAAGTAAATAAAGGATCGTATAAGATACATGACTCTTATTTGACCAGCTGGTCTGGTATTCATAAGTTAAAAATTACCAAAATAATTCAGACAAGTACACAACGAGAAAAAAAAAGGAAATGTCATGGTTAAGAAGACCTCACGTCCAATACGTTTTCTGTGATTCATACCATCCAATACAGATATGCGGTTTGCTGCCTGTATCTTCTGCCCAGGACCCGTGATCCATATCTCATGGATCTGTTTCCCAGAAGGTGCGGTAGACTGATGTCACTACTTACATCTATTTTTAAGTCAGTTTTGAATAGAAGGGAAATTTCAAGCTATATATTTTTTAGACTTGCACATTTATGTGAGGGTGTTTCTTTTAACAACATGTAGGGATTTTTTTCTTGCTTTTGTTTTGGGTTTTCCATAAAAATGTTTCCTTCAATCAAATCATTTTAAGAAAATCAAGATTATTACAAGGTGCATGATCTGGCTGGTGGTCAGCTTCAAAAACAAACAATGAAAAGGGTGGAACCGTTTCGGCCATTGATTTGGCCAAAACGTTGCCACGCTATTCATTCTGGTAAACCTGCTATACTGAGCCCCGGACCAGGTATAACATCAGAAATTGACTGATGAAGCCATATTGGCATGGGGAAATGCGTCTCAGTCCTGTATATATTGTTTTGAACAGAAAAATGTGGTCCTTTATATTATATTTGATTTTATTAAATGTATAAGTTATTTTATGTTATACATGGCCTAGGGCTTTCAATCCTTTTTCCATTGTAAAAACCATAGCACGCCGGGAGGATCCACGTCTTAAAGTAAGGTTGGAGGTCACCGCCTGGAGGCCTGACCGAGCCGAGGGCTCACCTGTGCCTGGAGGCCGGCTGAGCAGGGGGCTCGGCCAGGCCTCCAGTCCCAGGTTCAGATTACTGATTTTTTTAGGGGGGTGAGATCGCTTTGCCTACACGTACTCACCTACATCCACATACTTCAGACCTGAGCTCCTCCAGCGGTGGCAGTCCTCCTGCATCCATTTCCCGCTCTCTGTCAGACGCCGGTCGCAGGGTTAACATCACGGAGGCTGAACCCTTTGACCCTGCAGACAGCCATGTCAAAGGCTTCCGCCTCCATGATGTCATCCCTGTGACCGGCGTCTGATGGAGAGCGGGAACTGGATGCAGGAGGACTGCCATCCCTGGAGGAGCTCAGGGTCGAAGTATGTGAATGTAGGTGTGTATGTGTAGACAACATACTCACCTACATCCACATACTTCGACCCTGAGCTCTTCCAGTAGTGGCAATCCCACGGAGGCATCCAGTTCCTACTCTACGTCAGACACCAGTCGCAGGGATGACGTCACGGAGGCGGAGGGCCCACTAACAGGGCAGGTTTGCTAGATATCTGAAGCACAGCATAGGTGATATGATTTGCTGCTCAGGGGTTGCATTATTCAATCAGCATTTCCCCAAGGGAATCCTTAAAACCTGGCATGTTAGGGGGACCTGAGGACCAGGGGTTGGGAACCATCATTCTTGTAGAATGAACTTAAACCCAAGCCACTGAAGGATCTGCTTTTTCCTAACTACTCTGTGAACAATTTAAGGGGCCTGTTCCAACGGTGGGGTTAGGAATAACCAGTGAGATACTAAGTATAATGACCCTGCTCGTTAATGATAACGGCTTCTGTCTTGGTCCATCCAGCCTGCAATCTTCTCCTGTGGCTTAACTGTTGTGCCGGGATATTGTTCAATAAACGCTTCCTATAGGGAGTGCTAATTTTGAGGCACCAGAAGAATAACGAGCAGCTCCAAGGACTCTCTTATTCTCACTTGCAGCCAGTAAAGATAAAAAATTCTGGCTGCTAATACCTGATATTATCCCCTTGGCTGCAGACAACATGTGGAGAACGTCATCGGGCTTCCCCACTGTGTGCGTAGGATGTTCCTCACATGTCATGGGGATTCCGCAGCTAAGAGGGATCCTCTTACGTTCCTTGAAGTCAGACCATTCCATGGGACCCCTGACGGCACACTGACGTCATCGTGCTGATGTGCAATGATGTAATTTCCAGGTGCCCCCTGGCAGAGCCAGGAGAGTGCCTGAAGTGGAGGTGGGGTCCTTTGGAGGGGTAAAGTCACAATGGAGGCATCACTGGAAAGGTTGCAGTTGCAATCGGCGCCAGATTGCGGACTTTTCCCAGTGGGGGTTGACATCTTGGATGTCAGCCCCGCCTCCGTGGCCTCCCCTATTCCACTGATGTCATTGTGCATGGGTGCGATGACATCAGAAAAGAAATCCCCCCCTAGCAGGGGAGAGAATTCTGTATGGTAGAGATACAGGGGTCCTATGGACTCCAGGAGATTATACTTAGGTATAGGAGCCTTTAATTTACAGTAAGCAGCCGTAACTTGAAATAGCGTCTTGAGCTGCTACCATTAGCGACTCTAGATATTTTTTGAGCCGCTCGTTTCGAATACAGCTGTGATGTTTCCACTTGATAAAGAAAGAAGTAAAAAAGTACATCTAGTTCTAAAAAAGAAGTTACATAAACAGCTCCATCCTATATATATATTAAATTAACCCTTTCGCTGCTGAGCCTTTTCCCACCTCTGTGCTGAGCTCATTTTTACCGGTTTCGCTCATCATGTTTAACCGCGTTTTGAATCCTTATTTTAATATATGACCCAGACATATTATATATCGTTCTTTCCGGCAGACTGTGCAGATTCATAATATGTCATTATTATTAGACATGTGCATTCGTTTTAGTACTAAAACGATTTAGTCCGAATTTTGGGATAATTTAGTTTTCGTATGACTCAAGAGAAACGAAACTGCTCAGTACAAAAAACGAAAGAAACTAAAATAAAATGCACTACATTTTAGTTTCAGTCCTTTTTGTGATATTACATTGAGTGAAGGAGACCAGCAATGAAGAGCGCAACATCCGAAGTTCTGCACTCTCCACATGCCAATGCAGTAGGATGTTCTATACAGATAGGGGCATTAAATAATGCAGGAGGATGTTCTATACATTATACAGGAGGATGTTATATACATTCTACATTATAAAGAGAAAGGTATAAATTGAGGAGGATGTTCTATACAGAGAGGGACATTAATTAATTCAGGAGGATGTTCTATATTTTATACAGAGAGGGGTATTAATTAATGCAGGAGGATGTTCTAAACATTATACAGAGAGGAGCCTTTATTTTTTTAGCCCTTTAAATCCAGTGGCTGTGAACGCTGAGATCGGCTGCTTGTTACGTTATCTCTCAGTACAATGTATCAGGCTCAGTTGTTACAGTAACTGACTGTAACAGCACTCAGAGTTTCAGTAAAACAAGGAAATAATATTGTTCTAACCTCTTATATATAAAAATATTATTTACTAGTTTTACTGAAACTCTGAGCGCTGTGATGAGCAGCAGTCAGTTACTGTAACAGCTTTGCCTGACACGGGGCAATATTACAACGTTGGTGCTAACTTCACCAGAGCTGTTGTAAACTGAAAACCTCCATAGGCTATAATGACTCTGGGAAGTTTTACAAGAGCTCTGGTTAAGTTCGCACCAACTATGTAACATTGTGCTGAGAGTGAGAGATACTGTAACAAGCAGCGATCTCAGCCCTCTCAGGAGCCACTACAATAGTAATTGTATCCACTGGTTTTCGGATGAATGAAATAAATTAGTTTTCATACTAAAGAACTGAAAACGAATTTCTTTAGCAACTAAATAAAATGCATTTTAGGACTAATCCATTAGTTCAAAACGAAATTTTGTGCTGTGCACATGTCTAATTATTATATGTATACGTTATGTCATGTCTGTATATTATAACAAAAAATGCAATCAAATTAGAATTTTCAATAATTTACAATGTGTAAAGTAGACATGTGCACAGCACAAAATTTCGTTTTGAACTAATGGATTAGTACTAAAATGCAATTTATTTAGTTGCTAAAGAAATTCGTTTTCAGTTCTTTAGTATGAAAACTAATTTCGTTCATCCGAAAACCAGTGGATACAATTACTATTGTTGTGGTGGCTCCTCAGAGGGCTGAGATCGCTGCTTGTTACAGTATCTCTCACTCTCAGCACAATGTGGGCCATATTACATAGTTGGTGCTAACTTAACCAGAGCTGTTGTAACCTTCCCAGAGCCATTATAGCCTATGGAGATTTTCAGTTTACAACAGGTTAAGTTAGCACCAACATTGTAATACTGCCCCGTGTCAGGCAAAGCTGTTACAGTAACTGACTGCTGCTCATCACAGCGCTCAGAGTTTCTGTAAAACTAGTAAATAATATTTTTATATGTAAGAGGTTAGAACAATATTATTTCCTTGTTTTACTGAAACTCTGAGCGCTGTTACAGTCAGTTACTGTAACAACTGAGCCTGATTCATTGTACTGAGATATAATGTAACAAGCAGCCGATCTCAGCGCTCACAGCCACTGGATTTAAAGGGCTAAAAAAAAAAGGCTCCTCTCTGTATAATGTTTAGAACATCCTCCTGCATTAATTAATACCCCTCTTTGTATAATGTAGATAACATCCTCCTGCATTAATGTCCCTCTCTGTATAGAACATTCTCCTCAATTTATACCTTTCTCTGTATAATGTATATAACATCCTCCTGCATTAATACCCCTCTCTGTATAATGTATAGAACATACTCCTGCATTAATTAATGCCACTCTCTGTATAGAACATCCTACTGCATTGGCATGTGGAGGGTGCAGAACTTCGGATGTTGCGATGTTGCGATCTTCATTGCTGGTCTCCTTCACTCATCAATGTAATATCACAAAAAGGACTGAAACTAAAATGTAGTGCATTTTATTTTAGTTTCTTTCGTTTTTTGTACTGAGCAGTTTCGTTTCTCTTGAGTCATACTAAAACTAAATTATCCCAAAATTCGGACTAAATCGTTTTAGTACTAAAACGAATGCACATGTCTAGTGTAAAGTGTTTTTTTTCACATTTTAAAATGCGATCGTTTGCGGTTATATTTGCTATGGGGTGCGCTTGTTAAAAAAATTAGAAATGAGGAATCGTTACTTTTTTTTGGGGAAAATTACGTGTTTTTTAGCAAACGCCCCCCATAGAAAAAATCGTTAGTGCAGCATCATTGTTCACATTATAATTGAAATGGGAACAATATTGTTGCACTAATAAATCTAAAAATAAACCAAAAAAAATTTTTTTTTTTTTTTTTTTTAATTTTATTTTTTATGTTTAATTATTTTTTTACATTTTACATGGTCATGTTTGGTATCATTCGAAAGGCCACGCTCTGGCCGTTCCAATGATAGCAAACATTAACCCCTAGCTGTCACGGATCGGGAGATAGGGGGTTCATTGGAACCCCCTATCTCCACTATAGGTGGCAGCAAGGGGTTAATTTCAAAACTGGCGCCATCGCGCTCAGCTCCGGGAGGGGACCGCGATACGGCGCATGTTGGCGCCATATCGCGATCCAGCCCCCTAGGGGTTAAAGACAGCCGCCGCTTGGAAGGGCAGGCTGTGCCCTACCAGGGGGTGCCTGCCTTTAATCGCTGGCCTGCGGGGAAGGGGAGGGGGAGAGGTCCGAAGGACCTTCCCCCACTCCCCTTCAGGCACCTTCCCTGCAATGGCAGGGGGGGTGCCTGAAAAAGACGTCATTGCGCATGCGTGATGACGCCTATCGTGCCCGCCGGGGTCCCAGAGGCTGGGCTGACATCGATGATGTCAGCCCACACCGGGGGGCCGAGCGATCAGCCGGAATACCAGCTGATCGCGGGTGCAAAGGGAGGACGCGCTCAGCGCGTCCTCCGCAGCGAAGTACCAATTATTATAAAGAGCAATGTCATTGAATTTGTAGATTTTTTGTATATCCCGAAGTGCGGCACAATCATCATTTTCAGTTCTGTTATTTTCGTGTGCTGTACGTTTTAGATTTGTTCTCACACTCTCTTGTTAAGTATGTATTTATTAGGTACTTTTTCCTTTTCTCATCCACTCACTCCCATATGTTCTCATTTTTTCGGTCATTTTGACATTTTGATTGCTGAATAATTTAAATGAGATTCTGGATCCTGCCAGAAACGTATAACAATAGACAAAGCGTCAGCATCTGAAAGCGGCTTTCCCATGTTTTCCAGCTTGAAAAAGTATTAATAAGCATTAGTAGATGCAGGATTTACAGGGAACGATACCTAAAGGTTAAATTCCTAATATCCAAAGGGGATCGTACAATAAAAATCATATTTCATATCACATTGAAGTGGAAAGCTTTTAATATGCTCCATGCCTTAAAGAATGACTCATTTAGGTTTCATACATGGAAGATTTGGCAATGTTAATCAATAGAGTGCTTCGGAACTAGAGCACAACTTCTTTCCTCGTATTGTGAAAAAATAAACTGTATCTAAGGTCATCAAAACTTTTTTTGTTATGTTTTGGGGGGGCTTACATAGAGATCAGTGCTTTGGAGACACAAGGGTGTCATTTAGCATTTGTAATGTATATCGAAAACATCGTTCTCGAATTGTTACGTTGTCGTTTCTGTCGGGGCTGTGTCTTTTTTTTACGATTTGCTCAATGTAGTGCTTGACCACTTGTAGAAACATAGAAACATAGAAAAATGTCGGCAGATAAGAACCTTTCGGCCCATCTAGTCTGCCCAATTACATGGATACTTAACCTGGATTTATCTTTTGTTTAGGATAGCCTTATGCCTATCCCATGCTTGCTTAAATTCAATTACTGTTTTGGCCTCTACCACTTCTACTGGAAGACTGTTCCATGTATCCACCACCCTCTCAGTAAAATAATGCTTCCTGGTGTTACTTTTAAACCTTTGCCCCTCTAATCTAAGACTATGTCCTCTTGATTTGCTACTTTGTTTCCTTTTAAATATACTCCCTTCCTCTACCTTGTGGATTCCCTTTACGTATTTAAATGTTTCTATCATATCTCCTCTGTCTCGTCTTTTTTCCAAGCTGTACATGTTAAGATCATTAAGCCTTTCCTGGTAACTTTTCTCCTTCAAGCCGTACACCATTTTAGTAGCCCTTCTCTGAACTCTCTCTAAGATGTCTATATCCTTCTGGAGATACGGTCTCCAGTACTGCACACAGTACTCCAAGTGAGGTCTCACCAGTGCTCTGTACAGTGGCATGAGCACTTCCCTTTTCCTACTGCTAATACCTCTCCCTACACAACCAAGCATTCTGCTAGCATTTCCTGCTGCTCTATTACATTGACTACTTACCCTTAGATCCTCTGAAATAATGACCCCTAAATCCAGGGGTCAAGTCCTGGGAAAAAAAGTGAGGGAACTCACCCACAAATTCCACAACCCCCATTACCTGAAGAAAAAATATATATATATATATATATATATAAAATCTCGAGTATAGCAGCGCGTGCCGGTGATACCATTTTTATTGGGTTAACTTTACATTTAAAAGACAAGCTTTCAAGAGTGTAAACTGGAAACTATACTGATCAGTGAAAGGTATCACTATGTACAGGTATACTCGTGATTGTGGCAACTGGACTAACGCATTAATATATATATATATATATATATATATATAATCTCCAGGCACAGACCCCCAGAATAATACACAGCGCTGAACCCCCAGAATAATATACACAACATTGTGCCCCCAGAATAACATACACAACACTGAACCCCCAGAATAACATACACAGCACTGAGCCCCCAGAATAACATGCACAGCACTGAACCCCAAGAATAATATACACAGCACTGGTTATATGGATATATTTTCCCCAGTTCACATGGATATAATTGCCCCAGCTCATATGGATAATGCCCCCCCAGCTCTCATGGATAATGCCAGCCGCTCTCATGGATAATGCCCCAGGTCTCATGGATAATGCCCCAGGTCTCATGGATATTGCCCCCCTGGTCTCATGGATATTGCCCCCAGGTCTCATGGATATTGCCCCCAGGTCTCATGGATATTGCCCCCCTGGTCTCATGGATATTGCCCCCAGGTCTCATGGATATTGCCCCCAGGTCTCATGGATATTGCCCCCCTGGTCTCATGGATACTGCCCCCCTGGTCTCATGGATGCTGCTGCCCCCCTGGTCTCATGGATGCTGCTGCCCCCCTGGTCTCATGGATGCTGCTGCCCCCTGGTCTCATGGATGCTGCTGCCCCCTGGTCTCATGGATGCTGCTGCCCCCCTGGTCTCATGGATGCTGCTGCCCCCCTGGTCTCATGGATGCTGCTGCCCCCCTGGTCTCATGGATGCTGCTGCCCCCCTGGTCTCATGGATGCTGCCCCCAGGTCTCATGGATATTGCCCCCCTGGTCTCATGGATATTGCCCCCCTGGTCTCATGGATGCTGCTGCCCCCCTGGTCTCATGGATGCTGCTGCCCCCTGGTCTCATGGATGCTGCTGCCCCCTGGTCTCATGGATGCTGCTGCCCCCTGGTCTCATGGATGCTGCTGCCCCCCTGGTCTCATGGATGCTGCTGCCCCCCTGGTCTCATGGATGCTGCTGCCCCCCTGGTCTCATGAATGCTGCTGCCCCCTGGTCTCATGGATGCTGCTGCCCCCCTGGTCTCATGGATGCTGCTGCCCCCCTGGTCTCATGGATGCTGCTGCCCCCCTGGTCTCATGGATGCTGCTGCCCCCCTGGTCTCATGGATGCTGCTGCCCCCCTGGTCTCATGGATGCTGCTGCCCCCTGGTCTCATGGATGCTGCTGCCCCCCTGGTCTCATGGATGCTGCTGCCCCCCTGGTCTCATGGATGCTGCTGCCCCCCTGGTCTCATGGATACTGCTGCCCCCTGGTCTCATGGATGCTGCTGCCCCCCTGGTCTCATGGATGCTGCTGCCCCCTGGTCTCATGGATACTGCTGCCCCCCTGGTCTCATGGATGCTGCTGCCCCCCTGGTCTCATGGATGCTGCTGCCCCCCTGGTCTTATGGATGCTGCTGCCCCCTGGTCTCATGGATGCTGCTGCCCCCCTGGTCTCATGGATGCTGCTGCCCCCTGGTCTCATGGATGCTGCTGCCCCCCTGGTCTCATGGATGCTGCTGCCCCCTGGTCTCATGGATACTGCCCCCCGCTCACCTTTGCTGCTGCTCCACATTGCCAGCGGCCGCGTGCTTCCTGCTTCAGCGGCCGCTGACAGGAAGTGCAGCCGCTCGCCTGGGAACTATGAAACAGCCAGGCGAGCGGCTCCACCTCCTGTCAGCTGGCCGTTGTAACAGGAGCACGCCGGCCGCCGGCAATGTGCGGCGGCGGCGTTCGGGCTCGGGCCACAGCGGGAACGCTGCGTTCCCGCAGCGTTCCCGCTGTGGAAAAAGTGCGGGAACGCCGTTCCTGCGCGTTCCCGCTCGACTCGAGCCCTGCCTAAATCCCTTTCCTCAGATGTTGAGGTTAGGACTTGTAGTCTTACAAGGCTCAGCACATATGGGGTTATTCACTACGTCCGCTGGAAAAGACGTGTTTTTTTAGAAGGGTCAAAAAAAAAGACTCATCTAATTAGGGTTAGGGTTAGGGTTAAGGTTAGGTTACCATTTGAGCTTCTTTTAGAGTTAGGGTTAAAGTTTCCGAACTGAAGAAAAAGGAAAAAAAGAAAAAACGGAACTCTGCTATTCTTCTAAAAGGTGTTTAAACTATCAAAACTGCATGAAAATGGGAGGAAATAATAAAAAAACATCCGATAAAAAATTTATAAAACGGTCCGTTACAGGATAAAAAAAAAGCCTTTAAAAAAAAAATCAGGAATCAAAAATCTTAACTAAAAAATACATCAAAATGTTCCAAAAAATAAATAAATAAAAAGACGGTTTGCTGAAAATGAAAGGAATAAACAGTTGAATAAAAATATATATATTTACATTGTATCCTATGGGATTCACCTGTTTAAACCTGTCAAACTGAATCATCGAAAAATCAGGGCACTTCACTGTCATTTCGGTGCAGTTCGACGTTCTGTGAATAGATTAACCATTACTTCTCTATGGGACAATTCTGCTGCCGCTGAAGAACGCCTAATTGCGGGAAACCGCACCGTATTTCGCTGTTAATTCGCCAGTATTTGGCGAATTTACCAGCTTTCTGAATAGACGAACTGCCACGAAACTGCACCGTACGTGAAAATTCACCGTTCGGTGCAATTCGGCGGCAAGTTCGTTGCTTATTAAATAACCCCTTTTGTGTGTGTGTTTACATTAAAAAAAAGTTAAAATCCAGGGGGACAGTGTTGCAAAAAAAGAATTGAATAAAACAGTATAAAATCAATACAAACACTTTAAAATAGAATTAGTGTTTGTGAACGGGGCTTTTTAAGCGTTTTGTTTTCCAATAAAGTAATAGCGTTTATTTCTCATTCATTTCACAGGTCTGCGACTAAAAAGCTGTTTGATTATTTTCATCTAATTTCCATGTATTTTGGGGTGCTGATAACAAATAAAATATTGAAAAAACTCCTAGACGTCATGATTTGCCACAACATGCAAAATTGTCTTCAAATATATCAATTTTTTTTTAATTATTTAAAGTCCAAATTTAAAGTCCAAATTACTATTAATTAATTCACATAAGTGCATTTAAGATATAAAATGCCAAAAAAAAACTTAAATGGTTTGTCCAAGTTATGGAAAAAAATATAGCACTGTAAATCTGATGGTCAGCAATATATACATAAGCTAAGCAAGTTTTAAGTCTGTTCTTCTAATGGTAGAAGGGGTTATTAATCTTTCCTGAAGAATCCAGTGGGAGGGAGACACAGGGTAGATAGCAGTCGCTCCGGTCAGTGCAGGGGGCGTGGCCAGCACTGTGACATCTCGTGTACAGACACAGAGCTGCTCTCTCCTTCATGCCACACTTGTGCACGAATCATCATCACACTGTTGTTCACACTTTTTCATCGCAATTCGTGTTAGCTCGTCGTTCTTCAAACGTTATGTTATGGCTCCGCGAAAGTGTATTAATTCGCCAGACAGTTTCTGTTTCATCTGTGGTGAATATACATTGTTGAAGCAACAGCAGAATATTACAGACTTTGTGAAAAAAGTATACTTCGCATACTTTGGACTAAAAATTGGAGATCAAGATAAAGTTTGGTCGCCTCATAAAGTGTGCAAACGTGTGTGGAGGACCTCCGAAACTGGTTCAAGGGTAAGAAAAAATCTTTCCGCTATGGGATTCCTATGGTATGGCGAGAGCAAAAGAACCATAGTGATGACTGCTACTTTTGTTCATGCGATGTGAAAGGGTTTAATTCCAAATGGAAGCATTCCATTTCATACCCCAATCTTCACTCAGCAATTCGTCCCATCCCCAAGGCACAGATATACCAGTACCCAAGCCCCCTGCTACCTTGGAAGAGATACCTAGCTCCGATGAAGGTGAAGTCGTACCTGAACCAGATGACGAATCGAGTTCTGACTTTGAAGATGATACAAGACCAAAATTGTTTTCTCAGGAGGAGATGAATGATTTGGTAAGAGACTTGAATCTTCCCAAAGATGCCGCTGAGTTACTCGGATCAAGGCTGAAAAGCAGGAATTTATTGTTGCCAGGAGTGTCATCTTCATGGTTCAGACATCGTGAAAAGGAGTTCGTTCCTTACTTCGCCCAGGAAGACAAGTTGGTTTATTGCATCAATGTCGAAGGTCTGATGGGTCAATTTAAAATCCAATATGATTCAGAGCAATGGCGTCTTTTTATAGATTCTTCAAAAAGAAGTCTTAAAGCAGTTTTACTCCACAACAGTTTTTACGCTTCCATGCCTGTAGGTCATTCCATACACTTGAAGGAAACCTACGAGAACTTGGAATTGGTTCTTTGTAAACTTAAATATGAAGACCATGGTTGGCAAGTGTGTGGGGACTTGAAGGTCTTGTGCATGCTGCTCAGGCAACAAGCTGGGTATACCAAATACCCTTGCTTTCTGTGTCTATGGGACAGTTGAGACCGACAAAATCACTGGACCAAGAAGAGTTGGCAGCCGAGGGTGCTAACAGTCGGTGAAAAAAATGTCCTCTGAGAAACTTTGGTACCTTCCCATAAAGTTCTTCTACCACCTCTCCACATAAAATTGGGATTGGTGAAGCAATTCATAAAATCACTTCCAAGAGATGGAGAATGCTTCAAATACTTGGTCACCAAGTTTCCATGCCTGTCGGAGGCAAAATTGAAGGAAGGTGTGTTCTTCGGACCAGATATTAGAAGGCTTATAGTTGATCAAGAGTTTGTCAATACCATGACGGATCCTCAAAAAGAAGGGTGGATTGCATTTAAAGAAGTCGTACAGAAATTTTTAGGCAATAACAAAGATCCTCACTACAAAAAGATGGTCGGAAGAATGCTGAAAGCATTTCAAGCTTTAGGTTGCCTGATGAGTTTGAAAGTGCATTTCCTCCAGTCCCATCTTGACTACTTTCCTGAAGATTTGGGAGCTGTGAGTGAGGAACAAGGTGAAAGATTCCACCAAGACCTTAACCCCTTAAGGGCCGCTGATGTACCCTGTACGTCCTGTCCACAGGTCTCCCTTAGACCCACGGACGTACAGGGTACGTCAGCGGCGCCTAATCCCCCTCCCGCCCGATACTCACCTCCCTCGCTGGATCCCACGGCGATCTGGCAGGGAGGAAGCCTGCCCATGTGATTTACATGGGCAGGCGAGGCTGTGTCGCCACGCTGCGTGGTGACGTCATCAGCAGGCGTCCCCATGCATTTCAATGGAGGGGAGGGGTGGGCTCCTTCGGAGCCCTCTATCTCCCCAACCATTGAAGCTAGGGAGATGCCGTTTGCACTGCTGGAGAGGGGAGAGCCTCCCCTTTTCAGCGATGTGTGGCATTAACAGTTTCGCCGCCGGATCACGTTGCGGCGCCAATTGGCGCCAAAACGCGATTCAAACCTGGAGGGGGGCTGACATCTTGGATGTCAGCCAAGCCTCCAGGTCCCCTCCCACCCACTGACAACCTCACCATATGTGTGAGGATGTCAGTGGGCCAGATAACCATCTAGCTGCCATGTAGAGATAAGGGGATCCTAAGGATCCCGATCCATGGCAGCTAGATGGTCATATTTGACATCATTTGAAAGGCCTGATTATGGTCTTTCAAATGATACCAAACATGACCAGGTTTGGTTCTATAAAAAAAAAAATTAAATAAAAAAATGCTTTTTTTTTAAAGTTTTTTTTGTCTGGGGGGAGTTTAATTAAATAGGACCTAGGCTGTCATCTAAAAATAATTAGCACAAAATGGTCAGAATGAGCTCAGCGCACATAGGTGAACTGTCTCAGCAGTGAAGGGGTTAAAAAGCAAACGCATGTAAAAATTGGGTATTTCTAGTCTCGGGACAAAATTTTGAACCTATTTAGCTGGGGTATTTTTGGGTGGTTGTAGATTTTGGGGATTAAATTACGAAAAAGTGTGTTTTTATCATTTTTTTCCTAATTTTTCATATTTTTGTTAATAGTAAATTATTCGATATGATGGAAATAATGGTATTTCTAGAAAGTCCATTTAATGGCGGGGAAAAGGGTGTATAATATGTGTGGGTTGAATAAACGAGTAAGAGGAAAATTTGACCTAAACACTAACAGCGCAGAAACGTAAAAACAGCAGCGGTCACTAAAAGGCGGATTTGTGTAAAACCGCCCGGTCACTAAGGGGTTAAAGAGATGGAAAGGAGATACCAGGGAAAATGGAGCAGACTACTGTTGGATGCTTCAGAGAGACATTCCAGATGCTACTCACAAGCGTAAATGCACCAAGAGGAGCCTCACAAGGAAGAAGAATCGAGTTTAGTGTGTGTAGGTGAGCTCATTTCAGTTCAAAAAAGGATTTTCATGAAAATATTGTAATAAAACTTTAATTTTATAAGTCTATTTCCATTTATTTTGATGTATAGCCTTATTTAACATAGTTACCTAAATTGTCAGGAAACGTGATGTCCTATGACAAAATGGAGGTCATTTTCGGATTCACGCACCAAAAAACATAAAGATTACGTGGAATAACCAAAACAGTTCTCTAAAAAAAAATTTTTTGCAGACCTGTGCTCTATCTATTTTTCAGATTTAGCATAGGCCATAGAAAGAAGTGATTAATGACCACCCAGAGTAGCACATTCCCTAGTATTTTAAAACACACCTAATTGGAAATTATTTTTTGGCCCCGTTACATTTCAGATTGTTTATGTATTTCCCGTCTAAGAATACGTCGGTGACGCAGCATTCTTTATTCGCTATTGGTTGGTCATTAATCACTGACTTCAACAGTCGATGAGATATATTGAAGAAAATCAAGAGATATTCCGGTTTTCAATAAAAAAAATCTCTTTCTTTGCTCTCTCTCTTTCTAGCCAGAAAATCCTCCTAAAATATGTTGCAACTTTTCTAAACACTGCAATACTTTTTGCCTATATACACAATGTGGTAGGGATGTGCGTTTCGGGTTTCGGAATTTTCACGAAATTTCCCGATTCGTGTTTTCGGATGCGGCCGAATTTCCGAAAATTTTTAGATCCGAAAATGGCAGATCCGAAAAGTTTTCCGAGCCGAAACAAAATAGTTTCGGAATTTTCGAATGGATTTGAAATGTGTCAAATCGAAAATTATTGCTTTGAAACGAGGAGAACAGACGTTCCGAAAAAACGAAAATTTCCGAAATTACGAAAAGTCGATACAAAAAACGAGCAAAGTGACACGAAATACGAAAAACGGTCGATATTCCGAAAACATGTACAATTCCGAAAAACGAAAATTTCCGAAATTACGAAAAGTCGATACAAAAACGAGCAAAGTGACACGAAAATACGAAAAATGGTCGATATTCCGAAAAAAAATGTACACGAAAACGAGTCGAGCCGAACCGAATCGAAACAGAAATCGGTCGAAACGAGCCGAATCGAAAAGTTTAAAAATCCGAAAAATCGAACCGAAAAAAAATAAAAAAAAAAAAAAAAATCGGTGCACAAGCCTACAATGTGGGGACGAGAACTCCTTCATCAGACATTAATTAATTGTTAAATGTACTTATATTAAACATTTTTTAATTTTATTCTTATTATTTTGCTGATAAATATGTTGTTACACTTACAAAATATGTTCTTTTTATAGTACTTAACCCCTTCACTGCTGAGCCAATTCACCCCTGTGTGTACTGAGCTCATTTTGACCGTTTTGTGCTCATCATGCTTAAACGCATTTGAAGTCACGTTTTATTGTATATTGACAAATTATATATCCTTATTTTCAGCAGACTCGGCAGATTCATAATATATCATTACTATAAGTATACGTCATGTCCTGCCAGAATGCTATAACAAAAAATGGAAAAGAAATGTGAATTTCCATTCAGATTTCAATCATTTACAGGGTGCAAAATTATTTTTTCTACACTTTATGATCCGAGCCTTTGTGGTTATATATTCTATGGGGCACTCATCTTAAAAACATTTAGAAATGGGAATCTGTTAGGGTTATTCAGAGAGAGCCAATCTAGCCCTGAAATGTCACCGGACAGTGAATTTCCCCGTACGGTGACATGTCGGGGCCATTCGGCTATTCAGAAAGCAGGCAGTTCACCAAATTTTGGCAAACTGCCTGCACGCACGGTGCCTGTTCGAAGGCAGTGAAATCCCCATAGAGAAACAATGGTTAATCTATTCCGAGACACCGAACAGCAGAGAAATGTTGTCAAAATGCCCTGCTGTTCGGTGGTTTCATTCAGCAGGTTTATTCAGGCGAATCCCATAGGCTTCAATGTTAAAAATATTCCAGTTTTTATACTATCAGGGTTATTCAAAGAGATTCGAAAACTCACCGCACGTTCGGTGACTTTTCGTTCTCTTCAATTCGGTATCTTTTTCCGATCCCATTTCGGTGACCCTGCGGTGTATTCAGCAAACACCACAGGGTCCCCGAATTGCAGGGAAAAGTCACCGCAAACCTGACGAAAACTAACCGCAAAACCCACCGAATGCACGCCGAAAACAAGCAAAAACATCTGGATTAACCTTCGAAAAACTCGAGCAGGAGCCAATCACACGCAGCGAAGCAGCCGAACAGGAGCCGATCACACAGAGCCGAAGCAGCTGAGACGCAGAGGAGGCAGTGAATAAATTAGCAAAATAGTTTGTATGAATCTGTGAAAATGAAACGCTGTTTGCAAAGAAACTACTGAGAGAAAATGTCTGAAATTTACATATGAGGTCCAGGGAATGATAATAAAAAGGGCTGTTATAGAAAAAATAAGTAAAGTTAAAAAGAATAAAAAAAGAAATCGGACTTTTAAAAAAAAAAAAAAATAAGAAAAATGCTTAAAATATCCTAAAAAATCTATAAATAAAGAGACTTTTTGCTGCAGAATTTTATAATGAACGGTTTATTAGATATTGAATTAAAACGGGAATATTTTTAACATTGAAGCCTATGGGATTCTCCTGAATAAATTTGCCGAATTAAACCACCGAATGGCAGGGCATTTCGGGAACCTTTCACTGCTGTTTTTTGTTCTCTGAATAGCCGAAGCAGTGGTTTTTCATGCGGTTTTCACTGCCCTCGAACAGGCACCGAACAGGCACCGAATGTGCAGGCAATTCGCCAGGATTTGGCGAATTGCCTGCTCTCTGGATAGCCGAATGGCCAGGAAAGGCAACCGAACGCTGATTTTCAGCGTTCGGTTACCTTTCTCAAGCAATTCGGATCTCTTTGGATAACCCTGAATATCTAATAAACCGTCTATTATTTTAATCTGCAGCAAAAAGTCTCCTTATTTATTGATTTTTTAGGATCTTTTATGCATTTTTCATCAAAAAACAATCTGTTTTTTTTAGAGTTTTTTTTCTGTATCAGACGTTTTTATTATCATTCATAGGATCTTATATTTAAATTCCAGATATTTCCATTAAGTAGTTTTTCTTTTGCAAACAGCGTTTCTATTTTGACACTTTCAAGCGTATTGTTTTGTGTTTTTTTTACCCCGTTCGTCAGCTTGTCTGTTTTTTCCAGCGGCTGGTCTGCACCGCGATCGACGGCTCGTCAGATTTCTGCAACATGTTTGGCGTGTTTTTTGCAGCAGTTCCGGGGGGATTTCGGCAGGTATTTGGCAGGTCCTCGGCAGGTTTTCCCTGCACTCCGGGGACCCTGCGGTGAATGCTGAATTCACCTCAGGGTGGGGAACTTTGATTCCCCGAAGTGCGGGGTACAAGAGAGCACTGAAATGTCGGCGACTGAATGCGCTCTGAATAACCCCTTATATTTTTCATTGTTGGAAATAAGAAGGTGAGTTAGTGCAGCATCATTGTTCACATTATAATTGAAAAGTGAACAAAAGTGCTGCAGTATAAATAAAAAAAATATATATTAATTTTTTAATATTTATTTTATATTACACATAATTTGGACATGTTTGGTATTTTTTGGTTTAATATATTATTATAGTTATTGACTTAATATAACTTTTTGACTTTTTTAATCGCTTAGTCAAAAATTAGTATCATTTTTACTATTTTTCTGTCATATCATTTAAATGCTGTCATTTGTTGAATAAAAATAAACACTTTACTTTCAATTTTACTTTATTGTCCTTTTTTAATTGTCCATATTATTCAATGATATACAGTACAGAGTGATTCGTAAAGAAGTATAAAGTTTCCAGATGCTGTAAAACAGTACTGCAAACCTTTAGGTAGATGCACCTTCCCACTACTGAGGGAACTGACGTAGGCGATAGCACACTTGTCACATGACGTCATTCAAAATGGCAGTGTCTGCAGTGGAGAAGACGTTTTGTGTTCTTGAATTGAGCAAAATGGAATCTGTATCTGTTGTGCAATGGCATTTTCGATCACGATTCGGGAAAAGAACCTCAAACCAAGAAAATCTATCAACGATTGGCATAAAGAAATTAAAATTACGGGCTGTTTGTGCAAGCTTTAAAGTCCTGGACGATGGCGGGTATCAGAAGAAGTTGTCAAAAGTGTTTGCACTACATCTTCCTCACCGATGGATTGGATGAGACACAACATGTCACATGTCACAACAGACTACAACATGTCACTGACCCAATGGCCACCCGGAAGTCCTGTCTTGACACTTTGTGACTTTTTCCTGTGGGGGTAAGTAAAGGACAAGGTATTTGCTCCTCCCTTTCCTGTTGATCTAGCGGAGCTGAAGCAGCGTATCACAGCCACTATCACTGCACTTTATACAGATATCATACCTCGGATATGGATTACCATCTCAATGTGTGTCGTGTGACTAAGGGAGCACACATAGAACTGTGACTGTCTCTAAAAAAACTTGAAACATTCCCCTAGAATCCTGTTCCAGGTAACATAAAATATCTTACATTGTCCTTGTTTTATAGTGCATTGAAACTGTATACTTCTTTATGAATCACCCTGTGTTTAGGTAATTCTAGTATTTCATTATATATCATGTAACTTTCCCTGTTTTTTTTGGTTTTTGCATGATTTTTCATTGAGTTTATGGGGCTATTTTTGTGGCCCTGAGCTGTAGCCCTGAGCTGAAACATAGTATACTTTCATTGAAAATGCTTCAGGACCTTGGAGAGAGCTATGGAGCTCACCATGGTGCTGAAACATATTTTCAAATACTATGTTTCAGATTGGCAGTTCAGCACCATGGACAGCTATAGAGCTAACCATGGTACTGAAACATTGTATCTCTATTCAAACCATTGCAGACCGGAAAAAAGCCTTGTTATGAAATAAATTAGGAACAATAAAATTTCACCCAAAAAATCCCAAAATATGCCAAAAACATCCTAAAAAATAATAACCAAAATGGATTTTTGCTGCAAGTGAAAAGCATTAACGGTTTAAGAAGTATTTAATAAAAACGTGAATTTTTTTTACGTCAAAACCTATGAGGAAAAAAGCTTAATTTCTTTAAAATAAGTTAGGAAACCTAAAATTTTGCCCCAAAAAATCCCAACAAATGCCAAACAAATCTTAAAAAATAACCAAAATTACTTTTTGCTTCAAGTGAAAAAATAAATGGTTTAAGAAATATTTAATAAAACCAGCGATTTTTGTAACATTGAAACCTATAGGCGAATGCTATAGGTTTCAATGCTAAAAAAATCCCTGTTTTTATTACTTTGAAATCATTTTGTTGGGTTTTTAAATGTTGGGTTATTTTCGTCCTGGTTTTTCCTTTTGGAACATTTTGTTCCGATTTGGGTCATCTTCGTTCCATTTGTTATCGTTTCGGATCATTTCCGTTCCGTTTTGTAACATTTTGGATCTCTTTCAGATTATCTTGCCTTCCAACATTTCGTTTAGTCGTTTTCGTTGTGTTACCGCATTTCGTTATTTTGGCCTATACGTTATTTCGGACGGCCGACATTACGTTTTTCGGAAATGTAAAAAATAATGAAAATGCATATCTGGGATGAAAACGAATTCGGAACGAAACGAAATGCACATGTCTAAAGAAAAGTAAACAGCAGCATGTGTTTTATAATATGTTTTTTTAATCCACAAGTAATATAGTTACAGCTTATGTATGTGGTGGCGTCCCTTTAATGAGTGAGCAACTAAGGGCAATGGACCCACTCGTTAATGCTAACAGCTGCCCTGTTAATGTGGATCTTGGTTCGAAACTTAAAAAAAGCAGTAGAAATGTAAAAAAAAAGGTTTATTGCTTAGATAAAATGAATTTGTGAAATGTAAGATAAATATACCTCACTATCCTCCAGATAGACATGATCGATTCGGTTCAGATCAATTTGGAATTTGCTGGAATAATTGGCAATTCTGTGATTCAGATTGATCCGAACTCTGCTGTCATGTCCAATGTGATCACTCAAATGTACTGGTACTTTGCGGACATGTTCTGGAGCCCACTTTCAAATGAATTTCACATAAGGGGTTATTCAGAGAGGTCCGAAATGTCGCCGAAATGACACTGAAATTCAGCGTACGGTGCAATTTCGGGGCCATTCGGCTATTCAGAGAGCAGGCAGTTCGCCAAATTTTGACGAATTGCCTGAACATATGGTGCCGGTTTGACAGCAGTGAAATCCCCCATAGAGAAGCAATGGTTATTCTATTCACAGACACCGAACAGCAGAGAATTGTCAGTGAAATGCCCTGCTGTTTGGTGGTTTCATTCGGTAGGTACATTCAGGTGAATCCCATAGGTTTCAATGTTAAAAATATTCCGTTTTTACTCAATATCTAATAAACCGTTTACTCTTTTAATCTGCAGCAAAAAGGCTCTTTTTTTTTTAGGATATTTTACGCATTTTTTGGGATTTTTTCAGGATAACTTTTTTACAGCATTTTTTTTTTTCTGTAACAGACCTTTTTATTATCATTCATTGGATCTCACGTGTAAATTCCAGGCATTTTTGTTCAGTAGTTTTTTTGCAACAGCGTTTCAATTTTGAAACTTTCAAGCGTACTGGTTTTTTTACCTCATTCGTCAGCTTGTCAGCTTTCCCGCCGGCTACTCTGCGCTGTGATTAGCAGCACGGCAAAATTTTTCAGGCTTGTTCGGCATGGTTTTTGCTGCGGATTCTGCGGGTTTTCGGTGAGTGTTCATCGGGTTTGCTGGGGGTTTTCCCTGCACTCCAAGGACCCTGCGGTTGTTCTTGGATGCACCGCAGAGTTGGCGAACTAGAATCGCCGAATTGCCCCGAAGTGCGAGGAACGAAAGGGCACCTCTGAATAACCCTGTTACAGTAAATGAAATTTGTTTGCAATCCTGAAGAAGAAGAAGACCAGCTCGAGTCAGCTCCAACTCGGGCACCTGACAATGCTTTTGAAGAACGATCGTGGTAGTACACGAGGTTATGAGTTTTGGTCCTTTTCTCCTGATATCGTGTAACAGCTTGATGTTTTAAACATTCGTGTCCCACCAAGTAAAAGTCGACGCAAACATTTGATTTTCTCAAGACGTTGCTAAACTTTTAAACTTGGGGTGGGGGAGGTTTGGGGGTTTTATTGGCAAATGCTGAATATTTCTCTTAAAGTAGATACATTTTCCAAAGATGTCAGAAATAACAGCATCTATTCTTCAATTATTGGGTTACACCCTGGTCTACGAACAGGCGTATGGGTGTGTAAAGCCCCCGAACTGTTGACTCCCTCCTCATCCTCCTCCCGTTAGCCCACTTAGAGATCACAGATTTAATTTAAACAGAAATGTTGTCCGCGCTGATATCTTTTGGCTCGATCTTCGACGCCGGTTGCCAAGAGGCCATGACATCAGCTTCATGTGCTAGCTAAAAAAGATATTGAATTCATAAGTGGTTGGAAAGCTTATGGTGGCAGAAATTGTGGGAAGGAAAGTGGAATCGATATCTCCATCCAAGAACAACTGAAAATATTTCTATTCCCTGCCCCACTACTAAAAGAAAAAGCAAAACAAAAAAAAAAAAAAGCATTTTTGAGTGGAAAAGCTCCAAAATGGGCCAAATCAGATACATGTTGAATATTTCTTGGGCATACCTCAAAACTTAATATTTACTATTATTCTTTTGCTACGAACTAGCCGTGGACCCGATGAGCTCATAGTTCACTTTTTTTTCCCGCGGTAATGACAGTATAAATGTCCTACAACGAACATTAAAATGTAAAATTAATAGTAGCCCGTGCTCATTAATCACCGGGATTTTTTTTTTCCCGTAGCCCATTTGACGTGTCAAAATCCGAGCTGATAAGGAGAGAAAAAATAACAGAAAACAGCAGTTACACAACAGATATTTTTTTTCTTTTACGATATTAGGTTTTTTGGAAGTTTTTCAAGGTAACTTGTTAGTTTATACTACATGGAACATTCCAAGCTTTTATCTTGCGTTACAAGTGAATAATTAGCGGGAATGGGCAGGGAACGAACGCTGCGTTTGCTCTTGTATATCTCTTGGAATTGTCTTAAACAATAAAGAGCCAAATGTTAATGCTTGGTGTAAACCATTTAATCTTTTTTGTGTTTTTTTTTCTCTTTGTTAAGAAGTTCTGCTCTATGTAAAGCGATGCTAGTCCTTTTAGAATTTTTTTAAAATTTTTGAATGATTATTTTTCACCTTCTTTATGGTAATTGTATATGTATTTTTATTTATTTTCTTTTTCTATGTACGGCATTAAGAAGTGACATTTTTCTAGCCTGAAGTACCTCTTTTATTGGTGCGGTACGATTTGTATTGATCCTTTAGCAGCCGGGGAGGCCAGTAAACCCAAATAATAGTGACACGGGATTGGTTGGTGGGAAAACAGATAATTCTGTTAAGTTGGGAGTCTTTTTTCAATGTTTTAGGCCCTAGGGTTAAAACGTGGGGAGAAGAATCAGGGCATAAACCCCCACCTATATTAGTCTTTTAGATTATTTTAAACACACCTTCCTTCCAACACTGCGCGAGCTCTGTGCTGCATCGGACATGACATGCCGCCACTTCCTGTAAGCTGCAGCATGTCATGTGACCATTGGGAGGCAGTCAGTACAATGACTCTCAATACCGAGCATACTGAGAGCCACTGGTTGGAGATGGCTCCTGAAGATCCTGAGATCGGCACTCAGGTTCTGGGTGGGACTAATCCCCTCGGAATCAGCCCTCCCCAGAGGGCAGACAGCGATGAGGACACCCTGGTCACTATGACCAGTCATACTACATTGCGTTTTCACAGTGTCTAGAGCAGGGGTCAGCAACTCTGGCCCTCCAGGTGTTTTGGAACTACCTACCCCATGATGCTCAGTCAACCTAAATGAGTGATTGACCATCATAGGAGATATAGTTCTAAAAAATCTGAAGGGCCAAGGTTGCTGACCCCTGGTCTAGAGACTTGGAGCGCCTCTTGAAATGTAGTGTTTTATCATATCACTGAAGGGGAACTGGGATATTCGGTTCTTGCAAGGGTCTCCACATCCCTTCTGTCACGACCACTACGCTCGCTGCGGCGAAAGACGCCGGGTTAAGCCGCTCACTATCTATCTATCCTAGACCCAGATAATCACGCACGCTTATCTACCCGTCCCAGCCACACTTTCTCTCACAACAGGCACGTAGAGCGCAATATAATGATCCCAGGATTGCAACGCAGTACAAGTCTTCTCTTGAAGCGGGTAATGACTACGTCTCCCACAATCCCTGGTTCACTTTCCTATTCTATTAGTTACGCTGCCACCAGTCCTCATGGACGCTACGCGCGTCGCAACGGGAGACTCAGGGCTAAGCAACCGCACTATCTGCCTACCCTAGACTCTGACAGTGACTACAGATCCCACAATCCCTGCCGTCTCCGACGACCGCAACTCGCAATTTCTTATATATAACCGAGCTTAAAGCAAATAGCAATACTCCCAATCTCTTAGTTAGCGTGGATCTCATCAGCCAGAGGCAGAAACTTAAATACGTTTTGTTTATTTACGATATAGAAAAATCACAGTACATTGTTACAGGAAAAATTATAACTAGAATAAATCAATTAATTACACACTACACAGCAAATAAAAGAAAAGGGGTTAAGCACAGAGCGTTACTTACAATAAGCTAATCAGTAAGCTAGCGTCGGTGACTCCCGGGGCCTGGAGATAGGAACATGGACCGATCAGTCATCTTTTGAATGTACCCCAAGAGATCAGCCAAAGCACATGGCCAGTTTTCAGAATTTATACACTTCCTGGTCCTTCCAACCCCCACCCACAAATGGCCCAGCCTCATGCACTACATATCCCAGAGTTCCCCTCTCTGGAGCATGCTCAGTAGGCTTGTCAATACTCTTAATTCCCTGGGCTATCAATCATCTCCCAAAGACCACCTTCTGTGATCAGAGAATGTGATTGCCTCTTTGATATGCGGTTGAGATGCCGCTTTGTCTGGGCCTTTCCCCTGCCAGGAGAAATTGCTCTTTCTGCCTGCTGGGTAGACCCCAAAGAAGTGTTATCTTTAATTCACACCTTTGATGACTCCAGAGACAATTGTCACAAACCTGCTTAATTGTTTCCTCCAGCAGACTGGAAATGCAGCCATTGATTTCTGAGGCCAGCTGCGCCAAATGGCCTGGAATCTAAAGATATGCATATTTATAAATATACCTATATAATACATATTGCGGTAGATATACCGATAGCTAGACACAGGTAGGCATACCCATCTCTCTGTGACAAATAGGCTACACAATATGTCAGTGCACAAAATACATTCCATTTTACAGTTACGCGTTATATCCTTCCCAAATGGTCAGACACAAATATGACTATGACTCTATATGGAGGAAATAGGTATAAACAGGCACCTAGACACATATACACAGGCAGACCCTTATATAGCTAGAAATACAGATCTAATCTACCACACCTTCTTTCTGCTCACTTTAATTAGAAAATTGTTAATATTTATTCTATGTCTTTGGTATGGACTGAGCCCTCCTCACGTATGGGCAAAAATACCCCCTGTTCTCTTTATTGTTTCTCTGAGCTGCCATATTAAGACCTAAGTGGTACATCCTGAGACATCAATAGGAAGGGCTAAATATCCCAAATTTGGTGTCAGTTTACAGACATTTGGGAGGGATAATACAAATGGCTGGCGTGACAGGTTTTTAGCCATACCTTCTGCCTGGGGTTTAACTGATGGTCGGCTGTCAACTATCAATGTCTGAATCGCTGACATCTTGTCTTGACATCTTTGGGTGCTGCAACTGGCGGTATGTCTCTGTTACCAACTGGTTGCAGTAGAGGTAACATCATTGCTCTATAACCGTGGAGACTGTGGTGATGCAGGTTCAAAACCCGGCAAGAGCACCTCTCCAGTAAGCGTCCTTGGGCAAGACACCTAACGGTACATACTCGCCACCCAGGACATACTTGAAAACGAGAGAAATCTCAATGTATCCTTCCTAAAATACTTTCTCGAAAAACATCTGCTCCCTGAGTGACAGAAAGGACCACCAGAGAACTTAATCTTACAGCCATTCTTTGTTTGACCATGGCAAGTGGAAGATTTCAGTGGAGGTGGCTCATTTGATGGAGCCTGTGTATTTTGTAGCTGTGGTCCTGCTGCTACAGTAGTCTATTTGTTCACATGTGTATTTTTTACAAATAGATTCTTCACAATTGCTTTTTTCCACAGTCACAGTGTAGGATCTAGACATGTGCACAGCACAAAATTTCGATTTGAACTAATGGATTAGTCCTAAAATGCAATTTATTTAGTTGCTAAAGAAATTCGTTTTCAGTTCTTTAGTATGAAAACTAATTTCATTCATCCGAAAACCAGTGGATACAATTACTATTGTAGTGGCTCCTTAGAGGGCTGAGATCGCTGCTTGTTACAGTATCTCTCACTCTCAGCACAATGTGGGCCATATTACATAGTTGGTGCTAACTTAACCAGAGCTGTTGTAAACTTCCCAGAGCCATTATAGCATATGGAGGTTTTCAGTTTACAACAGCTCTGGTTAAGGTAGCACCAACATTGTAATACTGCCCCGTGTCAGGCAAAGCTGTTACAGTAACTGACTGCTGCTCATCACAGCGCTCAGAGTTTCAGTAAAACTAGTAAATAATATTTTTATATATAAGAGGTTAGAACAATATTATTTCCTTGTTTTACTGAAACTCTGAGTGCTGTTACAGTCAGTTACTGTAACAGCTGAGCCTGATACATTGTACTGAGAGATAATGTAACAAGCAGCCGATATCAGCGCTCACAGCCACTGGATTTAAAGGGCTAAAAATCTGTATAATGTTTAGAACATCCTCCTGAATTAATTAATGTTCCTCTCTGTATAGAACATCCTCCTCAATTTATACCTTTCTCTGTATAATGTATATAACATCCTCCTGCATTAATACCCCTCTCTGTAGAATGTAGAGAACATCCTCCTGCATTAATTAATGCCCCTCTCTGTATAGAACATCCTACTGCATTGGCATGTGGAGGGTGCAGAACTTCGGATGTTGCGATGTTGCGCTCTTCATTGCTGGTCTCCTTCACTCATCAACAGGCCCGTCTTTAATATTGATTGGACCCTGGGCAAACATTTTTTTGGGCCCCCCCCCGAAAGCTCGCCAACCACATAGTTTTGCTCTCCACCCCCAACATCACAAAACAAAAAAATAAAACTGACCCACACGCAGCACATTACTGTGAGTTTTATTGCTGTGGTAAAGCACTGCAATACACTCACGCACACACTATCAGGGTTATTCAGAGAGAGGTGAAAAGCAGGAGAATAACTGGAGAATGAAAAATTCTAGGTCAAAATAGCCAAACCAGAAAAATTCTCCCTTTCATCTCACTTTCCAAATCGGCTATTTCGACCTAGAATTTTTCATTCTCCAGTCAATCTCCTGCTTTTCACCTCTCTCTGAATAACCCTGTATATATTAATGTGACTGAGTCTTATTCTTGTGCAGCTCTGTGATACATGTGCAGGGTCAGCAACCTTGGCTCTACAGATGTTTTGAGCCTACATTTCCCATGAGACCCAATCTAATGAGTAGCTGAGCATCATGGGAGATGTAGTTCCAAAGTTGCTGACTCTGTAACAGTTCAGAGGAGAGGGCTGTGATTTACATAAACGTTTTATGCTTTACTATAATTACTCGTTATCTATTTTCCTGCTCTTTATCATGAATACAACATGGAATGCAGATCACACACGCACGCCACACGCAATGCATGTGAAAGAGTAGGTTTCCTTGTCTGGCTCTCTTCCACATGTCTGAGGATTTGTGCTCCTGGATAATTCACTATGTGCCTCCTTGAAAGGGGATGAATATTAGAGATTGTAAGCGCTTGGGTTGGAGAAGGCTCCTATCAGGGATCAAGTCCTAAAAAAAGAAGTGTGGGAACTCACCAGGATTTCTGTCTCCCAATAAGAAAATATTGCGTCGCACGTAACACAAACACACACTCAGCTCTGATAAATTTATGTATATATGTCAATAAGAAAGCAGACTGTACAACAAATGCTTATGCCGGCTATTGAATACGGAGATGTAGTGTATGCAGCTGCCCCTCAAACACACCTTCATAAACTTACTACATTGTATAACTCATTCTGCCGCTTTGTACTACAATGTAACTACATGACCCACCATTGTGACATGTTAAAAGAGCTAAACTGTCAGTTGCTGGAATCTAGACGCATCTTTCACCTTTCAAACCTGGTGTTTAAGAGCTTTTCTGGGAAGCTACCACCCTTCCCTCAGCAGTTCCCTCATCCTATAACCTCCGATCCAGGACCAGCACCTTACTGGCAATACCACAATACAAAAAGAAAGTGGCTCGATCCTCATTTTCCTACAGAGCACCGCAGTTATGGAATAACCTTCCAGACACCAACAAATCTTCCCCCAGTCTAAAGTCACTTAACATACCTCAATACGGAATGCACCTGTAAACATGTAACATAGTGGCATATTTATTTTCTGTGTTAATCTGTATATTTGTTTTGTTTTTAATATCTTGCATTTTATTACTTTGTATTTCTGTACCTACTGTAACAATTCAATGTTCTTGAACCCAGGAAATACTTGAGAATGAAAGAAATCTCAATGTATCCTTCCTGGTAAAATACTTTATAAATAAATATGAAATCTAGCAAAAATATATGATAAATCCTATATTTATTGTGACTTAATAGAGAAATATGTGATTGAACACCTGACTACAAGCTTTATAGAGAATGGGACCAAAGGGAACTCCGTTCCCTCTGTAAAATTAGTGCAGGAACTCCGTTCCCACGCGT
The DNA here is from genome assembly GCA_009667805.1 of Leptobrachium leishanense. NCBI lineage: Eukaryota > Metazoa > Chordata > Amphibia > Anura > Megophryidae > Leptobrachium > Leptobrachium leishanense. The sequence continues at coordinate 15,686,991 of CM019066.1, forward strand.
TCCCCCTCGACTTGACCCCTGGCTCCTATTTTCCCCTCTTTAGATTGTAACCTCACAGAAGTGGGCTTCTATGTTCCTTTCATTCTCCATAAAAATCACACTTTGTTGTGTCTGTCCCTGGGCAGCGCTGCGCTGGATGTGCTGAGGACCAGGATTAGCTGGGACACATCAGCCGCTTCCTCTCATAGACTAGCAGCCGTCACATAAAGGGGCATAAGGAGTGATTTCCCACTAAGCATTTGTAATAAATGTGTTGATGTGATCAAGACAGAGTTTGTTTAAGGTTGTCAAAAATGCAAAACTCACACATTCTTCAGTATCAAAGCATTACACCGTCACCTTTCTATAAAATATACTTTCTTTGGGACTGTAAGGACTGCCGTGTTAATGTCTGTGTAACTTGTGTCAGTGTGTTTCATTCTGTGTATGTTTATCGTGACCTGTGGAGAGTCCATAAGGTTAAGGCTAGGGTCAAACGAACGCATTATTCGTAGCAACCGTCAAAGAGTGCGTCCGTACGCATTGATGTATTTTTTCACGGAATGCGCAACAATGGTCAGGCAATGAGCATTTTCGTGCGTGATTTTTTATGGATCATCAATAAAACCCTTTTTGCGTCTGTACGTTATGTAGGCTGGACATTAGCAGCGTCTGACTTCTCCAAATCACGCACACACACCGCTAGTGGACGCAGCACACTCTGTACGTCAGTAGTAGCGGTTCTGCTTTCTCCAAAAAATGCGTTCATTTTCCACTTGCGTTGCGCAGCCGGACTTTTGTGCGTCCATAATTCGTATATCGGCCGTCATTTGCTGCTAGTGCAGCCATGATTAAGTGCACCTAAACGCACGTTAAAAATGCGTTAGTCTGACCCCAGCCTTAGAACTACAACTCCCATGATGCCAGATGGCTACCTGGTAGCAGCAATCCAAAAACTAAGAAATAGGATTTAAGGATGAAATAGCAAAGCATCAAAAGGAAATGTAGTTCACAAGGCTCTGGGGCGACCGGATTAGACATACAGATCAGGAAATGATGCTGTAAAGAAGACACACTTTCATAGAGACTGAGGGGTTAATCGGCCTCCCAGCACAGGTGGTAAAGCAGAACACACAGGGTAACTGATTACTAAGATTCCAGGCCCACTGACACCAGCCCAGGGCTGTAAACACTGGCTCTGGGGCTGCAGACTACATTTCACATGATCCCCCAGACAGCTGCTTTCAACAAAGAAGGCGAGTAACACCGGAGTTTGGTGTAAATAATAGACACAGGTAGGAGGAAATGAGGGAAGGCCTGCGAACTCACCAGCTGCACCATCATGCAGAGAGGGTGGCTTGTGCTGCACTACAGCAGCGTTGGTGTTGTCTATGAGGTTCTGGGCAGGCTCCTCACTCTGAGGCTCAAGTGGCTGCTCCCCCTCCTCTACCACCCCCAGCCCAGATCCAAATCTTGCGCTCCTTAGCTGGTTAACCCTTTGAGGCCTGGGAATCACCTGGACTGGGCCCCGTCTCCCCAAGCAGCGGCTACAGAGAACGCAGAGAGAATTAACCCCTCTGTGCCCAGTGCATGGGGACTGCCTCTCATAGAATGGTTGGGTATCATTCTATGAGAGGCAGTCCCCATGCACTGGGCACAGAGGGGTTAACTCTCTCTGCGTTCTCTGTAGCCGCTGCTTGGGGAGACGGGGCCCAGTCCAGGTGATTCCCAGGCCCTTATCCAGCAGGATGTCGGCGATGCAGACGTGCTGGTTCGGGAGGCAGCTCTCCATCTGCCCCAAAGGTGGATGAGCTCCATCACCGGGTCTGACCAGTTACTGCCGCGCTCGTAGCACCTCAGCCCACTGAGCCATCAGCCCCCCCCACATGCCAGAACTGAACTGACCTTTAGCTGATGTGCAGTGTACCATAAACCCGAGCCACCACGTGGTGAAGAGGGCGGCGCCAACAGCGTGAGTGCCGTTCCCAGCCTTGTGTCTGCTGGAAGGAAGGCACGCACGCTGCAGCGGCTGCCAGCTCCACCCCTCTGTGACACAGTCAGATGGCGCCGGTAACACCTGCAGCGAGTTTCATACCGGAGCTGAGGATGACAATTAACAAGTCGTTTTCGGCGGCGGTCGTTGCCGCGGGCCCAAGGGGGCAGCTGCTTTGGGCCCCTTAAGTGACTAGGCCCGGGGCAACTGCCCCTTTTGCCCCGCGTTAAAGACGGCCCTGTTCATCAATGTAATATCACAAAAAGGACTGAAACTAAAATGTAGTGCATTTTATTTTAGTTTCTTTCTTTTTTTGTACTGAGCAGTTTCGTTTCTCTTGAGTCATCCATAAACTAAATTATCCCAAAATTCGGACTAAATCGTTTTAGTACTAAAACGAATGCACATGTCTAGTAGGATCCACCAAGGAGATTTGCCGTGACGATGGCTGGTGGGCTTACGCTCCTATTGGCCATAATAATTAACCAAAAATCTCTTTAATTTGTAGGCTGTCTTAAGGATTTTGAGCGTGTGTGATATAAATGTTTTTTCTCTTTTGTAAGAATTGGGGGCCGCCTGCTGGTGTTGTGTTGTCCCTCCGAAGAGTTATAGGAGTTGCGCAAGCGACTTGCTTTGTTTGCTACAATAGTCTATGACCATGAAACCCAGTGACAGACCGTCCCGAAAACCATTTTCCATCTTTCTTTCAAAATTTAATCACAGAGACCAGAATGCACTTTGGGGTCTGTTCCACTCGAGCCGCTAACATACTTAACTACTGACTCGTTAATAACGGCCACAGTCATTAATAGTAACGGCTCCCGGCCAATTCCAGCCGCACCACAAACCCCTTTTGCTGCTTGGCTGTTGCAACGGCCAACTGTACATATACAGTATGTATCCAATACTTTTGCATAGAAAGGGCAAATGTTGAGGCAGCCAGAGATTGACAAGCAACTCCAAGGGTGCTCATTTTGCTCATCTGTATTAACCCCTTAGCTGCGGACAACGTGTGGGGAACGTCATGGGACTTCCCCGCTATATGTGAAGGACATAAGTTGCCCACTGATAACCGGTCATACGCAATGAGATAAATGAACACAACACAATAAAAACACAAATACTGTACTGTGGAATGATATATTTATTATCGGCCACAGCTAAAAAAAAAACCCCAAATGTAAAATAACATATAAAAATAAAATTAATAGACAGTGCTGACAGGTCACTCCACACTTCCACCATACCTCACCTAAACCAAGCCAACTAAACTCCGCCCCCATCTCCCATACATCTAATCCACCAAATACCACCTTAAACCAAGGAACCCTACCTCAGCACTGCCTACCAGCCCCCAAAGGGAAAAAATTAAAGACCTAAAACCCAACCCAAAACCCCCATTTAAGCAAAAAATAAAAGGAGGGAGGGTGGGGATTTCCTTTGCGAGTTTACCTCAGGAGAAAAAGGCGCGCAGAGCCACAGAGCACGCGACTTTTATACCCTCCTGGAAACCCCGCCCCTACAATTCCCGCTCTAACTCCTACACGCGCTAAGCCCCTGCTCACCTAAAAATCCTCCTTGCGTCCTGGCATCAGGGGCAACTTAAGGGCCCTACGCCTGAGTTGCTTCAGGCCTTCATTCCCCACCCGTCATGGGGTTCCCCAGTCAAGCAGGAACGTCTTGGATGTCAGCCCTGCCTTTGGGGCCTCCGCTCATACATGTCGTCGCGCAAGGGTGCAATGCTGTCAGAAAGGGAATACCCCTCTAGCCGGAGAGAGAATTCCTTATAAAATAAATAAATAGTATTAAATAAAAACAAAAATTTCCTTTTTTTATTTTTTTTATAATGCAGCTCAATGGTTCACTTTTCAATTATAATGTGAACAATGACGCTGCACTAACTCACCTTTTCATTTCCCACGATGAAAAAGTTAGTTTTTTTCAGTTTTTGTTAAAATTGCTTATTTTTTCAGAAAAGTACAGTAAAGGGTTCCCATTTCTAACTTTTTTAACAAGAATATAAAACGGCAAAGGCTTGGAAGATAAAATGTGAAAAAATAATTTACAGGCTGTAGATGATTGAAATCTGAATGGAAATTCAAATTTTTTAAATAATTTTGTTATAGTGTTCTGGCAGGACATGACGTATACATATAATAATGATATATTATGGATCTGATGAGTCTGCTGAAAATAATGATATATAATTTGTCTGGGTCTTACAATACAACGTGACTTCAAATCACGTTTAAACATGATGAGCACAAAATGGCCAAAATGAGATCAGCACACGGAGCTGAAATGGCTCAGCAGTGAAGGGGTTAAAAGTATATATACCATCTTTCCTGTGGTAGTGTTAAAGGCACACCAGGGATTGAAACCGATGGGATGGAAACAAAAGGGTTAAACGTTAACACCCGATTACCCTATTGCAACTCCTTCCTGTTTTAACCCTTTAGAAAGGTATAAACTCACCTTAATTCCAGCACTGGGCTCCATTGGACCAAGTCAAGTCAAGCTGCTGTTGTCATTAGACACATGTGAACAGATAGCAGACACAAGATCTCACACAGGACGCCCACAACCCTACACGGAGTTATACACCATTGGCTCCCATAAATAACGAGCCAAGACGTAATTGAGCGAGTAAGAGGGAGCCGCTAATACCTCATGTCCTGCTTGGAGGTCAAATCTCATAAATTCTATTTTTAAGACCTCCGATGACCATCGAAAAACTCAATAAAAGCTGTTACGAATGTTACAACAGTCACAGCCATGGCCATTGTGCCTACTTTGTTTCATTGAGGCACAGAACTGCACTGTCAGACTCTCCCCTTCTCTCCAGTCCTTCAAGAAGTCTCTGAAAACACATTACTTTAAAGAAGCCTATCGGCTCATTCCCTAATCCCCCATTGTGCATTTCTTGCTCCATCTTCCCATTATGCCCACATGCACCCTGATACTTCTTGTTCTCTATTTACCCTCACATAGTGTGTCACCCCTCTCCTCTTAGATTGTAAGCTCTCGAGCCGGGTCCTCTCTCCTACTGTTCTGTTTGTTTTGCTTGTATGTATATTTGTCATTCTGCCTCCCATTGTACAGCGCTAGGGAACTTGTCAGTGCTTTATAAAAACTTGTAACTGTAACTGTCGAGCGCACGTATCGACCCAAAAAACACAACATGTTTCCAGCTACAGCTCTCATTATTAAAATGGCAAATTGACAATAAATTAGGCCTGAAGAAGGCATGCTTTATGTCATGAAATCGAATCTGTGGAGCGGCACCAAGCCCAAAACGTTATCCAACCCAGGCCTCGCTAATACAACTTATTTCTGTAATAATTAAGGAGCAGATTCGATTTTTTTTTGTTGCTAACAATGTCCTTGATATAGTTCCAACAACATCTTAGATCATTTAAAATAATCAGAGGTTATTTCTGGTGTCTGTTTTCATTAGAACAATGTTTTTCAAGGATTGGGTGTACAGCACATGAATTTTAGATTATACTAAATGCATGTATACAGACACACACATGTATAGATACATTCGTTTTCCAAGGAATGTATGCAATGTACACACACACACATATATACAGTTGTGTTCAAAATTATTCAACCCCCACTGAAATTGAGTGTTTTGGCCAGTTTGACATTGATTTTGATCATTCAGTCATCTTGCTTACAATTAAATCAAAGAGGCACGTGTAGGTCAGACAAATATAACATAACATTTATAATGAAATAACCACAAATGTCTTTTCTGTGCTCACATCATTATCAGTTTTATTCAACCCCCAAGTGACATTCAATCTTAGTACTTAGTACAACATCCTTATACAGTTATAACAGCTTTAAACGTGAAGCATAGCTTGACACAAGTGTCTTGCAGCGATCTACGGGTATCTGCGCCCATTCGTCATGGGCAAAAGCCTCCAGTTCAGTCACATTCTTAGGCTTGCGCACTGTATCTGCTTTCTTTAAGTCCCACCAGAGGTTCTCAATCGGATTTAAGTCAGGTGACTGCGATGGCCACTCCAAAATGTTCCAGCCTTTAATCTGCAACCATGCTCTAGTGGACTTGGAGGTATGCTTGGGATCATTGTCCTGTTGGAAGGTCCAACGTCTCCCAAGCCTCATGTTTGTAACGGACTGCATCACATTGTCATCCAATATCTCCTGGTACTGAAGAGAATTCATGGTACCTTGCACACGCTGAAGCTTCCCTGTACCTGCAGAAGCAAAACAGCCCCAAAGCATGATTGACCCCCCACCATGCTTCACAGTAGGCAAGGTGTTCTTTTCTTCATAGGCCTTGTTCTTCCTCCTCCAAACATAGCGATGATCCATGGGCCCAAACAGTTCTAATTTTGTTTCATCAGTCCACAGAACACTTTCCCAAAACTTCTGTGGTTTGTCCACTTGACTTTTGGCATACTGCAGTCGACTCTTATTCTTTGGAGACAGCAAGGGGGTGCGCCTGGGAGTTCTGGCATGGAGGCCTTCATTACGCAGTGTGCTCCGTATTGTCTGAGCTGAAACTTCAGTACCCACATCTGACAAATCTTTTCTCAGTTCCTCAGCAGTCACACGGGGACTTTTCTCCACTCTACGCTTCAGGTAGCGCACAGCAGTCGAAGTCAGCATCTTCTTTCTGCCACGACCAGGTAGCGTTTCAACAGTGCCCTTTGCCTTGAATTTGCGAATGATGCTTCCTATGGTCTCTCTTGGTATGTTTAACATCTTTGCAATCTTCTTATAGCCATTGCCCTTCCTGTGAAGAGTAATCACCTCTTCTCTTGTCTTCCTGGACCATTCTCTTGACTTCACCATGTTTGTAACCACACCAGTAAATGTCTAGAAGGAGCTGAGTATCACAGTCATTTTAAAGCTGCCTAATTGGTGCTTATTATGCTTTATTGCTGCTCCGTGACATCCATAGGTGTTTTCAATACCTGATTGAAAACACTTGAATGAACCTCTGTTCTTCAGAGTGGTAGTCTTTAAGGGGTTGAATAATTGTGTCAATGAAGAATTCACAAAAGAAACATTTACTACTGTATTACAAAACCAATTGATGTCATTTTAGTTGCATATGGTTCTTTAAAAAGTCCTTGTAGGATTTCATTCTGAATACAATTACAAATGTACACTAAATTCCCTAAAACCCTTTACAGCATTGGGGGTTGAATAATTTTGAACACAACTGTATATCTATATATATATATATTATTTGCATATAAGATCAAATGCAGAATGTGTAAGAAATATATACAGGGTTATTCAAAGAGATCCGAATGGCTGCCGAAAGGGAACCGAACGCTAAAATTCAGCGTTCAGTTACCTTTCTTGGCCATTCGGCTATCCAGAGAGCAGGCAATTCGCCAAATCCTGGCGAATTACCTGCACATTCGGTGCCTGTTCGGTGCCTGTTCGAGGGCAGTGAAATCCCCATAAAAAAGCACTGCTTCGGCTATTCAGAGAACACAAACCAGCAGTGAAAGGTTCCCGAAATGCCCTGCCATTCGGTGGTTTCATGCGGCAGATTTATTCAGGCGAATCCCATAGGCTTCAATGTTAAAAATATTCCCGTTTTAATTCAATATCTAATAAACCATTCATTATAATATTCTGCAGTAAAGAGTCTCTTTGTTTATAGATTTCTTAGGATATTTTAAGCATTTTTTTGGATTTTGATTTTTAAATTCCAATTTTTTTAAAAAAAATTTAACTTTACTTATTTTTTTCTGTAACAGCCCTCTTTATTATCATTCCCTGGACCTCATATGTAAATTTCAGACATTTTCGCTCAGTAGTTTCTTTGCAAACAGCGTTTCACTTTTCAAACATTCAAGCAAACTGTTTTTCTAATTTATTCACTGCGTTCGTCTGCGGTGTCGGGTTTTTCCGGTGGCTGCGCTGCCTGTGATCGGCTCCTGCTCGGGTTTTTCCGGCGTTTTCGGCGGGTTAATCGAGATGTTTTTGTGGGTTTTGGTGAGCGTTCGCTGGGTTTTGCGGTGAGTTTTCGGCAGGTTTGCGGCAGCTTTTCCCTGCAATTCGGGGACCCTGTGGTGCTTGCTGAATACACCGCAGGGTCGCCAAAATGGGATCGGAAAATCGAACCGAATTGAAGAGAACGAAAAGTCACCGAACGTGCAGTGACTTTTCGATTCTCTTTGAATAAACCTGCTAGAGTGTCTCTGATTAAATATTTTTTTAAATAATTGATTAACATGAGTGATGTTGTAAGTGTGTGGGGGCAGAGACTTTCCTGGGGTGTTTTGCATTTCTGTTAGTATCACACAGATTTAGCTTCAGATTTGCAAGGTAATGTTTTTTTGTACATTTCTATAGATTTTATTTTAATTTCACGGTTGTATGAAGATATTTCATTGCATGAACCTAATCAGCCGTTTTCACTTTAACTGCTTATCCGCAGCTGCCATATCAGGACCACAAACAAATGGTTTAGCTCCTATATCCAGAATGCTCTCACAGTCTACCCTTATAGATAAAAGGATACAGGTAGATACTTAGATATCTCAAAAGCCGCAGGTACAGGTAGATAGATAAATAGATGCAGATAGATAGATACAGAGAGATAGATAGATAGATACAGAGAGATAGCTATTAGATACAGATAGATAGAGATAAATATTAGATACAGATAGATAGATAGATAGATAGAGATAAATAGATATCTATTAGAAGGAGAGATAGATGGAGAGATAGATAGATAGATAGATAGATAGATACAGATAGAAGGATATTAGATAGAAGGATAGATATATAGAAAGCCAGTTCCTGGGGAGCACTGTGGGAAGCCAGATCCTGAGGAGAAGCCAGATCCTGGGGAGCAGCCAGATCCTGGGGTGCACTGAGAGCAGCCAGAACCTGGGGAGCAATGAACAGCCAATTCCTGGGAAGCACTGAGAGCAGCCAGTTCCTGGGGAGCACTGAGAGCAGCCAGTTCCTGGGGAGCACTGAGAGCAGCAATTTCCTGTGGAGCTCTGAGAGCAGCCAGATCCGGGGGAGCCCTGAGAGCAGCCAGATCCTGGGGAGCACTGAGAACAGCCAGTTCCTGGGGAGCACTGAGAGAAGCCAAATCCAGGGGAGCCCTGAGAGCAGCCAGATCCCAGTGGGCACTGAGAGCAGTCAGATCCTGGGAAGCACTGAACAGCCAGTTCCTGGGGAGCACTGAGAGAAGCCAGATCCTGGTGAGCACTGAGAGCAGTCAGATTCTGGGAGTACTGAACAGACAGTTCCTGGGGAACACTGAGAGCAGTCAGATTCTGGGAGCACTGAACAGCCAGTTCCTGGGGAACACTGAACCTGAAACTATGTAACCTGTGTATATCTGGCTTTGATACTAGCCAGTGCCTCACCAGCCACTGACCTGACCGCATGTCACTGAGATAGATAGAGATAGTAAGATAGAGATAGAAGTATATTACATAGTTAGATAGATAGACAGATAGATAGAGGGATAGACAGACAAATAGATAGATAGATAGATAGATAGATAGATAGATACATACATAAATGGATAGATAGATATATATTAAATAGAAGGATAGATAGATATTAGATAGATACAGACAGACAGATAGATAGAGATAGATGATATTGAACAGATATATACTGTATATACAGATATGATGAATGTGAACATAGATGGATAATTATAGAGCAACTCAAGAAAAATTAAATTGCGCTCCAAAACAAATGAAACATCCCTTCATTTCACTTGAATATATCTTTGAAATGCTGACATGTTTTCTGGGTTTAAACCAAAAGAGCAATTTCATTCTGGAAGCGATAGACATTTTTTTATTGAAGATTTCCATTGAAAGCAAACAGAACATCATTTTGAATTAAATTCTGACGAATAGAGAAATGATGTTCAATCGGCCTCTTGTCTCTCTGAGACGAGTTATAGGGTGCAGCACCCGAAGCGATGCAGATAGCACTGGATAAAACAAGGCTAAGTGAGCACAAAGAATGTGTAAATTGACTTGAGTCCCATAGACAGCGCTCATTCAAACCCTGGCAATCACTGAGACACTGCAGCGCCAGCACATCACACATTTATATATTTATTTATAAAGGATTTTACCAGGAAGGATACATTGAGATATCTCTCGTTTTCAAGTATGTCCTGGGTTCAAGAACATTGAGTGGTTACAGAAATACAAAATAGTAAAATGCAAGATATTAACACAAGACCAAATATACAGATTAACAGAAAATAAATATGGAGGAAATAAAGTCATTATGTTACATTGCATGAATCCCTCTCACCTTCTCATGTCGCTCTATTGGACCCATAGTTGTCCCGAGGTACTGGGCAGATTTTGTTTAGGCTCACAAGTTACTGATACTTCACATTCCAGAGGGGCTCTTCGCACATCCTGACCAATTGTAATCTCTCCGGCACCTTTCAATTTGGTGTTAGACACCGTACTCTGACTAAAATGCCTTTTAGTTTTAGTCATATTTCAGTCGTCTGAATTGTTTTAGTTTTAGTCATATTTCAGTCGTCTGAATTGTTTTAGTTTTAGTCATATTTCAGTCGTTTGAATTGTTTTAGTTTTAGTCATATTTCAGTCATCTGAATTGTTTTAGGTTTAGTCATATTTCAGTCGTCTGAATTGTTTTAGTTTTAGTCATATTTCAGTCGTCTGAATTGTTTTAGTTTTAGTCATATTTCAGTCGTCTGAATTGTTTTAAAATTGTTTTAGTTTTAGTCATATTTCAGTCGTCTGAATTGTTTTAGGTTTAGTCATATTTCAGTCGTCTGAATTGTTTTAGTTTTAGTCATATTTCAGTCGTTTGAATTGTTTTAGTTTTAGTCATATTTCAGTCGTCTGAATTGTTTTAGGTTTAGTCATATTTCAGTCGTCTGTATTGTTTTAGTTTTAGTCATATTTCAGTCGTCTGAAATGTTTTAGGTTTAGTCATATTTCAGTCGTCTGAATTGTTTTAGTTTTAGTCATATTTCAGTCGTTTGAATTGTTTTAGGTTTAGTCATATTTCAGTTGTCTGAATTGGTTTAAAATCGTTTTAGTTTTAGTTTTAGTCATATTTCAGTCGTCTGATTTGTTTTAGGTTTAGTCATATTTCAGTCGTTTGAATTGTTTTAGTTTTAGTCATATTTCAGTCATCTGAATTGTTTTAGTTTTAGTCATATTTCAGTCGCCTGAATTGTTTTAGTTTTAGTCATATTTCAGTCGTCTGAAATGTTTTAGGTTTAGTCATATTTCAGTCGTCTGAATTGTTTTAGTTTTAGTCATATTTCAGTCGTTTGAATTGTTTTAGTTTTAGTCATATTTCAGTCGTCTGAATTGTTTTAAAATTGTTTTAGTTTTAGTCATATTTCAGTCGTCTGAATTGTTTTAGGTTTAGTCATATTTCAGTCGTCTGAATTGTTTTAGTTTTAGTCATATTTCAGTCATTTGAATTGTTTTAGTTTTAGTCATATTTCAGTCGTCTGAATTGTTTTAGTTTTAGTCATATTTCAGTCGTCTGAATTGTTTTAGGTTTAGTCATATTTCAGTTGTCTGAATTGTTTTAGTTTTAGTCATATTTCAGTCGTCTGAATTGTTTTAAAATTGTTTTAGTTTTAGTCATATTTCAGTCGTCTGAATTGTTTTAGTTTTAGTCATATTTCAGTCGTCTGAATGTTTTGTTTTAGTTTTAGTCATATTTCAGTCGTCTGATTTGTTTTAGGTTTAGTCATATTTCAGTCGTTTGAATTGTTTTAGTTTTAGTCATATTTCAGTCGTCTGAATTGTTTTAGTTTTAGTCATATTTCAGTCGTCTGAATTGTTTTAAAAATTGTTTTAGTTTTAGTCATATTTCAGTCGTCTGAATTGTTTTAGTTTTAGTCATATTTCAGTCGTTTGAATTGTTTTAGTTTTAGTCATATTTCAGTCATCTGAATTGTTTTAGGTTTAGTCATATTTCAGTCGTCTGAATTGTTTTAGTTTTAGTCATATTTCAGTCGTCTGAATTGTTTTAGTTTTAGTCATATTTCAGTCGTCTGAATTGTTTTAAAATTGTTTTAGTTTTAGTCATATTTCAGTCGTCTGAATTGTTTTAGGTTTAGTCATATTTCAGTCGTCTGAATTGTTTTAGTTTTAGTCATATTTCAGTCGTTTGAATTGTTTTAGTTTTAGTCATATTTCAGTCGTCTGAATTGTTTTAGGTTTAGTCATATTTCAGTCGTCTGTATTGTTTTAGTTTTAGTCATATTTCAGTCGTCTGAAATGTTTTAGGTTTAGTCATATTTCAGTTGTCTGAATTGGTTTAAAATCGTTTTAGTTTTAGTTTTAGTCATATTTCAGTCGTCTGATTTGTTTTAGGTTTAGTCATATTTCAGTCGTTTGAATTGTTTTAGTTTTAGTCATATTTCAGTCATCTGAATTGTTTTAGTTTTAGTCATATTTCAGTCGTCTGAATTGTTTTAGTTTTAGTCATATTTCAGTCGTCTGAAATGTTTTAGGTTTAGTCATATTTCAGTCGTCTGAATTGTTTTAGTTTTAGTCATATTTCAGTCGTTTGAATTGTTTTAGTTTTAGTCATATTTCAGTCGTCTGAATTGTTTTAAAATTGTTTTAGTTTTAGTCATATTTCAGTCGTCTGAATTGTTTTAGGTTTAGTCATATTTCAGTCGTCTGAATTGTTTTAGTTTTAGTCATATTTCAGTCATTTGAATTGTTTTAGTTTTAGTCATATTTCAGTCGTCTGAATTGTTTTAGGTTTAGTCATATTTCAGTCGTCTGAATTGTTTTAGTTTTAGTCATATTTCAGTCGTCTGAATTGTTTTAGTTTTAGTCATATTTCAGTCGTCTGAATTGTTTTAGTTTTAGTCATATTTCAGTCGTCTGAATTGTTTTAGTTTTAGTCATATTTCAGTCGTCTGAATTGTTTTAAAATTGTTTTAGTTTTAGTCATATTTCAGTCGTCTGAATTGTTTTAGGTTTAGTCATATTTCAGTCGTCTGAATTGTTTTAGTTTTAGTCATATTTCAGTCATTTGAATTGTTTTAGTTTTAGTCATATTTCAGTCGTCTGAATTGTTTTAGGTTTAGTCATATTTCAGTCGTCTGAATTGTTTTAGTTTTAGTCATATTTCAGTCGTTTGAATTGTTTTAGTTTTAGTCATATTTCAGTCGTCTGAATTGTTTTAGGTTTAGTCATATTTCAGTCGTCTGAATTGTTTTAGTTTTAGTCATATTTCAGTCGTTTGAATTGTTTTAGTTTTAGTCATATTTCAGTCATCTGAATTGTTTTAGGTTTAGTCATATTTCAGTCGTCTGAATTGGTTTAAAATCGTTTTAGTTTTAGTCATATTTCAGTCGTCTGAATTGTTTTAGGTTTAGTCATATTTCAGTCGTCTGAATTGTTTTAGTTTTAGTCATATTTAAGTCGTCTGAATTGTTTTAAAATTGTTTTAGTTTTAGTCATATTTCAGTCGTCTGATTTGTTTTAGGTTTAGTCATATTTCAGTCGTTTGAATTGTTTTAGTTTTAGTCATATTTCAGTCTTCTGAATTGTTTTAAAATTGTTTTAGTTTTAGTCCTATTTCAGTCGTCTGAATTGTTTTAGGTTTAGTCATATTTCAGTCGTCTGAATTGTTTTAGTTTTAGTCATATTTCAGTCGTTTGAATTGTTTTAGTTTTAGTCATATTTCAGTCGTCTGAATTGTTTTAGGTTTAGTCATATTTCAGTCGTCTGAATTGTTTTAGTTTTAGTCATATTTCAGTCGTTTGAATTGTTTTAGTTTTATTCATATTTCAGTCGTCTGAATTGTTTTAGGTTTAGTCATATTTCAGTCGTCTGAATTATTTTAGTTTTAGTCATATTTCAGGCGTCTGAATTGTTTTAGTTTTAGTCATATTTCAGTCGTTTGAATTGTTTTAGTTTTAGTCATATTTCAGTCGTTTGAATTGTTTTAGTTTTAGTCATATTTCAGTCGTCTGAATTGTTTTAGGTTTAGTCATATTTCAGTCGTCTGAATTATTTTAGTTTTAGTCATATTTCAGGCGTCTGAATTTTTTAGTTTTAGTCATATTTCAGTCGTTTGAATTGTTTTAGTTTTAGTCATATTTCAGTCGTTTGAATTGTTTTAGTTTTAGTCATATTTCAGTCGTCTGAATTGTTTTAGGTTTAGTCATATTTCAGTCGTCTGAATTGTTTTAGTTTTAGTCTAGTTTTAGTCGACCAAAATCTAATGGCTTTACCGTGTATTATGCTTTATTTAAGCGTTTCTCTAGAATTTCCAAACTCCTTATGTACGCCTGGAGTAACATCTTATCTGAACATAGAAAATCCATAAATTCTCTCTTACCTGAGATTATTTCTAGTTGGATCTCTGCCCAAATAGTCCCTCCCTAACATTTTTCTCTCGATCTTATCAATCAACTGAAATGTCAATGGATTTTCATCATAGTTTTAGTTATAACTTACATGGTTATTCAAAGAGAGGTGAAAAGTCTCCGAAATGTAACCGAACGCTGAATTTCAGTGAGCGGTGACATTTCGGGGCCATTCGGCTATTCTGAGAGCAGGCAGTTTGCCAAATGTTGGCGAATTGCCTGCACATACGGTGCCTGTTCAAGGGCAGTGAAATCCCCATAGAGAAGCAATGGTTCATCTATTCAGAGAACACAAAACAGCATTGAAAAGTTGCCGAATTGCCCTGCCATTCAGTGGTTTCATTCGACAGATTTATTCAGGAGAATCCCATAGGCTTCAATGTTAAAAATATTCTGGTTTTAATACAATATCTAATAAACCGTTTATTATTTTATTCTGCAGTAAAAGTCTCTTTAGTTTTAGTTTTTTTAGGATCTTTTAGGCATTTTTTGGAATTTTTTATGCAAACCTTTTTTTCCCATTTTTTTATCGTTTTTTCATTTTTCTGTAACAGCCCTTTTTATTATCATTCATTGGCTCTTATATGTAAATTCCAGACATTTTCGTTCAGTAGTTTTTTTGCAAACAGCGTTTCACTTTTCAAACTTTCAAGCATACAGTTTTTTTGTTTTTTTCACCTCGTTCGTCTGCGTGTCGGGTTTTTCCGGCGGCTGCTCTGCGCTGTGATTGGCGCTAGTTGGGTTTCTCCGGCATGTTCGGCTTTGTTAATCCAGCTGTTTCTGTGGGTTTCGGTGAGTGTTTGGTTAGTGTTCGGCAGGTTTGCGGCGTGTTTTCCCTGCACTATGGGGGCCCTGCGGTGCTTGCCGGATACACCGCAGGGTCGGCGAAATAGGATTGCCAAATCGCTTCAATGTTAAAAATATTCCCGTTTTAATTCAATATCTAATAAACCATTCATTATAATATTCTGCAGTAAAGAGTCTCTTTGTTTATAGATTTCTTAGGATATTTTAAGCATTTTTTTGGATTTTGTTTTTTAAATTCCAATTTTTTTTAAAAAAATGTAACTTTACTTATTATTTCTGTAACAGCCCTCTTTATTATCATTCCCTGGACCTCATATGTAAATTTCAGACATTTTCGCTCAGTAGTTTCTTTGCAAACAGCGTTTCACTTTTCAAACATTCAAGCAAACTGTTTTTCTAATTTATTCACTGCGTTCGTCTGCGGTGTCGGGTTTTTCCGGTGGCTGCGCTGCCTGTGATCGGCTCCTGCTCGGGTTTTTCCGGCGTTTTCGGCGGGTTAATCGAGATGTTTTTGTGGGTTTTGGTGAGCGTTCGCTGGGTTTTGCGGTGAGTTTTCGGCAGGTTTGCGGCAGCTTTTCCCTGCAATTCGGGGACCCTGTGGTGCTTGCTGAATACACCGCAGGGTCGCCAAAATGGGATCGGCAAATCGAACCGAATTGAAGAGAACGAAAAGTCACCGAACGTGCAGTGACTTTTCGAATCTCTTTGAATAACCCTGATAGTTTTTATTTAGTTTTAGTCACAAAAAGAATCTAATGGACTTGAATGTCAATTATTAGTCGACGAAGTTAATGCTGATCCTGACTCATGAGGGAGGTAGAACAAAAATACAGAGGACAATTGTCTGATCTATACTGTATCATAGCCTCAATGGTGCCACCAAGTATACTGTATATATATAGTACTTATTAAAGTTGTGGTGGAGAGCAAAAAATGAGATTAAAAGCCTCCACACCACAAATTATAAAGTTTATTATTGCAGAAGCCATTTACACATCCCAGCAATTCAAAGAACTGCTTCACAGAGCTTATGTGCTACATTTCCCATATGCAGCAAGGAACTCTGGGTAAGACATGCAAATGACATTTGCAATTTCCTATTTTTTGCATCCTGGGTCTGCTTTCACACAGAAACCTTCAATCAATGCCATGCCATACTAGACGGCTTTTTCTATATACAGTATATTTACTTTATCCAGCAGGTGTTAGATTAGAGATGCTAACTTCTTAATTATTGACTTGTAACGTCAAATCAGGACTGAGCATTGCGTTTCTCATTTTTGCGCCGCTGCGCACGGCATTGAATTGCTGTTTTTATACCAGTCTTTTTATTCATCCAGTGATGCTATGAAAGTACTTTTTTCCCCTCTAGACAGCAGATGGTCTACCTCGTAAGCAATAAATGCAAGCTTACCTTCAAAAATCCCCCCCCCAGGTACTGCAACATTTTTGCTACAGATATTTATGAACTGCGAATCCTATGAGGCTTACAGTGAATTGCCTTACTGAGCATCATGGGAATTGCAGGTCTCAAAATTATGCAATGCTGAGGTTAACCATCCCCGATAGAGGGTTTCTCTTGCTGCAACTGTCGTAGGTGCGATTGTGAGCTGTGTGATTTAGAAAAGATCACGGTAGGGGTCTGTTCTTTCCAAGCTGCAGTCAACTCATAAGGTCATCCAAACCCCCCCCCCCCACACACCCCACACATGATGTGCCTGCGATCCAAAAATTTCAGCCTTACACCAAATATGCCCTGCTAGATATTATTTATAGGATGGGATATCCCTGCCGAGGAAACATGAATCTTAAACTTATTTTTACTTTCACAATGAAAGGGAATGTAAATAAATAACAGGAACAATTTTCTTAAATTCTTTTTTCGTTTGTTTTGTGCTTTGGGGAATTAAATACTAGTTTGCATTGTATCACCAGGACGGCGGAGTGTCCGTGCTTCATCTCTGGGGTCAGTAGAAATGTTTTGAATCTAACAGGGTTATTCAAAGAGATCCGAATTGCTGGCGAAAAGGTAACTGAACAGTGAAATTCAGCGTACGGTTACCTTTCCTGGCCATTCGGCTATTCAGAGAGCAGGCAGTTCGCCAAATCCTGGCGAATTGCCTGCACATACTGTGCCTGTTCGGTGCCTGTTCGAGGGCAGTGAAATCCCCATAGAGAAGCAATGCTTCGTCTATTCAGAGAACACAAACCAGCAGTGAAAAGTTGCCGAATTGCCCTGCTGTTTGGTGGTTTCTCTCGACAGGTTTATTCAGGCGAATCCCATAGGCTTCAATGTTAAAAATATTCCTGTTTTAATTCAATATCTAATAAACCGTTGATTATAATATTCTGCAGTAAAAAGTCTCTTTATTTATACAATTTTTTAGGATCTTTTAGGCATTTTTCTGGGTTTTTTTGCGCAATTTTTTTTTTAAATAGTTTTTTCTTTTTTCTGTAACAGCCCTTTTTAATATCATTTATTGGATCTTATGTGTCAATTCCAGACATTTTCGCTCATTAGTTTCTTTGCAAACAGCGTTTCACTTTTCAAACATTCAAGCAAACTGTTTTGTTTTTTTTCACTTCATTCGTCTGCGGTGTCGGCTTTTACCGGCGGCTGCTCTGCGTGTGATCGGCTCCTGCTCGGGTTTCTCCGGCGTGTTCGGTGGAGTTAATCCAGATGTCTTTGCGGGTTTCAGTGAGCGTTCGCCGGGTTTTGCGGTGAGTGTTCGTCGGGATTGCGGTGGCTTTTCCCTGCATTACGACGGCCCTGTGGTGCTTGCTGAATAAACCTCAGGGTCACTGAAATGGGATCGCCGAATCGCACCGAATTGAAGAGAACGAAAAGTCACCAAACGTGACTTTTTGATTCTCTTTGAATAACCCTGTATATTTCCACTAATACCAAAAAAATTAAACACCCTTATTATAGTGTTTATTTGATGTTACTGATATCTTACATGTGCTTTGTTTTTCTCTAGTTTGCATAGTTAAAAAAATATTTTAATGTTTACTCTTTCAGTTCTATTCATTAAAGGGTGAAATTTGTAGAATTAGCAGAAGAAGAGAACAATCTAGACCAAACAGCCGATTTGGAAAGTGAGATAAATGGAATAATATTTCTGGTTTGGCTATTTTGACCTAGATACACAAGCATTGTATTGAGTGGGATGTATTGAGTGGGATGTATTCAAATGACATCACCAAGGGTAGTATTAGAAGTATTTTAAGCTCCCTGTTTTATCTTATTTAGCTGCCATCTATTATCTGGAGTAGTTTAGAGAACACAATACACCCCCTGCTGCCTTATCTAAACATCCCCTCCTCCACCTCAATAACTGTTAAATACTATAGATTAGACCAACCACAGTAGTAAAGAAAAACCTTTCAGCAGATTTAGGTAAATGTTGTATCATGGGAAAAATCTACAAAATGGAAATGGGGGATAAAAAAACTATTTTATTTTTCTATTTTGTATGCTTTAACTTCAAATAAAGAAACAAAATCAGCAGCATGTGTTTTAGAAGATGGTTTTGTTTGTAAGTGGTAGTGACCCTTTAACACTATCTATGAACCCCTAGGGATACACAGCAGGGTCACAGTTACATTTCCCCTCGGTAAGGGCATGAGCCCAAAACTAATGACACTAATATCCTACTATACTGTATTGTTTAGAATAGGAGATGTGTCTCTTATAGATAGAATTGAAATAATAGTGAAAAAGGTGGAGATACCCTTTATTAGCGCTTTCCCTTTGAATTTGTATATGTTAGGATAGCGCTCTGCTGCCTCCTGAGGGTGTCGGGCAATGCTTTGCTTCTTGCCATAGAATAATCTGAGTAAATGTAGGTAATATTATATGTATAACTGTGTCTAGCATCAACAGATGCAGGTCTAATTGTGTCTAGCACCAATAGGTGCAGGTACACCATAAAAACGCGAGCAGCACCAAACAGAGGGTACCTACATTTACTCAGAACTGAAATAATAATAGTGATTACATGAAACATCCATCGGATCCACTGCATTAGGTATTATAATGAAGATATAGATATCGTTCGGACCCCTCTCCCACCCAATTGGGGGGGGACATACAGAAAAAATAGAGGCATCGCCGGAAAGGTCACAGTCTGTCCTTTCCAGCGATGCCTCTCTTTAAACCCTTAGGTGTCGGTCTGCGATCCAGTGCCAATAGTCACTGGATAGCGGACTTCTCCCAGAGATGGATGACATCTTGATGTCAGCCAAGTCTCCTGGGCCTCCCCCTGTTCACTGACATCATAGCACAAGGGCGCGACGGCGTCAATTACGGAATTAACCCGTAACTGCCGAAGGTTTTCCTATAGAAATCCTTATGGTGGAGATAGTGGGGGGGGGGGGGTTCCCAAAGAACACCCGTATCTCTCGATCAGTGGCAACTAGAGGATCATGTTTGGTATCATTGGAAAGGTGTAGAACTGGTGGCGTCCTAAATAAAATGTAGCTTTTATTATAGCAAGGAAAAAAATTAATTAGACAACACAAAAACACAAGGAAGAAAAATAAAAATGATAACGAGTATGGCTAGCGCTGAGGTCAGTAGGGAAAGGCTTGCAAAACCCTCTCAATCGTTTTTTACAGTATCTCCAATATAAGGAAAGGAGTCACTGGAGTCAACTGTCAAAAAGAGAGTTGCGCCTTCATGGGTCAGGGTAAATAGGAAAGATCAGAAATCACGCTAGGAGTACACTGATAAAAAGTATACAAAGAACCTCACAAGAGACAAAATAACAAGAGATGAACACAAAATTTCTTCCTCTGTCTCTGCTGGGAGTTCAGGCGCTGTGCAGGAGTATGGTGCCACCTATCCTGCACAGTGCTTTGGGCTGAATCCTCACTGTATCGTTAAAAGAGGGTAATGTAAGAGCCTGACAAGCAGTGCTAAGAGAAAATGAAATATACCATAATTCAGAAATATGCTATGATACAGAGTGCTGGTGTGTACTTCCTATGACCACCAGCCACATATTACTCCTTTGAGATATTTATATGATTTCTTGAGTTATGGCATATTTCATATCAAATGAGTCACATTACCTCATCTTTTTGGGCACATAACGTGGCTGAACCTAGACCTGACCAACTGTAGCAACCCCAGATCGTAACAGGCTTGTATAGGAGGTGGATCAGGGGTATACAGCGGCGGATCCAGGGAGGCAATGGGGCAATTTCCCCCCCTCGAGAGAATCGCCACCGCCGGCGTTCTTCCGTTCTCCACGAGGCGAGCGACCGCTGTCATGTAGCTTGGCAGCTCACCTGGGTTGGGAACCACCTGACCTGCCGCGCAATCTCCCAAGATTGCGGCTGCACGGCTGGTCAGGTGGTTCCCGGTGAGGAGCAAGCTGCATGTCAGCAGCCGCTCGCCTCGTGGAGAACAGAAGAACGTCGGCGGAGCCTGGGGCCAGCAGAGGAGCAGGTGAGCTGCTGGGGGCAACATATATCCATGTGAGCTGGGGGCAAATATATCCATGTGAGCTGGGGCAATATATATATCCATGTGAGCTGGGGCAATATATATATCCATGTGAGCTGGGGTAATATATATATATATATATATCCATGTGAGCTGGGGGCAATATATCTATCCATGTGAGCTGGGGGCCAATATATATATATCCATGTGAGCTGGGGGCAAATATATCCGCCTGTCACTGCGAACCCAACACCAGCTCTTGGCCAAAACTGGTAGAATGCCCCCCCCCCGAAACCTGTGTCTGGATCCGCCCCTGGTTACAGCTACAAGCATTTATAAAGCGCCAACAAATTCCTAAGTGCTGTACAATAAGAGAGACAGAAAAACTAATATACACACGTTACGCACACTGAACAGTAGGAGGGAAGGACCCTGCTCCAGAGCTTACAATCTAAAAGGAGAGGCGTGACACACTAGGTGAGGGTATCTAAAGTATGTGTTGTAGCGTGGTGCGTGTGGGCTGATTGGGAAGATGGAGCAAGAAATGTACAGTTGGGGATCATGGAGTGAGCCGATAGACTTCTCTAAAGTAATGTGTTTTCAGAGACTTCTTGAAGGACTGGAGAGACGGGGAGAGTCTAATGTTCCTGGGGAGGGAGTTCCATAGAAAGGGGGCAGCTCGGGAGAAGTCCTGAAGGCGGGAGTTGAGGGTACGTGAAGCTGATAGCATCAGATCATTGGCAGAGCGAAGTGGTCGGGAAGGGTGGTACCTGCTAATAAGGGAGGAGATGTAGGTAGGGGACTTTTTTTTATCTGCAGGTAGTGTATATCTGTCTGTCGACCTTTCTATCTTTGCATATTTCTATCTATATGGAACATACGAGAAACAAGCTAAAGAAATGCAATAGCATATGCACGCCGAATGTGAAATGACACATTTCTGTCATATGGTACAGATTTACTCACCTCATTCAAAGCATGTGTGATTTATAAGGATTGCTGGATATGGAAGGGGAAAAAAAAGTCCCTTCAAATACATGTTATGGAAGCCGCTGAAATAAATAACCACTCGGTAGTTATTAAGAAGCAACTAACGACTTATTTGCACTTGGCATCTGGAACCTTTGTGATTAGGCTGATAGAATATAAAATAATTATCTCGGTGACTACCTCCAAAAAACACAGAGCTTAAGCAGTGCCCCCCTATCTGGAGACAAATTGTTCCAATTCATGGGAGCTCTATGGGAGAGACAATGAGAAACACATGTGGCTAATACCTCTGGAACAACTCGGGGGGAGTTGATAGATCTCGGCAGATAAGCTTCACCGTGTTGAACTTGGCCACATGAACGCAGCGAAAAAATGTGGCCGTGCCACTCAATTAAACAAAATAATGCCAAGGAAAATTCAGCGTTTCTCTTCCGCCACTCAATAGAAATATATTCTCTCCATTAATGTGACAAATCCAAAATAAGTCTATTAACTTTCTATTACACAGACAAGCGGTGATGCCAGAAGACATCAAACTGACATCATCACATCGCTTTATTAGTTTATTCCATGATTGCACCAGACATGAGAATTACCCATTTTAAAGTTAGAAACCATAAAAAGCGCTCTATATCGGTCTAGAATTATTACTCGTCTCACTAGTGGACAGTGGACACCGGCGATCAATACACAGAGATGATGGGGACTATAAAGGAGGGGGTTTGTTATGTATATGTATGATATTTTTCCCTGATGAAGTTGGAATTAACACCAACGAAACGCGTCGGAATTTTATGAATAAATTACCTTTTACCACTGTTGGCGATTAGACTCCCTTTGTTTTGGAGTGACTGCAGAACCTGTTGACAGCGATCCAGTGGAAATCTTCTGTGGATGACGAGATCCTGAGCCTTCCTATACATCTTTGGGATGAGTAATTTATGATATGCGCTAAATTTTCTTTTATCCTGTGAGTGCGTTTCTACAGGGGGCGTGTCATGATGCATATTTGTTTTTACATATAACGCTATGATCCTTCCATTTTATATTGTCCTGTTTTAGATCTCGATACATTTTCCATTTTCGTCTCACTAATGGTTTGGGGGGAGGGGTTTGGTTTATTTTTCAGTTTTTTTGTGTGGATTTCTTCCATCCAATCTACACAAATTGTTTCATCCTCCAATATTTATTGGTTCGGAGAAGAGGCTATAAACATCTAGATGAGTAAATAAATTGTGCAGACTACGTTAGGTCATTAGATAATGATGCCCTGCTTGCGGCTCTATCCAACAGTTTTCTTTTTACAGACTATTTGAGCGCCGCTGATCAAATTTCACGTGAGATGCCTTCAAACGTAGATAAAGTGAGCATTTTTACAGCAATTTAAAGAGGCATAGATTGTAAAGGCAGATAAGAGTAATGTGGAACATCTACTATGTCCGCACTATTGTACATACTATATTCATGCTGGTTTTGATTATATATTCCTAATTCTCAAAAGATATATGACTAACGCAATTGCTCTTCCTTGTCTTTGGTGGAATATTATTATGCCAGCTTTTGAATACGGAGATGTAGTGTATGCAGCCGCCCCGCAAACATACCTTCATAAACTTACTACATTGTATAACTCATTCTGCCGCTTTGTGCTACAATGTAACTTCATGACCCACCATTGTGACATGTTAAAAAAGCTAAACTAGCCGTCGCTGGAATCTAGACGCACTTTTCACCTTTCCAACCTGTGTTTAAGAGCTTTTCTGGGAAGCTACCACCCTACCTGAATAGGCTGCTTGCCCCAGCAGTTCCCTCATCCTATAACCTCAGATCCAGGACCTGCAACTTACTTGCAATACCACAATACAAAAAGAAAGTGGCTCGATCCTCATTTTCCTACAGAGCAGCACAACTATGGAATAACCTCCTAGATGCCATCAAATCTTCCCCCAGTCTAAAGTCACTTAAGAGCTCCCTATTAACCACTTCGCTGCGGAGGACGCCGATTGCTGTGCCCCCCGGTGCGGGCTGACATCTTGGATGTCAGCCCGTCACTCCGGGACCGCCGCGGGCACAATAGATGTCATCGCGGCGGCGCGATGACATCTATTTCAGGCGCCCCCCCGCGTGTGCGGAGGAGGCGCCTGAAAGGGAGGGGGGGAGGTCCTTCGGACCTCTCTCCCTCCCGATCGCCGGGGTCCTGAGCTTAATGCCAGGCACCATTTGGAAGGGCACAGCCTGCCCTTCCAAACGGTACCTGGCATTAACCCCAAGGGGGCCGGATCGCGAATCCGCGCCGAAAAGCGCCGGTTCGTGATCCTTTCCCGGAGCTGGCCGACATCTTGGATGTCGGCCAAGCCTCCGGGAACTCCCCCTGAGGACTGGTGTCATCGTGCATAGCACGATGACGTCAGTCCTGGAGTTAACCCCTAGCTGCCACCAATGGTGGCGATAGGGGGTTCCAATGAACCCCCTATCTCCCAATCCGTGGCAGCTAGGGGTTAATGGTTGATATCGTAGGATTGGCCAGAGCATGGCCTTTCCAATGATACCAAACATGACCATGAAATAAGTTTTAAAAAAATAAAAAATAAAAAATAAAAATAATAAATAAATAAAAAATAAAAATAATAATAAAAAAAACAAGTTTTTTATTTTTTATTTGTTTTGTTAATGCAGCAATATTGTTCCCATTTAATTTATAATGTGAACAATGATGCTGCACTAACGATTTTTATATAGGGTGCGTTTGTTAAAAATAGCGAAATTTTCCCCCAAAAAAAATGTAACGAGTTCCCATTTCAAATTTTTTTAACAAGCGCACCCCATACAAAAAATAACCGCAAATGATCGCATGTTAAAATGTGAAAAAAACCACTTTACACGTTGTAAATTATTGAAAATTCTAATTTTATTGCATATTTTGTTATAATATACAGACAGGACATAACGTATACATATAATAATGACATATTATGAATCTGCCGAGTCTGCCGGAAAGAACGATATATAATATGTCTGGGTCATATACTAAAATAAGCCTTCAAAACGCATTAAAAAATGATGAGCGAAACCGGTAAAAATGACCTCAGCACAGAGGCGGGAAATGCCTCAGCAGCAAAAGGGTTAACATACCTCAGTACAGAATGCACCTGTAAACATGTAACATAGTGAATATATTTATTTTCTGTTAATCTGTATATTTGTGCAATTTCTTTTTAATATTTTGCATTTTATTACTTTGTATTTCTGTAACGACTGTAACAATTTAATGTTCTTGAACCCAGGACATACTTGAAAACAAGAGAAATCTCAATGTATCCTTCCTGGTAAAATACTTTATAAATAAATAAATTACAATATTGCTGATTAAAAATTTATATTAAAATATTTGCTTATTTATTTATTTGCAAAGTATTTTAGCAGGAAGGATACAATGAGATTTCTCTCATAATAATAATAATAATAATAATTATAAATTATTAACTGGAAATCAGTACGTAGAAAAAAAAGATGTCCGCCTATTGTTTTCTTAAATTTTTTTGCAAAGCTGAAATCAGTAATACGTTTTACATATTTCAATTGACATTGATAGGTTTACTGAGAATCAGTCTTGGTCCTTTGTGCCTTCTGTATAGGGGAGTTTGGTGTTGGGAAAAGGAGGAGCTGGGCTGCTGTGGCCGCAGTAAATTAAAGATGGCACCAAGAGCCTGTAACACATTCTTTGTCTCTGTTCTTCTACAATAAATTCAATTCTACCTGCTCACTCTGGCCTCTCTGATCTGAGGCGGGTAACAATATTATCTACTAATATAGTACCATTAGTTTTCACAGGGCTTCACAATAAATAATGGAGAAATAAAGTAACAAAATCATAAACAACTTAGGAACCAGAGACAAGAGGTGTAGGGGACCCTGGTCAGATAAATGTATGTCCTGTAGGAGTCAAGTGGAGGAGAACAAGAGGAGTTATCATCTTATTAGGTTTAGCATCTAGACATGCTTAGTATTCCAAAGCTCCAAAGCATGTAGCGCCATGATAATATCTAAGCAAAGTTTTGGGCTTTGAGTAGTTTGAAGTGTCATTGACCAAAATATCCAAATAAGTATTTTCGTGAAAAAAGAAATACATTTTTAAAACTGTAAAATGAATTTTAATTCTTGGATAGCTTGAGATCTTTTTGATCAGCTCACGAAAAGTAGAAAATGGCACCAGAATGCTTCCTGAAATCGGTCTGGGTGAACTTTACATCAGGACTCAACAGATCAATTGCATTTTGAAAACATGAGACAAATATGAATATGATATTGTTATCAGTAGATCAGAACATGCAGACTCTCTCTAATTTAGCCTTGTTTTACCTGGTGGTGATGTTTTTGGTTGACATGGAAGACAAGTTCCTGTTCTACATGTCAAGAAGATGACAAAAGTTCTTGGCTAGTCTTCCTCAACAAGTCTCATCCAAGTCTTTAGTAGTCAGATGTTCAACCTTGAGCGTTTAGAAGAAGGCACCTTGATATTTACTAAAACTCAGTAAGCCACAGCCCTGATGTTACATGGGAAATTACTTGGATAGGTAGAGGAACATCTGTAAATGACAACAGTTGATTTAAAAGATGAGTGATTCCAGTGCCGCTCCTTTAACTTCCAGTTACTATTATGTGACCATCAAAGAGAAATGGAGTCTCTGGTCAACCCAGTTTACATTAGTTTATGGTAAAAAAATACCGAACGCATATAAATTCAGTGCTTTAATGTGCAGATCACAAAGTATCAGCATAGTAGCCATAAAACGTAATGGGACTTCAAACATGAAACAGGAGCCTCTCCACTACATACAAAATTCCATAGAACCACCAGTGGCTCCGATAGATTTAATTTTTATGTGCAGTTTAAATAAATGTGCAAACTAAGATTACCCACCCAGAAAGATGCTTACATTTCATGGCGTTTCTCACTGGAGCATGGCAAGGAGGATTGGGGAGCTGCCATATTGGTATCCCGACAGACCCATGCACATAAATCTCTGATGAAACAGTTTCATTTCCAGATATTAACATATATTAAATGAGCATGATTCAAACTCAGAAGATGTTGTTATTCCAGCTCTTTAAAATGCTAAAAATAACATTATTGGAACAATGCTAAAAATGGAACCAGTCCCTACCGACCCTTGTATATTGTCTGGTGAAGTTCTCATTCGTGGAACAAAACCTACTAATTTCACTCTCCATATTACTGGGACATTTGTTATGGAATGACTGAGAACAACTTGGCCATAAATTAAGATACCCGTCATTCCATATTTCCATAGAAATTACATCATCCACTACAAATTAATTATAATTTAAACTTCTTGGTGCGTTGGGGTGAATTTATTAACATTATTAATCCCAAGGTATATTTAAATATAAAAAAGGAGAGTTAATCCAAGAAGAAACCAGACCAATCCTAGTTTATCACATTTATTTTAGTTTATTACATGGAAAAAGGGCAGAGGTAGACGCTTCAGGTTGAGTATCCCTTACCGGAAATGTTTGGAACCAGAAGTGTTCTGAATTTCTTTTCTTTTTTTTCTGATTTTGGAATATATGCTTATAATAATGAGATATCTTGAGGATGGGACCCAAGTCTAAACATGAAATTCATTTGTGTTTCATATACACCTTGTACACACAGCCTGAAGAACATTTTATGTGTCCAGTGTCCTAGTGTCCTTGTGCTGACCCATGAGGGGCTTGCACTTGACTCCATGGAGTCCTATGGTCTCCTGGAGGGGACACCAGCAGTAGGGTATGGTATCCATTAGCAGCTTTGGTGTTGTTGATAGTTGAAAAATCGTGTCCGACCCATCGCGACTCCATGGACAACGCGACTCCAAGGCCTTCCTGTCCTCTACCATCTTCTGGAGTTCATTTAAGCTCACACCTACTGCTTCAGTGACTTCATCGAGCCACCTCATTCTCTGCCATTCCCTTCTTCTTTTGCCCTCAATCTTTCCCAGCATTAGGCTCTTCTCCAGTGAGTCCTTCTTCTCATTAGGTGACCAAAGTATATGAGTTTCATCTTCAGGATCTGTTCTTCTAAAGAGCAGTCAGGGTTAATCTCCTCTAGGACTGACCGGTTTGATCCCCTTGCAGTCCAAGGGACTTGCAGGAACCTTCTCCAGCACCATAGTTCAAAGGCTTAAATTCTTTGGCGCTCAGCCTTTTTTATGGTCCAACTTTCACAGCCATACATTGCAATTGGGAAAACCATAGCCTTGACTACACGCACTTTTGTTGGCAGGGTGATGTCTCTGCTTTTTAGTATGCTGTCTATGCTGTCTAGATTTGCCATAGCTTTCCTCCCCAGGAGCAAGTGTCATTTAATTTCTTGACTGCAGTCCCCATCTGCGGTGATTTTGGAGCCCAGGAAAATAAAATCTGTCACTACCTCCATTTCTTCCCCATCTATTAGCCAGGAATTGAGAAAGCCAGATGCCATGATCTTAGTTTTCTTAATGTTGAGTTTAAAGAAAAAATGTTGCACTCTCCTTCTTCACCTGTATCAAGAGGCTCTTTAGTTCCTCCTGGAGTCCTATGGTCTTCTGGAGGGGACACCAGCAGTACAGCAGTAGGGTGTGGTATCTATTAGCTACTATTACGTTCCCCCAGCCAGGCCCACTGATGCTGAGAGCTCTTCTCTGTCTTTTGGATTTTAGGGTTAATCTGTTTGGCTCTCCGCCCCTGGAGTCTCAGCGTCTGACCAGACCTGTGGTCACATGACCTGCACTACCCTATTGAAATGGCTATCAGTGCAATGGTTCCCTGATCCTGTATAGTTCTCGCTTGCTGAGTTCCTTATTGCTGTATATTGTATTTGGATATCTTGGTTCTGACTCTGTATTCTGACCATTCTTGTGATTTACCCCTGGTACCGTATATGTGATATATTGGTTCATGACTCCTGGCTTTGTATTCTGACCGCTCTCTCGCTTGATCCCATTTGTGGTTTGTCTGTGTGGTATTCAGATTTTTGTTTGTACCACACTACAATATCTGTCATTTGTTTATTCTGGTGTGAGACCTAATTGCAAGGAATCCTGTTGGTTTTGCTGGTCGCAGCATAACCTCGAGTTCTATTTGAGTCCTGCCCTGCATGCTGCTGAATACATTTCTGTCAAGTCTGTTTTTCTGGTTTATGTGTGTGTATCCTGTGCAGCAGCTCATTGTTCTGTTTATAGAGACCACCTCAAGGACCTCTTTCTTATTCCGTTGTTGATAGATATTCCTTGTCAAGTCTGGGTTAACCCTGTTATTTCTTTGTGTACGTTTTCTCGTGTTCACTCCCACCCTGGACTCTGTATAGTTAGAAGACCATCCAAGGACCTTTCCCCAGTGCAGGGCTTTCCTCGTGTCTTGTCTGGTTCTGTTTAATCCTGTGTCCAGGTTTCTGCAGTATGAAGAGAAACACATACCTGCCTAAAAGGCTTACTCAAACACACAGCAAGGACCCCCCTTTGGCTCCTGAGGGGGGGGGCACCGTAACAGCTACCCAGTGATAAGAGTGAATTAGTAGGTTCACTAGGTAATACAGCAGTAATATTGAATAG
Source organism: Leptobrachium leishanense (assembly GCA_009667805.1). NCBI lineage: Eukaryota > Metazoa > Chordata > Amphibia > Anura > Megophryidae > Leptobrachium > Leptobrachium leishanense. The sequence continues at coordinate 15,716,180 of CM019066.1, forward strand.
CGAACGGCTAATTTCTCATAGTGTCTTTTGCACGAGTGGAAAATAGGTCATGCTCTTTATATTTTACCACATATGTTGGTATACCCTATAGTTGCAAAAAAAAGTATATAAACAGTATAGTAGTAGTATATTGCTAGTAGTAGTAGTAGTATATTGCTACACTGAAACAGTTTTGTGAAGAGGAGTGGTCCAAAATTACTCCAGATCGTTGTGCAGGTCTGATCTGCAACTACAGGAAACATTTGGTTGAGGTTATTGCTGCCAAAGGAGGGTCAACCAGTTAAGTCCAAAGGTTCACATACTTTTTCCACCCAGCACTGTGAATGTTTACATGTTCTGTTCAATAAAAACATATGTTTGTGTTGTATTATTTTAAGCAGACTGTGTTTTTCAAATTGTTGTGACTTAGATGAAGATCAGAGCACATTTTATGACCAATTCATGCAAAACTCCACGTAATCCCAAAGGGTTCACATACTTCTTCTTGCAACTGTATATCGGCACCTTTTCTAAAAAAAATATAGATTTAATTAAAGTAAATTAATAGAACTGTTGGTGTTCTAGCTGCTAACATGTGTAATAGAGATCCGGCTAAACTCTGCTTATATAATTTAGTCAAATTTAAATATAAATTATTCGCTATACATATAAATTTTACTGCATTGGAGACAGTGAGTCCATAAAATTATAGTCCTGAGAATGCGATGCAGTTTAATTCAATTGAATGTAAAACATACGTCAACACGAAAAAAAATTACAGTCTATATTTTTTATTGATACAATTTAATTACAGCTAATTGTGAAATTGGGACCAATATCGAAACCCTAGACCCATATCACAAATAGGAATATATTAGGGGCTTCGTCATCTCTGTGTGAGATCTGATGCTCCAGATATTCTACGTCCAACGACAGAAACATAAGTCGGATAATCTCTGCCTTTCCATAGGGGTTAAAGCGTGAAGCCTTCTCTGCATTAAACAACTTAATTCTGAAAATTCTATTGCACGTCTGCCGCCCGTATAAAATAGCGTTGGAAAGCGCTTCTTCCAAACATTTGTAAAAGAAATCAAAAATACTTGACTCCAATCCTATGGAGGAATATATTTTGTGATGCTCTCGAGATCTCTCCTTTCCATAAAATAATTTATTTCAGCGTAGTATTAAGCAGCGCACTCTGTTTCTAATTATTTTCGAGGCTTAAACAGAAATATACACATCATATTGAGTTGCAGTGAATGTATTATATCATTTGCAGAATGCTGTAGACGCCGTGTTTTTTTTTGTTTCGCGTGTATATAAAAAATTCTCTTGTTACCTATAAAATGGTCAGCGGAGGCCTGTGTTATTGCTTTGATTCCTAGGGGTGAGTAAGGGAGGAAAATGTCAAATTCATAGAGTATTGTCAGACTTTATAGGGAGAGGTACCTTGTAGGTGTAACGACTCCACCCCTGCTGAAGACTACCACTCCCATTAAGTACTCAAAGCTCAGGTGGAAAGTCTTGGGGCTCTAGATTTGCTTCTTCGCGCAACCGTTAGGTCGCGGGGCTCTAGGGTTGCTTCTTCGCGCAACCGTTAATGCGTTTTTGAGCACGCGTTAACGCGAGGGGCAAAACCCTTTGCGCTGAACGTCGTATTACAATGTCTGCGCAAAAAATGCGCGTCAACGTCTACCGTAGGTGAACCTGCGCGAACGCTGCGCGAGCGTACTGTACTGCGTGCGTCCTATACTTAACATTGTGAGCGCAAGTGCGCTGGTATGCGGATGGTATTACAATCTATGCGCAAAATTTAACGCACAGCGTTTGCGCGCATAATTTTAACGACTTTAAAAAGCTGGTGGTAACGGTAAATCTGAACGTCCTGTCCGAAACCAAATACACCAGCCCGAAAAAAAACAGCACAGCACAGTATAGTTACACATTCTACACATACCCAAACAATAAATTTGAGATGTTGTGCGTGTTTTTTTTTGATGCAGCACATATGCGCAGATTGACTTTGACAGGCGCAAAAATGTAACGTTAGACAATTTAAGGTTCTTAATTCTGATTGGCTGAATCGCGTGAAAAAACAGTCCGCACACCGATTTCTGCACGCAATGTTAACCCTTTCGCTGCTGAGGCTTTTCCCGCCCCTATGCTGAGGTCATATTTACCGGTTTTGCTCATCATGTTTAAACGCGTTTTGAAGGCTTATTTTAGTATATGACCCAGACATATTATATATCGTTCTTTCCATCAGACTCGGCAGATTAATAATATGTCATTATTATATGTATACGTCATGTCCTGTCTGTATATTATAACAAAAAATGCAATAAAATATGAATTTTCAATAATTTACAACGTGTAAAGTGTATTTTTTTCACATTTTAACATGCAAGCAATTGCGGTTATATTTTGTATGGGGTGCGCTTGTTAAAAAAATTAGAAATGGGGTCTCGTTACATTTTTTTTTGGGGGAAATTACGCGATTTTTAACAAACGCACCGCATACAAAAATCGTTAGTGCAGCATCATTGTTCACATTATAATTGTAATGGGAACAATATTGCTGCATTAGCAAACCAAAAAAAAAAAAAAAACTTGTTTATTTTTTTTTATATAATTTTGTTTTTAAATATTTTTTAATTTTTATTTTTAATTTTTATTTATTTTTAAAAACTTTTTTCACAGTCGTGTTTGGTATCATTGGAACGGCCATGGTAACCCCTAGCTGCCACGGATTGGGAGATAGGGGGTTCATTGGAATCCCCTATCTCCACCGTTGGTGGCAGCTAGGGGTTAACTCCAGGACTGGCGTCATCGTGCTATGCACGATGACGCCAGTCCTCAGTGGGAGTTCCCGGAGGCTTGGCCGACATCCAAGATGTCAGCCAGCTCCGGGAAAGGATCACGAACCGGCGCTTTTCAGCGCCGATTCGTGATCCGGCTCCCCAGGGGTTAATGACAGCCACCGTTTGGAAGGGCAGCCTGTGCCCTTCCAAGCGGTGCCTGTATTAACCCCCTGCTCCCCAGCGATCGGGAGGGAGAGAGGTCCGAAGGACCTCCCCCCCCTCCCTTTCAGGCGCCTCCTCCGTACATGCCGGGGGGGCGCCTGAATTAGATGTCATCGCGTCGCCGCAATGACATCTAATGTCCCCGCCGGGCTCCCGAGTGCTGGGCTGACATCCAAGATGCTGAGCGCGTCCGTAGCACAGGAGAACCACTTGGCTGAACGCGCTGAGCGCGTCCATAGCAGCCAAGTGGTTAATGTGTGCGCGTTTTGCGCGTCTTTTTTCCATGCGTTATTTTTGACGGATGAAATAATGTGCGAGGATTGTAATACCAGCGTTAATTTACACGCGTTAACGTGTAACACTTTGCGCAAAAATTCACGCGTTTACCGTGCATTTTTGGGTGAAGAATGTACTTGGTATGTGGAGACTGCCAGATTGAGTAACAATCCACAGGTATCTATGGGAAAATATCCAACTTTTTGGACAACAATTGAATGTTCAACTTTATCAGTTTGCAAGTGTGTGTGAGTTGGTTACCCTTTAGATTCTCCCACAGGGGGCCCGCATGAATTACTTATATGCATAAAAAATACTCTACGCCAATTATTTTTTGGAACACTCCACTTGGCACACTCCACAGTTATAGTTACATAAGCTGAAAAAAGATGTGTGTCCATCAGGTTCATCCTTTCACACAACACCTACTGCTGTTGATCCGAAAGAAGGCAAAAAACTCAGTCTGAAGTGCTCGCCAATATGCAACATACTAGGGAAAAAAATCCTTCATGACCCTAGAATGGCGTCAGATTTCTCCCTGGATCAAGAAGGCAGCATTACTAAGGAATGTGGCTCCTAAGGGACCAATGTGGCTCATAAGGGACCACAGACTGATCAATTCTCTTGTATCAGAAAGATCAGCCTGGAGAGGACCTATCCATGTGATGGCCTCCCAGGTTCCTTCATCCAGCATCTATTGGGCAAAGAAATGATTTTCCTCTGGAGACAGGAGAGGACTGGGTCGGTTGTGCGTTCCTCCGTAGAGGCAATTCGAGTTTGGCTTCAGTTCATTCCAAACAATGGTCATCTCTTCGTGGCCTTGGATCTGCGAATTTACAAACGCCCTGGGTATGTGAGAGGTCAGAGGCAGGTAGATATGGATCAGTTAAGTTTCTTAAGGCAAACAGTACAACAACAAGAAATTCCAGAACTCCATGACCATTATGGCATTCTCTTGCTCAGCAATGCGGGATTCCAGCTGCTCCACCGACTCCCCTTCCTTATTCTGCACGGAGGCACTGATCATCTGCTTCTTCACCAGGCTATACTTGTATAAGACCTTCTTGTGCTTGTGCAATACTCCTTTCTCATGCCTTTCACAGAGGTCTTTGTATTACTGGAGAAGGTCCAGGAAGAGATTAAGCTTCTCAACCACATCGATTTCCTCTACCGTGCCCTGTTGTGGCGCCTTGTCAGCCAGAAGAGCAAACGCTACAGATAAACCCTTCAACGCCTGCTCCAGAGCACCCCACATGCTTTGATTAAGAACTACCCAAAATGGCAACGGATTGGTGTCTGAACCCAGGGCACTGAGTTCTTTACTAAAGACCAGAAGGTGGGTGACGTTGTTGATGGCCCATGCTGCCGTCCTTTTGGCGCAATCTCTCAGTTTATAAACACTGTTGCAGATGTTGCGGATGAGCTCTGTGCTGGCAGCAAACTGCACTTGGATGTCGCTGGGGAGAAATTCATGGCTTGCGTAGAAATTTGCGAAGTCACATACTCATCTCCAACGTCATGGATTGACTCACGCATTCGATTCTGTACTTCCTGCCCATTTGTCCGATAGAAATATGTTGATGAGTATGTCGTCCCAGATAGAAGGGTGTCTGGTGACAAGGTTGACAAACCTCTTTAAGGCTCTTCTGCAGGATTCGATGAACTTCCAATCGGCTCCGAGCATCTTTTTAGGTGGTAGAGCTGGCACTATACGGTAGGGGTATTTCTGTAACAGCATCTCCTTGAACACAACAAAGTCAATATATATATATCGCCTGTACATGGAAGACTTGAAGTGCGAACTTGAGACTTCATACTCGGCGTGCTTGATGAGGAATAACGATTTAGGCCAATGTCAGACGAACGCAGGGATCACGTCCGTGTTGCCGCACAGTTTAACGTCCGTCGTAGCATAGAATCATGAGCAATAGAGACCCACACACTAAGTGCGTCCGCACCGAACTGCGCACACACAACGCACATGGTAAACGGACGCAAGTTAGGCAAAAACGTAAAACCGCTAACACGGATGCGCAGAGTGCGCCACGTCCACCACGTCCGCGTAGCGTTCTGTGTGCATGATGAGGAGACGTCAGACGCAGCAGATTTGCGACGTCCAGCACCTTGACGCACAAAATGCCTTTTCATATTATTTTTGTTTCCCATATTTCCCGTTTTTTCTACATCCGTCATAAAAAACGGACCGTGTGGTGTCTACAGTATCTTCCGTCAGAACGTCCGTCCGTTGCGCACGCACACACAGTACGCTCAGACTGCGTTCGTCTGACTCTAGCTTAAGATACAAACTCCTAATTTTCTGTTGTTGCCCTTTTTTTTAATATATACCTCAATTCATTGCATATTGTTTGCCAAAAATAGATCCGCAATAATTTTAACACCAAAAATAAAAGAAATGTGAAATACAAAGTGAAAGAGCAATGAGAAAAAGGGAAAAAAGAAAAGGGGGAAAAAAGAGATGAAGAACAAATAGCATTTTTTGATATTGCATTGTTGAAATATATATATTGTTCTCTTTTTTAAAACATTCCTTTCTGATCTTTCGTCTTCTTCAATAAACTTTGAATAGGTAAAAAAATTATTAAGGTATAATAAATACTCTTTTATTCATGAGCTCTTATAAATGAAACCTGACAAACCTCAGGTAAACCATTATTATTATAATTTATATAACGCCAACAGTTTCTGCAGCAAAGAATAGGGAATAAAACAAATAAATTGCTAACGAATTTTGGACCCGGAGGCTCTAGACCAGTGATGGCGAACCTAGGCACCCCGGATGCTTTGCAACTACATGTCTCATGATAGCTGACTGAGCATCGTGGGACATGCAGTTCAGAAGCATCTGGGGTGTCAAGGTTCATTACGACTGCTCTAGACCTATAATAATAATTGTAGGTCTAGAGGTTCCTGTTCAAAGGAACTTGCAACCCAGAGGATTAGGCTTGGAGGAAAACATGCCACCTTCACCCTTTCCCCTCGTAGATTGTACCATGCAGTCACTGTGGCTGGTGGGCTTTGAAGACGGAGGGAATACTAGTACGCCCAGTTGACTTCTATTGGCCGCCTCGGCCCCGACCAGCAGTTGGCGTGGGCCGCGCACCATTGGCTGCTGCGGGACTGCCTGAACTCAACCATCAGCCTGCAGCCAATGACGCGCCTCAGCGACTAGGCAGGCCAAAGGAGGCACCCACTCAAGAGGCCGGCGTTAACCCCCTTCCAGCGGGCACCACCTGCCCAGCGATGAGCATGGTAAGCAAGCTATGAAAACTATAATGATGTGGGAAGAAGAAGGATTAATCAGGAATGTAATATGAAAATCTGGGAAAAAAAATTATTTGAGGGATTTCACGATGGACCTAAGTTAGGAGTGAGTCTGATAGGGTAAGGTAGGTCATTCCGCTGGACTGGTGCAGCCTCTGAGAAGTCTTGGAGGTGGGAGTGTCGGTGGAAACAGAGGACAGGCGGAGGTCGTCTTATTTAACTAAAATGCTGTCAAAACTTACAACCAATAAAATTGTGCTCAGGTCTGTATATCTTGACTACAAGGTACGCCTGCAAGGACATCTTCTGGTTGGTTACTTTAAGACTTTTGTTATAGTATCTCCCAAGTCCTGTAAAAATGATCAGTTTCCATCATCATTGCTTCAAACTTGCACAATTTCAAACATAGACTGCATTATCATCCTGCGTATGGGGGTTTGTAATGATCATAATGAGATTATTATCAATGCAGCTTCCAAAAAATACCAACATTTGTATGTGCTGCATAATGCCTGTGTATGGCAATTACAGCAACACCTTGTATCTGTATGTGCTGCATAATGCCTGTGTATGGCAATTACAGTAACACCTTGTATCTGTATGTGCTGCATAATGCCTGTGTATGGCAATTACAGTAACACCTTGTATCTGTATGTGCTGCATAATGCCTGTGTATGGCAATTACAGTAACACCTTGTATCTGTATGTGCTGCATAATGCCTGTGTATGGCAATTACAGTAACACCTTGTATCTGTATGTGCTGCATAATGCCTGTGTATGGCAATTACAGTAACACCTTGTATCTGTATGTGCTGCATAATGCCTGTGTATGGGTATTACAGTAACACCTTGTATCTGTATGTGCTGCATAATGCCTGTGTATGGCAATTACAGTAACACCTTGTATCTGTATGTGCTGCATAATGCCTGTGTATGGCAATTACAGTAACACCTTGTATCTGTACTGTACAGGGATTTTCACTCATTATAACCCCCTGAATCCTATCCCTGTACAGCCGTGAGTGACAGCAGAGCTCTCCCTGTATTCTGCCCTCTCCCTGGCTGCTGTAATGCAACAGTAAAGATGACTTTTTTTGAGGGAGGGAAAGGATATTCTAATTATGGCAACTATACGGGTCAATACAGTGCAATCATGGCTACAACTATCTAGATAGAATCAATTATTCTTTTTAGTAAATCAGTGATTTACAACCTTCGTGACACACTTATAATGAGCAAAAACTTCAGTGTGTTTTTAAGCAGATATATATTTTTAAATGAGTATTAATATGTTAATCTTCTTTTTGAAGCCCTGTTACATAATCCACCCACCCCCCTTGTGCCATTGCTCCATCATACATACATTGTGTCACTCTCCTTTTACTCACACACCTCATTCTGTCATTGCTTGGCAAAATCCCACGGCACACCTGAAAACCATTGCCGGCACACCAGCATGGCACTTCACAGTGGTTGAAAATCACTGGTTTAAATGATGTCCATATAGCCTGAAAAACCTTTCAGGACAAAACGCTCAGGGCAGAAGGACACGGTTTGACTTTTATTACGTGTGGTTACAGCATGGTTGATGTCTTCTTCTTGTCTTTCAAGCTTGTAATACAAAGATGAGGCATAACAAGATATGGAGGATTTAACATGTTCTCAGATCACAAATCATAACTATTCTGAGATAAGCTGTTGGCGAGCTTCACGTTGGCTACTTTAACAGCTTCTCTTTCCAAAACAAAACCTAAGCGTTAGTTAATTATAACTCCTTATTTTTTCGGCTTTCCCTGCTCTGTCTCATATCAATCTGCGGTCCAGGGCCAACCTAGACCCTTTAGGTCAAAAATGGAAGCAGTTGAGCCCTACATCCAAGACGTGTCCCTTATGGCCCAGCGTGTTGAAGCTCCAAGAGGTAGGGGAGTGTTTTGAGGGGTGCAAACATCACTCGGACACTCAAAAAATGAAATAAGCCATTGTCAGCAGTGCGTTTGCTTGGAGATTGATGCCAATTGATGGCCAAACCCTAAACTAGGGTCCCTTCTTTGCGGGACCCTGGTTTAGGGTTTTGGCCTGTGTTCGAATCACCCCTTCCTTATAGTAGCCTCAAAGCTTGCATCTCAACTCGTTTTCCTATAAGATACATGTTTGCCCATTTTCATGTTGATGGAGCCTCAACACTGTCCCAACGAAAAGAAGCAAGAGTATCTGAGCTTTCCAATCACTCTTCAGTGATGACTATATTTTGGAACTGTAATTAAGGGGCTCAATCGGTTAATTCAATACAATGGAATGAGAATTGCCCATTATAAGTCAAACATCACAAAGTTGCCATAATTAATGACCAGAAAAGACTAGTAATTTATTAAACTCCAGTGTATCAAAGATAGTTGCCCAAATAATAATGCACAACTGAAACATTACTGATTGAAAAGCTTTGACTCCTTCTTCCCAGTCGCGGACACAGTCACATTTTCAGACTTTGAACACCTCATTAAGAGAAGGAGGAACGAGTAAAGTTCCAGGCAAGACAAATTTGATGGACTTGGTCATTTTGACACTGTTATTTGGATGCTCTTGTCGGTGCCATAAGAATGGTCCACCAAAAATGATACTAAAAATCATAAAAGAGGGAAATCCACTTCGCCGAATGACTAGTTAAGGCTCGAAGGGAAATGAAGCTCACACACATCTGTGGTGCTATGATTAATAAGATAAAAAAACAGTTAGCAAGCTTCTACAGATTAATCATCATTACTATTGACCGCATTTCCATAAATGTTTGTGGGCTACGTTTCCATTGATGCTTGGCCAACCTCTAGTGGGAAATTAAGTCATATAAGGGAATAGTTGATTTAGCTGTGCACACAGGTGCAAGCTCCCCCTCGAAGACCTCCTCGATATAGGCAACATGTGCCAAAATATGCCAACAACTCGGTTGAATGATTTGTGGCACACGGTGGTTGTAGGTGTTGGCGCTGGTGTTTTTAAGATTCCCCATTATGTTATGGGTACAATTACGTATATATGTAGGTTATTTAATTAAGGACAATTTGTAACATTTTTAATTCCTATTTATTAACAGAAAAGTAGAAAAACATTGTAAAGTTTGGTTTTTGGACTGCCCTGTTATCGTCTCATTGTGTTAAAAATATACAGTATGTGCTATGCTAGATTTCTGAACAACAGCATGGTCAGAATAACATAGGAGCTATAGGAGCTGTTCCAGCCCCATGTCCCAAAACACGACAAGTGAAAAGTTAACCATGTTGACATCTACGGCTGACAAAACTTTGAGATCAAGAGGATAGAGGAATGGTACCATGAGAAGGACATACTTGAAAACGAGAGAAATCTCAATGTATCCTTCCTGGTAAAATCCTTTATAAATAAATAAATAAGTTATGAGAATGAGGTTTAGGAACAATGGAAGGTGAGAGGATTGGGGAAAAAGAACAATGGAAGTTGCGAAGAATGAAGCAGAAGAACAAAGGAGAGGACAGGGAAGAGGATTAAAGGAAGGTGAGAAGGACAGAGGAAACAGAGGAGCCACTGGAGGTAAGAACAGAGAGGCATAGGATCAATGGCAGATGAGACGAGACAGATGCACAATGAAGCTAAGAGGCATACCAAGAAATTCAGCTCGCGTCATGTGAAATCCATAATCCGGTACTGACCAAAAGATATTTATTAGGTGTTCCTTAAGCATTTTTCTTACCTGATACTTTGTAAATGGTTTGGTCACTAATACCTGGTTGCATTTTTGTCCCAAACACACAGTAATTTAGGACAGCAGTGCCCTTGATGCGTATGTCATTATAAGCAGCTTAACCAGGAGATCACATCCAACTCTCATTCTGAGGTCAGCATCAAAGTCGTGGAGCTTGTTTTACTCATTTAATGGCTCATGGGCTATTGTATATCTAAAGGAACTCGGTGAACCTTTCTTGTTTCTGATCAAGCTCCTACCCACATCCTTGATCATGATCCATTATCATGACCAAACGACCAACCAAGAGACAATAGACATAACGGTTCCAAATACATTCATCCTTGTCCTTTGATTCTCTTTTGGAACCAATGACATATGGCCAGCCAGTCTTTGACATTTGAACAACTGTGACGGTACATATTTGTTTTTTTGGTACTCCTATCTCCTGTCTACCTGATCACAGCTGTAGTGACCACAACTCCAAGGAAGCATGTCGCCATCATCAGATCTCATTAGAAACTTCGTCTTGCTGGTTATGTGGCTTATCCTTGCAACAGAGATCATAACTAGGATCCAGACAATAACATCTCCATAATACCAGTGATGACTTAATGGTTGGCAAAAATAATGTACGTAGCGAACGCCCTGCCTTCACTTTGTCACGACTCCTTCTATGCTGCTGTTCAGTGTCCTTCCTCGTGTCCTTTTTCTTCTATGGTTCTGGCAAAGCCTTTTCCTGTAATTGCTCCATGATGCTGGACGCCAGATGCTAATCGATGCCCATGCTTAACGAAGCCACCGCATAGCATTAAGCCAGGCCACAACATATCATTGTGGTCCTGTCATTTCACGCCATTCCCGAACCTTCTGATTTGATGCCGCCAATAGTAGAAGATCTGACACTACTTAACCTCCATTCACTCACTGTGCAGTGCCCTGTCATGGTTCGTTATACCCAAGAGTGCGTGTAATAGTTTCTGATATTTTGAGTAGGGATGAGCCGAACACCCCCGAGTTCGGTTCGTATTCGAACTCAAACTTTTCAAAAGTTTGAATTCGAACTCGAACACGAACTCAATACAAGACAATGGGACTCAAAGTTCAATTTTTAGAGTGCCCTCCAAGAGGGCATATATGCTAGATATTTGCCATAAAAGGTGTATAGGGGTCCGGGTATTGCCCAGGGGGACAGGAAACAAGGACAAAAAGTTAAAAATAAAAACGAAATAAGGGTTTCAAATATCATGCCTAGGAGGTCCCCATAACCTGCCCGTGAAGTGGTGGATTTGTAGGATGTATGGAAACATTGCCATCACAGACCCACACAGGACACCTGGCACTTCCAGTCTGCATACAATGTATCAAATTCATGAGACCAAACTAATTAGAAGCACATGTTACTTCCAAACACTAATTAAACACCTGTTGTTTACGCCGTTTGAGAGCACAGGTCATTTAGAGGTGAGAATCTTTGCACTTAGACATTAGTTTTTAATTCAATATCTAATAAACCGTTGCTTATAATATTCTGCAGTAAAGAGTCTCTTTATTTCTAGATTTTGTTGTATTTTTTAAGCATTTTTTTATACTTTTTAAAAAAAAAAAATCGAACCGAACACGCCAAAAAGTTCGAAGTTCGCGAATTTGCGAACGCCGAAAAGTTCGAATCGAACTCCAAACTGATCGAACCAAACAGCTCATCCCTAATTTTGAGTACCATCCTTGGCCATCCTATCTGATTATTCTGACCTCTGGTGTCCTGGTTATCTAGCTACCCTCTGTGTTACCAATCTCTGGCTTGTACGACTACCAGGGGCAGACTAACAACTAATGGGGCCCCTGGGCAATAGGAGATTGTGGGACTTCTTGTGTCACACCCATACAAAACCCCACCCATACAACGCACAACCCACATGAGCATTGCTGCGTTAAAAAAGTAATTTCTTCACACAGTTTTTAAAATAATGATTTTACTGAGTTAAGAAAATCCACTCAGGCCCCGCAGCGAATTGGGGAATCCATTGTGCCTCCTCCAGACTAACAGATACAGTTACAAGTTTTTATGAAACCCTAACAAGTTCTGTAGCGCTGTACAATGGGAGGAAGACTAACAAATATACATACAGGTACAACACACAGAACAGTAGGAGAGAGGACCCTGCTCAAGAGCTTACAATCTAAGGAGGGGAGAGACACACTAGGTGAGGGTTAAACGGATGACCACCATTCTTCTGAAGCAGCCATCGCCCACTTATTGCAGCTAAGGCTGCGCTGTGGCACAGATGGTCCCTGTGGCACACGTAGGAAGCTGCAGATCACTTTTCGGGTTTATAAGATACTAGTTGTTAAGCCTGCCCAGAGGGCAGTCTATAGTTGTTGTTGTCAGCTCAGAATCAGTGTCCACATATTTGCTTTTCAATGTCCTATCTAAGAGTATCTCTATATATAAATGCGTTTGTAACGCGTCTGTCGCCGTCCCGTCCACAATGGGAGGGCCGAGTGAGCAGCTGTGATGGGTGCGGCTGACTGCGCATTACAAACACATTTATATATTAGAGCGGGCTCCTCTTTCCCCTCTTAGATTGTAAGCTCATGGGAGCGGGCTCCTTTTTTCCCCTCTTAGATTGGAAACTTACAGGAACAGGCCACACTTAGATTGTAAACTCACGGGAGCAGGCTTCTCTTAGATTGTAAACTCATGGGAACAGGCCCCCTTAGATTGTAAGCTCATGGGAACAGGCCCCCTTAGATTGTAAGCTCATGGGAACAGGCCCCCTTAGATTGTAAGCTCATGGGAACAGGACGCACAGTTAATGTCCCAGGCCCGGATCCACCCTAAGCCTGTTTGGGAAGGCTATGGGTGGGGAGCCCGAGGGACATTTTGCGGTGTCTGCAGCCAGTTACCTTTGGTAACCACTTGCGATCCGGCTGTTGGATGCGCGCGCAGCTGACCGGTAGGGCTGCACGCGCATCCGACTGTGTTCTATGCGCACGCAGCCGACCGGTAGGGCTGCGTGCGCATCTGGCACTCCTTAATGTGCGCGCATCCGGTCACAGGCTTCAGCAGTCAGGTCAGATTAAGACCTTTGATCATACACCAATTGGTTGCATTCAATGTACATTCACATAGTAAAACTGAGCGGAAAGGCTCTTCGATGAAGACGTTGTTTGTTGGCCGACTCGGCTGGTTGAAAGCCAAGACATTTCCACTGCAAACACAAATAGTCAGCTGTAAATCCAACATAATCCATAATCACCAGATATGACATTACAGCGTTACTGCGATTATATATATATATGTGTGTTTATATACCTAATCCAGCAGTTTCTTTTGGAGAAAAATGTTAAGCCCCATCGAAAAGCATTAGATGTGATCCAAACCCTCCTTCATAACTTTCCTCTTTCATCATTTGCATCTATTTTTCCCTCTGGAAAATCTCTCTAAGGTTTGCACCACGATCATTTTAAACCTCGTCCAAGGCACCAGTGACTAAAGGAAAATTAATATATTTGGCCAGTGATTCATTCAATGTATATTCCCAGAACAGCTCTGCAGTGACAATGGTAATAACAAAACGGATACTTAATAGTAATAGTGAAAATAGACTGTTTTTCAGTGGAGGCTCATATAGTGCGTTCAACGGGAAGATAACATTGCTGAATATTTTTTAATAGTTAACTCCTTCACCACAAAGTGATTTTCCAGACATGCACTGCCAGGACTAAGTGGATTTTTGAAAAATCAGTTTTCATTGTATATAAAGTGGAAATAGTCCCAATATATAATTAATGCATGGTTTACTGTACTAGTCCCATGTGACAGGCAGACATCACCATCTGCTGGCCAAAAGGAGCTATTGCAGCTGGGTTTCTGTGATGTAGCAAGTGAATATCCCCCTGTTACACAGTTATTCGATTGTAAAAACCTGAGGGGTTATTCAGAAAGTACCGAAATTTCAGTGCTTCCTTGTTTGGCGCACTTCAGTGCGCTTGAGCAATTTCATTTTGCCGACCCTGTGTTGAATTCACTTTTCACGGGAGGGTCTCTGAAGTGCGCCAAAGGTGGAACCGCCGAAGACCGCCATGGACATCCAAACAGACTGTCGAACACTGCTGGATACTGCAGACCAGCTCGCGGAACAGCGCCACCGACCACAGGTCAGCCTGCCGATCAGCCCGCCGGATGCCGCTGAAGCCTGCAGAACAAACAGCTGATCAGACCATCGAACGCCGCGAAGACCACCAAACAGCCCGCCAAATTGACCACCAAACTGCAGGAAAAGAACAGAACTCTGCTATCAGTGGCACCACTCTCTACTGGTTCTCTTCCTATCTCTTTCTTAGCTCCTTCAGTGTCTCCTTCGCTGTTGCCTCTTCACCACCAGTTCCTCTCTCAGTTGGGGTACCTCAAGGCTCTCTTCTGGGTCCCTTACTCTAATCAATCTATACTGATTCTCTGGGCAACCTCATTTTTTCCTATGGACTCCAATATCAACTCTATGCTGACAACACCCAAACCTACCTTTCCTCCCACGATCTCTCTCCTCCTGTGTTGGACCATGTTACTGTATGTCGGCTTTCTCCAACTGGATGACTTCCCTTTTCCTAAAGTTTAATCTCTCCAAAGCTGAACTTCTCGCCTTCCCTCCCTCTAAAACCAACATTCCTGCACCCCTTTCCCTTCAGGTGAATTACTTCTACCTCTCGTTGCCTCTGGGTCCTTTTAGACTCTCATCGCTCTGACACTCCTCACATCTGGTCACTAACCAAATCCTGCTACTTCCACCTAAAAAACATTGCACACGTCCGTCACTGTCTCAATCAGGACTCTGCTAAAATGCTCATCCAAGCTCTTATTATCTCCCACCTTAACTATTGTAACCTCCTTCTCTCTGGCCTTTAGAGATCCCAGATTATCCCTCTACAGTCTGTTATGAATGCCTGTGCCAGGATCATCCACCTCACCTCCTGCACCTCTCACACCTTCCCCTTTTGTCTTGCACCATCTTTCCACCCAGCCCCATGTGTCCCGCTTCTCTATTTACCCTCGCCTCTTAGATTGTAAGCTCTTGAGCAGGTCCTCCCTCCTACTGGTCTGTGTGTTTAACTTGTATGTATATTTGTTATTCTGTCTCTCCTATTTTACAGCGCTGCCGAACTTGTTAGCACTTTATAAATACTTGTAACTGCAACTTTGAAAGGCATTTAAAGCAATAGAAATGGCTGAAAATGTTTGGAAATAATAAAAAATATCCTATTTCAGAATTTTAAAAAAAGCCTTTAAAAAAAATTGGGAATCAAAAATTTCCCCTAAAAAAAATACTAAAAATTCCAAAAAATATGTAAATAAAAAGACGGTTTGCTGAAAATGAAAAGAATAAACGTTTGATTTTTTTAAAAAAAAAGCGATAATACTTTTTTACATTGAATCCTATGGGATTCGCCTTATTAAACCTGTCGCACTGAATCACCGAAAATCAGGACATTTCACTGACAGTTCGGTGTTCTCTGAATAGATTAATCATTACTTATCTATGGGACAATTTTGCTTCTGCTGAAGATCACCGAATTGCACCGAACAGCACCATAGGACGTTGCCAATTCGCCAGTATTTGGAGATTTGACAGTTTAGGCTAGGGAAAGATGAACACATTTTTCGCGTCATCCGTGAAAAACTGTAGGGATGTGCGTTTCGGGTTTCGGAATTTCGGAATTTTCACGAAATTTCCCGATTCGTGTTTTCGGATGCGGCTGATTTTCCGAAAATTTTTAGATCCGAAAATGGCAGATCCGAAAAGTTTTCCGAGCCGAAACGAAATATTTTCGGAATTTTCGAATGGACTTGAAATGTGTCAAATCGAAATTTATTTTTGCTCTATTCATGATTTGATCTTTATTTAATAAAAAAAAACACGATAGAATCGCCAGAATTATCGTAGACACTTTGAAACGAGGAGAACAGAAGTTCCGAAAAAACGAAAATTTCCGACATTTCTGAAAAGTCGATACAAAAAACGAGCAAAGTGACACGAAAATACGAAAAATGGTCGATATTCCGAAAAAAAAATGTACACGAAAAACGAACCGAACCGAATCGAAACAGAAATCGGTCGAAACGAGTCGAATCGAAAAGTTTAAACATCCGAACAAATCGAACCGAATCGAACCGAAAAAAAAATCGGTGCACAAGCCTATGAAAAAGAGCGTGTGAACGAATGGACGCATTTTTTCACGGAATACGCGATAGCGGTCATACGATGCGCATTTTCGTCCGTGATTTTGTACGGATCGTCAATAACTTTCGTGCGGCCGTACTTCGTATATTGCCCGTCATTGGACGTCATTTGCTGCTACTACGGCAATGACAAAGTGCAGCTGCACGCGCGTTCGCACTGCGTTCGTCTGACCCTAGCCTTAGTGAATGGACCAACTGCCATAATATTGCAATGTACACTGGAATTCGCCCTTCGATGCAATTCGTGGCAAGTTCGGCTCTTATTGAATATCCCTTTTAAAACGTTACTGCAGTTCTGGTCTCTGCAGGATCAGCCGGGGAGATGTCAGCGAGACTCTAATGCCTGAGGTACCTGTGGGAGCACCTTCTTGAAATTAATTTGCTGCTGCTGCTGATCATGTAAAAGCGATAACGGTACTGAAGGGTTAATTATCTTTTAGATCGCAAGGACTTATTAGCTGTGTTCTCTGTTTCTGCCGTTTTTTTTTTAATATATTTAAAAACAGGACGTTTAAGAATTCGTCACTTTACTTAAAGATTAAGGGAATATTTTACTATTGCATTTAATCTTCCCATATAACCACGTGCAAGAGGTTTAACGGGATACTAGAAACATACTAATAAATAACTTTTCCAAAAATTCCAAACTTGGAAATGAACTGATAGATATTATGGGCTCTATTACATTCTGCGCGCAAAAGCGGACGCGCAGCGCAATTTTTTTTGCACGCAGCGTTAAACGTTAACGCGCGTAAATTAACGCTGGTATTACAATCCTCGCGCATTATTTCATCCGTCAAAAATAGCGTGCGGAAAAAAGACGCGCAAAACGCGCGCATTAACATTGCGTGCAGAAATCAGTGTGTGAACTGTTTTTTCACGCGATTCAGCCAATCAGAATTAAGAACCTTAATTGTCTCACGTTACATTTTTGCGCCTGTCAAAATCAATCTGCGCATATATGCTGCATCAAAAAAAAAAAAACACGCTCAACTTCTCAAATTTGTGGTTTGGGTATGTGTTGAATGTGTAACTATACTTTGCTGTATTTTTTTTTCGGGCTGGTGTATTTGGTTTCGATCAGGACGTTCAGATTTGCCGTTACCACCAGCTTTTTAAAGACGTTAAAATTATGCGCGCAAACGCTGCTCGTTAAATTTTGCGCATAGATTGTAATACCGTCCACCTACCAGCGCACAAAGGCATTTGCGCTCACAATGTTAAGTATAGGACGCGCGCAGTACAGTACGCTCGCGCAAGTTCACCCACGGTAGACGTTGACGCGCATTTTTTGCGCAGACATTGTAATACGACGTTCAGCGCAAAGGGTTTTGCCCCTCGCGTTAACGCGTGCTCAAAAACGCATTAACGGTTGCGCGAAGAATGTAATAGAGCCCCAAGACTTTCCACCTGAGCTTTGAGTACTTAATGGGAGTGGTAGTCTTCAGCAGGGGTGGAGTCGTTACACCTACAAGGTACCTCTCCCTATAAAGTCTGACAATACTCTATGAATTTGACATTTTCCTCCCTTACTCACCCCTAGGAATCAAAGCAATAACACAGGCCTCCGCTGACCATTTTATAGGTAACAAGAGAATTTTTTATATACACGCGAAACAAAAAAAAACACGGCGTCTACAGCATTCTGCAAATGATATAATACATTCACTGCAACTCAATATGATGTGTATATTTCTGTTTAAGCCTCGAAAATAATTAGAAACAGAGTGCGCCGTTTTATATTTTTTCATCCGTCAAAAAAAAAAAGCGTAAAAAAGACGCTGCGCGCAGAAATCTGTGGGCAATCAGAATTAAGAACCACAATTGACTCCCGTTCAGTTTTTGCACCTGTCAAAATCAATCTGAGTATATATGCTGCAGCAGTAATAAAAACACGCACAACTTCTCCATTTTATTGTTTGGGTATGTGTAGAATGTGTAACTATACTGTGCTGTATTTTTTTTTTCGTGCTGGTGTATTTGGTTCGGCCAGAACGTTCAGATTTGCAGTTACCACCAGCTTTTAAAAGACGTTAAAATTATGCGCGCAAACGTCGTTCGTAAAAAGTTGCGCATCGATTGTAATACCAGCGTACCAGCGCATGAACGCATTTGCGCTCACAATGTTAAGTATGGGATGCGCGCACGAACTTTCGTTCGCGCAGGGTAACTCGCGTTAGACGTTAACGCACATCGTTTGCGCGAACGTCGGAATTTGACGGTCATCGCAAAGGGTTTTTCCCCTCGCGTTAATGCGGTTTTGCGCACACGCACATTTTTGCGCGAAGAATGTAATAGAGCCCTATATGTGTAGAAATAATGTAATATATAAGAGCCCTATTACAATCTTTGCGCAAAAACGCTTGCGTAGCGCGTTAATTTGTGCGCGAAACGTTAAACGTTAACATGCGTAAATTAACGCTGGTATTCATTCGTTGAAAAATTGCATGCATAAAACGGATGCGCAAAAACGTGAGCGCATTAACGTTGTGCGCAGAAATCGGTGGGCGGACTGTTTTTTTCACGCGATTCAGCCAATCAGAATTAAGAACCACAATTGTCTCCCGTTCAGTTTTTGTGTCTGCCAAAATCAATCTGAGTTGTGACGTTTGGGGGCCCACAGAGCACGTGCACAATGTCTTTCACAAACAAAACAGCTTTATTCACCCTTTCAGGGCAGTCAAAAAGGCAACATAATAAGTACACGCTTTGGTTCAGCGAAATTAAAGCAAAGTCCTGATCTTCAGCACAAATAAACAGAGAAATAATAGTGGCTCACCAACGCTTTAAACAGTCCCAAACCTAGGGAATCCTTTCCCCAGTATGTAGAAGCCTCTCCAGCAAGGCACAGCACGTCTCCTGCTTTTGGAACACAAACACACAGCTTCCACTGATTACCACTGGTGTATTTTGGCCTAGGCCAACAAGGCCTAGGCCTAGGGCGGCACTCTCCAGGGGGCGGCGGCCTGCCGGGTGGCCCCACCCCTAAAAAAAAAAAAAAAAAAAAATTTTTTTTTTTTACTTTTGCAAACTATTTTACCATGAAGGAAACATTGAGATGTCACTAATTTTCAAGTATGTCCTGGGTAGGCAACGCCTAGGCTTTCACTTTCCAGGGGGCAACAAAAAACCTCACCACTAATTGGGTTACTCACAGAGCACCGAAATGACGCCAACTTTTTGGTGTTCTGTAGTTCCCTGCACTTCAGGGAATAAAATTTCCCCACCCTGCAGTGAATTCACCATTCACCGCAGGGTCCCCAAAGTGCATGGAGTCGGCCGCTGAATGCTGCCACCGCAAACCCATGGCCTGCTGTTTTCAAAAGAACTATTGAACGAAAATGTCTGGAATTTACATACAAGATCCTATGATTGATAATAAAAAGTTCTGTTACAGAAAAAGAAGAACCGATATTAAAAAAAAGGGGGGGATTTTGCCCAAAAAATTCTGAAAAATTACTAAATGGTGCTAAAAAAAAATCAAGACTTTTTACTACAGATTAAAATAAGTGGTTTATTAGATATTGCATAAAAACGGGAATATTTTTAACATTGAAACCTATGGGGTTCGCCTGAATACCTGAACCTGCTGATTGAAACCACCGAACATCAGGGTATTTCACTGTCATTTCTCTGCTGTTTGGTGTTCTCTGAATAGATTAACCATTACTTCTCTATGGGGATTTGCACTGCCTTCAAACAGCACCGTACTTGCTGGCAGTTCACCAAACTTGTGTGTGAGCATATCACCAGAGCAGTGGTGTACATAGAGGAGTGGAGGAGGGCGGGCTGCCCCAGGTACCAGTGATTATTGGGGTGTCATTAGGGGGTACTAGGAGGTGCCACTGTCACTGTGTGTCAGCTTTGAGCTGTGTTCTCAAACAACGAGCAGCGGAGCATGGCGTTTGCATACGGAATAAAATCGAATAGAATAAAAATCCCCCTCTCCTCCCTCCGTAGCTCCTCCCCTGCCCCGCAGCAGCTCTAGGAGGGGGATGTGATTTGTGTCCAGAGAGAGAAGATGACAGTAAATGGTAGGTGAAGGGGGGGTTTATCAGCAGAATATGAAGCCCTGTCTGCTTACTGCTGTTTAAAGTGGACCTTTCCTTAACCAGCACTGCAGTGATAGAAATTTGTCATTGAGCTGCCTGGCTCCTGGTGAGGCTGCGTGCGTGCAGGTCACACTCGGTCCGGCCAGTCAGGTGGTACGGAGTCTCAGTACCACCTGACTGGCTGAACCACGTGACACGCACGCAGCTGCCCACCCTTTCGTTAACATGGACTGTCACTCTATTCTGGACTGAACACCCACCAGGAAGGGAATCAAAGCCACGGTGCACCCTCTGGCAGTGGCACCCCACTGCTGACAAGATGACTCCACGCACAGGCACAGCCGCGATCCTAACATGGCCTGGAGGGACCTCCTGCGGAGTCTGTACACAGTCCCTGCTGACTCTGCACACAGCCCTACCGCGGACGGAGGCCGGTAAATGTAGAATAAATAATTGCTGTGTGCTCCTATACACTCGGTTTGCTGGGAGTTTTATTGCAGTGGATTCTGATGCACTCATACACTGACTCCACACATTGCATTGCTGGGAGTTTTATTGCCGTGGATTCTGATACACTGACACACACCACAAATTGCATTGCTGGGAGTTTTATTGCAGTGGATTCTAATACACTCATACACACTGCACATTGCATTGCTGGAATTTTTATTGCTGTGGATTCTGATACGCTGACACACACCAAACATTGCATTGCTGGGAGTTTTATTGCTGTGGATTCTGTGATACACACTGCATAGTACTGTGAGTTTTATTGCCTTGGAGCTCTGGGATACACTCATACACACTGCACATTACTGTGAGTTTTATTGCTGTGCAGTTCTGTGATATGCTCATACACAGTGCACATTTCTGTGGGAATTATTGCTGTGCAGCTCTGTGATACGCTCATATGCAGTGCATGTTTCTGTGGATTTTATTGTTCAACCAATTAGAGCGGCTGTGATCCAGTATACTTAACATGCGTGGCTGTTCTTTGTAAAAATGCTTGCATTTAAACATTTCATAATTTTATTTATCTCAATAGATACATTTGAAATGGTATACAAAATATACAAGTAGGCACTTGGTATCCACTTTTAATATAAAGAGAGGAAAAGGCGTAGCTCTAAAGAGGAAAAGGTGGAGCTTAAAGAGGAAGGGTGGGGATTAACCAGGAAGAGGTGTGGCCTTGACAGGAAGGGGTGCCTCAAATTTAAATTAGGGGGTGCATGAGTTTAGTCAGGCCTAGGGCAGCACAAAACCTAAATACACCACTGCTGATTACTTTCCTTTTCCTGAACTCCCACAATCCTATCTGGGAGTTGCTGGCTTTAAAACTCTTCCTGGACAGGAAGATTAACCCTGTGGTTGCCCTTAAAGGGTCCACAACCCAAATAGGGGTGAAACATATTGTCCATCCAGGACCCAGCCCTGCCGACCTCTACAGAGTATATATATGCTGCAGCAATAGTAAAAACACGCACAACTTCTCAATTTTATTGGTTTGGGTATGTGTAGAATGTGTAACTATACTTTGCTGCGTATTTTTTTTTGGGCCGGTGTATTTGGTTTCGGCCAGGTTGATAGAATTTGCCATTAACACCAGCTTTTAGGAGCTAAAATTATGCGCGCAAAGGCTGTGCGTTACAAACTGCGCATAGATTGTAATACCATCCACGTACCAGTGCACAAACGCATTTGCGCTCACAATGTTAGGTATAGGACGTGCGACGTACAGTAATCTCGCACAGCGTTCGCGCAGGTTCTCCTACGGTAGACGTTAATGTGCGTTTGTTGCGCTGACATCGTAATACGACGTTCTGCGGAAAGGGTTTTGCCCCTTGCGTTAATGCATTTTTGCGCACGCGTTAACGTTTGCGCAAAGATTGTAATAGAGCCCTAAGTGTTTTATGTACAAGCCGTAAAAAAACATATGTATGTTAGCTCTTTCAAGCCAATAGAAATAAGATGCGCTGTTCGATTCTGATCCAATCAGCTACTGTACATGTAGCATTGCTGAAAAGTTTTTTCTTCATATTTACTTATGGTGACTACTTCATTTTTACTTTTTTTGTGTCAAAAAAAGCTGGAGGGGCATTGCCCCTTCTGCCCCAATGGACGAGCCTCCACCATTCTGGTCTAAAATGTCATTTTCTCCAACGTAGTTATTATAATGAATAAAAGAATCGTTGCTGATTTGCCAATAATTAAATAACCCACTAATCCAGGCTAAAATCATTTTTTTATGATGTCGACTTGTTTCTCCTCTAACGCTCGTTCAATCACATGTCTTCACTTTCTTTTATGCCCATCGATCTTGGGCTTAAAGTGTTTCCAGAGTCAAAAAACCTGATCCCACCTCCCTTTAATCCCAACCGGAGCAATTTATGTAACTGTAAAACCACATTGTCCACAAGAAATTAAAAAAATGGAATCTGTAGGAGATTGAGTCAAACAACCACCAAAGCGATCTCTACGGACCCGTCTAGAGTTACGTACTCGACCCCCTCTGCATATGATCTGTGTGAATAATGCCTGTCCTCACCATTATTTGTCCAACTACATCCAACTGTGTACTAACACGCCATTCCAATACATCACTTACAATATGTTTTCATGGTATTAATTCACGATTTCGTCTCCCGTCACTTAATCGAAAGGATTTTCCTATTCTCCGCTGCGCTTTATTTCCCCATATGCTGTCATGATGTGAGTTGTGACAGCATCGAGCGGAATGTGGATATGCCTTTTTATGAGATATGAGGGATTTGTAACAGTAGCTATTCTCGTGGAGTTCTCTTCTCGGTGTCTGGACGTGTCCTGGCAGAGTAATCATGCTTTTTGAAAGATTCTACAGCTTACAGTAGCCATAGCATCATCACCAACTCGAGTAATGTATCATCGCCCGACATCGAGTTAGAGAGCAGTAAAGGAGGTGAGAAAAATAACTTGTCTTCTTTTACGGTCGACAATCGCTTTGCCAGATTCCACCACAGGCAAAAGAACGACGTGAAGCATTTGTTAGAAGTACAGAGATGTCATAACGCGAATGCCCCGACAGCAACTATACAAATTTCTTTGTGACAAATGCGAGGTATCGAATAACACATCCACCGAACAGAAATGCCTCTCGGCAGCGTTATGAATTCCAAAAACTTCCTACGAGTTATTGTAACCTCCATGCCTGGCTCTTAATGAAAAAATTATTAAACTAAGTGAAATTAACCTCTTCGCTGCCAAAGCAATTTATCAAAAATCCAGTGTTATTTTCGGAAACTCTATTGAATTATCGTTTTCCCCCTACATCGATTTCCCTAAAGCATGTGAGCCACAAGAGAAAACAATCAGCAAATAACAAAGAAATGATATTTTTTCTTGTCTCTATCGATAATGTTGACCCAAAATTCACTTCTCTGTGTAATCCTCTAGGATAATCGGATTCAGATGTTCCTGTCAATGAGATGACATTCAGGCGTCGGTTTGAGGGGCCCTTCCCTGTCAAACAAACACAAACTCTTGATGACTAAACACAGTCATAAATTAACTTGCAGGACAAATAGAAGCTACGTTGAAATATTTGTTTTGCGTAGAATGCTGGAAGCTTGGATAAATTAACGTTTACAGGGGGAGTGTGACTGTATTTGGGTGAGGGGAACTGGGAGAACCCAACGCAAAAGTGGGGTTTGCCGTAGACTTTCACACAGAGGTTTGTTTTTAGTTTTTTTATTTTCGTTTCGGAATCTTTTGTCCCGTTTTTTGTTTTTTTGTTTCGGGTAATTTCGGCCCATTTTAAACAGTTTTTTTTTTTTTTCCCCCGTTTGGGGTCGTTCAATATTTCAATGCTATTCGTAATTTCGGACCGATCTGAAATATAGGATCGTCCAATATCGTTTTAGGATCACTTCGGTTTTGGTTCGGATAACTTCGGAACGGATTCATTTATAGGATCAGATCAGATTCATTTATGATCTGTTTCATTTATCGGAGCTGATTCATTTACCGGATTCGATTCATTTATTGGAGCTGATTCATTTATCGGATCCGATTCATTTCAGATCTGATTCAATTATCGAATCCGATCCGATCCATTATCATTATTGAAACGCTGTTTGCAAAAAATCTATTGAATGAAAACTTTAAAATAAAAGTTAGGAAACCTAAAATTTCACCCAAAAATCCCAAAAAATTACACATTGCTGCAAGGGAAAAAAATAAACTGTTAAAGAAATATTTAATAAAAACATGAATTTTTTTTACATTGAAACCTATTGTTTCTTTAAAAAAAGTTCAGAAACCTAAAATTTCAACCAAAAAATCCAGAAAATTGCCAAAAAAAATCCTAAAATATAAATAAACAAAATGGCTTACTGCTGCAAGTGAAAAAATAAACGGTTTAAGAAATATTTAATAAAAACGGGGATTTTTTTAACATTAAAACCTATAGGCGAATCCTATAAATTGCAATGTTAAAAAAATCCCTGTTTTTATTACTTTGAAATAATTTTGTTCCATTTTTTTTCGCTTTGTGTCATTTTCATTCCGTTTTTTTTTTCATTTTGGAAAATGTTCTCGTTTTGGATCATTCTTGTCTGTTTGATATTGTTTCGGATCATTTTCGAATCGTTTGATATCATTTGGGATTATTTTCAAACCGTTTGATATTTTCGCATTCTTTTTGAATTGTTTGATATTGTTTCGAATCGTTTTTGAATCGATTTTGAATCTTAATTTCTGCCGATTCGTAATATTGGACGGCCGATATTACATTTTTCCTGTTTCCAGCTCAACATGAAAATCAAGAACTGGCTGTTTACTTGCTCCAAATATATCTCACCCCATGACCGTATATCACGCCCTGTGACAATATATCCCACCCTGTGACAACATATCCCACACTGTGACAACACATCCCACCCACAGACAATATATCCCACCCGTGACAATATTTCCTACCCCGTGACAATATATCCCACCCCGTAAAATATATCCCACCTAATGACAATATATCCCACCCCATGAAATATATCCCACCCTGTGACAATATCTCTCACCCCGTGACATTATATCCCACCCCGTGACAATATATCCTGCCCTGTGACAAAATATCCTACCCGTGACAATATATCCCACCCCGTGACGATATATCCCGCCACGTGACAATATATCCTACCCCGTGACGATATATCCCACCCCATGACAATATATCTCACCCCGTGACATTATATCTCACCCTGTGAAATATATCCTGCCCTGTGAAATATATCCCACCCTGTGACACTATATCCCACCCCTTGACAATATATCTCACCCCGTGACATTATATCCCACCCTGTGAAATATAACCCGCCCTGTGAAATATATCCCACCCTATGACACTATATCCCACCCCGTGACAATATATCCCACCCTGTGACATTATATCTCACCCCGTAAAACATATCCCACCCTGTGACAATATATCCCACCCCGTGACAATATATCTCACCCCGTGACATTATATCCCACCCCATGAAATATATCCTGCCCTGTGACAATATATCCTACCGTGACAATATATCCTACCCCATGACAATATATCCCACCCCGTGAATTATATCCCACCCCGTGATAATATATCTCACCCGTGATAATATATCTCACCCCCTGAAAATATATCCCACCCCGTGACAATATATCCCACCCCGTGACAATATATCCCACCTCGTGATAATATATCCCACCCCGTGACAATATATCCTGTGACGGGACGTCCGCCACTACGCTGTAGCGCAGTACAACAGTTCAAGTGTTTATTTATTTGTGTGTTATTAAAAGTTCGTTAGCCCTTATTTTTATAAGTACCTCAATATGATTTTCCCTGTTGTTCCCCTGTTCCCCGCTCATTCAGAGCCACGGAAAGTTCACCAGACGAGCTGGCACCGAGCCTCAAGATAAGGACTGCACCCACCAGGGGGGCCCAAGGTGAACAAAGGGAAATTGGGCCATGGCTAGGCAGTGGCAGAAATCACCCCGGGAGGGCTGAGGGCGGACCAGGGGAGAACAATGTCTTTTTTCCCCATAAATAAGCCTGTGTTCTCCATGAAAAATAAATCACTCGTTTGAACCTTTACTCCTGCCTCGGCTAGTAATTGGGGATAACAGGGCTTTGGGAACTGGGACGCTTCAAGGACCTCTCTACAGCGCTGCAAACTCGGGGTATCCTACGAGCACCAGCAGCACCTCGCTACCACACTACCGACCTCCAGGTGTACTCGGCACTGACGGCGGATCTACTCACCCCGAGTAGCGGGATCCATCACATTGGCTGGCAGCGCTGGGATCGGCTGAGACCAGACAAGCAGGGGGAGATACAGCCGCTGGCTTGACCCCGGTCTCAGCCACCGCGACACGCCAAGCGTCTGGAGTAGACATCATCCGGGGGGAGAATCTGAGACCAGCCCAGCAGGGGGAGATACAGCCGCTGGCTTGACCCCGGTCTCAGACACCCCTGGATTCGAGAGGTGGACAGTACCAGCAACGGCGGTGACCCCGTATGGCACAGCGCTACGAAGGGCTGAAGCGCACGGTCCTGAAAGAACTGTTAAAAGCCAGAGGCAAGGCACCCGGAGGCAAGGCGAAAGCGGTCATCATCGCAGAACTGATGGAGGATGACCGCAACAGCGTGGCTCCCTCTGAGGGCTCCGAGACCTCGGAATGGAGGCGAGAGGTGCAGTGGCGGCTGGCCCTATACGGAACGGACCCCTCCGCCGACATCATCGGGAGGGTCCTGGCCGACACAGACAAGCTCCGCCACGCAGAGATGCAGCAAAGGTCGCTTTGTCCCCCCAAGGCAGTACCGGACCCCCCAAACAGAAAATACCGTTTGCGGCATTCAAGCTCTTCCCAGAGGGGAGTGAAGACATCGACGGGTTCCTGCAGGATTTCGAGAGGCAATGTGCCCTGCAGGAGGTGGCGGGCCGAGACTGGGTACCCATCCTGGCGAGCAAATTGACCGGCAGGGTGGTGGCGGACGAACACTGTATGGTGTACGAGCGGGTCAAAGAACATCTGCTGGCCCGCTTTGCACTCACCCCGGAGGCGTATTGCGTCCAATTTCGAGCCTTAAGAAGGGGCACTCAGGACTCTTATGCGGAGTGGGGACACAGGATGCAGCAGGCGCTCCGTAGCTGGATACAGGGGTGCCAAGCTACCCAACCGGACCAGATCGTCCAGCTGCTATTACTGGAGCAGTTCTACAACTACTCTCCTCCAGAGGTCCAGGACTGGGTACGAGACAGGTGCACCCTCGCCCTGTCTGAAGCCACCCGCCTTGCCGACGAGTACCAGGACGCCAGGCGAGTAGCCCCTCCGGTCCTCCGAGTCCCACCTCCCTGCTTCCATCCAGCGCCACAGTTATGCCCTGCTCCCCTCAAACGAGCACCCAGGCCACCGGCACCCCCACCCCGGCTCCTCGGGTAGGGCCCCGGGGCTATGGGTGTAACCAGAACGGACACATACGGGACCGTTGTCCCCTGAACACCCATCGTCCGGCACCGTCCCGGGCAGCACACCCACCAAGCCGAGCTGCGGCATGCTGTTGCCATCAGGAACCGGAACCCACAGCCGCCCACGAGGAAGACTGGGGCATCCTGCATGAGGCCGACCCAGTGCAAGCAGCCGCGCAGGACAACCGTCAACACCATCGCCAACAAGTCCGGGTGAATGGACAACTTGCCAGCAGTCTGCGAGACACCGGTGCAACCCTTACCCTGGCACAGCCCCATCTTATCCACTCGGCTGCTTCAACCGGGTATTCGGTGGCCGTCAGAGTCGCTGGCGGCCATGTGTATCGAATCCCTACGGCTCGCGTCCATCTAGATTGGGGCGCGAATGCCCGGGACGTGGAGGTCGGGGTCATGAAGAATCTACCGTCTGAGGTCTTACTTGGCAACGACCTGGGACTGCTGACCTCCACCTTTGAGGATTCTCATCCTGGCGGGGTATGCCTCGTTACCACCCGCAACCAAGCGCGGAAGGCTCCACACACCGACTCCGAGGGGACCACGGTAAGCCAGACCAGACCAACACCCCCCTTGGCCCTGACAACACCCCTGCCCTGACCTGGGATTCCCTGACGGACTTTGCCCAAGCCACCCGGGACGATATTACCCTTGCCCCATACCGACAACAAGCAGGGAGGGACCCGGGAGGGTTAGGGGAGGTGAGATTTGCCTGGGACCAAGGGAAGCTGTACAGGACATGGGGGGGACGAGCCAGGGAATAGACCGAGTACCCCACAGGCAGCTTGTAGTGCCGGCGAAATATCGGCGCGATCTGTTAAGGATCGCGCATGATATTCCCCTGGCGAGCCATCTCGGGCACCGGTGGACATTGCACCGCCTGACCCAGAGCTTCTTTTGGCCCGGATTATCAGGGGAGGTTAGGGACTATTGCCGGACCTGTGAGGTATGCCAGCAGGTAGGGAAGAGGGGAGGACACCCGGAAAGCAACCCTGAGACCCCTACCCATAGTGGGAGAACCCTTTAGACGGGTGGCAGTGGATCTGATAGGACCCTTGGCGGTGCCTAGTACTACGGGCAAGAAGTATATCTTGACCGTAGTAGACTACGCCACCAGGTACCCCGAGGCCGTGGCCCTCCGAGATATCCACGCAGAGACCATCGCTGGAGCTCTGCTACAGATATTCTCCAGGGTCGGATTTCCCCAGGAAATCTTGTCTGACCAGGGCATGCAATTTACGGCCGAGGTGACCCAGCAGCTCTGGAGACTGTGCGGAATTAAACCCCTGTACAGTTCCCCTTACCACCCGCAAACCAACGGGCTCTGTGAGCGGTTTAACGGGACCCTCAAGCAACTCCTTCGCACCTTTACCATGTCCCATAAGGACTGGGAACGCCACTTGCCTCATCTGTTGTTCGCGTACAGGGAGGTACCCCAGGAAGCAACTGGCTTCTCTCCCTTTGAGCTGTTGTATGGCCGGAGAGTCCGAGGCCCCTTGGACTTGCTCCGGGAGCACTGGGAAGGTGCTCTGGCCGAGGAGGGGACCTCGGCCATAGATTATGTGCTTGAGTTTAGGGACCGGCTGCAGGAATTGACTGCCCTGGTACGGGACAATCTCAAAGCGGCCCAAACCAAGCAGAAGAGGTGGTATGACCGGTCGGCTAGGGACCGCACCTTCCAGCTAGGGCAGAAAGTGTTAGCGCTCCGGCCGGTCAAACAAAATAAGTTGCAGGCAGCCTGGGAGGGACCCTACAAAATTATAGAGAAGATCTGCGATACCACCTTCATCGCAGCCAGATGTTCGGATGAAAGGATCCAAAGAACCTTTCATGTGAACATCCTGAAACCATTTCATGAAAAAGAAGAGGCAGTAGCCGCCATCTGCGCACTGGATGCGGGGGATCTGGAGGATCTCCCCCTGCCGGTACTGCCTGGGGACCCGAGCGCCCAGGGGATAGCTGATGTCCGGCTGGGCGAGGGGCTCAGTCCACGCCACAGGGAACAGGCTCAGCAGGTGCTACGGGAGCACCGAGACCTGTTCTCGTCCCGTCGCGGCTACACCTCTGTAGCTCTGCATCGGGTCGATACCCAGAGTCAAACCCCCTTGCGGCAGACAGCGTACCGAATCCCCGATGCAGTGAGAGACGGGATGCAGAAGGAGATCCGCGAGATGCTGGATCTAGGGGTAATAGAACCATCCAAGAGCCAATGGGCCTCCCCGGTGGTTCTAGTACCCAAGAAGGATGGCACTACCAGGTTCTGTGTAGATTACAGAAGGCTCAATGAGCACACCGTTACCGACGCCTACCCCATGCCCCGGGTAGACGAGCTCCTGGACTGCATTGCCCAGGGTCACTTCCTCACCACCATTGACTTGTGTAAGGGGTACTGGCAGATTCCCCTTGCCGAGGAAGGTGTGCCGAAATCGGCATTCATCACTCCGTTTGGCCTGTACCAATTTCGGGTCATGCCATTCGGGATGAAGAATGCCCCGGCCACGTTCCAACGCATGGTGGATCGTCTGCTAGAGGGGATGCAGGACTTTACCAGCACCTACCTAGATGACATAGCCATCTTTAGTAACACCTGGGAGGACCACTTACAGCACTTACGGGCAGTACTGGACCGCCTTGGCACCGCAGGTCTGACAGTCAAACCAGACAAGTGCCACGTTGGCATGTCTGAGGTCCAGTACTTGGGCCACCGGGTGGGCTGTGGAAGGCAGCGCCCAGAACCCGCCAAGGTTGAAGCTATCGCCCAGTGGCCCACACCCCGCACCAAGACCCAGGTGTTAGCATTTCTAGGTACGGCGGGGTACTACCGCCGCTTCGTCCCCAACTACAGCGCCATTGCCAAACCCCTGACTGACTTGACCCACAAGAACCTTCCCCGACAGGTACTGTGGTCCCCTGAGTGTGAGGAAGCCTTCCAGCAGCTCAAGCGAGCCTTGGTGGAGGCCCCCATGTTGACCGCTCCTGATTCAACTAAACGTTTCGTCGTCCACACAGACGCTTCTATGTTTGGACTGGGAGCGGTGCTGAGCCAGGTCAGTAAAGATGGGCATGACCACCCGGTTGCCTACATCAGTCGGAAACTTCTACCCAGGGAGGTTGCCTATGCAGCAATCGAGAAGGAGTGCCTAGCCCTGGTATGGGCACTGAAGAAACTCCAACCCTATTTGTATGGGCGCTCCTTCACGGTCCTCACAGACCACAACCCCCTAGTATGGCTGAACCGGGTGGCCGGAGACAACGGCAGGCTCCTGCGGTGGAGCCTGGCCCTACAGCCCTTCAATTTTACTATCCAATACCGTCCTGGTAAACAAAATGCCAATGCGGATGGGCTTGAGATCTAAGGTGGGGTCCGTGGACATCCCCAAGTGGACCCGCAGAGGGTCTCACCGGGTCTGACAACTGGTAACTTGGGGGAGATATGTGACGGGACGGCCGCCACTACGCTGTAGCGCAGTACAACAGTTCAAGTGTTTATTTATTTGTGTGTTATTAAAAGTTCGTTAGCCCTTATTTTTATAAGTACCTCAATATGATTTTCCCTGTTGTTCCCCTGTTCCCCGCTCATTCAGAGCCACGGAAAGTTCACCAGATGAGCTGGCACTGAGCCTCAAGATAAGGGCTGCACCCACCAGGGGGGCCCAAGGTGAACAAAGGGAAATTGGGCCATGGCTAGGCAGTGGCAGAAATCACCCCGGGAGGGCTGAGGGCGGACCAGGGGAGAACAATGTCTTTTTTCCCCATAAATAAGCCTGTGTTCTCCATGAAAAATAAATCACTCGTTTGAACCTTTACTCCTGCCTCGGCCAGTAATTGGGGATAACAGGGCTTTGGGAACTGGGACGCTTCAAGGACCTCTCTACAGCGCTGCAAACTCGGGGTATCCTACAAGCACCAGCGGCACCACGCTACCACACTACCGACCTCCAGGTGTACTCGGTGCTGACGGCGGATCTACTCACCCCGAGTAGCGGGATCCATCACATATCCCACCCTGTGATAATACATTCCACCCCATGACAATATATCCCACCTCGTGATAATATATCCCACCCCGTGACAATATATCCCACCCCGTGATAATACATTCCACCCCGTGACAATATATCCCACCCCGTGACAATATATCCCACCACGTGATAATATATCCCACCCCGTGACAATATATCCCAGCCCAAGACAATACATTCCACCCCGTGACGATATATCCCACCCCGTGACAGGCACCATTGTAACCATATAATCAATTGTATTCACTTGACCTGGCAGTGGGTTTAAGTTGTAGCCGCTCAGTGTAAATACACTTTTTTAGGTTAGATTAGGACCCATTGACTTTTAGGTATTTTGACACAATTGGTGGGTATCGTATGTTGTAACAAAATCTGCAACTGTTTAGATACGTTATTAAATAAGAGATTATATACTTTGTGTATGCGCTGACTTCTTTATTTTCATTTTATGTGGTCGTACCAATAAACCATACACGCATTTACTGTTTATCTACACATACTGTATGTATAGGTATAAACATAATGATGACTCTTAGAAATAAAGAACAGAAACACACAAGAATATTTTCAGGTAAACACATCTGCCAGTACTCAGGGGTGGACAATGGTACCAACAAATGGAGTCGGTTCAAAGCATTCCTGGCTAAGCTGCGAGAGCAGAACAGCTTTTTTCCTGTAAGACATCATCCCAAGGTCCATTACAATGAGAAGTTAGGCATTGCGTCCATATAATGGAGAACCTACTACCTCCCATGTGTGCCGAGAATGATATAACACTTCACATAAAATGTAACTAGAGCACGTATGTGTATTTTTCTTGAAGTTATAAATCTTGGGATTATTTTTATTGGTTAGAGAACATTCCTTCTATTAGAAACCTAAGAAACTCAAAGGAAACTTCTGTTCATCTCTATTCCGAGCTGCCAATTCCGTCTTTTCTTATGGATCGGGGATGAATAAGAACTTCTTTTTTTTTTCCCCTTTCATGATGTTAGCTGAAGCAAATAAAATTATATATATATGTGAGGAGGGGGGGTGGCCGGCCTGGGAGTACACGATTTCTTTGCTTGTGGTTTAGTCTTGTATTCCAGTTCTGTAACTGAAAACACAGGCCATTCGGCCGATGAAATGAAACATTGTTGTCAAAGAATTCTGTGGTAGCGAAGTACAAAAGTACGTTGCGGGGATCCGGAGGATTTATCTGACAAATGATTAAGGGTTTTTAAGGACCAGGTGGGGCTTTTACGCTGGAAACATAAATCCGCTGATCCCTGGGGTAACACACCTTGATGATGTTAAGCGTTTCTTGGCGCCCCGGTATGAAACGCAAAGTGCACGTCTGGCACGTTTGACGCTTTAAAGGGCCAAGGTTTTCAAATGATACACCGCAAATTGAATAATTGAATTTGGCATGTTTACCAAAATGAATTAACCCTTTTACTTACTGGTGGTGTTTATCACTCCTAGTTTTGAACATTTGCTTATTTTCTGTTTCTGTGTCCTGAAAGAGTTTGCGTAATCAACCTAGTGACAGGTGAGAATGCTAGGTGGGCTTTGTGCTTCACACCTATGTTGCAATCAAGTATCAGTTATTAAAGGACACGTTGCTCTTGGTTGCGATAACCTATCAAGGGGTGGATATGGCACTGGCATTGGCCAATTGGCATTGGTATTTACCTGGTTAACATGGTGATCATCCAGATAGCTGGGCAGAGGATACATACAATGGTCCAAAACTGGAGATGGAGATTCTCCACTGCTAATCTCAGACAATTGTGGTGTAGACTGTCACGGTCCACGCCGACGGCGCTATGAAAAAGGCCAAATAAGGTGCCATTCCCCTCTCAATGAACATTCCTGACCAGGTTTTCCCCTGTTCCATGTCCAGGTACCCAGGAATCCATGCCAGGTTTTACCAGTGAATCTCAACCACAGGTTTGGGCTGGGCCTGGGCCTCCTTCATAGTGGCACTCCACCCTAGATTTAGTGCTTCTGCATTGACTGAAGTCCTTCATTTTCCTGCAACCTCTGTGCTGTCCACATCTCCGTCCAGGAGCTCCTGCTTTGCCTCACCATACCCTTTGCCATTGAATATCCATGAATGACATTTTGCCTTGGACTTTGACTACTCTCTTGCCTGCTGCCCATCTCAACCCATGCTTGAACTCTAACTGTGCCACTTGGATTGCCCCTTTTGGATACCATGCCGGATTCCCCATATTGCCTTGACTTTGCCAATCGTGTTTCCTAGTCCTCAGCCCCCTCCTTTGTTCTGTCTCATTCCCAGTAAGAGTCCTTGTGTTTCCCCAGTTGCCCTGTGTTTCAGTCTGTAGCAGTCAGCCCTCTTCATGTCCTGCCTCTCTGTTCCTTGTTAAAGGAATTTATTGGCGCTTTATAAATACTTGTAACTGTAACTTTATACTCAGTCCAGTCCAGTTCCCGTCCTGTCCAACTGGTGTATTTTATCCTATGTCTTGTGCCTTGTATGTCAGTCCCATTCCTGGCTGGCCCAGCCACATGTTATGAGTTATACATTATTCAGTGCTCCCTTTTGGTTTATTCCTGCTATGATTCCCTCTTGTAATAAACGTTTACCTGTTTACCCCGTATTTCTACCTCTACTCCACTTCGTCACTGCATCCTGGGCTCGACCTGCAACCCCGGCAACCCAGCCCGTGACACATACCCCAAATTGGAAGGTGATAATGTGTCACAAAGAGCAGAAAATTATCAATACAGAGGTCCAGTTAGCTGTAACCTGGCCGGTCCACTGCAGCATTTAGTAGCCTGGTTGTCAAGGTGGAGATGTCACCTTTGAGAAGGCATCTGCTTATATATGGAACCCAATACACACACATTATTATAATCAATTCTCAGGCATCTGTGCGATGTGTCAATATGACAAGTAGCAATTTTTCGTTGCGTGGTAAGATTGGCAATAGACAGACCACAATTAACAATGGCACAAATTATTGTAATGGCAAACAAGAAGCACTTTGTGACACAATGCAAAGCGGTAAAGTCTAGAAATGTGCAATTTGTTTCATTCCAAATAGAAATTCAGACGAAATTCACCATTTTCGTATTTGGGGAGCATTTCTGAAAACGAAATATCGCCCATATGAAAATTTCAGATCGATCTGAAATTTCGGATCAATTCGATTCAGTGATTCGGATCGATTCGGGGATATGGATCATTTTGGCGATTTGGATCATTTTGAATAATTCGGATCAGTTAGTTTTTCGCTTTTTTATCAGATATTTTGTTTTTTATTGCTTATTTAAGTATGGAAAGTAGATTACTACCACTAGAACTAAAGTGTATTTACTTAATTATTCTTTTAGGATTTTTTAGGTATTTTTTGGGTAAAATTTTAGGTTTCCTAACTCTTTTTTTAAAGAAACAAGGCTTTTTAACCCATAGGTTTCAATGCAGTATATGAATCCACACACTGCTGGGAAGTGCCTCTCTGCAGTATAATTAATGCAGCATAAGAATCTGCACACTGCTGGGCAGCACCTCTCTGCAGTATAATTCAGCATATGAATCCGTACACTGCCGGGCAGCACCTCTCTGCAGTATAATTAATGCAGCATATGAATCCATACACTGCCGGGAAGCGCCTTTCTGCAGTATAATTATTGCAGCATATGAATCCGCACACTGCCGGGCAGCACCTCTACAGTATAATAATGCAGCATATGAATCCGCACACTGCAGGGCAGCACCTCTCTGCAGTATAATTAATGCAGCATAGGAATCCGCACACTGCCGGGCAGCACCTCTACAGTATAATAATGCAGCATATGAATCCGCACACTGCCGGGCAGCACCTCTACAGTATAATAATGCAGCATATGAATCCGCACACTGCAGGGCAGCACCTCTCTGCAGTATAATTAATGCAGCATAGGAATCCGCACACTGCCGGGCAGCACCTTTACAGTATAATAATGCAGCATATGAAACTTAACTAAACTAAACTAAAAAAAAAGTCATGCACATCCCTAAGTCTCCATTACGGTAAAATTGAGTTATCTTTCTTTGTTCCTTCTTTCTGGTTATTCTACAGCTGAAGTTTACTATTTGTTGTATATGATAGCTATGATTACGCGTGCTGTATGTCACCTCACTGTTTGACATGTGTGCATAGCATCATTGTATCTTTGTTTTACCGCATGTGAATCCCTGATTGAGAATTCTGTTTTTGTACTCGTTGTATTTACAAAAACCTCTCAATAAAAAAATATATATTGGAAAAAAAAAATACATGATAGTGGCAAATGTGAAAAGTGTGCCCAGTGTTCCAAAAAATATGTATCGTCCTCCACGCGGGTTATCCTATAATCTCCACGTCACCTTAGAAATCTGAGGACTGGCAGTGAGGCTGGTTTGACTTTACTTGATTCGGATGAAAGGGGGCAAGAATCTCCCATTAGAAGTGATGCATATTGCAAAAAAAAAAAATAGTCCATAAATAATATGTCCAAAACAGTTATCCCCTTCACTACCAAGTGATTTTAAAAAAAAAACGTTGTCAGGAACCGGTGTTTTTTTGAAAAGTCATTTTTAATTATTTTCATTTTTAATTATACAGTAAGAAATATTTGGGAATATCTCCAGTGTATTTCTTATCGTAACAACCTATTTGGCAGGCAGATGTCACCATCTACTGGCCAAATGGAGTTACAGCAGTTTGAGCTGCAGCTTGTGGTTCCCTGCATCGGCTGCTGAAAGCCCGATATGTCAGGGCATTCTTCAGCCGATTTTAAACAGAATTAGCACCTTGGGCATTATGCCCACAGGGCTAAAACTTTGAGGGCACCTTCTGCAGCCCAAAAACAAACAAAATAATTTTGCGGCAAATTAATTTCATTTGCGTTTGTCCTTCAGAGCTGCAGATCGATATGGGGACCTGATTGTGAATTTGAAGTCCCGAGTTATCTTGATCTTGGTAGTGAAGGGATTAATTCACCGATAAGTAATAGATTAACTTTAAAAAATATGTGTCTATGCCCCAAAATGATAGTAATATCTCAGTTTATGCTACCAAGAACTGTATGTGAAGACTTGTCTCCTAGGTCAGTGGTCTCCATCCCAACCCTGGTCCTCAGGTCCCCTTAACAGGCCAGATTGAATCCTGCAATCACTGAACAGCAAATCATATCACCTGTGCTATGCTTCACATATCTGGCAAACCTGGCCTGTTAGGGGGTCCTGAGGAACACGGTTGGGAACCACTGCTCTAGAGGAATGACCTGAAATCTATAATGCAGAGAATATATACTGTATCTCCATAAGCATTTTATGAAGCTGTTCTGGTTGACTGGTTTGTTTCAAAGACCTCCTAAGCTTTTTTGAAGCCCTGGAGAAAGCATGGTCACCAAGCATAGGCGTCTGTACAGGGGGGTAAGGGGGGGCAATTGCCCCCCCTATGTTATTCCTTGCCCCCCATGTGCCCCCCACCAAAAATCTGCATCCAGCTTCCCACACTTTTCGGACTGCGATATCTCCGTCCCTGTGCATCGTATATGGACGTTATATGTGTCATTGGAAAGGGCAGATTCTGGCCTTTCCAATGATACCCAACATGACCATATTCGGTGTAATGTAAAAGTCATAAAACATTAAATAAAAACGTGCACTTAAATGTAAACCTTTTCACGGGGTTGAAATGGCTCGGCAGTGAAGTGGTTAATGTTCAGACTATATATTACATTGTGTATTACGTTAGTTTTTGCCTTGGTTTAGTTGTATATTAAGGGTTAATGGGTAGACTTCATCCCTCACAGTATACATTTTATTTTTTCCTTCATTAATGGCATTTTAGGGGTTAATGAGTTGGCTACATGCCTCAGTGTATTCATTTCATGTTTTCCCTAGATTAATAGCATATTAGGGGTTAATGGGCAGGCTAAATGCCACATAGTTTATTATTTGTATTGTATTTCCCTGGGTTATGGCATTTTAGGGGTTATTATGGAAGTTAGAATCTAAAGGGTCTAATCATCTGTAGATCCTCTGCTTTCCGTCACATTTCGGGGAATTTATTTTGCCGAAAATATAGTGAATTCCCTATTTAGCGAGTTAGCAAATTACAGTGACCAAAGTTGAGTCGTTGAAGCAGCTATGAGACATTCAGCGAAAACCGCCGAATTGCAGCAAATAAAATATTGAATTTAAGTATCAGGTTAGTACAACAAAAAGGTATCATTGCATCACATTACTCTGGGGTTTTGAAATCTTATATATATATATATATATACTTATTTTGGGCACTATTACCTGGTGTGAGCTAACCCTTGCGTCGGCATGGTTTTGCGTTAGCGCCAGGTTAGTTGAGTCTAGCGCCGGACCAACAGATTGTTTGCTCGTTGCTATTAGTGATTTGTACCGCGAGCTTACTGTACTTTCCGCGTCCTTTACTTAACATGGGGAGCGTTAGAGATCTATAGCGCTTTTGCAGCTAACAGATCACTTGGTGCCAGCGCTAATTTTTTGAGGGGTGCTAATTGCAACATTTTACCTACTGCTCAACCCTGGTGCTAACTCCAAAAAGACAGAAAAAACAGATCCTCGCCCAAAATTAATAGGCAATTAACAGGCAATTGAAAGGAATGCAGCGCATGTGGTCTCTTGGCCCCATACACCATAGTAATGGATCTGGTCAGCAATGTCGTTGCTGTTGCATTAGGCTCTATTATAAATGTATCCTTTATCCACATATATCCTAATTCTAATATACAGTATTGCCTAATTTTAAACATTTTATGCTGGGGGTTATTCATAGTATGGAAGCGGTTGGTTATTAGGGTGACTGTGTGGACCATGTTTAAAGGGACACATGAATAACTCTTGCCCTGAAACATGTATTATTTATATGCTGCAGCAGGGAAATTTGTGTCGCTCACCTGGTCTTCCTTTTGGATCTATTAAATGCATTGTAATGATTCTACATGCTGCTGGGAGGCATTTGTCATGCAATGCCCATCAGCCTTAATATATGTGTGCATCAAAACATGGATGATACGACCACTTGGAGGATTTTAATAATGCAGGGGTGAGAGGTTATTCACTGGATGTGTTCATATTCAAGCTTGTGAGGGAAGGGGATAGGTATGGCCCGGCACTCTGCACTGGAAAAAAAACTGTTCTATTCTGAACACAACAGCATTAGTTTCCCTAGCGTGCGCTAAACAACCTTGTTCATGGACTCCCGCGGACAAGGTGATCTGTTAGTAGGTCGTCAGGCACTAAGTTTTAGCGACTTGCGCTAAATTTTTCCTTTAGCGATGGCGTTTTACCTCACACCAGGTGATAGGGCCCTTAGTTTTATTCAGTGGTATGATTTAGCGGTAAAAATTATTAGTGCCCCCCAGTTTTGACTGAGGTATCCTATGTGCCCCCCCTAAATATTGTTCCTAGAGTCGCCACTGTCACCAAGCCTCCCCATACTACTTTTTACCCTGGTGGACCAGTGAGTTGGTGGTGTGATAGAGGTGTAGGGAATTCATTCTCAGGTGCACTTACATCTCGCTAGAGGAGTGTGCAATGCGGATTTAATTCCCCACCACTTGTAGCACTAGACAACAAGGGAAAATATGTAATTCCAACAGTGTGTGGTGGTGCTGTATGGATTGTGTGATCCTGGAACAACACAAAATCAAGATACATGACTGAAAATAACATTTTTAGAAAGTATTTTACCAAGAAGGATACATTGAGATTTCTCTCGTTTTCAGTATGTCCTGGGTGGTGAGTATGTACCGTTAGGTGTCTTGCCCAAGGACACTTACTGGAGAGGTGCTCTTCCCAGGATTTGAACCTGTGTCTCCACAGTCATAGAGCAGTGATGTTACCTCTACTCCACCCAGCCGGTACAACATGACCCAACCTCTCTGAAATGTACAGTATGTGATATCTACATTACCCTACTAGGTCCAAGACCAGTCTTACTGTAAAATGTCTGAAAATGTGTTAATGGGATACCGTATAAAGGGCATAACCTGTGCATAATTCTTTAAAAAAAACATTACGTGGACAGTCACTGAACAGAAAATCATTTAACCTGTGCTGTGCTTCAGATATCTGGCAAACATGGCCTGTTAGGGGTACTTGAGGACCAGGGTTGGGAAACACTGCTCTAGAACATAATTTACTCCATGCACACCAGGGAGAACAACATAGGTATATTTTATAAGAAGGTTGGTGAAAGAACTTTCAATTATTCCTCGATTCTATCATTACCTCAATTCGTCAGAAAATAAAATGGAATGACCGCTTTTTCCTGCATCTCCTGCCAAGTTATTCCCTTTCTATGTTTCAGGACCGGTCCCACCTTACGGTGACATCTCTCTTCTTTGCGAACATTTACTCCAACGTCTCCGAAAGCTCAAGTGATGTGCACTTTCCTATTTTGACATATTCCACTTGAAATTATGGATGCATATGTTTCTCCTTCTCGTACGCTAGCTTAAACCAGAACCTTCTTGGCAGCCAAACGACTTTTCCAACCATCATATGGGAACGATTTTCCAATCCTTTCCTTTCCCGCTGAACGCTGAACCGGTGAACGTGCAGTGTAAAATTTCATATTGTAAAGGAGAATACAGGTGCACTTGGCCCGGATTGCTTACGATTTAGACATGAGTAATAGTAACTTGTCTCTCTGTGATCATACCATTGAGAGTAAGTCAGACCTGTAAGTACAAGGCCACCTTTATGTCTGCTCACTTTGCTTTCTAATTAACCTCCCTTGTCGAGAGGAGACCGTAATGATGAGGGTCAATCCTAATTTTTGGGATAGTATTCCCAATGTGTCACTCTCTCTCTCTGAGAATCCTATGTATCTTTTCTTCAGTTAATTTCCCACACGTCCTCACTTTTCACATTCTTGTGTTTTTAGTATATTTAACGCAGGACTGTGGGTTGACCGATTCATAATTTAAGAAGTCATTAAAAGAATTTGGTGCGCTTTCATTCGGCGCACTCCCACAAGCTCAATTCGCCGACCCTGCGGTGAATTCAGCATTAATCGCAGGGTCCTCGAAGTGTACCGAATCTATCCGCCAATTAACCCACCAAACGTCGTCGATAAACCACCGAATGCAGCTGCAAACCGCCAAACGGAGCAGATGATCCGGCGAACAGACCGCCGAACGGAGCAGATGATACGGCGAACAGACCACCAAATGGAGCAGATGATCTGGCGAACAGACCGTCGAACGGAGCAGATGATCCGGCGAACAGACCGCCGAACGCCACCGAGAAAAGCCGACCAGCCGCCGAACAGGGGTAGAAAAACAAACAGCGATTTTTAAAAGCCGTTTAAAACAAAACTAATGCATGAAAATGTATTTATTTATAAAATATTTTACCAGGTAGGATACATTGAGATTACTCTAGTTTTCAAGTATATCCTGGTGTTTCATGGATTGTGTGATCCGGGGACAACACAAAATCAAGATACATCACTGAATCTAACATGACCCAACCTCTCCGAAATGCACAGTATGTGATATCATGAAAATATATGATAATAATATATACGGTCCTATGAATAACAATAAAAAGGTCTGTTACAGGACAAAAAAAATAACAGTATTTTTTTTTAAAAAGTCAGAATCAAAAATTTTGCCGAAAAATTCCAGAAACATGACTAAAAATTCTAAAAAATAAATTAATAAAATTTTTTTTTGCTGCAAATGAAAAGAATAAACGGTTAAATAAAAATTTGATAAAAATGGGGGATTTTTTTTACATTTTAAACATTGGCCATTTTAAATCTGTCGAACGAAACCTGCGAAAATCTGGGTATTTCGCCAACTTCTCAGTGCTGTTCAGGGTTTTCTTAATAACTTAACCATTGCTTCTCTAAGGGGAATTTCACTGTCACCAAAGATCACCGTATTTCGCTGGCAATACACCAATATTTGGCGAATTGCCAGCTTTTTGAATGTCTGAATTTCCACAAAGTTGCACCGTCCGGAGAAATTCACTATTTGGTGCAATTCGGTGGCAAGTTCGGCTCTCTTTGACTATCAATTTAGCGTCCATCTCCTCCAATACCTAATGTTTTTGTATGGTTCATGATCCACAGGAAAAGTATTGCCTATCGTGTTATAGAAGCTTCAAAGTAGTCTTGGGGTTGGGCTGACCAATCTTCTAATCCATCTTCTTACACAGCACATGTAGGTGCCACCAAGGAAGGGCTGGCTTGGGATGGTGAAGAAGACAAATGTTTCTTGGGAACACTAACCTCCAAGCTCCATTATTCTCCAAATTAAATGTAGTGTGAGTTGTTCTGGGCTACACACAGCACTGCAGGAGCTATGCTTCCATGGGGTTAATTTGCCCATTTATCAGACTCTTACTTGTAATTTATTACAAGTATATGGAAATCGAAAATCCAAAATGTTCCAAAATCACCATTTTTTTGAGCACTGTCACAAACACGAAAGAGGAAAATTTCACAACTGACCTCATGTGACGGGGACAAAACTATTAAAAATATTGAACCACCACCAACCTTAGACTCCAAATCAGCCACTATTCAAGTGTAGACCCCAAATCAGTCCTCATACACCCTCAGACCAGCCCTGGTGGCCAACTCTGTACCAGGCTGATTCTCTCCTCTTACCAGGTAGTACAATCTGCTGCTACAGTATGATACAAGTTTTACCTGGGCAGTCAGTCGGGAGGTCCTCGTAGGATACTACTTACTGGCTGTTGCTGAGGACCACCAGCTGGCTGCTCACGTTGTCTTGCTTGGAGAAGGGGGATAGAATTCCTGATCCTAATGGTGATTATGACCCCAGTGGCACCAAGAGTAGCCAGGGTGGCAGCATTTGCACTGGCCAAGGTTGTGAGGGACAGTGGCTGCGGGCCCCTGTAAATTCTGAGACCTAGGACAGTCACCTCTTTTTCCCTGCAATAATAACGATCCTGCCCTGCATCTGGAGAAATTTCTGGATGAAGTGGAAAAGTTTCCTCCAGGCCACTCAGCGTCACCAGCAGCCGGGATTTTTGAATTTCCCAACTGACAGTCACCAGATCGATCACTAGTGATGTCAGCAAGCTCTGCATGATGAGATCACCCCTCTCAGACCACCCACAATAGCAGACGTTCTGAGAGAGCCAGCCAATGGATTGGATCTGCGCATACTGGCTCAATCCCGATCCATAGGTCTGCGCAGGCGCACAAAGTACGCATGTTCCAAGCAATGCGCAGTTTCGGGATTATCAGGAATTTGACGCTCCTGGGCCAACAGGGGGCGGGCAACCAAGGGAGAAAAGGTGAGTATTTTTTTAACCTTAAAAATAAATAAATAAACAATAATTGAGTAGAGGCTGTCAGCAGCATCTGCCCAATTATTTAACCCCTTCACTACCGAGATCGAGATATCTCAGGCTTCAAAGGCACCATCCGGTGCCCCGATATTGAGATATCTCGATCTGCTGATCTGCAGCCCAAAAGCAAATTAAATTTGTTTGCTGCAAACTAATTTAGCTTGCTTTTGAGTTGCAGAAGATGCCCCCAAAGTTTTAGCCCTGTGGGCATAATGCTCAAAGGGCTAAAACTGTGTAAAATCGGCTGAAGAATGCCCCCCTGACATCGGACATTCAGCAGCCGATGCAGGGGGAAAAAAAATCGCTGTAACTCAATTTGGCAGTAGATGACGCCATCTACTGCCAGATACGTTATTTACAGTATGAAATACATCCGGAATATGCCCAAATATTTCTTACTGTATAATTAATTTTAAATGATTTTACAAATAAAACACTGGTTTCGGAGAATGGTTTTTTTGGAAAATCACTTTGTAGTGAAAGGGTTAAAGGGCAAAAAAGGGGGTTTATTAGATTGTTCCTTTTAAAATAGCTTATTGCAGAAAGCGAGAGAGACAGACAGTGTGAGCGTGACTAAATGAAGATAATACTGATATGTACATCCATTATATGCTCATGTGATAGTAATAGTTGTATAGTTTTGTTTCAGCACGTGTATTTCATAGGTGCCATTCATGACTTAAAATTAGCAAGTTGTGCAGGTACCGAGCCCAGATTCTCAGCACTTGCTCAGTTTTGGAGTTTATTATTTCAACATGTTCCACCCATGATGACAATCACTAATACACACAATTTATTTATGTATATACTTTGCCAGAAAATAAAATTATAGCAGCTCTACTCAAGTAACACGGCGTCTCGCCCATGTAAGAACCCGAGTAGCTATTGTTTACACGGTAACATTTTTATACGGTGGACTTATTAAATGTCTCTCATGTGTGAGTTTGTGTTGGATTGTGCGTTAAAAGAAATGGAGATTTGCTAAATGGCTTATAAATCACATTATTCATCCTTAAAACTAAGATGATTTTTCTCCCAGATACACTGGCACGGATAACATGAGCTTACACAAATTTATTGTAGTCTCTCTCCTCCAACGTGATCCTTTAAGGAACCTTTAAAGCTGTCTCGGGCGAGACAGGGTGGGCCTAGGGATACTTTACACTGTTCGATTTAACATACCGCGCTATGTGCCGCACTATACTGATTGCATTCATGTCTTGGTAGTAAATGGCTGAGTCCTATGTGTTAGCTTGAGATTTGGACAATGACAAATTGAGAGAAAAAATAGACACGTCTGGATAAAAATAGTTTATTTGGCTTAAAAGGACACACCGAGGTTGTGTTAGCAAACATTTTTATGCCTAAAGTGCCAGCCGAGCTGTTACGTAGTATAACGTCCCCATTCATTAATTTAATGGCTTTACTCTGTAACTTAACGGCTCAAGCCGCTATTCCTACCAGACCAACAGTATTTCTT
Organism: Leptobrachium leishanense; assembly: GCA_009667805.1. Lineage (NCBI taxonomy): Eukaryota > Metazoa > Chordata > Amphibia > Anura > Megophryidae > Leptobrachium > Leptobrachium leishanense. The sequence continues at coordinate 15,761,094 of CM019066.1, forward strand.
TTCCCTAATGTCTGTCACGGTTCCCGGATCCCACCACGCAGTCCTTAAAGCCAAACACTCCACAGAGCCCAAAAGCTACCAACAGGGAAGCCGTAGAAGAATCCCTAACTGTCTGGTCCTTAGAATTGGCCAGGTATACTAGCTAGACAGAAAGGGTTAATCAAAGACAATGTCGTAATACAAAACCAGGTCAGCAACACGGGGGTAGTCAGACGAGCCAGAATCAGGAATACAGAGTATAGAATAGTCAAATGGAATAGCCGGGTCAATATCAGTGCAGAAGCGTAGTACAAGAAAATAGTCTAGGGCAACGGAAGGCAGAATAGTCAGAAAACAAGCAGAGGTCAATAACAGGTTAAATCACGAGAGAATTCAGGTACATGGAGCTCAGGTATGGATAACCACGATCTGGCACTGCTTAGAAGGAACTGTTGGTTTTTAAAAGACCTTCACCAGACCGCATCCCCCTCTCAAGCCGCACCTCATGCAGCCACCTCCCTGCCTGTTTCAATTTAAACCGGGTGTTGGTGAGCGAGCAGCATCAGACATGCTGCCCTCAAGCACACCGGAAAGGCTGGAAGCCCCCAAAGTTACAATGTCTTATCTTTTGGAGATCCAAAATATCTGAGGTGTGTGGTGAACATGCGCAGGGCAAAACAAAATTGGTTTGGATAATTTTAGATTTTCTCACTCCTGACAAAGCTGCATTTCTCTAGCGGCAAAACGTACGTTGAGCGTTAGCTTTGAATGGGCATTTGCCCTTTTTAACAGTCATTCTTTTTGCTACCTATTAGGTTGAACCCTAAAGAAAATATATTGTCTTGGTGCACTTTTCTATGGTGTGTTTCAGCCAATTGATGCTACCTGTGGCTTTGCACAGTGAATGTCGCCGTCTATTGTTGGGGTTATTAAAAACCTAGCTATCTGTATATATAAGGTGTTCATTCAGAGACATAAGAGGGATAGATTAGAATCTACGTTTAGAATAGGGCAAATAACAGGGATCGTTTTGGTATCCCCCCCTTCTTAGACTAATCATCCCTCTTTGTCTCCTTACATGTGGCCAATCCACTAATGTGATTACTGCCTGATTGGTTGCTGATTATATACATCCATTTTTTTGAGATTTAATGCATCTCTCTCGTGATTCTAGCCGAGTGCACTTCTCTATGTATTAGCCAATTGGTCCTTACTCAGGTATCATTCACCCTTTAGGTTTGCAACTCTATCAGGGTAATTCAAAGAGATTTTAAAAGTCACTGCACGTTCGGTGACTTTTCGTTCTCTTCAATTCGGTTCCTTTTGCCGATCCCATTTCAGTGACCCTGCGGTGTATTCAGCAAACACCACAGGGTCCCCGAATTGCAGGGAAAAGCTGCAGCAAACCTGCCGAAAACGAACCGCAAAACCCACCGAATGCACGCCGAAAACCCGCAAAAACATCTGGATTAACCTGCCGAAAACCACGCAAAAACCCGAGCAGGAGCCAATTGCAGCCTTCAGAAAAAGTCGACACCGCAGAAGAGGCAGTGAATAAATTAGCAAAACAGTTTGCATGAATGATTGAAAAGTGAAACGCTGTTTGCAAAGAAACTACTGAGCGGAAATGTCTGAAATTTACATATGAGGTGCAGGGAATGATAATAAAAAGGGCTGTTACAGAAAATATAAGTAAACTTTAGAAAAAAAAAAATCGTATTTTTAAAAAAAAAAAAATCCAGAAGAATGCTTAAAATATCCGAAAAATCTATAAATAAAGAGACTTTTTACTGCAGAATTTTATAATGAACGGTTTATTAGATATTGAATTAAAACGGGAATATTTTTAATATTGAAGAATATGGGATTCTCCTGAATAAATTTGCCGAATGAAACCACCGAATGGCAGGGCATTTCGGGAACCTTTCACTGCTGGTTTGTGTTCTATGAATAGCCGAAGCAGTTCTTTTTCATGGGGTTTTCACCGCCCTCGAACAGGCAGCGAACAGGCACCGTATGTGCAGGCAATTCGCCAGGATTTGGCGAATTGCCTGCTCTCTGGATAGCCGAATGGCCAGGAAAGGTAACCGAACGCTGATTTTCAGCGTTCGGTTACCTTTCTCAAGCAATTCGGATCTCTTTGACTTACCCTGTATGTTTGAGCATATGTCTATCTTTTTTGTGTATTTTTCATGTTAATAATTTTATCGATTACGATCATTAATAAAATATTGTGATTTTAATACTCTATGATGACCGAGATTTATGGGTAATTTCTCATTCTCGTTTTGTTTTTTCTTCTAACTATTTTTGTGAGGTTTAATCCTCTTTGGCCAGGAGATATTCTCCACCTATTGCTTAGTCTTAATTGAGTATAGCAAGCTTTTTTTGAATAATTTCGTATTTCCCTACTTTACAGTCACAGCTACGATCCCTGAGGCTCCCTCATATGCCTCTAAATGGGAATCGGACATGGGCGAGACACAAGACCAATAGGACTGGGATGATATGAATGACTGTACTGCACGTGTCACGATTTGCACAGCTGTCAAGGAGAGTTGCTAAAAGGTTTTTGCACGGTGGTACATTCATCCAACAAGACTGACCCGTTGGTCTCAGGAGCCTCGTTCGAGTGCTTTAGGGAAGCAGAGAGGAAGGCACCTATTTCCACTCATGGTGGACATGTGGTGTGATCTCAACCGATTTGGGAAGAATTGTCTGCAGACCTGAGCAGATGCTTACAAGCTCCTGTTTTACTAAACAGATCCCATCTGTCTTCTCAACTCTGCCGATACGAACATCATCTTATCTTGGATACACTGTGCTGTGAGGATCTGTCTGGTCAGCACCTGTAAGGGTTCCCCTCCGTCCCGTTCCCTGATTGACCATGGAACGGCTGGCTGTGGTGGTACGTGAGCTTATGGTCCATTTTCAGAGGGCATGGTCTCCGTGGTTTGACGTGTTTGCCTCACCACCTCTCAGAGCCTTGGCCTTTTCGGATTGAGGCAGACATTGATGTTGGTGGGATTCGGTCGCCAGCCTCGGGGGTCTTGCACCAAGGGTTGCAACGTGGGGCTGGGCGGGGGTCTCCTTACCCTTCCTTTTCATTACCTTATCCCTTGCCTCCCTTTCTTTATTTCTTCTTGCCCCTCTCTCATCCCCTTGTCTATTCTACCCTTACTTTCACCTGCCCCACAATCTGAAAGTGTTTTCTCTGCACCATGTTTGGTTATTCACTGAGGAACTTGTGTCTGGCTTAGAGTGGGACCTAGGTGCGTATCCACATCAGTTTGAACCAAATCTCTCATGTCTGGGGTGCAGCTGCATAACAATAAAACTCCCAGCAACGTGTATCTAAACTATAATAAATGCTGTTAGAAAATAAAGCAGTGAGTAGGATACCTTGCTTTTGTACTAAATTACATTTTTATTGATATAAAAAGCTCAAATAAGTCATGAATATTTGTCTTACTTACATGTTTATGTTCATATTTATTTTATATCATGGTGGAGGGCAGCAGAATTTCGAGTGGGTATGACAGGGCCAAGCCTAAATAGGCCCCTGTTTCTCTCTATATATTGGGGTCATAGTTTCACAGCATTAATTTTAGCCAGTGCGTGTTCTGGGATGTACAGCCCAAATCCTACTTTTATATATATGCAGCCCAAAAACCCAGAAGGCTCTAATCCATAGTGAACGCTAACGTCAGCGTTCGGATGTGTAAGCGCTAACTGCTGCGTTCAGATTAGTAACTGTTAACTTTAGGATAAGCGACTTTAACGCAACCCCCCAAATTACCTTCCTGATGCTAAACCCGTGAAAAATCCATTAACGCATCAGTGGTTGCACAAGCTTACTGTACTTTGCGCATCCTATACTTAATGTGGGGAGCACAATCAGTAATTAGCGTTTCGATAAGTAAAGTATTACAAAGTCCCAGCACTAATTACCGCAAGAACGGGCTAAACAAAGTTTTAGCGACATCTAGAAGCTGGTGCTAACTGATTCGGCTTTTGTTGAATCATTTAACACCCCATAAACCACCTCCAATAAATCCGATACTCACCTCTCATCTCATCCGCCACTTCTCCTGGACACGAGCAGATACTTCATGGCACTGTGTTATCTCATAAGAGCAAGATCATACAGGGCTCACGACCCGGCAGCGCAACCCTCCATGGAGTCCTATGGACTCCAGGAGGTGATAATCGTGGCGACAAGGAAGCTAGGGTTGCCAAATCGGCCATGTTTTCCTGGACACATATAACTTATTCATGCTGATGGGTGGTGCATGAAAAATGTCACCCTGCAGCATGTACAATCCATGCACTGTAGGTAAGCAATCAGAAAGGAATCCCAGGTGACCTGCATTGATTTCCTTCCTGCAGCATATGAATTATACATGTTGCAGGGCAGCACTTTTGTCCTGTGTTCCCCTCTGCATGAAATAGTAATATGTGTCTGGGAAAACATGGCCGACCTGGCAACCCTAATGGAAGCGCTACCTCGAGTATCACTGAGGGTAGTGTTGCGTTCCGGCGCAAGGTGCCGAGGTCGCGTCTGCACCGGATTATCATGCTAAAATGGGGACACTACGTGGAAACCTGTAGGCATGGGTTTTCCCCATTAGCACCCCCATTTAAGTAGGGAATAGGGCCCTGAATCTGTCACTCCTTTCCCCTGAAAATACATATTTTCTTCACGGCTTTATTTTCCTGAACAGATACTCTGCTTTCATTGCTGTTTAACCACTTGGCTGCTAAGGACGCACTCAGCGCGTCCAGCCAAGTGGTTCTCCTGTGCTACGGACGCGCTGTGCGCGTCCTAGCACAGGAGGCAGCAATCAGTCGGGATACCGGCTGATTGCTGCCCTCCCCAGTGCGGGCTGACATCTCTTTGGATCTCTCTCCCTCCCGATCGCGGGGGACCAGAGGCTGATGGCAGGCACGGTTTGGAAGGGCACAGCTCAGGGCCGATGTAGGAGGATGTTTCCTACACATACTCACCTACATCGGCGCTTAGCTCCTCCAGCGATGGCAGTCCCGCTTCCAGTGTCCTCTCTCTGTTGGTCGCCGGTATGACATCACAAAAGCCTTTGACCCTGGGTCAAAGGCTTTTGTGACGTCATACCGGCGACCAATGGAGAGAGGACACTGGAAGTGGGACTGCCATCGCTGGAGGAGCTAAGCGCCGATGTAGGTGAGTATGTGTGGAAACCGGTGGAGGACTCGAGGCGATGTAGGTGAGTATGTGCTCTCCACACCACCCTGCTTGCTCGCGGTATCAGCTTTAAGGCGAGCCCCGGCTTGGCTTGGGCCTAGAGGCCAGCCGAGCCAGTGACTCGCCTGAGCATGGAGGCCGTCGGAGTTTGCTGCTCGCCGGCTCCATGCTCAGGCGAGGCCCCGGCTCGGCTGGGCTCTTAGGCCCAGCAAGCCGGGGGCTCGCCTGAGCCTGGATGCCGGCATACACCACACACAATTACGGTTGTTACAGGATGTGTATGGTGTGTATATATATATATAACACCTGTACAACATATATATTATACACACATACCCCTGTAACAACATATACTGTATATATATACCACCATGGGGTTACAGGGTATATATATATACATATATACACCCACATGGGGTTAAGGTATATTATATATATATATTTACCCATTGGGGTTACAGGGTATATTATATAATTATATATACACCCATGGGGTTAAGGGTATTTTATACACATGGGTTACGGGTGTATATATATCATTATTACCACATGGGGTTACAGGGTATATATATATATACATATATACACATGGGGTTACAGGGTGTGTGTGATATATATATTATATATATATATTACCCACATGGGGTTACAGGGTATATATTTATTATATATATACGCACCACCACATGGGGTTACAGGGTGATATATATATATATATATATACATACACCCATGGGGTTATGGGGAGATATATATATATATATATCATATATATATGACTGCCTTAGGGCGGCTTTATACCTAGTATACAATAAAATATTTATGCAATAATATCACAAATGGATAGTTGGTTTAGTCACAGAATTGAATAGTCCGTGAGTCCTACAAAGAAAGAGAGACTGAAGTGGAAATAGGCTGGAAGATGGCCGCTATTGTACACAGGCGGCCATCTTGTTAGATATTGGTTCACTTGTATATAACTAGACAGGTTTGTAGCTGAAACTAGAATGAGGTATACGTAGAATTTAGGAATGCGTTTAGATTAGCAGAAAAGCATTAAAGCTTATGAAAGATCTCTGCTGTTCCTGGCCGGAGGAGAAAAGCGAAGTAGACTCCAAGGTCGTTGGGGCCGCAGAAAGACAAAGGAGTAGAGATCAGGCCAGGTGCCATCTGTAACAAGTGATTGTAGCGCAAGGAGGAGGGCGCAGCCCGGAACAGTAAGAGCAATTAATTATGATTTACTGAAACTAACACAAGTTTGCCAATTTACAGCCAATTAATGGAATGTCTTTGTATTAGCCAAAGGAGGTATTAACCCACGTGGGGTGGAATAAAGTGTCACTGGGAGGTGGGCTAACTGGGATGTACTAATTACGTATTTTTGGGTATAAGATCCCTTGACGGGTGAAAGGGGGGGCTCACTCTTTGCGATTCAATCCTGTGTGGGCACTTGTGTGACGACACAATAAACGTTTGCCTTTCCTGAAGAGACTCGTGTTCTGACAATCCTTACTTGTGCCGGTCCGGCGCCGTCTTGAAAGTGAATCTGTTTTTGTCCGCCTACATTTTTTGGGGCATCGTGAGCCGGGATACGGGCCCTTTTCAGGCACACAGTAACGGGCTGCTGTGAACACAGTGCAGTGCTTGACTGCAGCGGGGTGCGAGAATCCCGATGGTTGGGCGTCCGTTGAAGGTGAGCTGACATCTGCAGGCGCCAAGCAGGATTTCCTGTTCAGTGGACCTCGTCTCGTCCCAAACGGACCCCTGCCGCGGGACTCTGGGACACCACTGAGTGAGGAAACAGCAAGCAGCCGGCGATAGGTAACGTGTCTTCTATGTTTTGTATGTCTAAAGGAGATACCGGTATCTAAGGGAAACGTTCGACTGAGATAGACGGATAAGAGGATGCGATGGCCACCATCCTATTGGCATATCTAGCCCGCCGCTGATAGCACTGACATTGCTAAGGAGCCAGTGGCTAGCGGGTGTTCTGGATTCGGGGGAATTGAATGCCAATCAAAGGGTAGTTCTGTAAGAGAGGGAGGAGGTAGCCACGTGGAGTTGCATTAAGTCATTCAGTGTTTGTAAATAGAGCTTCACCACGTGGGTAAAAGGGAAAGGAGGAGGGATTTCTGTGACTGGGTGAGAGCCTGAGTCAGTGCTAGTGTGCACGTCGTGTAGTGAAAAGGGCTCATAGTGGAGCCAGCGGTAGCTGCAGAGATAGTGGCGGGTGGTGATTACCCATAAGGCAAATTGGAATTGCAGACGGCAGTAGAGATATAGAACGGGGTGCACATTCACAAGCAGTCAAGAGTTAGAGTTCAAATTACGGGGTATAAGGAGCCACAGAGGAGGGAATGAGCCCTCGGCTATTAGAAAGAGTTGAAGTGCCTATGTTTCTATTGTTCTGTTATGTGATGAAAGCATCTGATACGGTATGTGTTGTGAATGAATGACTCGAGTGCTGTGAGTGAACGTGCGCCTACTCGCTCGGCGAGGAAAGCAATACGAGTTTTGACCCCGAACGTACGTTTTCCGGCTCAGGCGACTGCAGACGGCTACTGAAGGGGGAAGCGCCTGCAGACACGGATGAATTGTTGACTGAAGTATCAGACTGTAGATTTTAACTGTTGTTGAAATAATATATCTGTATTGCAAAGAGTACTGTTTTCAAGAGTAATAATGGGTAACGGGTCATCTAAGCCCAGAAGGTGAAGGAGGGTGAGACGCCCTAGAATATGGGTGCGGAATTTTCGAAGCATTATATAAACTCATGACTATGGGTGTAGAATTAAAAAAAAAGAGAAATTAAAAGTAATGTGTATTGTTGTGTGGCCGTTATTAGTCCCGATGGCCAGAGCAGGGGTCAATGGACCCGGAGTTGGTACAGAAGGTACATTCCAAGTCACAGAGCAGTACGGACATCCTGAACAGTACCCGTATATAGATATATGAAGATATTGTATTAAAAACAAGAGTTTTTTATAATGATAGCGGGGAGAAGTAGAAGCAGGACCCCAAATAATGGAGAGAGAGAGGTGTTAGTAGAACAACCGGAAGAGAGTGATGTTTTACCCCCGTCTATCCATTATGTTATGGGGCAGCTAGGGAAGTTTTGAGTGCCGCGGTTGCGCGGACGGAGAGGGGGGAGCGGGCAGCTGCTGTGTCTCGGTCAGCTCCCTCTGCTCGTCCTGTGTGACTGAGGAAGAAGAGCAGGGCGCCGCGAATGGAGGAGATAGAGAGGCTCCACCAGAAAAGATTGAGATGCCCGATGGAGCATATATAATTAATTAATATTTTACGGAGTGAGATGATTGCGGTGCTGTATGGCTTGTGTGTGTGATTCGGACTGATTTTGTCCGATTGTGTTTATAATTGATCTATTAAACTGTTCAATTAAAAGTAGAATGACTGAGAGGTTTGTGAGATTGGGCTTCGTATTTGTTTTTTCTTTTTTTCTTTCTTTCTCTCTTCCCTGGTGTATAGGCCCCCTCCTTTCTGACAGACTGTTTGCGAAGGGGGAGGGAGTCACTTTGTTTTTCTTTGCTCTCTGATAGCTGGAAAGAATAACCTTTTGTGTATCTGTGCAGCGAATTCAAAGTAAAGAAAAATAGAGAAAAAAAAAGGATTACTACAATAGAATATTTGTCTGAAGTCTGTTGAGTGCAAGATATATGTTTACATTTTGTGTTAATATTATTTCGAAAGTTTTAGTTTTGTTCAGAGCTAAAATTAATTGAAATATATGAAACAGTTAGAAAATTAATATTAAAGAGAAAATAATTCGAGAAATAATTAAAGTAGTGTTTTCTTTACTGTTTTTAAAAAAAAAGGTATGTTTTTGTTTGATTTTTTGATGGAATGGTTATTTTATTGTTATGAGATGTTAGGAGTGGTCTTATGACAATGGAATGATTTATTTTTTTTCGGATGTGGTATTAAGAGTCTGTTTTGGGCTACGGGAAAAGATCTCTGAGAAATATGATTTTTATACAATGTGTATATGTATATGCCCGAATGTCCCATCCAGCTCCTGGGGCGGGATATCTTTTGCAAATTGTAAGCCCAAATTACGTTTCTTTCCCGGGGGTCACGCTCAATTAGACCTGCGGGAGGATAGCAGCTTTGCTCGGCAGCATAACCCAGCCAGCCCGCACAACCCCCAATCTGTGAAAATCGCAGTAGTTATGCAAGGGAGGAAGAATGGCGCACGGCACCTACTCTGTCTGCCACGCCGGATCCGCACGCACTACTCTTTGGAATTCCTGAGGTGGGGCGGAGGAAACCCGCCCAGATGAGTTGAATCACAGCCCGGCGCAACACCGGTGGCTCTAAGACAACATTATATCCCACAGAAAGCCAAGCAGAATATACAGATATATTTACAGAGATTTAAAGATCACGGCATATTAAAATTCTGTGTGTCACCATGGACACACCCCTATTGCCAGTCTTGAAAGAGGGGACAAGAGTATCGCCCTGTCCAAGATTTACGAGCTGTCAACGAGGGCCACAGTAACACTACACCCTGTGGTTCCTAATCTATACAATATGCTGGTATTAATTCCCGGAGATACACAATATTTACACAGTGCTGATTTAAAAGACGCTTTCTTTTGCATCCGTCTGGCTCCAGCAAGCCAGCCCCTTTTTTGCATTTCAGTGGGAAGAGTCTACCACGGGGCGCGCCATCAAATGACGTGGACGCGCCTCCCTCAAGGTTTCAAAAAAAAAATTCGCCCACGATTTTCGGGTGCGCGCTTAGCCAAGATCTCCTCGCGTCAACGCTCAGCCAGACAAAGTAGTGTTACTCCATATGTTGATGATTTATTACTGGCTTCACAGAAAAGACTGTTTATCCGCCACAAAAGCCTTGCTACATCTGCTAAAGCCAAGCAGGTTACAGAGTTTCTAAAAAGAAAGCACAAATATGTAAACGCAGTGTAAAATATCTGGGCTTCCAGTTAACAGGTACCAACGTGCACTGGGGGCAGAAAGAAAAGAAGCGGTGCCGCATACCCAACCAAAGACCAGGAGACAAGTCCGTGAGTTCCTGGGAGCTGCAGGCTTCTGCCGCCTGTGGATCTCCAACTTCGCAGATATTGCCAAGCCGCTTCATCAGGCACGAAGAGGGGGAACAAGATCCCTTTCATTGGAAAGAAGAGCACAACAGCAGCGTTCCAGAATTAAAGACTCTGCTATGGAAGCTCCTGCACTGGGCCTGCCAGATCATAGCAAGCCCTTCCAGCTGTTCGTGCATGAACATAATCAAACAGCAACAGGAGTATTGGTCAGACCTTTGGCTCATGGCTGAGGCCTGTGGCCTACCTCTCCAAGCAACTCGACCCTGCGGCCTACCCCCATGCCTGAAAGCAGTGGCTGCCACCGCAATGCTGATAGCAGAAGCAGACAAGCTGACCCTTGGACAGGTTCTTCATGTCAAGGTGCCCACACTGTCAAGGCTCTGCTGGATGTCAAAGGAGGTTACTGGTTCAGCAACAGCCGGATGACGAAGTACCAAGCCATGATGTGTGAAAATCCACGGGTTCATTTGGACCTCATCGCTACCTTAAACCCTGCTACTTTACTGCTGACTGTGAAGAGGATCCAGATCATGAATGCCTCCAAGTTATGGAAGAAGTGTTCAGTAGCAGGCCAGATTTGAAAGACGTACCCCTAGACAAATACGATCTACAGCTATTCACTGATGGTAGCAGCTATATGGATGATGGGAGAAAGTCTCCGGCTATGCAGTGGTCTCAACAGAAGAAGTCATCGAAGCAAAGCCACTGCCAGGCCATACATCTGCACAATTGCCCGAAATAACAGCTTTAACCAGAGCCCTTGAAATCTCTGAAGGCAAAAGAGTAAATATCTACACAGATTCCAAGTACGCTTTTATGACAGTCCATGCACATGGTGCACTCTACAAAGAGAGAGGCCTACTTACGTCTTCAAGACAACAAATCAAATATGCAGCTGAAATCGCGGCCCTCCTGGAGGCAGTATGGAAACCAAGTGCTGTCAGCATCATGCACTGCCGTGCCACCAAAAAGGCCATGATGAAATTCCAAAAGGTAACAGACGCGCGGACCAGGCCGCAAAAGCAGCTGCAAAACCGCCACCGCCAACAGGAGATCAAGCTACAGTACTGATCTGCAAGCAAGAACCTCAACCTTCCATGCCAAATTATGAGTTCTATATGTATTTGAAAAAGTTTGAACCCCACGGCGAGTTCATTGAACAAAATACTGCACAAATGGCAAGATGATTATGAACTGTTGGAACTCAATCATGATTATATTCAATGGCTTTTCCCAACTCGGACACAAGGCCGAAATTTCTACTCTACTCCCCTAAATCCGCAAGAGACACGCCTAATGGTTAACACCTCAGAAGTTCAGCAAAGACTGCGCAGAGTCTACAAGATGATGCTGAAATTCTTCGGCGTAAAACTAATGGGGGAGGAGGAAGACAAAGAAATAACCGAAGTTGAACGAGCAGAAAAGAAGAAAAGTGCAATGAACTTTTTCATACCAGCAGTAAGAGATTCACAAGACAGACAAGATTTGTTATTTTTCGCATGGCGATACTATTTCCCAAAAGTATCCAGAACTGTTTGCAACAACTTGCCCGGCTACTGGGCATCACCTGGAAGCTAATACCCGCCTACAGGCCCCAAAGTTCGGGAAAAGTTGAAAGAATGAACCGTACCCTAAAGACTTTGATGTCCAAACTGTGTCAAGAGACGTCACTAGGCTGGTTGGACTTGCTGCCGATAGTCCTTTTGCACATTAGGTGCAGACCAACCCCCCAATTGAAGCTAAGTCCGTACGAACTTATGTTTGGACGGCCAACCCCTCTAATTAATGGACTAAGGGGGGACCTTCGGGCATTGGGAGAAACTAAACTAAATGATCAGGTAGTAATGCTGGGTAAATCAATGCAGAAATTAAATATTTGGGTGGGGATAATATACCGCATTTTCTGTATCCTTCACTGCATAAGTATTGTCCGGGTGACCCAGTATGGGTAAAAGAGTGGAAAAATGATCCACTAGGTCCAAAATGGAGAGGTCCTTATCTTGTCCTGTTATCAACCCCCACAGCAGTAAAGGTTGCCGAGGTGGTCCCGTGGATACATCACTCCAGAGTGAAAGCAGCTGCAGCCAGTCCTGAACCAGCATGGAAGGTCGTTACCAACGAGACCAACCCGCTGAGGCTGAAGTTGACAAAGACCACAGCCATGAGCACCTAAATGATCCTAACCCAGATATTACAGAGGATCAACAAGTGGGTGTTTTGATGGGCACAGGTCCTGACCACCCGCCAACGGGGGATACCCACAGGGTGCTTTTTAGGGGCCCGGCCCCCACCCTTGATCATCCAAAAATGTTTTTTACTTTTGAAATTCCGGTGGGGAGGGATTGGGTTTATGTGACTGTGAAAAGAATTGCCCAAGGAATTCTGACATTCGGGGCATTTGTGTGGTGCTGATTTTATATCTTGCTAATTTGATTTATGGACTCTCGCGTGGAGCATGCTCTAATTGTACGGGCAATGTGGGGAAAGTGGATATTTCCCATATCTGGAATGGTACGCACCCGGTGATGGAGAACCGTACCATGTGGAGACAAAAACGAGAGGCGCTATCTGGAACCAACCCAAGAGGACACTTACTTGTGCAATTCAAATATGACTATGCTAAAAAGTCTGGGCAAACCGCATGCTGGGTGTGTAGTAGACTGCACCCAGAGACAATTCATATACCATTTGCCTCTGTTCCAATGAATTTGAGTATGTTTGTATCAGGGAATGTCACAATACATGCTGTCGATGCACCAAGGGAAAAGACAGAATCAGTCAGTCCCGGGTACCCCATAATAGGACCAGTGTATCCACCAGAATGGTGTTTTCAACTAGGACCAGATAAAGAAACAAATAACGAGGGTGAGTTATGTAACTCAAGTCAGTTCAACTGCACATCATACATTTACATATTCAAAACAGGACAAAAGGCGAATTATTTATATATACGATGCAGGCAACTCACTAGAGACCAAGAGGCGGTGATTAGGAATGTGACCAATGGGAGGCAGGGTGCAGTGGATATGATGAGACGGCTGAGACAACTTGCGATAGAGATATCAAAGGGAACACTACATTCATCACCATTTATAGTGAAAGGAGGGTACCAGGTGTGCTGTGAAAGGGTGTGTTACACATGGGTACCACCAACAATAACGGAAATGTTATTTGGCTAAGCTGGTCCCAATCCAGAGACTAAGGGGAGAAGACACAAACACAGACACAGAACTACACCCTAGGTACCCACTGGTGTTTGAAAGACCAAAGAGAGAGTTGTTCGCGAAGATGGATCGAATATGGACATGGTTGCCAGCATGGACTGGATGGGGAGGAGAGATGATGAGGAGATTGAATAGCTATGTCAATTTGATGGATGAGATTCTGAATAGAACCAGTATGGATATCCAGCTGCTGAATCTGGAAATGCGTGAGTTACGAAAGGTGCAGATGATACATGATATGGCGCTTGAGCAGATCAGTGCGGCTTGAATGGATTGTGTGAAATGACAATGCACTATGAATGTTGCACCTTCATCAGAAACACTACACATGAAGTCCCAGATTATTACCAGGTAATTCAAGATCACCAAGAGAAGGTAGCACAGTTGCAGGGTATAGCCAGGAGGATTGCTGCCGAAGGCTGGAATCCGCTCCGTGGGTTTGGAGCAATGGGAGAATGGTTTGGTTCCATCTTGAGATTTATCTCACGGATTGGATCCATGATACTCATGATAGTGGTGATCTTGATCATAGGGATACTGATATACCGCATAGGGCTATGTTTATGGCCACTGTGCAAAACAGCACTGACACCTACACAAACACAGAAGATACCACTGATAATCCCACAGGGTATGTTCCCAGTGAAAGAAACCCCCCCCCCCCAGTACAAGGAGTTTCAGAATAGTGGAGTGTAATGGCTACAAGTGCCAGGAAAAGATCCTGACACTTGAGCCAAGGGGGGAATGAAGTGGAAATAGGCTGGAAGATGGCCGCCATTGTACACAGGCGGCCATCTTGTTCAGAATATTGGTTCACTTGTATATAACTAGACAGGTTTGTAGCTGAAACTAGAATGAGGTATACGTAGAAATTTAGGAATGCGTTTAGATTAGCAGAAAAGCAATTAAAGCTTTATGAAAGATCTCTGCTGTTCCTGGCACGGAGGAGAAAAGCGAAGTAGATCCTCCAAGGTCGTTGGGGCCCGCAGAAAGACAAAGGAGTAGAGATCAGGCCAGGTGCCATCTGTAACAAGTGATTGTAGGCGCAAGGGAGGAGGGCGCAGCCCGGAACAGTAAGAGCAATTAATTATGATTTACTGAAACTAACACAAAGTTTGCCAATTTACAGCCAATTAATGGAATGTCTTTGTATTAGCCAAAGGGAGGTATTAACCCACGTGGGGTGGAATAAAGTGTCATTGGGAGGTGGGCTAACTGGGATGTACCTAATTACGTATTTTTGGGTATAAGATCCCTTGCACGGGTGAAAAGGGGGGCTCACTCTTTGCGATTCAATCCTGTGTGGGCACTTGTGTGACGACACAATAAACGTTTGCCTTTCCTGAAGAGACTCGTGTTCTGACAATCCTTACTTGTGCCCGGTCCGGCGCCGTCTTGAAAGTGAATCTGTTTTTGTCCGCCTACAAGACCATTGCGCAATATATACTGGTGGAATGAATAAGCACACACAGCTTGTATATGGCACTCACAAACGAGGAGTCTTCAAGACACCACATGTACGTCTTTAAGTCTCTTATGGGGGACTCCTCCCATGCAACGATTCCTTTTTCTGTGATGATAGGTGTATCTCAAAAGGAGAAAGAAGGATACATAGTACAGTTCTGTAGTCCAGAGAAAAATTTATGTAAAAAAGAGAGACACACTCACGTGTTCTAGAACCTCCTTTATAGGTGGTTCTGTAGTGGAGCCTAGGACCTCTTATCGCCTGAGGGGGTCCCACCTCGTAACTCCTTATCGAATCCAAATTCCGCCAAACTTGATAATAAGTTAGTATCTCCCGTTCACTTGAAGAAAATCAAAATGTATTGGGAGGAAAGGAAGTAAATAAAATGGGGGAACTAAAAGATAATTACAATTAAAAAGATTTATTGCACATAAAACACCGAAACGCGTTTCGCCCGCTACTGCAGGCCTTATCAATCGGATTTAGCTTAATATCAGAAGTCTCCGTTTTTATACTTTCAACCAAATTGAGTAAAAAGGCGCGTGAATTGGCGTGCGGGTCACAGTGCCGAGCACTGTGCGTTCCAGACGCCATTTTGATGACGTACTTCCGTTTTCATCTTTATCTCATAACAGTGAGATCATGCTGTTCCGAGGGTCGAGTTACTTTAGTTTTCATTTGTGAAAGCTATTTCCGCTGGTGGAACAACCGGATTGCTTTAATTTTCACTGGATGATTTGTGATCTATTTCCGCTTCCGTCATTTAGCTAACATCAATGAGCTAAATGGTTTTACTATCATTACCAGAAAAAGTCTGTATTATAGAGAAATTCCATTAAGCTCCTCAAACCATCCTGTTCTGTACAGCCCAAAATAAAGACGCGTACAGTATATCTCAAAAAACAGAAAGTGGGTCATAAAATACATAATAAAATCAAGAATTTATATAAAAATGGGTACATGAATGAATAAATATCTAAAAATATTTTAAAAATATATATATATATAAATCTTAAGTAATTAATGTTCAAAGGAAGTGGCAAACATCAAAGTCTATATTTAGACCTCTGGGGGTCATAGTGTCTAAGGTGTAAATCCACCACATTTCTGACTTGATTAACTTCTCAGTTAAATTATCGCCCCGCCAGTTAGTTCTAATCTTTTCTACTGCCCAAAATTTAGTGCCTTTGGGGTTACATTGATGTTTCTCACTGTAGTGTGCAGAGACGCTATGTTTAACATACCCTTTATTAATATTGTTCATATGTTCATTAACCTGGATATATAATGCTCTAGATGTTTGTCCTACATACCTCAAACCACATGGACACTCCAATATATAAATAACTTTAGTGGACAGGCATTTAATTAGTTCTTTTATCGTGTAGCGTTTGCCTACACTTGATTGGAAACTGTTAGTCATTTTCTTCGTATTACTTGTTTTTCTACATGCGATACACTGCCCGCATCCATAGAAACCTGGAGTTAACCCAAACATTTCCTTACTCGCAATGGCCTTCTCCATCTTAAAATGATTTTTAACCAAATCTGTTTTTAACGTTTTGCTCCCCCTAAATATAATCGTGTGTTGATCCGGCAATATTTTATTTAAGACTGGGTCTCTTTTCAAAATTGGCCAGTGTTTCTTTATTGATTTCTTGATTATATTATTATTCATATTATAATCTAGAATGAAAGGGACATTGTTGGTTGTATTATAATCACGCTGTTTATATTCCAGAAGACCTTGTCTATCCATATTAAGGACTTCATCATGTGTATGTTCTAAAACTTGTTCTTTATAACCCTTTTCTATGAAATCTTTTAACAATTTCTGGGATTGAGTCGTGAAATTTTCAGTATCAGTACAATTCCTCCTGATACGCATTAATTGTCCCTTTGGTATTGCTGTCAGACAGGGGGGATAATGGTTACTATCAATTGGTATGTAACTATTTACATTAACTTGTTTGAAGTGAGTCTTAGTTTTAAGAACCTTTTTATCCACATAAATGTTTAAATCCAAAAAATCGACCTGTACTTTACTAATGGTTGAATCCAGTTTAATCCCCAATCGGTTATTGTTAAGATGTGCTATAAACTCAACCAATAGTTCTCTTTCCCCTTTCCATATAATCAGGATATCATCTATATAACGCCAGTAGAGGACGAGGTTCCACTCCCAGCCATACCCTGTCCATACCGCACCGGATTCCCAGTGGGCCATGAACAGATTGGCATAACTGGGAGCGAACCTTGTCCCCATAGCCGTCCCATTTAACTGGAAAAAGAAATCCCCCATACCAAAAATAGTTGTTCGTCAAAATTAAATTGATTCCCTCAATTATGAATTGAAGTTGTTCTGCCTGAAATTGGCCCGATTGTGCTACAAAATGTTCAACCGCTGTGCAACCCTCTCTATGCGGGATTATGGTATAAAGTGAGTTCACATCACAATGGTTGGTATTGCTGGACCAGCCAGAGCATGGCCTTTCCAACGACACCCAACATGACCATGTAAAATAAAAATAAAAAAAAAAAAAATATTAAAAAAATTAATAATCAAAAAAAATGAACGAGTTTTTTTTTATTTGTTAATGCAGCAATATTAATCCCATTTCAATTATAATGTGAACAATAATGCCTCACTAACGATTTTTGTTAAAAATAGCGAAATTTTCCCAAAAAAAAATGTAACGAGTCCCCATTTCTAATTTTTTTAACAAGCGCACCCCTTAGAAAATATAACCGCAAATGCTCGCATGTTAAAATGTGAAAAAAAAACACTTTACACATTGTAAATTATTGAAAATTCAAATTTTATTGCATTTTTTGTTATAATATACAGACAGGACATGACGTATACATATAATAATGATATATTATGAATCTGTCGAGTCTGCCGGAAAGAACGATATATAATATGTCTGGGTCATATATCAAAATAAGGCTTAAAAACGCGTTTAAACATGATGAGCGAAACCGGTAAAAATTACCTCAGCACAGAGGCGTGAAATGGCTCAGCGGCGAAAAGGTTAAAGAGAGGAGCTTCGCTCTAGTGTTTATCACTGGACTGAGCGCCCTGCATCCAGTGACTGATGCCCACAGACGGTGGTTCATGCTGTAAAGTAAACAGGCAGGACCGAGCCACATGTCCTTATTGGAGAGACCTCGTTACGCTGGATCCAAACCTCAGATGAGAAACAAAACATTGGCAGCTCCATGTCTAAAAAGAGAAAAAATGATTTCATCCGTGCTGAAAAAGCCAAAAAACACAATACGGTGTCCATTTGGGGTTTATTTAAAATTAATTATTGCATGTTCTCGTCTCTTTGAGGACCGCGGAGCATGATGTATAGCGTTGCACGCAGAATGACAGCAGAACAGGAAAGTCCGTGGCAAATAATCAAGTCTCTCCTCTATCGAAGCAGATTTACTGGTAGTTTGTATGAGTCAAAAGAAAGATGTATGTTTTTTTTAAGAATCACCTGAGGTACATGTGCATTCACAGACAATATGTACTACAGGGTCATTCTAGATTTTTTTTATTTTTAGAAAATCCAGTCTGATAAAAGAAGCATTTTAGCAATTAAAACCATTGACTTATTTCCTACCTAGAAGGAGTTAATGATTTGTTTTCTGCAGTGTTATGGAGGCTGCAGGCTCAGATTTATACTCCTTATCTGCCTTGTTCACTGTAAGGGACAGTAAGGAGTTTCTGCTGTTCTGTGCGGGGGGGATCAAGATTGATATCAGATTACAGAGTGAAATGAGAGGAAGACAGAGAGTTTAGTTGCAAAACACAAGATTTATCCACTTATCTCTGTCTTCCCGTTAAAAGGAATGCAGGTCTTTATTTGTCAACCTTCTCAGAGTGTTTAACCCCTTCACTGCCAAGTTGTTTTCCATAAAATCACAGGCAGGATCCAGTGGATTTATGGAAAACAACTCTCCGCTGCAGGCAGTGAAAAAATGAATATACCCTTCATAAAAACAGAGACAGTAAACTTAATTAACACGCAGAGGGCTCTCCCTGTTGGCCAAAAGACGTTACTACATGTATAATAATACAGCTGGGGCTCCTTATTTCCCTGAAGGGTAAAAATGGATCTCCCAGCTCAGTGATGGTGATCCTCGGCACCTCATATGTTTTGAAACTACATGTCACATGATGCTCTGGCAGCATGGGACATGTAGTTCCGAAAAATCTGTGGTGTCAAGGTTCACCATCTCTGTCCTCCTAGCTGTTCAAACAGCTTCAGCACCTTGAATGACATGTCCAAGGTGCTGAAAATGTGGGGTACGTCCTGCAGCCCATTTGTCAATGAATCTCATTAGCAGTATCAAATTCCTTTTGCATTGCTCCGGATTACGACCAGATCGAGTTTACTCGATGTTGGGCCCCTGCAGAAGCTTTTGAACATCAATTATACTCGATAATGGTAGTGAAGGGGTTAATCGGTTCGTGATGTAGTACTTGGTGTACGGGATATGTTTCAGGTGCCATTTGATAATCCTGAATAGGCTTTAAACTGTAAATGGAGCGGGGTGGAACAAAGGAGGGATTAAATACCGAACCGAAACCCGAACCTGGGCGTCCCCCCTCGTTTTTAGCTTAATATACCTTTGCAAACTCAAGTTTCCAGAAACTTTGTAGAAAAAACATTAATTTACCAACTTTTGTTTGTTAGGTTTTTTTTGGACATCATGCAGAAGGAAGAGCCGAGAAATAGGTTTGTTTTCTTGTTTTTTCTCTCCCTTGTGTCTAAAAATCTAATAACTAGTAAGAAGTGCTCTGGCAGGAGGTCAGCGATTCGGTAATAAAGTTTGCTAGCGATTAGACCTGTCACTCATGGAAAGCTCATACAGGCTCAGAGAAGGCCGAATCCCCAGGCCTGCAGGGATTACAGCTCTGGAAGCTATCGAGCATTTCCAGGGAAGAGGTGAACCTCGGACCTCATATTTTCTTATCTTTCTCATCAATTGCAAGTCACACTTATCATTTAGATTTGCGAGGGCCATCATACCAGACAGCGTGCACGCTGTATATCATACGTGATTATGAGAAACATACATGAGTAGCTGAGAGTAGGTATCTATATCAATACATATATACAGTAATTATATATAAAATATATACCCACTGCCTGTCCAAAACAAAGGCCATAGTCTCCCATACAAACCTGTTTTGATCTGGGGTGGTTTCAGTTGGACAGGTCTAGGTTCCCGCAACTAGAAAAAAGATTTAGGGTAATATTCCCACACACCAAAGTGTTAGCGTATAAAATAAACGCACACGAAACATACCATCATATGTCCCATAGAACTACTTGATATAATCCACCTGAACCCACCAAATGGTGGTATATGATTAGGAGAAATGCCACAATGAATAACAGCAGTGGTAAAGTAAAAAACATTTAGTACTCACACTTGGAGAATAAAAACAATGCAGCCAATATGAGTTCAAATTGGGGGTGAGTAAAAAGGCTCAACACGTTTCGTCCCCTCTAGGGACTTCCTCAGGAGCGAACGTTATGTGCCCAAAAAAACAAGGTCATATGACTCCCTGAATAAGCAGTTTTTTCCATCAATTGGGTTTTTATTCACCGATGGCACAGTGGGCATATTCCAAGATGGCAATGCCAGGATTCATCGGGCACAAACTGTGCAAGAGTGGTTCAGGGAGACATCATTTGCACACATGGATTGGCCTAATGGTGGCTATGGGACAGACTGCTGGATTCAGCGCCTGCCCCATTAATGCGCTGGTAAAAAGGAGACTCTAAGGGGAAATTTGCACAAATTTTTCCCCATAGCGTCCCTGTTTTAGCTGTAGGCACGTGATAATGCCCTGAGAATCTTTGGGATAATGTGCTGGAGAAGACTTTACGCAGCGCTGCGACTCTCCCATAATCAATACAAGATCTTGGCAACAAATTAATTTTGGGACATTGGGTAAACTTATCGAAACGATGCCACGGCGAATGCTTGCCGGAATCACAGCAAAAGGCCGTCTAGCCGAATGTTAGAGGGTGTGACTTTTTTGGCCAGACAGTGTATATTTATATATTATGATGTGTGTATTAAAGGGGTGGTAATTAGGGATGAGCTGTTCGGGTTCGGATGGTTCGGGGTTCGACCCGAACTTAGCCTGTTTGAGCAGATCGCGAACCCCGAACATTTCCGCGTGTTCACCGCATGTTCGACCACAATGGACCACAATGCATTTTCCCACTGCCTGAAGCTCGTAATTGGCTACAGCCTTGCACCTGACCACAGGTCTGGTGCAAGACTGGTTGAACACTATGCCAATCACCGCTTAGAGTCCTGATTGGGCAAATTTTGCCCAATCATGGGCTCACAGAGCTAAGTCCCGCAGCACACTATATAAGGTTTCAACGCAGCGCTTCTGCACGCATTTCAGAGGAGATTTCAAAGAAGATAGTTGTGTGTGTTGTTACTGCCGGTCTGCCACGCTACTGGGGGGGTCTGGGGGGGTCTCATTTCGACCAAATATCAGGGAATTTAGGTGATGTGTGTCTTGTCACTGTGCCAGCAAGTTTTTTGGGGTTTACAACTTTATTTAAAACATTTGTGTATTGAGGTGATTTTCTGGGTCTTGTCACACTGTGCCAGCAAGTCTTTTTGGGTCTCATTTATACCAAATATCAGGGAATTTAGGTGATGTGTGTCTTGTCACTGTGCCAGCAAGTTATTTGGGGGTTTACAACTTTATTTAAAACATTTGTGAATTAAGGTGATCTTCTGTGTCTCGTCACACAGCCAGCAATGTTTTTTGGGGCTCACTAATTTCTTTAAAACACTTGGAATTAAGGTGATATGTGTCTCGTCATACAAACAGTACCACGCTGTTTTTGGGGCTCACTAATTTCTTTAAAACACTTGGGAATTAAGGTGATATGTGTCTCATCATACAAAAAGTACCACGCTGTATTTTGGGGCTCACTAATTTCTTTAAAACACTTGTGAATTAAGGTGATCTGTGTCTCGTCATACAAAAGGACCACGCTCTATTTTGGGGCTCACTAATTTCTTTAAAACACTTGGGAATTAAGGTGATCTGTGTCTCGTCATACAAACAGTACCACGCTGTATTTTGGGGCTCACTAATTTCTTTAAAACACTTGGGAATTAAGGTGATATGTGTCTCGTCATACAAAAAGTACCACGCTGTATTTTGGGGCTCACTAATTTCTTTAAAACACTTGTGAATTAAGGTGATCTTCTGTGTCTCGTCACACAGCCAGCAATTTTTTTTGGGGCTCACTAATTTCTTTAAAACACTTGGGAATTAAGGTGATCTGTGTCTCGTCATACAAAAAGTACCAACGCTGTATTTTGGGGCTCACTAATTTCTTTAAAACACTTGGGAATTAAGGTGATCTGTGTCTCGTCATACAAAAAGTACCACGCTGTTTTTGGGGGCTCACTAATTTCTTTAAAACACTTGGGAATTAAGGTGATATGTGTCTCGTCATACAAAAAGTACCACGCTGTATTTTGGGGCTCACTAATTTCTTTAAAACACTTGGGAATTAAGGTGATATGTGTCTCGTCATACAAAAATTACCACGCTGTATTTTGGGGCTCACTAATTTCTTTAAAACACTTGGGAATTAAGGTGATCTTCTGTGTCTCGTCATACAAAATTACACGCTGTATTTTGGGGCTCACTAATTTCTTTAAAACACTTGGGAATTAAGGTGATCTGTGTCTCGTCATACAAAAAGTACCACGCTGTATTTTGGGGCTCACTAATTTCTTTAAAACACTTGGGAATTAAGGTGATCTGTGTCTCGTCATACACAAAGTACCACGCTGTATTTTGGGGCTCACTAATTTCTTTAAAACACTTGGGAATTAAGGTGATATGTGTCTCGTCATACAAAAAGTACCACGCTGTATTTTGGGGCTCACTAATTTCTTTAAAACACTTGGGAATTAAGGTGATCTTCTGTGTCTCGTCATACAAAAAGTACCACGCTGTATTTTGGGGCTCACTAATTTCTTTAAAACACTTGGGAATTAAGGTGATCTTCTGTGTCTCGTCACACAGCCAGCAATTTTTTTTGGGGCTCACTAATTTCTTTAAAACACTTGGGAATTAAGGTGATCTTCTGTGTCTCGTCACACAGCCAGCAATTTTTTTTGGGGCTCACTAATTTCTTTAAAACACTTGGGAATTAAGGTGATCTGTGTCTCGTCATACAAAAAGTACCACGCTGTATTTTGGGCTCACTAATTTCTTTAAAACACTTGGGAATTAAGGTGATCTTGTCTCGTCTCGTCACACAGTACCACGCTTTTTTTGGGGCTCACTAATTTCTTTAAAACACTTGGGAATTAAGGTGATCTGTGTCTCGTCATACAAAAAGTACCACGCTGTATTTTGGGGCTCACTAATTTCTTTAAAACACTTGGGAATTAAGTGATCTTCTGTGTCTCGTCACACAGCCAGCAATTTTTTTGGGGCTCACTATTTTCTTTAAAACACTTGGGAATTAAGGTGATCTGTGTCTCGTCATACAAAAAGTACCACACTGTATTTTGGGGCTCACTAATTTCTTTAAAACACTTGGAATTAAGGTGATCTGTGTCTCATCATACAAACAGTACCACGCTGTATTTTGGGGCTCACTAATTTCTTTAAAACACTTGGGAATTAAGGTGATCTGTGTCTCGTCATACAAAAAGTACCACGCTGTATTTTGGGGCTCACTAATTTCTTTAAAACACTTGGGAATTAAGGTGATCTGTGTCTCGTCATACAAAAAGTACCACGCTGTATTTTGGGGCTCACTAATTTCTTTAAAACACTTGGAATTGAGGTGATCTCTGTGTCTCGTCACAAAAGCCAGCAATTTTTTTTGGGGCTCACTAATTTCTTTAAAACACTTGGGAATTAAGGTGATCTTCTGTGTCTCGTCACACAGCCAGCAATTTTTTTTGGGGCTCACTATTTCTTTAAAAACTTGGGAATTAAGGTGATCTGTGTCTCGTCATACAAAAAGTACCACGCTGTATTTTGGGGCTCACTAATTTCTTTAAAACATTTGTGAATTAAGGTGATCTGTGTCTTGTCACACAAACAGTACCATGCATTATTTTGGGGCTCACTAATTTCTTTAAAACATTTGTGAATTGAGGTGATCTGTCTCTTGTCACTGGCTGCCAGCTATCAGTGTGTCTCACTGAGTTATACCAGAGTTATTTAAATCTTTATACCAGAGTTGAATCAGAGTTCTGTATATATTAATCTATATATCACTCACCATGTCTGAAAGAACAAAAAGGACTGGCAGACGCTCCCAGACACAGATAAGAGGGCAAGCAGCCCCTGTGTCGGGAGGCTGTGCCTCTGGTCGTGGTGGACATGGTGCATCCTCTGCAGGGGCACGCTTGTCCTTTCTAACTGGTGCTGGCCGTCTTCTTAAGCAGCAGCAACATACAGAGGATTTGGTGGATTGGCTAACCAGGCCATCCTCATCCTCCGAGTCCTCTGCCAGCCAGGCTTCTAGTGCTTTACAGTCCACCTCAGCTGCCAAAGCATCTAATGCAGCCTCCATGTCCACAGCTACTCCTGCCGTAGCCTCGCTATCACACACGGAGGAGTCAGCTGAATTGTTTGACTACAATGAGAGTGACATGCTGCTTGAGGATGCGCAGCAAGTACAGTGCTCTGATTCAATCTCTGAGGTTGAGCAAGGGATTATAATCAACCTAGAGGAAGGGGGTGCCAGTGACACACAAATAACTGGCACTCATGTTGCCCCAGCAGCTGCAGCATACTGCCAAGTTGGCTCCAGTGACGAGGAGATAGGGGGTGAAGATGACATTGATGATGATGAGGTCACTGACTCCACCTGGGTGCCAGATCGAACTGAGGAATCAAGTGAGGAGGAGGGGGAGGAGGAGGAGGCACAGCAAACACGAGGCACAACATCCTCTGTGACCAATCGTAGCACTAGCCAGTCCAAGGCATCACATGTCAGAGCTGCTCCGGTGCAGAGCGCTGTTGTCTCAAAGAACACATGCAGGAACTCTGCTGTCTGGGAGTTCTTTAAGAAATGTGCAGCAGACCCCACCGTTGCTATTTGTAATCTATGTCAGAGGAGGCTGAAGCATGGGATAAACACCGGACACTTGGGTACCACGTGCTTGAGGCGACATATGAACAAGTGCCACACATCCCGTTGGGGCAAAACTTTGCGTAGGTCCTCCTCCTCCTCATCTGTCTCTACCCACACTGTATGTCCTGCCATGCAATTGCCTACAACCTCCACCGACAGGGATGATGCTACAGTAATGGATGTACCAGCAGGTCCTTCGTCACAATGTGACATCATCCCAGTAGCTGAAGATTTACGCAGTCAGATTACGTTGCCGCAGCTGCTGCAGCGAAAGAAAAAATATAGTCCCAACCATCCCCAAGCACAGCGTCTAAATGCCAGCTTAGCAAAATTACTCGCATTGCAGCTGCTGCCTTTCCAGCTGGTGGACTCTGCTCCCTTACGTGAATTTGCTGAATGCGCTGCACCACAGTGGCAGGTTCCAAAACGCCATTACTTTTCACGCAAGGCCACTCCAGCACTATACCAGCACGTGGAAGACAATGTTATCCAGTCATTGGAAAAGGCAGTCAGCAGCAAGGTGCATGTCACTTTAGACACGTGGTCCAGCATGCATGGACAGGATCGTTACATTTCCTTCACGGCATACTGGGTAACTCTGATTGCAGCTGGGAGGGATCCAAGACAGGGCTCTGTGCTGGAGCTTGTTCATCCACCACACCTCCAGAAAGCTGCTTGTATGAGGTCTGTCTGCTCCACCACCACCACCTCTTCCTCCTCCTCCTCCTCCTTCTCTGTCTCTGGCGAAGTGGCAGTTAAACCCACGCCTGACAGGGTCTACACAATGACTCAAGCAAAAAGATGCCATACTGTGCTTGAGCTGGTTTGTTTAGGGGACAGGAGCCACACCGGGTCAGAAATTTTGTCAGCTCTGCAAGGGCAGGTGCAGAGATGGTTTACACCATGCCAGCTTGAGCTGGGAATGATCGTCTGCGATAATGGCAGCAACCTTCTCTCCGCCCTACGCAAGGGTAAATTGACGCATGTACCATGCCTAGCACACGTCCTAAATCTGGTGGTACAGCGCTTCCTAACCAAGTACCCAGGGCTGCCAGAGCTTCTCATCCAGGCCAGAAAAGTCTGCAGCCACTTCAGACGGTCATTCCCAGCAGGCGTTCGCCTGGCAGAAATTCAAAGAGAATTCCACCTTCCCACAAACCGTCTGATCTGTGACATGCCCACCAGGTGGAATTCGACATTAGCAATGCTGCAGCATCTGCACAAGCAGCAGAGGGTCATCAATGAGTACCTGTGTGAGTATGGCGCAAGGACAGGTTCAGGTCAACTTTTTTTTTTCCCCCCCGCAGTGGCTGATGATCAAGGATGCATGCACTGTACTGTCACCATTTGAGGAGGCAACGAGGATGGTGAGCAGGGACAGTGCATGCATCAGTGACACAATTCCTTTAGTGTTCCTGCTGGAGCACACTCTGCGGGGAATTATAGATGTGGCTCTAGAGGCAGAGCAGCGGGAGGAAGAGGAGGCCTTCCCTAGCTCTCAAGGCCTCAGTCTTTCCACAGACAGCATTCCAGCGGGCCCTACTCAGATCAGACAGGAGGAGGATGAGGAGGAGGAGGACTATTTAAGTAGTGGGGGCATTGAAGGTGGGGATTCCTCAAGGCAGGGTTTTGTGTGCCCAGAAACAGAAGGGCTTGTGCATGGCTGGGAGGAGGAAGTGCACGATACGGTCATCCTCATTGACCAGGAAGACTCGGCAGCTAATGCCACCTCCAACCTACGCTGCATGGGCTCCCTAATGATGCAAAGCCTGCTAAAGGACCCCAGGATTCGTGCTATCAAGGAGAGGGATCATTACTGGTTGGCAACCCCTTCTTGATCCACGATACAAGGGGAAAGTTGCAGAGCTCATCCTGCCCGCACAGAGGGAGCACAGGATGACAAAACTTGAGGACGCTCTAAAGCGAAACTTGTGTAACACCTTTCCAGGCACTGTTAGATTACCAAGTGCTGACACATGTGCTTCTGAGGCTGCAGGTGATCAGAGGAATAGCGGTGAAGGCCAGGGCCGCTTGACTGATGCATTTTTAAAAATTTTTAGTCCTCGATGCCCAGGGACGTCAAATGTAGGCACCCATTGCCAGCGTCTTCACCATATGGTGCAGGACTACCTAGGGGCAAGGGCAGACCTGGATACCTTTCCAGCAGATGATCCACTGGCTTACTGGGTGTTGAGATTAGATCACTGGCCAGAATTTAGCCAATATGCTATGCAGCTACTAGGTTGCCCTTCATCTAGCGTGCTTTCAGAAAGGACGTTCAGTGCCGCTGGAGGTTTTGTCAAAGACAAAAGAGTGCGTCTGTCCACCGACTCTGTAGACCGGCTGACATTTATAAAAATGAATCAGTCCTGGATCAGCAGCTATCAATCCCCTGATCCTGAAGTAACGGAATAGATCGGGTATGTCTTCTGCATGCACAAAACCTCCAGCACTGAACTCTTCCACAATACCACAAAAGGGTTACGGTGTGAATGCACTTGCTGCCATGAAAGGCACAATATTTGGCTGCACTGACGCCTGTGCCAGATTTATAGCATTTACATTTTTTGAACAGCAGGGTCCAACCCTGCACTCTTCCACAATACCACAGAGGGGTTACTGTATGATGATACCTGCTGGCCTGGCATTAAAGGCACAATATCTGGGTGCACTGACACCCATTACCAGATCAAAAACTTTTCAATATAGGACCACATGGTCCACCCCTGCACTCTTCCACAATACCACAGAGGGGTTAGGCTAGGGTCAGATGAGCGCATTTTCTACGGACTGTGCGTCCGTGCAGTACGGACGTACTTACTGACTGACGACAAGGTAGTGGCCACACACAGTCGGTTTTTTTGACTGATGTAGCAGGGAAAATAAATTACAATGAAAGAACATTCTGTCCGTCAAAAATGCTGGACGTATAAATTCAGTCCGTCTGACCTTGTTGCATCACTCACACACAAAGCTATGCGGACGTTGTGGACGTGGCGCACTCTGCACGTCCGTTCTAGCAGTATTACGTTCTTGCCTAACCTGCGTCCGTTTGCAGCGTCCGTCAGCACTTCTGTGCGGACGTACTTCGTGTGTGAGGCTCCATTTAACACAATTGTATGCTATCACGGACGTACTTATGTGCAGGCAACACGGACGTTAACACTGCGTTCGTCTGACCCCAGTTTTACTGTATGATGATACTTGATGGCCTGGCATTAAAGGCACAATATCTGGGTGCACTGACGCCCATTACCACCAGATCAAAAACTTTTCAATATAGGACCGCATGGTCCACCCCTGCACTCTTCCACCATAACACAGAGGGGTTACTGTGTGATGATACTTGATGGCCTGGCATTAAAGGCACAATATCTGGGTGCACTGACGCCCATTAACAGATAAATAAAAACTCTTTTCAATATAGGACCACATGGTCCACCCCTGCACTCTTCCACAATACTACAGAGGGGTTACTGTATGATGATACTTGCTGGCCTGGCATTAAAGGCACAATATCTGGGTGCACTGACGCCCATTACCAGATCAAAAACTTTTCAATATAGAACCACATGGTCCACCCCTGCACTCTTCCACCATACCACAGAGGGGTTACTGTATGATGATACTTGCTGGCCTGGCAGTCTTGCACCAAAGGCAGAATATCTGGGTGCACTGACGCCCATTCCCAGATTCATATCTTTTTAATATAGGACCGCATGGTCCACCCCTGCACTCTTCCACAATACCACAGAGGGGTAACTGTATGATAGTACTTGCATGCCTGGCACTAAAGGCACAATATCTGGGTGCACTGCCATTGACGCCTGTATCAGATTCATATCCTCAGAGGGGTTACGGTGTGACGGCACTGTTGCCGACGCTAAAAGCCCAATTTTAAAGCACCTATTGTTACTTTCATCCAAAGCCTGCATAAGTTTCACAATAATTTAGCCAAAAAAAACACTAAACTTTTTCTGCTCGTCCTAAAATGTCTTTTCATACAGGCTGCCGCCCCAAGCAGTTGTTTATGGATATGTAAGCAGTGTGTGCAAGCGGTGAGAGCAGCAGCACTGAGAATGAGCTCCTGAAAACTTCCCCATTTTATACCTTATAATGAGCAGAATTGAAGGATTTAACCAGGAAAACAAACTAGGAAAACAAAGACTTCATGCAAGATGACAAACAAGCAAAGAATAGTCAATGAAGAGATAAAAGAAAATTAAAACTAAACAAGGGAAAACAACAAGTCCATCCAGAAGACCAGCATCAGAAAGCACCAGATTCCAGCAAACTGCAGAACAAGGTAGGACCATCCTCCCACAACACCAATAACCCACAAGATTATCAAATTTATATAGAAACATCACTTTTGAAACATACAAATACATACAACATGGAAAACTGCACTTTAAAAAGACAGAACAAAGACTCCAGCACACAAGCTACAGGCAGCAGGGGGTCCGACACCTTGGAGTTTGTTTACACAAAAACAGAAAAGAGCAACCAGGCAAAAAAAGCCATTAAAAAAAAGGAACAAATTGAACAAAATCCAGAGACTCTGTTTGCTGACTTCTCAAATAATGATCAGGGTAGGATGAAAACAAATGTATTATTTCATACGGAGAACACTGAGGCCTGGCATAGAGCTTTCTGCAAATACTACAATAATATTAAAAAAGGAAGTATCAACAGGGGCCGCCAGATCACGGTCAGGGATGAGGAAAATAAAGAGTGTAATGTACTCGCCGTAAATATTTATCACAATGGCACCATCATGGTACAAGGCACCGAGACCCATTTAGAGGAATTTGAGCAAATATTCCCTCAAATTAAAGAACAAGCCAAGGACTTCAAGGACCTTGAAAGTCCAGCTAGTAAGACCTGTGAGGAACACATTACAGCAAAGAAATCCCCCAGAGACATGTCTGCATTATGCACCAGTCAAGATCTCCCCTCACCCGAAATCCTCAGAGACTGCATATCCCAATTAGAAAGAGACTTCATTCAATTCAAGGAACAGCTTCAAAGGGAACCAGGTGACAGAAATGCAGATTACCAACTCAGAGAAGAAATTAACACCCTGAAATCTGAACACAGGTCTGCCATACAGGACTTCCAACTGAAGATCCAAGAACTTCAAGAGGAAAATATCCAGCTGAGAGAAGAGATGAGGAAACTTAAAACACAAACACAGCCCATCAACCAGGAGAGAGAATCAACAATGATTAATATAGACAAAGTGCCTGAAAATGAACACGAGACAAATAAAACTCCATACATCAACAACACAGAGATCAGTGACAGCCAAAACCACTCACAAAATCCTGAACCCACAACCAGCCGGCCAACAAATCCCAGACAACAAACCCCTGAAACTGTAATAATAATGGATTCAAATGGGAAGTACTTAAACACAAGAAGGCTCTTCCCAGGAAAAAACGTCACCAAAATCCATTGTGCTACCATTGAACAGACAATGGAAGTCCTCACAAATCCATACTTCACGAACCCCAAACAAATCATCATACACACAGGTACGAACAACATTCAGACAGAACAGAAAGGCATTGCAGACAAATTGTCACAACTAACAGACACTGCACAGCAAAAGTTCCCCCACTCCAAAATAATCCTATCCCGTCTACTTCCAAGGAAGGACATATCGAACCACATCATCCAGAACATCAACACAGAACTGGCAGGCTAAAACTAGCTCAAAGCCCAACATTCATCTGGCCCAAACCCTTCCATAACCCTGAACACCTCTACGATAACAAACACCTCAACAAACAAGGGGTGAGTCACCTGGCAAGAGAATTTAAAGACATTGTACTGAACAGAACCCATATCCCCGAACCTGGCACAAACCAAACCCAAACTAACAACAACAACAACCACCACAAGACGACCTCAAACCGCACCGCACACAAGACAAGAACACCACATTTAAAACAAGAACAGGACAAAACAGATGGCAGGAATGGCGGAAACCACCCGCCCCAAGATGGACATCAAGACCTCCACAGAACAGAGACTTGGAGGAGATACGGACCCTCCTCGGCACACTATACAACAAATTAATGTGAATTGATCTCATAATGAACTATAATGACTTCCATCCACAACCTGGTTGTCCCATGTAATTTTGCTCATTACAAGGTATAACAACACAAAATGACATCACTAACAATCAGTAGCTGGAACATTCAGGGTCTGAATGCTTCAGCCTTTGGATCCAAAGTAAACGATCCAGACTTCAAACATAGACTGCACAACGTGGACATACAAATCCTGCTGGAAACATGGAGCCGGGCACAGGATGACCCACAAACACCTGTGGGCTACAGAGAATTTTCCGTGCCAGCCCAGAAGGATAAAAGCATCAAACAGGGTCGCCATTCAGGAGGAATATTAATCTGGTATAAGGAGGAGCTACACGAGAACATCAAAGCAATCAAGAAAGGAGACAGCCACATCTGGATAAAAATAAGTAGCTCCATCCTCACCTCTCAGTCAGACATCTTCCTATGTGCAGCTTACATTGCACCACCAGAGTCTCCATACTCCAAAACAGACACCTATGAGGTGGTACAGAGTGAGGCCTCCCACTTCCAGTCCCTAGGACACGTGCTTCTCTATGGAGACCTCAATGCCAGGACAGGAAGAGAAAAGGACTATGTGACCTCAGATGGGAACACATACATTTTGGGAGCCGCAAACTACTGTCAGGAGTCAATACAGGTGCAAAGAAACAGCTATGACAATACAACCAACAAGAGCGGAAGAAAATTGCTGAATTTGTGTCGGAGTCTCGGCTTTACATCCTTAATGGCCGCACCAAGGGAGACTCTCTGGGAAGGTATACATTAAGCTCCCATGTAGGAAACAGTGTAGTCGACTATGCAATCACAGATATGAACTCCACTCACATCAACGCCTTCACCGTCACCCCACAAAGACACCTGTCAGACCACACAGCCAACTACTGCTTTATATTAAATCCTCAAACAAACCATCCTCAAAACCCCATCAGAGCGGACTGTACAACCTCCCACCATCGTTCAAATGGACCAGACACTCTACCATAGCTACAGAGAGGTCATCAACAGACCCGACATCAAAGATCAGCTAACAGTCTTTCAAAACCATACCTATGTACTAAGTCCCCAGGGTGAACAAAGCAGCAAAGGACCTCCACAGCATACTACACACCATCGCAGAGACCTCCAACATTAAAAAAGTCAACTTCAAGAAATCATCCAATAAACAACCCAATAAATGGTTTGACAAAGAATGCAGAACACTAAGAAACAACCTACGAACAGTCTCAAATAAAAAACACAGAGACCCCGACAACATTGACCTGAGAATCACACATGGTGTCCTGCAGAAAAACTATAGACAAATCCTCAAAAAGAAAAAACAAAACCTCATCTCCCAAAACCTTCAACAACTGGAA
Source organism: Leptobrachium leishanense (assembly GCA_009667805.1). Lineage (NCBI taxonomy): Eukaryota > Metazoa > Chordata > Amphibia > Anura > Megophryidae > Leptobrachium > Leptobrachium leishanense. The sequence goes on from CM019066.1 coordinate 15,793,683, forward strand.
GAGGCTCTTCAGGATAACTCTTTCTGGGAAACCTGGAGGCAAATCGGCTCAGGATCCAAGAAAAAACACCTCCACATCCAAAATGGCAACATCTGGCTCAACTACTTCAAGAGCCTGTACAAAGACATTCCCAAAGAGGAGCTAACTGGGGAACAGGAACACATCATCAGAAGACTACATGAACTGGAGGAAAAAATCAAGGATTTCCAAAACCCGTTAGATACACCCATTACACCCCAAGAAGTAGCAGAAAAAATTCAAGATCTGCGAAGTAAAAAAGCCAGCGGGATGGATGAAATTCTTCCAGAGATGATTAAACACGGCTCTCCTGAAGTACACGCCTCATTATGTAAAGTTTTCAACCTGGTCCTGAGCGTTGGATTCTACCCTCAAGTATGGAACCAAGGCCTCATAACACCCATCCATAAGAGTGGAGACCAATATGATCCAGCCAACTACAGAGGGATATGTGTCAGCAGCACACTGGGAAAACTGTTCAATAGCATCCAGAACAAAAGAATCCTCAGCTTCCTCACACAGCATAACGTCCTCAACAGAAGCCAAGCAGGGTTCATGCCAAACCATCGCACTACAGATCACATCTACACCCTGCACAGTCTCATCAAGGACCATGTCCACAATACAAAACATGGGAAAATATTTGCTTGCTTTGTGGACTTTAAGAAGGCCTTTGACTCAGTGTGGCACCCAGGCCTTTTCCTCAAACTACTGGAGAGTGGAATAGGAGGGAAAACATATGACGTCATCAAGAGCTCATATAATGAGAACTTCTGCAGCATAAAGGTGAATGGGAAGAGAACAGAGTATTTCCAGCAGGCTCGTGGAGTCAGACAAGGCTGCAGCCTAAGTCCAACCCTCTTTAACATCTACATCAATGGACTCGGGGAGTGTTCGGCTCATCCCTAGTGGTAATAGAAAGAAGAATAAGTGAAACTGATAATTGTCACAAAAAAGGTCAACATGGGGTGTCCAGGAAGGAATTTAATAAAAGGTAGGACAGGATAAAAATTAAACAACATATCTATAGGTACCCATTCAGGTATAAGGCATCACGTTTTTGAGTTGTGATTTTCTTATAGGAACTTCCAGCTCAATTCTCGGTCTACCAGTGATAAACTGTGGCTCTAAGGCTGGTGTCACATGAGCGTTTTTCAGAGCGGAAGGACATGGTCACAAGCCCTTCAGGTTAAACAGTGGCATTACTGGGACCTTAGGGCTGGGGTGAGACGAGTGCACTTCAGATTGGAAGGAACATCTGTGAGAGTGGATGTTCCTTCCACTCTGACGCCCGTCTGGCCACCTCGCTGAGCGCAGTTAGTGCCCTCAACGCTGCAAGGCTCAATCCTTTAATGGAGGATCACGTTCTGCAGTCCTGTCCAACAAGCGTCGTAACGTTTCAACTGTGAGGGTTTCAGCACATTCTGTGTAGCGCAGGCAGCTCGTGTGCGCGCCACACCATGTGGCCCCCCCCTCAAAAAGTCACAACGCTGCGACAGACGTCGGGAGGCGGGTCATTACACGCGCCCTAAGTGCACTTGTCCGACACCGGCCTAAGCCACCGTCTGGACTGGGCACTGTTGATGTGATACCCTCTTCATCTATAGCACAGATGTAGGGCATCATTCGACTGCCTACTGGCAACATACAAAAGGCATTTTAGTGAAACAGTACAGTGCTGCAGAAACTGTCGGCGCTTTATATAATCATAGTAATAGATGCATAGGACCACTTAGCTCCTTTAACAGCAAGAACTGGGGCTTCAACTGAAAACGGCAACTTCTTATCACCATAACAAACTATTTATTTTTATGGAAAAAAAAAAAAAGAACAGCATAAAAAGAATAGACATAGACAATTAAGAAAAGCAATTAAGAAGAGGTGTCTCTTGAAAACTGTCAGACGTCTCTTTCCTCAGACATTATGTCTCTGGTTTGAGTTTACAAAATAAGGGCAGGTCGCAAATATTATTTAATGCTGTGAAGTACCATACAAAACAGCTACGTCGTATTTCAATAAAACTGCCAGCATAAGAATAAAAGGGTCTGTATTGCATTATGGGAGCAACCTGCACCCAATGTGCCTGGTAGATTTTTGGAAAAGGCGTCGTGATTCCAGATCTTTCATATTAACACAGAATATTATGTCATCCTTGACTCATAGGCCAGAGAGAAACGCTACAAATAAAACACTCTAAAACCTCTATACAACCGAATGATAGTGATACATTTTTAATAAATTTCTAGTCAATACTTTACCTGGGAATTAATTAACCAGACATTGGTTAAGATCACCGTAGCAATGGTCAAGATTACACATACATAACTTGTAATCGGTGGCGGCTGGTGAAGTTGTTAATTTGGGGTTGGAAATAAAGCCACGCCCATATCTTGCATAGCCCCACCCCTTGTCATTTTAACTCCTCTTCCTTTAATAGCTATTTTGGATTGTTTTTATTTGACTGAAGTTACTGCTTGACTTGGATTATCAGCTGAGCTGTGCGTTAATTAACCCCTTCACTACCACGTGATTTTCCATAAAAACACTTGCAGGACCCAGTGGTTTTATGGAAAATTCCTTACCATTACCCACACGGCAAAAATGTACTGGAACGCCTCTGCTGTATCAGGGGCTGATCCAGGGGGGGCAATGGGGCAATTCCCTCCCCGGGAAAATATTACCGGCCGCCGACTGCTTTGCTCCCTACAAGCGGCCACAGCATGCAGCTTGGCCGTTCGCCTGGGAACTCTGGGATCTTGCGAGAACACGGCTGCATTGGTCAGGTGGTTCCCAGGCGAGTGGCCAAGCTGCATGCCGGCAGCCACTCGTAGGGAGAAAAGCAGTTGGCGGCCGGCGGGTACTCGGAGCAGAGGGGCCTGGCAGAGAAGGTGAGAGCTGGGGACAATATATCCATGTGAACTGGGGGGCAATACTGGGGGCAATATATCCATGTGAACTGAGGGCAATACTGGAGGCAATATATCCATGTGAACTGGGGCAATACTGGGGCAATATACCCATGTGAACTGGGGGCAATACTGGAGGCAATATATCCATGTGAACTGGGGCAATACTGGGGCCAATATATCGATGCGAGTTGGGGGCAATATATCCATGTGAGCTGGAGGCAATATATCCATGTGAGGTGGGCAATACTGTGGGCAATATATCCATGTAAGCTTGGGGCAATATATCCATGTGAACTGGGGGCAATACTGGAGGCAATATATCCATGTGAACTGGGGCAATACTGGGGCCAATATATCGATGCGAGCTGGGGGCAATACTGGGGCCAATATATCGATGCGAGCTGGGGGCAATACTGGGGGCAATATATCCATGTGAGCTGGAGGCAATATATCCATGTGAGCTGGGGCAATATATCCATGTGAGCTGGGGCAATACTGGGTACTGCCCATGGTATGGAAAGGGTTCACAGGGCTGCACAGATGGGGTGCCACATGTGTCCTGCCAGCATGGAAAGGGTGCACTGGGTAGCCCACACCTAGGTTACCCTACACTGCATTGCTTCTTCAAGGGGTATGTGCTGGGAGGGGGTACCCTGGGCCCCTCCTATGGAAAGGGTTTGCAGGGCACATGAGGACAGACCCTGTGCAATGTTCTGGGGAGAGTGAGTGTAACGAGCACAGCTTGCGATTAGGCACATCTCTGCCTGTCACTGTGAACCAGCTCTTGGCCAAAACTGGTAGAATGCCCCCACCCCCGAAACCTGTGTCAGGATCCGCCCCGTGCTGTATATGTTCAGTGTATGCATGCCCTAATTCACAGGCATAGGGCTCCCTCTGCTGGCTGAAAGCCGCTACTATGTGTTTAAGAGCTTTTCTGGGAAGCTACCACCCTGCCTGAATAGACTGCTTCCCCCGGAAGTTTTTTTTTGGAGAAAGTATTTTACCAGGGAGGATACATAGAGATTTCTCTCATTTTCAAGTATGTCCTGTGTGGCGAGTATGTACCGTTAGGTGTCTTGCCCAAGGACAGTTACTGGAGAGGTGCTCTTGCAGGAATCGAACCTGTGTCTCCACAGTTATAGAGCAGTGATGTTACCTCTAATCCACCCAGCCCTCATCCTATAACCTCCAATCCAGGACCAGCACCTTTCTTGCTATACCACAATACAAAAAGAAAGTGTCTCGATCCTCATTTTCCTACAGAGCTCCGCAGTTATGGAATAACCTCCCAGGCACCATCAAATCTTCCCCCAGTCTTAAGTCACTTAAGAGATCTCTAACATACCTCAATACAGAATGCACCTGTAAACATGTTACATAGTGACTATATTTCCTACATATTTATTTTCTGTGTTGATCTGTATATTTGTGGATTGTTTTTAACCCCTTAGTGACTGGGCGGTTTTACGAAAGTCTGTCCGAAAGTGTCCACTGCTGTTTTTTACATTTCTGCTCGGTTTGTGTTTAGGTCAAATTTTACTCTTTCTTGTTTATGCAACCCACACATATTATATACAGTTTTTCCTGCCATTAAATGGAATTTCTAAAGATACCATTATTTCCATCATATCTTATAATTTACTATAAAAATATATAAAATATGAAAAAATTGAAAAAACACACTCTTTCTAAATTTAATCCTACAATTAAAAATCTACAACCGCCAAAAAAACCTGCTAAATAGTTTCCACATTTTGTCCTGAGATTAGAAATATCCAATTTTTACATATTTTTGCTTTTTAACCTGTTCACTGCTAAGCCATTTCACCTCTGTGCACTGAGCTCGTTTTGTCCGTTTTATGCTCATCATGTTTAATTGTCAGCTTAATTTCTATTTTATTAAACCCCCCATTTTTTTTACATATTTTTTTTTTTAAATTTACACTAAACATAGTCAGTAAACAAAATTCCTTTGCATTGCGACAGAAGTCCGGATTAAGTATACTCGATCGTGGTTGTTGTGATGGGATTACCAGAATTTAAATTCTTTCACGTGTAAACATGTATTTTTTTATCTGTATTTGACCCTTTCTGTGCGTAGACTTATTTTTGGTTTATATTTTGGTTTTGTAGCTTCCTCGTGATAATATTTTCACTTCGATACAATAATTCTAAACTAGATTTTACAGGAGGTCTTTTACATGTTTTTAGAGGGTGTTGCTAGGGATGGCTACATCTGATCATAACGGGAGAACAAGGTAACATAGACATCTTTTTTCCATACCGTACTTATACAAATTAGTTATTTCCAAGCATCGCTATATTTCACCCCGGCTCCTGATGCGTTCACTGGCACGATTTGCTTTTTTTCATTCACAGTTGACTTCATCCGTACATGTTCATAATATAAACCCCATTCATTAAACATACAAATGATATATTAATTTTTTACATATTATTACATTCCATCCCTCCTTCAGATGCATTTACTGACATGTTTTAGTTACATTGCTCTCTTTTTATACCTTTTTTTGTGTTCACAGCTGGCTTGATTAATAAACTTTCCTTTAATTAATAATCTAAATTAAAATAAAAGTTTTCAGCTTACGTATAGAGCCCGAAATGAAAGACGTTTTGGATTATATACTAATTCTCATGCAGAAATTCTGAAGAAAAGCTGTGACTTGTAACCAAGCATATTAATAAATAGATAATGTAAAAGAGATCATTGCAAAGTGAATATCAAGTCAAAAGAGGAGAATATGTTACCTATAAATTAACCTCCCTGGCGGTCTAATTTTTTCTAAATTTTGTGTCTTAGGCTAGGGTCAAACGAACGCATTATTTGTAGCGACCGTCGAAAAGTGCGTCCGAACGCATTGACGTATTTTTTCACGGAATGCGCAAAAACGGTCAGATGACACGCATTTTCATGCGTGATTTTTTACGGATCGTCAATAGAACACTTTTTGCGTCTGGACGTTATGTAGGCAGGACATTGGCAGCGTCTGACATCTCCTAATCACGCACACACGCCGCTAGAGGACGCAGCGCACTCTATACGTCAGTACTAGCAGTTCTGCGTTCTCGAAAAAATGCGTTCATTTTCCACTTGTGTTGCGAGTCCGGACTTTCATGCGGCCGTACTTCGTATATTGGCCGTCATTGCCCGTCATTTGCTGCTACTGCGGCCGTGATTAAGTGCGCCTAAACGCAAGTTAAAAATGCGTTAGTCTGACCCCAGCCTAAAAGCGTCTAAATTTTTTTGGAAAGGAAATGTGTTGTTTTATATAGTAGGCCTGTAATAATTAGGAATAACTCACTGAAATCTGTGCAAACAAGCGTCTAGTAAACACACGGAGTCAGACAAAGTTTAAAATACGAAATAATAATTTATTATCCCAAAAATAATTATCCAAAATAATGCAAATAAATAATATTCAATAATATTATCAAACCAAAAACACAGCAATCTTTCAGAAAACAAGGGTGCAATATTAGTCACTGCATATTGCCTCAATAAACTTCCTTGGTATGATTTATTTATTTTGAAACATGGACTGCACAAACCACTATTTACAGTATTATTTTTTTTTACAGTTCAAATTTGACGCCTGGTCCCGCCCCCTATGTCGCATGGCTCGCAGGGAGCAGAACCAGGAAGCAAATTGCCGGCCGCCGCGATCACACTGCGGTGACTGCGGAGAGAGCGAGGGAGCGCAGGACGCGGTGAGTATTTACAGCCCGAGTGTGGCTTGGGGTTACCGATCGCGGTAGCAAAATTTAACCCCGAGTCACACTCGGGTATACCGCCAGGGAGGTTAAGGAAAAAAAGAGCAAAATGTTAGGGTTAAGGGTTTAGGGATAGTTATACCTGACCTTACATGTAACCCTAACCCTAAATCAAACAGAAATAGTAACCTAACCCTAATTACTACCACTACCCCTAAAACAAGCAGAAATAGTAACCTAACCCTAATTACTAACCCTAAAAAAAGCAGAAATAGTAACCTAACCCTAATTACTAACCCTAAAACAAGCACATATAGTAACCCAACCTTAATTACTACCCCTACCCCTAAAACAAGCACATATAGTAACCCAACCTTAATTACTACCCCTACCCCTAAAACAAGCACATATAGTAACCTAACCCTAATTACTAACCCTAAAACAAGCAGAAATAGTAACCTAACCCTAATTACTAACCCTAAAACAAGCACATATAGTAACCCAACCTTAATTACTACCCCTACCCCTAAAACAAGCACAAATAGTAACCAAACCCTAATTACTAACCCTAATTCTAAAACAAGCACATATAGTAACCCAGCCCTAATTACTAAGCCTAAACAAGCAGAAGTAGTAACCTAACCCTAATTACTAACTCTAACCCAAAACTAAGCAGAAATACTTGTAACCCTAATTACTAACCCTAACCCTAAAACAAGCAGAAATAGTACCTTAGCCCTAATTACTAACCCTAAAACAAGCACATATATATTAACCCAACACTAATTACTAACCCTAAATCAAGCAGAAATAGTAACCCAACCCTAAAATAAGTAGAAATAGTAACTTAACTCTAATTGCAAAACCCTAACCCTGAAAGTAACCTTAACCCTAAATATCAATAGCTTAGAAAAATAATAAAATTTGATTTTAGACTGTTCCCAAAAATTTTCACTTGCTCCTGAAAGATGCTTCCGAAATCGAGGCAATGAATATGGAAGTTTTCAAAATGGTGAGTCTTTTACTAATTTCCATTGTATTTATCACATCCATATTCAACGCAGCCAGAAGGTGGTGTCCCTTTTTTTTAGAAAGGATTTTACCAGGTAGGATACATTAAGATTTCTCTCGTTTTCAAGTATGTCCTGGGTGGCGAGTATGTACCGTTAGGTGTCTTGCCCAGGGACACTTACTGGAGAGGTGCTCTTGTCGGGATCGAACCCATGACTCCACAGGCTCTCTCCACGCAGAGCAGTGATGTTACCTCTACTCCACCTCAGCCGGTACTTATGTAGGCTGCAGGCAAATAATGGGTACACAGTTACAAAACTCATGTAATGATATGTTTGTATGTATTATTCCAGTAAGCAAAAAAATGCTAATTTCATAAGCAAACTAAATAAAAAGAGAACAATCGTTTTTGGAAAAGTGCCTTATAAAGTGTTTTGGAAAAATCCCATATTTAAGTAAATATAATGCAGCTCTCATTATTTTTAATTTCAATAAGTAAAGGAAAAGGTACACCCATGATTTTAGGTTTTCTTTCCATGCATTATGCACAGAAACCTTAAACGTGTAGGAGTGTCAGAAAGTAACAAAGATCCGAGACTGTGCATCTCTTCTCTTGCTTTTCATCTATCATCAATAAACAGATATTTAAGGGGTTATTCAGAGAGAGAGACGATCTGGCCCCGAAATGTCACCGAACAGGGAATTTCCCCATATGGTGACATTTCAAGGCCATTATTTTGACATTTCGGGGCTAGTCAGAGAGCAGGCAGTTCGCCAAATTTTGGAGAATTGCCAGCAAGTACGGTGCCTGTTCGAGGGCAGTGAAATCCCCATAGAGAAGCAATTCACAGAAACCGAACAGCAGAGAAAAGTTGCCGAAATGCCCTGTTGTTCGGTGGTTTTATTCTGCAAGTTTATTCAGTCGAACCCCATAGGCTTTAATGTTAAAAATATTCCCGTTTTTAACCAATATCTAATAAACCGTTTACTATTTTAATCTGCAGCAAAAAGTCTCTTTATTTATAGATTTTTTAGGATTTTTCGGCCAAAAATCTTTCAATCGTTTTTTCTTTTTTTTCTGTAACAGCCCTTTTTATTATCATTCCTTGGACCTCATATGTAAATTCCAGACATTTTCGCTCAGTAATTTATTTGCAAACAGCGTTTCACTTTTCAAACATTCAAGCATTTTGTTTTTGTTTTGTTTTTTTACCCCGTTCGTCAGCTTTTTCTGTCAGCCGGTCTGCTCTGTGATCGGTGGCTCGTCGACTTTTCTACATGTTCAGCGTGTTTTTTGCGGTGGTTTTCGGCAGGTTTGGGGTGGGTTTACGCCGGGTTTTCCTGCTCTACAGGGACCCTGCGGTGAATACTGAATTCACCTCAGGGTGGGGAACTTTGATTCGGAATATGTTAGTGCGTTGTAAATAAAGTATCATAATAATAAAAAAGGGGAATACTTGTTGGTGATAATTTACACATTCAAGATGGCGTGATGTATGTTACAAAGTACACATTATCCTGAAGATTTCCCAGCTGTGACCGGCATGTTTTTTTAGCAACCACTCGAACGCAGAATTATAGGGATACTCCAGGCAATATGACCACCTCAGCTTTTTAAGGTGGTCATATTGCCTGAAGTATCCCATTTTTTTCCCCAGCCTTCTATCTTTTCCCGATCGGCTGATATTGCTGAGAGAAGCGGTGGACTTTACTCCGCCCTCCCAGCTGTCAATCAGCCGATCGGGTTTCAAGGTCCCCGCGTTTTGGAACTCTCGGCAAAGCTGGGATGTCATCGCGCTAGAAGCGCGATGACGTCCCTCCACTCCGGCAGAGTCGCGGGAACGCGCAGGAGAAGGAACTGGAGCTGCTGCCGTCTCCTCCTACTTCTCCTCCGCCAAAGAGTTTTTAGACGAGCAGGCGGGGTGAACTTCAGCTCACCTCGCCGCTCGTGAACGTGCGCTGCTCCGCGCATGCGCGGTTGTATGAGCTGATTGGCTGGTTTACGTGATAGGCGCGCATGCGCGCTTTGCACGTAAACCTTAAGCCAAGTTCCAACTTTAACACGACGGGAGCGGAAGAGGAGGGAGGTGAGTAAAAAAAAAAAAAACGCCGTTGGAAAAGTGTAATTTTTAAGGTAAGTATAGCATTAAAAAAAATATATATATGTACTGAATGACTAGTTAGGGCAATAGGTTTAATATAAAGTAAAAAAAAGGGGGGTGATTTTCAGCTTGGAGTCTTCCTTTAACCAAAAAGGGGAAAAGCTGATACCGGACATTCTGACCGCCAGGCTCGATACAAACTAAAGGGAGGTAAATGGGTGTGGGAAAAAGTGCAAACATATGCCAAGCCTAGGTCTGGGATTAAAGAAATCAGCATAAACCAGCAGCAAGCCAGGAGTCAGGACAGGAGAAAAGCAATGAAGCCAAAATACCAAATATGGGACGGTACACGGTAAGAAAATCAGATGATGTATTGTATAGAATGCAAGCTCGGGTGAATAACCACGAAAGGGCCCAACAACACGTGGAAAAGATATTTAGGACTAGCTAAACTCTGACAGGGATGCATCACTAATCCTGAGTCTGAATGTTATGGTATGTCGTCAACAGATTGACTCAGGGGACAAGTCCGCTGGAAACTGACACATGGGAGGGTACATATAAACTGAATCGACGCTCAAGTGACAATCAGTAACAATATCTGAACGCATAGATTGTAAATTCTCACAGGAAGAGGGTCCTCAATTCCTCCTGTATCTGTCGTTTGAAATATTGGCTTGTCTTTTCGGTGTATTTTAGAATTGTCTTGTCTTTACCCATTGTAGCTTTGTACAGCGCTGCATAATGTGTTGGCGCTTACCATATAAAAAATAATCATAATAAGAGAGGATTCAAGAGGCACACTGTCAACACGAGGAGTGGAGGCAATAGAACGAACATGGACGGGCGCAGATTCATGACACTAACTTACTGTATAACAACATCCAGATGTGTTCAAATACCAGCCGTGACGCTGGAGGCAGGCACAGGTTACCTGAATGGGGGCCCACCGTAAAGCGCTGCTGCTCATTCTCAGGACCCTCACAAACCTTGTTGAGCGCAGGTTACCCACCTGTCTTTACTTTAATACGAGGAGAATGTCTATAACGAAGCTAGGCACCAAATAATGTGGGAAAAGTCACCAAAGGACACGATCTTGGCTCTTCGTCTCAGTTTTATTTTAACGTTCGCTCACGTGCCAATTGCCGAATAAGGTTAAAATATGCTGGGCTTTATTTTTCAAAGCGATATTGTGAAGTTACTTAATCTCCTTTTTTTTTCAGTGCGTCATCCAGAGTAACCGTCCAAGTTATTTATTATATCAAGAAGAAAAAAAAATACATATACTTAAACGAATAAGCAAATCCCTGGTAAAACAATGCACCGGGATGATAATATGTAACAATATGTCAATATTTTGGTTTTAAGTGAATATATTATATATATATATATATATTATTTTTAAATGGGGCATTGCTGATAATACAATGAAATCAGCAAGTGCCGAGAAATGGATTGTGAGCAAAACGCGTTGTCGGAACAGGGAACATCTTTTTCCATCCAGACCTGATTCTAGAAACACAATGACAGCTGTTCTCATCGTCTGAGAAAATAAAGAATCCATGCCAAGAAGAGATGTTAGCGTTGTGTGCCGTACTTGTGTTGGCACAGAGAGTCGTGTATGGCACAGGGAGACCTGCAGAAGATACAGTAACACGACTGTGTCTTCATCACAATAATAAACCAGGTAACAGAATAGCAAACCATGGGAAAATGAAAATAAAAGAACAGTTAAGTTTGGGTTTTGCTTCGCTCGTACTTAACCACCCCCCCCTCGTTCTCGGTTTCACACGGAATCAATGGATCATGAGTATTATGAAAGCAGCATTATGAACATATCATTCCAATGCAGTCATTAATGTTGCCTCGCACATAACTCTTACTCGCTTTTCCATGGGGTTAGTGGGATTTCCATATGCCCTGCCCGAGGGCAAGAGTCCCATCTGCACCATATTTTGTTTCGGTCTTGGAGACCTGCCCAAGCCGTCGAGCTCTGCCCAGAATAATCCAATTCGAAAATAATGTTAAGTTGTTAGCGTTTCAAAAAAAACCCCACAATCCTGAAACATTACATATTTGGTTATTTAGTGTGACTGCCATGAATATTGTTTTCGAGTTGCAAGACCACATCTGTCGTAACTCTCCTTCGCAAATAGCAAGCCGTGCCGAGGCCGAAAGGAATGCGCTCCTTGTTAATCTACGCTCCGCGCTCGGTGCACCCGCCTGCGCTTAACCCGCTCGGCCTCAGGACCACCTGAAAGAGACCCCTTTCATCACACTGACACCTTCATCGGGGATAAACGGATTAAAAAGAGCAGCGGTCGTGCGGTAACTGGTTTCACACATAATAAATATACGTGAACACACTGGCGGCAATCGCAATCCCATATCTATTTTTCAGGCTCAAAAATGTAAATTTTAAACCATTTCTTTGTTATCCAGTGTGTGGCCTGGGGGTTACATAATGTTACTAGTGTTACAGGACAAGAATTCCTTCATTGCCTTGTAACTACGGGTGACCCCCGGTTTACTATGCTGAGATTTCCACCGTTTCAAAATGGCGCCCTTTTGCCTAAGCCAGTGACGGTGTGAGAAATAATGCTGTTTTGTATGTCTCTGATTGGAGGCGAGGGTTCGAATCACACTTCTGACACCATTTTTCGCGTGGTGCAGAGTATGTTAGTACAAAGCCATTAAACCCTTACCACCAGGTGGATTGTGCCTGGCGGGAGCACTATCACCGGGAGGGCGTACTTGTACGCCCAGCTTTCCGGCTGCAGAGGCGGCGCTCTCCTCTGGCCCACCTATCCAGCTGAAGCACTGAGTTCAGGCCCTTCCATCGCAGCCAATGACGTGCACCCACGCCAACTGGTGAGCGGGCCTGTCACAGCCCATAGACGCCAGTTTGGCGTGCTTTTCCACCCCGCGGCATTCAGTCCCCCACGCCGATGGGATGGCATAGTACGCCCCGCGGTGATAACAGGTTAATGTATGGAAGCCACGTTCAAAACAACAACAAAAATGGCCCAACTGTCAGTTTTTCAAACTCTTAACAAGAAACAAGTGCATTAGAGATAAACCATAGAGTTCCATGTAAACCAAACATAACCTCCAAGTGCTGCCGAGCGTATCCTTCCTCCTCAGCTGACTGAAACTTCAGACTGGATTGGATATGAGTGATGATGTGCCCAGATATTCCTGTGGTGGAAATTTCGCCTCTCTGAACAACTTCCTTGCTCAGACCACGGCCTTTCACTGTGTATTTGTACAGTGCGGTAGTTTACTGTAACAAATCCTCTCTCTAGTGGCCGGGCAGCCGGCTGCAGGAATGGCTGCTGTAAATGAAGCACCCGTACATATTTATTGATATGTGCTAAGGCTTGGAGATGTATTGACTCCTAGGTCTGCAGAACCTGTAGATGAGAACACAGACACACGCACACACATACACAGAAACACACACACTCAGAGGCACATTCTCAATCACTGACACACACTCATACACAGACACCGATATACTCTCACTCACACACAGACACAGAAACTCACACACTCATACACAGACACAGATATACTCTCACTCACACACATACACAGAAACTCACACACTCATACACACACACAGATATACTCTCACTCACACAGACACAGAAACACACACACTCATACACAGACACAGATATACTCTCACTCACACAGACACAGAAACACACACACTCATACACAGACACAGATATACTCTCACTCACACAGACACAGAAACACACACACTCATACACAGACACAGATATACTCTCACTCACACACAGACACAGAAACACACACACTCATACACACACACAGATATACTCTCACTCACACAGACACAGAAACACACACACTCATACACAGACACAGATATACTCTCACTCACACAGACACAGAAACACACACACTCATACACAGACACAGATATACTCTCACTCACACACAGACACAGAAACACACACACTCAGAGACACATTATCACTCACTAACTCACACACTCATACATACAGACACAAATAAACTCTCACTCACACACATACACAGACACTCAGTGGCACCTTGAATTTCTCACTAACTCACACACTCATACACAGTCAGACACAGATATACTCTCACTCACACACAGACACATTCACACACAGGCACATTCACACAAGGCACACTCACACACAGGCACATTCACACAAGGCACACTCACACACAGGCACATTCACACAAGGCACACTCACACGTAGGCACATTCACAAAGGGCACACTCACACACAGGCACATTCACACAAGGCACACTCACACACAGGCACACTCACGCATAAGAACAATCACACACAGGCACACTCATACACAGGCACACTCATACACGCACACAGACACACACATACACAGAAACACACACACTCATACACAGACACACTCATACACAGACACACTCATACACGCACACAGACACACACATACACACGCACACAGACACACTCATACACAGGCACACAGACACACTCATACACAGGCACACATACACACGCACACAGACACACTCATACACACGCACACAGACACACTCATACACAGTCAGACACAGATATACTCTCACTCACACACAGACACATTCACACACAGGCAGACACACTCACACAGGCACACATACACACGCACACAGACACACTCATACACACGCACACAGACACACACATACACACACACAGACACAGGGTTTTGTTCATATATTTATTTGTGCCCATATTTTATTTAAATAAAGATTTCTGTTCAATAAAGTTTGATGATACATACTGTGTTGTGTGGTTATTTTATACTGTATATAGGGCTGCGTTACATTCACAGTATTCATTTCAAAGCTTTTAACCCTGTTTAAGCTGAGGGCTTCCCGTTCCGCATTGCTTTGTGGTGTGACACTGAGGACGTGCCTCATGTAGGTCGTAAGTCAGGTCAGACTGAAATTACATTTGTGTTTTACCATTAGGGTGGTCGGGTTTATTGTACAGTTAATCAGCGAGATGGGATGCAGTCTGGAGAAATATCGCTCACAGGCATGGGGGTCCTGGTACCCGAGCGGCCGGCTTCATCCACATAGAAGAAAAACAAAGGGAAGTCCAAGAAAGCCAAAATCCTACCCTTAGATAAACCAGAACTATAGGGCATCCTCTGGAGGAGAACAACGAAAGGGCTTAGAACAATAGGTGAGTCAGGGGATACAGCACCTGGCATTCACAGAATTTCTCATGTTCCCAGGGAGATGCTGAGTGCTGCGAGATAAAAGACAGAAGAACCATTGTCAGTGCTGTGTAAACAACACACACTACATGATCTGTGTCTTCTTCATACTTTGTTTCTTGTGGTTGTTTGGCTTAAATTCACTAATAATTACCTCGTTCTGCTCTACAAGGTGATTAAAATGTCTCAGTAACTGTACAAGACACTGGGAGGTACCGAATGCAAGTATATGTTAAACTTATTCTTGGCATTTAATGATTGCCATTATGGGATTAACTCACTTTCTGAGGACTGAATCCTTTCTGGAGCTCCCTGCAATTGAAGTTAAATAGAACCTGCAGGTGAAACACCTGTGACAGGGGGTTACATAGGCTGAAAAACGCCATGCGTCCATCGGGTTCAGTCTTTCACACGTCACCTACTGCTGTTGATCCAAAAGAAGGCAAAAAAACCCAGTCTGAAACGCTCGCCAATATGCAACATAATGGGAAAAATTCCTTCTTGACCTCAGATGGCGTCAGATTTCTCCTTGGATCAAGAAGCTTTTACCCACATATTAAATATTATGACCCTTAATATTCTGTGCCTGCAGGAAATCATCCAGTCATTTTTTAAAAGTCTGTACAGACTCTGACCCAACCACCTCAACAGGCAGAGAATTCCACAGCTTTATTGTTCTCACCGTAAAATAACCCTTCCTATGCCTTTAGGCTGAATTTCCTGTTAATGAATAGGTTATCAGACAATGGTTTATAATAGCCTCGTATATATTTCTATAAGGTTATCAGATCCCCTCTAAGGCCCCATATATATTTATATAAAGTTATCAGATCCCCTCTAAGGCGCCGTTTCTCTAAACTAAACAGGTTTAAGCTTGTTAGGGTTGTCAGCCCTTTTCATATAAAATACTCCGGGAAGGCAGCACTCAATCTTTACTAAGCATAATGGGCGAGTGCTTCTCAAGGCAAAGAAAATACAACGAACCAGTAGGAGATCACACGAACTCATACATTCAACAAGAGTAACAGTAGCTCAAACATTCATCAACAGTAACAGTAGCTCAACAGTTAAAGACTAAATAATTTCAAAGACTCCAATAACTCTTAACCCTTTCAAGATTTTGCATGGAGCTCCAGAAAGGATTCTGTCCTATGTAAATTAATCCCGTAATAGTGACCATTTATCATCAGTTACTGTTGTTGAAGGTATGAGTTACTGTTACTGTTGTTGAATGTATGAGTTATTGTTACTATTGTTGAAGGTATGAGTTACTGTTACTGAATGTTTGAGTTACTGTTACTGTTGTTGAAGGTATGAGTTACTGTTGCTGAATGTTTGAGTTACTATTACTGTTGTGAAGGTATGAGTTACTGTTGTTGAATGTATGAGCTATTGTTACTGTTGCTGAATGTATGAGTTACTGTTACTGTTGTTGAATGCATGAGTTATTGTTACTGTTGCTGAATGTATGAGTTACTGTTACTGTTGTTGAACATATGAGTTGGTGTGTTCTCCTCCTGGTTTGTGGTATTTTTTGTCTTGAGAAGCACTCGCCTGTTTTGCTTAGTAAAGGTTGAGTGTTGCCCTCATATTGTATTTTATATATATATATATATGCCCAGGTAAGCACTCCTTTTGTCGTTACGAATAAACAGTTAATGCATACACACGGGAAGGTTCTTTATTCATTTTCTGCCAGTTTCTTTAAATGATGATTTATTACGCTACCGTAGTGTATGCCATGTGCCAGGACTTTGTAGCTGAACGTTAGTAATGATAATAAAGATATACACCTCATTGGGTGGGCTGCCTTTAATCCTGAATGGTAAGCCTCGGTGATGTTTTACCAGGCCTGTATATATAAACAGCCATGATGGATGTCACGATTCCCGCGCATACAGAAACCACAGCTGCTTTTCCGCTGTCCACCCAGCTTGTTTGCGAGCCAAAGAAAGCTGATAAATATCACAGCATTTCAACAACATCAAGTCCAAAATATCAGCCCCGTGTCCTACCGGAGGAAATGTGCACTTAGCACCACGTTCTCCAGCTTTGATCTTAGCCTGATCCTCCGCGCTGCGGATTTGAAACCTTTTTATAGCCGGTAGGCAAAAAGAGAAATATTTATATGCTATGAACTAAATATATCCAGTGTAAAATAAGATTGTAGCTCTTTTATCTCATTTTGTTTTGATTTAACAATTTCAGGAGTGAATTACCAAGATCCAATTATGTTTCTGAATTAATGTAAATAATAATATAATAATAATAATGTAAAAAAAGGCATAATGATTCTTATCAGTTATACCCTCTTAAAGTGACACTATCACGCTCCAAAACAAGTCAGGCTCCTTTGACAGGGAATCACTCCCTACATATGTGACAGTATTTTTTGCCAACACATACTGTATAGGAAAGAGAGAGTTATTCCCTGTTAAAGTTTGTCTGTCCCTCATGTCCCCGCGGCAGGGACGGCCAGCTCAGACCGGAGAATCGTCGTACAGTACGGCGCTCCGCTCACTTTGTGCACCCAATTGACTGTCAGCATCCTGATTTACAAGTCAACGCACCAACGTCACCACTTAGGGCAAACAGTGGCCCCTAGTTAGCTCCACCCACTAGGGGCAAAACATGGCAAGGCACGTTGATGGATTGGGTGAGTGCATACTGCGATCAAACGGATTTTTTAGATCTGATGGTATATCACATCAAAGTGTATCTGGTCCCTTCAGGTGCGCTTCCGCTATGGTTTTCTCTTGTTATAATAAAGAAATAAATTCATAGTCACAAAAAATTAAATGGATAAATTGGGGGGCCTGTCTGAGCTCCGACAAGATGGCCGTAGCTTAGCGTGATCAGACCATGGGGCCGTTAATCGGACACTCTACATACCACACTATGAAATGGTAAGCATTGACTATGGAAGTACAAAAATGCCATGTAAGCCACACAAGCACAATTCCCAAAGATGACTTATTGTGCTATATGTCCACGCTCCCTTTTGTGCTCTTCTCTTTATCTTCCTTGTCATTGAAATGCATCTGGATCCACAGCGCTCCAACAGTTACACCACAAAGAAAATGGGGCCTGTGAAGAGAGAGCTGCAGAAATCTAGCAAGAGCTAGACTGAGTGTTGGGGACATGGACAGTGAGCTGGATGACATGAGGAAAAGAGGGACATGGAGAGAGCAGGACTTGCTGAGCTATATGGTTCACACAGAGCTTGAAGAGCTGAGGGCATGGGCACATAGAACCTGGTAGGAAGGGGAATTTGGAGGGAGAGTTGAATATATGGCGGGAGGGCTGGAGACAGGATTGGAGAATTTGGGGACATGGGGCACACAACACTGGAAAAGCTGAAGGATGTGGATTGAGAGCCGGGGACATGGAGAGACAGAATGGGACATGAGGACCACAGAACCTGAGAGGCTACAGGACTAGTAGGGAGAGCTGCAGGACATGGGGCATATGGAGCATATGGAGAGAGCAGGATGACGCGGAGGGAGAGCTGGGGAACATGGAGGTAGGGTTGGGGACACAAGAGAGATAAGGAACACACAGGACACACAGAACTAAAGGACATGAGACACACGTGATTTAGAGGGTTAAGGGACATAGAATTTTATAGAGTGGCGGCTTTGGGGGACACAGCAAGGGTGGGCTGGGGTACATGAACGGGTGGGCTGGAGTACATGAAAGGGTGGGCTGGTGTACATGAACGGGTGGGCTGGAGTACATGAAAGGGTGGGCTGGCGTACATGAACGGGTGGGCTGGAGTACATGAACGGGTGGGCTGAGGTACATGAAAGGGTGGGCTGGAGTACATGAAAGGGTGGGCTGACGTACATGAAAGGGTGGGCTGGAGTACATGAAAGGGTGGGCTGGCGAACATGAAAGGGTGGGCTGGAGTACATGAAAGGGTGGGCTGACGTACATGAAAGGGTGCCCTGGAGTACATGAACGGGTGGGCTGGAGTACATGAAAGGGTGGGCTGACGTACATGAAAGGGTGGGCTGGAGTACATGAACGGGTGGGCTGGGGTACATGAAAGGGTGGGCTGACGTACATGAAAGGGTGGGCTGGAGTACATGAACGGGTGGGCTGGGGTACATGAAAGGGTGGGCTGGCGTACATGAACGGGTGGGCTGGCGTACATGAAAGGGTGGGCTGGAGTACATGAACGGGTGGGCTGGCGTACATGAACGGGTGGGCTGGGGTACATGAAGCTCACAACTTGTTGGGCAGGGAACATATTGCTAAAAGAGTTTGAAAGCTTGTTAGGGTATGGGATACATGGAACAAGAAGCGCTTGTCTTGAGGTGAGTATGGGATTTAATGGGGGCTTCTTAAGCGTGTTAAATGATTTAGCATTTGCAGAATCATTTTAAAATTTGTCAATTTGTGTCCCGACGTTAACTTGCGCCAGCACTTTGTAATACCTCCCATCTTGAGACGTTGAAAAATGATTGCGATGCGCTCCCATGTTAAGATTAGGAGACGCAATGTACCGTAAACTCACGCAAGCTGCGAGGCGCAAACTGATTTCGCAACACTTTAGTGTTAAATGACAGAAGACTTAAATAGAAGCTTTGCAATGTCTTAACCGAATGGGAATTCTGTTGCTTTGCATAAATAGTGGTAGAACGCTAATCCCAAGATTCCCTACTCGATTCGACTTCTAATAACGACAAATAGAGGACTTCTTATCTCTTATTTTTAAAACATACACTTAAGGGGTTATGTCATCGACATTTCGGTGCTCTCTCGATCACTGCACTTCAGCGATCTGTATTCGCTGACCCTGCAGTGAATTTGGCATTCCACGCAGGGTCCCTGAAGTGGGGTGAATCGACCTGCCGAATGCATCTGCAAAACCGCCGAATCGATTGGAAAAATCATTGTATCGAAAAAACGCTGCAAAACTGCCGAACGAATAAAAAAAAAAAACACCAAACAGACTGCCAAATCAATTTGAAAAAAAAAGCCAACAACCCACTAAACAGACCGCCGAACAGGGATAAAAAAATAACAAAGAGCTGCAACTTTTAAAAGGCATTTTAAAAAAAAAAAATGGTGCACGAAAATGATTGGAAATAATATAGAAATATAAAAATGCCTATAAAATCCTAACAAAAACATAAATAAAGAGACTTTTTGCTGCAAATGAAAAGAATAAACAGTTGAATAAATATTTTATAAAAACAGGGAATTTTTTTTGCATTGAAACCTATGGGATTCGCCTATTTAAACCTGCCGAGTGAAACCACCGAACAGCAGGGTATTTCACTGACATTTCTCTGCTGTTCAATGCTCTCTGAATAGATTAACCATTGCTTCTCTATGGGGATTTCACTGCCACTGAACATGCACTGTATTTTGCTGGCAATTCGCCAATTCGCCAGCATTTTGAATAGCCGAATGGCCACGAAATTGCCACCGTTCGGTGCAATTTCGTGGCCAATTCGGTGTCCCTGAAGCTTTTTCTGCGTAATTTGTGTTCCTACACAACCTGCATAGCATACAATCCGCAAATTGCACACCACTTCAGGACTTGCACAGAACGATGGATCGGAGCTGCGTGCATGCACAGATCTGGTCCATGGGTTTCGTCTCTGAATCCATTCGCTACAGCCATCAGTCTCAGAGAGGGCGAGTTCGGCATGCTCTCTGGGTGCCGACGTCACTAATGACCGATCTGATGACTGGCAGATGGTAAATTCATAAATCTCGGCTGCTGATAACACTGGGTAGGGTGGAGGAAACTCCTCCACTTCACCCGTGATATCTCCAGATTAAGGCAGCATGGAGCGAGGAAGAGGCACACCTCACATCCTGACCCCTTTACTAAACTAAAGAGTGTCCCTTTAACGAAGAAATCAATATGGGTTCAATCCATTTCTTAGCTGAGTTCCTGACGATCTGTAGGATGTACGTTTATGATATTTTCTTATCTCAAACATCTGTGGTTTTTGAAAAAATTTCAAACAGGAACCGGTTAAGTGGAAAAAAAAAATACTGGCACTTCTGGGAAGCACGCATTTTACTTTTCCTTCAACGTCCTTATCATCCCTTTCATGTTCTCTAGCTCCTGGCCGGAAGCCACGCTAGCTGTCACTGTAAATTGACCACAAGCTGGGATGCTCTTGAATGGACTTGTTCGAGTCGCTATAAATGAGTATTGGAGACCACAAACCCACAGCTGTTCTCCTACCCGCGGGAGGCTTTGATGACCACAAAGGTAATAGATGTTGTTTGACACGAGTGTCTGAGACCACAAAGATCACGTTCTCAGATGTGAAGAAAAGCTTTGCGGCGTTTCTCAAACACGAAAAAAGTCAAAACAAGGTGGGAGAGACTCGGAGAAATTGTATCTGCGCAGGGACCTCTTGGCGCGTCGAAGGGCTCAGAAGCGTAGTTTACGGCCTTGACTTCTACTTGTCTGCTAAGGATTTCTCTCTTACGCTTTTCTGATTTTCGGTTCTGTACAATAAATAACATTTCTAACATAAAACTCGCAGCTGTGCTTGACTGGAAAGAAGCATGGACAAGCCTTTCCTCTGCTAGCTCCAATCTCAATGTTGGCCATCGGCCACCCCTTTGCATTTAGAAGTTTTGGGAGGTTTCTGATGTCAGTTTAGGCTATGAGGGCCCACCCTGGAAAAAGTGAGAACCGTGTGCTTAAATTATACAGTGGAAGGGAATTTCTGAAATACTGATAAGCATCAGCCGTGATCAATTCTGTTAAATAATTCTTACGCTCGTCAACCAGGGGCGACAGGAGTTTGTTCTCACGACCATGAAAGGTGGACCTTGTCATCAAGTGACACAGTAGGTTTGGGTGATGTTGAACATGTTGGAATTGGTTTTATGCTCTAAAAGAATTTATATTTCCATATAAATAATGTAACGTTTCAGTTGTTCCTGCCAATATGGAGTTTATGAACCCACACATGTAAATGCGCTATACACAAGAGAAAAGATACAAACATCTCCAGTAACGTAAAGAAGCCTAAAAGTCTTTAGATTTTTAAATATTCCAGGAATAATCTAGTCGTGTTCCATTGTCCCCCAAATATATTGTGTCTAGCACATAAAGGACATGTTTGGGTCCAGAAGGGTTTCAGATTTCAAAATTATTTTATGGAGGTTATTCATAGAGCTCCGAAATGTCACTGAAATTTTGGTGCTTTCTTGTTCCGTGCCCTTCAGCGAAGGTCAATTCGCCGACCGTGCGGTGAATTCAGCATTCACAGCAGGGTCCCCAAAGTGCACCAAAGGTATCCGCCGAACGTAGTAGACGACCCGCCAAAGAGACCGCTGAACGCATCCACAAACCGCCGAATGGATCGCAAACCGTCGCCCGCAGCCGAGAAAAAGCCGAACAGGGGTAAAAGAAACCACAACTTTTAAAAGGAGATTTAAACAAAAATAATGCATGAAAACGCATATAAATAATAGATAAGGTCCTATGAATAACAATAAAAATATCTGTTACAGAATAAAAAAACAAAACAAAAGGCCATTAAAAAAAAAAACGGAATCAAAAAGTTTGACAAAAAAATCCAGAAAAAGGCCTCAAAAATGCTTAAAAATTAATTAATAAAAACCCTTTTTTTCTGCAAATGAAAAGAATAAACGGTTGAATAAAAAAAATTATTAAAAAATAAAAAAACTATGGGGTTTGTCTGCTTAAACCTGTCGAATGAACCCATCGAAAATCAGGGCATTTCTCTGACATTTCTCTGCAGTTCGTGTTCTCTGAATAGCTGAATTGCCAGGAAATTGCACTGTACGGGGAAATTCGGTAGCAAATTCGTCTGTCTTGAATAACCTCTTATGTCTAAACATGAAATTCGCACACACACACGCTGAAGGGCATTTTATACAGTATTTCCCTTCATTTTTTCCTCTGTCACATGAGGTCAGGGGTGGGATTTTTCCCTCTTGGTGTCATGTCTGTGTTGTAAAAAATGTACTATTTTGAAACAATGTGGATTTTGAAATTCCAGATAAGCTGCGAACCAGAATCCAAGTATCAGAATTCCTACCTGTACAAAAGAATCCAAGCATCACCAGTGACCAGTCATAATTCCATCAGAATAAAATGTAACAGACGCCAAAAATAAACAAGTTCTAAAAACATGTTTAGAAAAGTCATATAACCCCATGGAAAGTGTTTCATTCTTGGCAAACATCGGGACCAGTCAGGAGGTCAGTGGTTCTGCTAATCACAGCAGGACACCAGCACTGGCACAGTCCAGAGAGCTGTTGATCACCCCACCAGCCAATAAAGCACTGGCCTTCCATGAGCTAGCTCAGGAGATACTTCTTCTCATGCTCAGTCACTGTGAGCCAACAGCAATTTGCTCAGTTTGCCCAATGTAGAACCCAGGCCAGGGCATGAAAAGAGCGTTGAGCCTCCACAGCCACCAGATCTCAATCCAACAGATGTGGGAAGAAGTAGAACAAAAGCTTCACAGAAAAAATGTGCAGATTATAAACCTCAAGGAACGGAGTTATGTTGGCGGGTCAACAAGGACTGGAATCTCTAAGAATGCTTGCAGCACCCTCTGGAATCCATACCATGGGGTATTTAAGAATCAGGTTTGCAGACAAACCGTTCTACCCATTTACTAAATAAATGGCCGAATACGACGTATCTTTATCTTGCACGGTTCGGTATTCCGAGAGAGAAATGTGTGTAATGGGACGCTAGAAATCCTACAGGAGAATATGTGCAGCCACAAAAAGTGGTTAAAAATCCAGTGTACCAACCTACAAAAACACTCTATGGTCAGGCATGTACTGGCCATAGGGACTACAAAGAGATTCCCGGTGGGCCGATGGCTCAGTGGGTCGGTGTAAATGCTGGTTCACCGCGCGGATTGCACTGTCCTTAATGGGTGAGGTGAGAACTTCCTCACTATCTGTAAAACTGAACAGTCTACCATAGTCTCTTATTTGGCCCACTGTGCCGGTGAGACTTGTTGCGCATCCACCTCAACCGTAGACATGGTGCGCACTCATCCTCAGTGCCGCTGCGCTGCGTTACCCAATCGCTCTGCAGCAACTCCAGTATTTATAGAGCAATTGGTTGAGTGATCCGGTTGGTTTATATACTATTTTGTGTGTTTGCATAATTAAAGTGGACCTGTCTGGATGAAGTCCAGGGCTGATTTTTTGTCCAGCCCTGACTGGCAAGCGTGGAAATGAAGCTTGGTCTGTGTGGTTCTGTGTGAAAAGGAAATTAATACAGGTAAGTGTCTAGGTGTCAGAGACCTTTGTGATGGGGGGAGGGGCACTGGTGAAATACTGTCTACATATTCTATCTAAAAATGTGGGATTTTAGAGGATAATCAGCCAGAAATTAATAAATGCAGACACAAAATACAATTGTGATGATAGACTATTGCATAAGAATATGATAAGGTCACATCATACAGGAGGGTGAGCCGCTACCTGAACAGGGTCAGAATGGAGCAGCATGGGGGTGGCACCAGACAGGGCAGAGGAAGTAGGGATGTGGGACGTAAAAACCCAAGGGCTGAATATAGAATATTTGATACAGTCCTAACCTCAACATCTGAGGAAAGGGATTTAGGGGTTATTATTTCAGAGGATCTAAGGGTAAGTAGTCAATGTAATAGAGCAGCAGGAAATGCTGGCAGAATGCTTGGTTGTGTAGGGAGAGGTATTAGCAGTAGGAAAAGGGAAGTGCTCATGCCACTGTACAGAGCACTGGTGAGACCTCACTTGGAGTACTGTGTGCAGTACTGGAGACCGTATCTCCAGAAGGATATAGACATCTTAGAGAGAGTTCAGAGAAGGGCTACTAAAATGGTGTACGGCTTGAAGGAGAAAAGTTACCAGGAAAGGCTTAATGATCTTAACATGTACAGCTTGGAAAAAAGACGAGACAGAGGAGATATGATAGAAACATTTAAATACGTAAAGGGAATCCACAAGGTAGAGGAAGGGAGTATATTTAAAAGGAAACAAAATAGCAAAACAAGAGGACATAGTCTTAGATTAGAGGGGCAAAGGTTTAAAAGTAACATCAGAAAGCATTATTTTACTGAGAGGGTGGTGGATACATGGAACAGTCTTCCAGTAGAAGTGGTAGAGGCCAAAACAGTGATTGAATTTAAGCAGGCATGGGATAGACATAAAGCTATCCTAAACAAAAGATAAATCCAGGTAAAGTATCCATGTAATTGGGCAGACTAGATGGGCCGAAAGGTTCTTATCTGCCGACATTTTTCTATGTTTCTATGTTTCTATGCGTTTCGGGTTTCGGAATTTCGGAATTTTCACGAAATTTCCCGATTCGTGTTTTCGGATGCGGCCGATTTTCCGAAAATTTTTAGATCCGAAAATGGCAGATCCGAAAAGTTTTCCGAGCCGAAACGAAATATTTTCGGAATTTTCGAATGGACTTGAAATGTGTCAAATCGAAATTTATTGCTTTGAAACGAGGAGAACAGACGTTCCGAAAAAACGAAAATTTCCGAAATTACGAAAAGTCGATACAAAAAACGAGCTAAGTGACACGAAAATATGAAAAATGGTCGATATTCCGAAAAAAAACGTACACGAAAAACGAGTCGAACCGAACCGAATCGAAACAGAAATTGGTCGAAACGAGCCGAATCGAAAAGTTTAAAAATCCGAAAAATCGAATCGAATCGAACCGAAAAAAAATCGGTGCACAAGCCTAAGAGGAAGCATTAGGGGCGGGTAGATCAGTGGAAGACAAAAAATGGGACAGGGTGAGATCAGAGCGAGTGTAGAGAGGACCGTGGAGTGCCTCCCAACATCTGCAAGAAATAGCAAGGAGCATGGAAACAAGTGTTGCAAAGTATTGTTTTAGTGACTTCTGTTGGTATCCTCCTGGTGGGTCAGTCCTGGGTGGCATGGAGGGACCCTTACATCTGTTGAACTTAGATAACCTCAATAAGAGGAGACAAGGCCTAAAAGAACTTGGTCCTATCCTCCTGATGCAAGGAGGCCTCCACCCAAAAGACCAAAAATATAGAATACATTCTATCATACACCATACGAAAAGAGGGGGAATGGGGGAAATCCATTGGGGTAAAATTACCTTTTTACCAGTCGCTGCCAGCAGACCTAACCAGAACTGGTGACATCTGGAGAGGGATCGAGTGGGGATGGGAGGGAGCACATTAAAAATGTCCACTATTCTTAATTCTCTCTCGCTATATATGTGCCCCCCTCCCTCCGTGGACTCCTATACTCCTATTCTCCTTGTCGGTTTATTAAACCAGCAGAAAACACATAAGATTAAAAACATATAAAAAATAAATTTAAATGTAATGAAGAAAAAGAGAAAAAGCACATATAAAGATACATGTGTAGAAAGAAAAAACAAATATAAACGATAGGTGCACGGGAGAGTCGTTGGCAAAAATTAGGCTTGTGCACCGATTTTTTTTTCGGTTCGATTCGGTTCGATTTTTCGGATTTTTAAACTTTTCGATTTGGCTCGTTTCGACCGATTTCTGTTTCGATTCGGTTCGGCTCGACTCGTTTTTCGTGTACATATTTTTCGGAATATCGACCATTTTTCGTATTTTCGTGTCACTTTGCTCGTTTTTTGTATCGACTTTCCGTAATTTCGGAAATTTTCATTTTTCGGAATTACCTGTTTTCGGAATTTCGACCGTTTTTCGTATTTTCGTGTCACTTTGCTCGTTTTTGTATCGACTTTTCGTAACTTCGGAAATTTTCGTTTTTCGGAATTACCTGTTTTCGGAATTTCGACCGTTTTTCGTATTTTCGTGTCACTTTGCTCGTTTTTGTATCGACTTTTCGTAACTTCGGAAATTTTCGTTTTTCGAAACGTCTGTTCTCCTCGTTTCAAAGCAATAAATTTCGATTTGACACATTTCAAGTCCATTCGAAAATTCCGAAAATATTTCGTTTCGGCTCGGAAAACTGTTCGGATCTGCCATTTTCGGATCTAAACATTTTCGGAAATTCGGCCGCATCCGAAAACACGAATCGGGAAATTTCGTGAAAATTCCGACATTCCGAAACGCACATCCCTAGCAAAAATGCAGCAAGGCCTCCCGAGGTGCTGGGTCTGGGTCTCCATTACTTATTGTGGTTTGGATCGTTTTATTAATCTGAAATATGCGACGCGTTACCTGGACACGGCATGAGAACAATCTACTGATGTCCAGAAACCATGCATTGATATCGGCGTTATCTGCAAGCCCAGCATACAACTGTCGTGCCACGTAAAGACAGACCTTATAACTCATTTTTATGATTTTGTTTTCTAGTAACACATAAGGGGTTATTCAGAGAGAGTCGATCCGGCCCCCAAATGTCACCGAACAGAGAATTTCCCCGTACAGTGGCATTTCAGGGCCATTCGGCTATTCAGAGAGCAGGCAGTTCACCAAATTTTGGCGAACAGCCAGCCAGTACAGTGTCTGTTCGAAGGCAGTGAAACCCCGCATAGAGAAGGAATGGCTAATCGATTCAGAGACACCGAACAGCAGTGAAAAGTTGCCTAAATGCCCTGCTGTTCGGTAGTTTCATTCAGCAGGTTTATTCAGGCGAATCCCATAGGCTTCAATGTTAAAAATATTCCCGTTTTAATCCAATATCTAATAAACCGTTTATTACTTTAATCAGCAGTGAAAAGTCTCTTTATTATTGATTTTTTAGGATCTTTTAGGATTTTTTTCGGGATTTTTTTCAGTTTTTTTTTTCTAAAAGCGATTTTTCTGTAACAGCCCTTTTTATTATCATTCATTGTATCTTATATGTAAATTCCAGACATTTTCGTTCTGTAGTTTTCTTGCAAACAGTGTTTCAATTTTGAAACTTTCAAGCGTACTTGTGACGAAACGGCCGCCCCAATGTTTATTTGCAGTTATTTTGCATTACAGTTTATTGTCTCTGTATATAAGGTAGAGTGTTTGTTCTGAGTGCGCTATTATCTGATGTCTGTGTTACATTAACATTCCCTTATGTGTTTATTGTAGAGTATTGTTTCTGTGTACCTTCTCTCTGTATAGTGTACATTTCTGTATTAGCTGTCCTCTGTCTTTATATTGTACTTCTCTGTGGCTACCCCCCTCTCTGTAAATTGTATTTTCCCTGCAGTAAGAATGAGAAGGCATGTGTAAACAATCTATTGTGTTGGATGGCTCCTTCTATTGTTCTCTGACTGCAGACTCTTGATCTAAGCTGTAATGTATGCTCTATGGGAGGGGGTTGTGTCTCAACTGTTACCTGTGTGTCTAAAGTGAAAATAAAGCATTCTCCATTTTGAGTTGAAACAGCAAGGATCTCCTGTGTGATATTTCCTGCGTCTGGGTTAGAAGCGGTACTTCTGCGGAATACTGACTTTAAGGGGAGCAGTCTGCACGGGGACGGAAACCCCCACGTAACAGTACTGTTTTGGGGTTTTTTTGTATCACGTTCGTCAGCTTGTCGGCTTTTTCCGGCAGCTGGTCTGCCCTGTGATCAGCGGCTCAGCGGCTTTTTCCAGTGTGTTTTTTTGCTTCAGTTCCGGCAGGTTTTCAGTGGGTTTATGGCAGGTTTGTGGCGGGTTTTCCCTGCACTCTGGGGACTTTGATTCCCCGAAGTGCAGGGAAGCGCGAGGAACGAGAGAGCACCGAAAATGTCGCTGACATTTCGGTGCTCTCTGAAGAACCCCAATAAAGTAGGTACTTAAGTGTGTGTATTTATGTATTTTTTATTCTCGGTCCTTATTTCAAGTGGAATTAAACGAGTAATTTATCACCTAATCAGAGCGCGTTTCACGAGAGACATTGCGTGTAGAAGGGATAATTGTTCGGTGAAACTCGCGCTGGACCCTCTGGAAAATTATCGCAGATCTCATAATAATAACAACATAATTTCTTCTCCCTCGGTTGCGTATTATTACGATAATATTCATTCTTCTACGTTTTATCTCTGTGCTTTTTCCTGACGGTCTCCAAGGATCTGACCCTCTGACTGTTTTCTGCTCGAGCCTCGCTCCATCTGTCTGAGTCTTTCTCGATGTTTTTGTGCAGAAAATGACATATCTGGAATAGCATGGAGTTTAATACCTTCTAAGCTTAATTCCTGAATGTTTAGTAAAGGTGTTGATGTGCTATCTGTTTTTTTATTTCTTTTTATATTCTTCAGATGAAATACTTTGCAAAAAGTGAACTATTTTAAAGTTATTACCCATGATGCAGTATGCTTTGCTATTGCGGGTTATAAACGTCAAAAAAGTCACCGCGTTCTTATTTCAATTGCCACTTTTAAAAAATAAGACAGAAGCAAACGAACATATACCGGGTTTTCTCTTTTTCCAGATACAATGTGGCAGATTGACTACAAAATACAGCTCATACAGTGCATACAGTGCAGTCAGGGCCAGCGCTAGACTATTTTATGCCCTAGACAACACCACCAGCTACCTGCACCCCCCCCAAAAAAAATTTGTTAACTGTTGAAATGCAGGGGGGGAACACACACACACTATGCATCGTATGGGAGAGGCACACATTGTGCACGGGGACACACACAGGGGGACACGCACACTGTGCACAGGGGCCACACACAGTCATTCGGTGCCCAACTTACCCCTTCACTGGTCGGGCCCGGGAACGGTGTGTGCCTCTGTCTTTCACCCCTTTTTTTCTATCATTTGCCTCTTTTTATCCTATTTCTATCTTCTACCTCTTTTTTTCAATTAATCTGCCTCTGGTGGCGCCTGCACGTCGCCATAAGACGCCCACCTACTGCGCCGCTAGCGGGGGTCCGTGAGCTGACAATGTTGGCTTTGCGAGCCGCCACTGCTGCTACATGAGCCACGCAATGAGGAATGGGTACAGTAATGGAACCCGGGTCTGGGCCAGCTGCACCCATAGGCGGATGCCTAGCTTGCCTAGTGGGAACACCATCCCTGACTGCAGTTTGCCACAAATCGACGGCAGCAAAACTGCCCCATTGAAGAACAAAGTGTTTTCTATTCGCAGAACACCAAAATGCACCGAAATTGCAGTGAAATGCTCTGATTTCTGGTGGTTCAATTCACCAGGTTTAAACAGACAAATCCCATAGGATTCAATGTAAAAATATAAAGGGCCAAATTACATTCATTGCGCGTGCGCAAAACACCATTAACGCGAGGGGTAAAACCCTTTGCGGTGAACGTCGTATTACAATGTCAGCGCAACAAACGCGCGTATACGTCTATCGCGGGTGAACCTGCGCGAACGTACTTTACAGTGCGCGTCCTTTACTTAACATTGTGAGCGCAAATGCGTTTGTGCGCCGGTACGCGGATGGTATTACAATCTATGCGCAGTTTGTAACGCACAGCCTTTGCGCGCATAATTTTAGCAACTCCTAAAAGCTGGTGTTAAAGGCAAATTCTATCAACCTGGCCGAAACCAAATACACCAGCCCAAAAACAATACGCAGCATAGTATAGTTACACATTCTACACATACCCAAACCAATAAAATGGAGAAGTTGTGCATGTTTTTATTATTGCTGCAGCATATATGCGCAGATTGACTTTGACAGGCACAAAAACTTAACGGGAGATAATTGTGGTTCTTAATTCTGATTGGCTGAATCACGTGAAAAAAAACACTCCGCACACTGATTTCTGCGCGCAACGTTACTGCACGCGCATTTGTGCGCGTCTGTTTAACGCGCGTTATTGCTCGACGGATGAAAAAATGCGCAAGGATTGTAATTCAAGCGTTGATTTACGTGCGTCAACGTTTAACGCTTGGCGCAGAAATTCACGCGTTTTGCGTGAAGAATGTAATTTGGCCCAGAATCTTTAATCTGTTTTTTTTTTTTAAATGCTGTTTATTCTTTTAATTTTCAGCAAAAAACTTTTTATTTTTTATTGTTTAGAACACCTTTATTTTTTTTTTTTTTAGGCAACATTTTTTCTTTTCCTTATTTTTCAAATTAACTTTTTTTAAATTTTGTAACAGACCGTTTTTGTCTTTTTTTAACGGACTTTTTTTATTATTTTGACAAATTTTTACTGATTTATACACCAGGAGAATTAGGAGGATAGGAGACTACTTATTTTTTGCGGTTCTTGGGAAATCGCTGATGTAAATTCATCACAATTTGGCGGTTATTGGTGCCATTTGGCAGAATTTGCAAGCATTACGTTTCGGCCCATTTCGCTACATTTCGGCTATTCCATTTTGCTTAAAATACGTTGAAGTCACCATTTATCAACTGGTCACCATATTTTCCAAAAATTGGAGTCGCCGAAGCAATAATTGGACGATGATGAAAACCGAGGCATTACACCGATAACCGTCAAAGTCTCCTATTCTCCTAATAGAAGTATTAATTAATAAAATAGATATATTCTAGGCAGTGGTGTATTTAGGTTTTGTGCTGCCCTAGGCCTGACTAAACTCGTGCACCCCCTAATTTAAATTTGTCACACCCCTTCCTGTCAAAGTCACACCTCTTCCTGGTTAAACCCCACCCTTTCTCTTGAGGCTCCACCTTTTCCTCTGAGCTCCACCTCTTCCTCTCTGTATAATAAAAGTGGATACCAAGTTCCTACATGTATATTTTGTATGTCATTTCAAATGTTGTATCTATTGAGATAATCAAATAAAATTATGAAATCTTTAAATTAAACCATTTTTACAAAGATCAGACATGTATGTCAAGTATACTGGATCACAGCCGCTCTAATTGGTTGAACAATAAAACCCACAGAAATGTGCACTGTGTATGAGCGTATCACAGAGCTGCACAGCAATAAAACCCACAGAAATATGCACTGCGCATGACCGTATCAGTGTTGCACAACATTAAAACTCTAACTTCATTAAACCCCCACTCCTTTCATTAAAGATGTCCCCTACTCTTCGTTTCAATAAAGCAGCCCCCACCACTCATTTCATTAAAGCAGCCCCCCACTCATTTCATTAAAGCAGCCCCCACTCATTTCATTAAAGCAGCCCCCCACTCATTTCATTAATGTAGCCCCCCCACTCATTTCATTAAAGCAGCCCCCACTCATTTCATTAAAGTAGCCCCCCACTCATTTCATTAATGTAGCCCCCCACTCATTTCATTAAAGTAGCCCCCCACTCATTTCATTAATGTAGCCCCCCACTCATTTCATTAAAGCAGCCCCCCACTCATTTCATTAATGTAGCCCCCACTCATTTCATTAATGCAGCCTCCCACTCATTTCATTAAAGCAGCCCCCCACTCATTTCATTAATGTAGCCCCCACTCATTTCATTAAAGCAGCCCCCACCACTCTTTTCATTAATGTAGCCCCCCACTCATTTCATTAATGTAGCCCCCCACTCATTTCATTAAAGCAGCCCCCACTCATTTCATTAAAGCAGCCCCCCAAACTCATTTCATTAATGCAGCCCCCACCACTCATTTCATTAAAGCAGCCCCCACTCATTTCATTAAAGCAGCCCCCACTCATTTCATTAAAGCAGCCCCCCACTCATTTCATTAATGTAGCCCCCCCACTCATTTCATTAAAGCAGCCCCCACTCATTTCATTAAAGTAGCCCCCCACTCATTTCATTAATGTAGCCCCCCACTCATTTCATTAAAGTAGCCCCCCACTCATTTCATTAATGTAGCCCCCCACTCATTTCATTAAAGCAGCCCCCCACTCATTTCATTAATGTAGCCCCCCACTCATTTCATTAATGCAGCCTCCCACTCATTTCATTAAAGCAGCCCCCCACTCATTTCATTAATGTAGCCCCCCACTCATTTCATTAAAGCAGCCCCCACCACTCTTTTCATTAATGTAGCCCCCCACTCATTTCATTAATGTAGCCCCCCACTCATTTCATTAAAGCAGCCCCCACTCATTTCATTAAAGCAGCCCCCCAAACTCATTTCATTAATGCAGCCCCCACCACTCATTTCATTAAAGCAGCCCCCACTCATTTCATTAAAGCAGCCCCCCACTCATTTCATTAATGTAGCCCCCCACTCATTTCATTAAAGCAGCCCCCACTCATTTCATTAAAGTAGCCCCCCACTCATTTCATTAATGTAGCCCCCCACTCATTTCATTAAAGTAGCCCCCCACTCATTTCATTAATGTAGCCCCCCACTCATTTCATTAAAGCAGCCCCCCACTCATTTCATTAATGTAGCCCCCACTCATTTCATTAATGCAGCCTCCCACTCATTTCATTAAAGCAGCCCCCCACTCATTTCATTAATGTAGCCCCCCACTCATTTCATTAAAGCAGCCCCCACCACTCTTTTCATTAATGTAGCCCCCCACTCATTTCATTAATGTAGCCCCCCACTCATTTCATTAAAGCAGCCCCCACTCATTTCATTAAAGCAGCCCCCCAAACTCATTTCATTAATGCAGCCCCCACTCATTTCATTAAAGCAGCCCCCCACTCATTTCATTAAAGCAGCCCGCCACTCATTTCATTAATGTAGCCCCCACTCAATTCATTAAAGCAGCCCCCACTCATTTCATTAAAGCAGCCCCCCCCACTCATTTCATTAATGTAGCCCCCACTCATTTCATTAAAGCAGCCCCCACCACTCTTTTCATTAATGTAGCCCCCCACTCATTTCATTAATGTAGCCCCCCACTCATTTCATTAAAGCAGCCCCCACCACTCATTTCATTAAAGCAGCCCCCCAAACTCATTTCATTAATGCAGCCCCCACCACTCATTTCATTAAAGCAGCCCCCCACTCATTTCATTAAAGCAGCCCCCCACTCATTTGATTAATGTAGCCCCCCACTCATTTCATTAAAGCAGCCCCCCACTCATTTCATTAATGTAGCCCCCACTAATTTCATTAAAGCAGCCCCCACTCATTTCATTAAAGCAGCCCCCACTCATTTCATTAAAGCAGCCCCCCACTCATTTCATTAATGCAGCCCCCACCACTCATTTCATTAAATTAGGCCATACCCATCTAATTTCATTAAATTAGCCCCCACCACTCTTTTAATTTCTTTTTTATTATTATTATTTTTTAACAACAGATCCCTCTTTATTATGAGAAAATACAAGACATAAAAAGATTTTCTTTCTGCACGTTATGTCACTGTGTGCACTGCCGGGTACGCATCATTACAAGCGACATGATCTGGACTGGACGGTCAGTTTTATTGCTGTGCGCTCTGGTTGCATGGGTCGCAGCGGCGTTAGAACAGCACCTAAACACTCATTTGCCAATACACAAAAGGGCACTAAGGTCAGAACGCCACGCCCTCATTGCGTATTGCAATTAATTCCATAAATGAATAGATAGATCCAACAGGCAAAAAAGCCTTATGTTGCTCAATGATTGTTGTGGAGTCCAGCCAGGAGTCTGCATGGCAGCCAGGACCCCAGCATGCACGCCACTCACCATGTGTACTCCGGCGGTGGATGAGTGAGCACTCCGCCCAGCCTATACTAATACATAGGCTACTTGAGGAACAGACCTGGCTTCTCCTCCACGTGTCCTGGGGGCTCTGCTGCCGCATGGATCAGCCCACTGGTGGGCCCAGCCGGACGGTTGTGGCAACAGGCAAAGCTGGAGAGGGATCTGTGCACCGGGGATGAGAGAGCGCCCTCCTCCTGGCAGTGGAGTGGTGTGCCGGCTGCTGCCGCAGGCAGGCAGGCGGACTGAGCACGGAGGTTGGAGCCGCCAATCACAGGGAGAGGGATCCAAACGAGCGGTGTGCAGAGGACATGAGCAGCTGCTTCCCGCTCAGTCACCGGCTTCCCACTAGTTCCCAGCCAATGGGGGGGGGGCGGCACCAATACAGCATGCATGCTGTTCCTTCCCACTCCCAGTCTTCAGTATCTGGGAAGGCATGCACGCTGCAGCACCCCCCAACCCCCGTTCGATTCACCTGGGGGCCGGCTGAGTCCTGCGAGCCTCCTCTCTCTGTCTCCTCCGCAGCATCTGCTCTGCACGATGGAACACTGGAAGGAAGTGACGTGTTATGACCACTTCCTCCCAGCGCCGCAGTAGCAGGACGTGACGGCGGTAACGAAGCGGCTATGATCGGCGGACGGGGATCTAGCATCCCATGAAGCAGCGGGTCTCACTCAGCAGCGGGACGGCGGGTCACACTCAGCGGCGTGCCGCCGCCCCGTGGAAAGTGCCGCCCTAGGCCTAGGCCTTGTCAGCTTAGGCCTAGATACACCACTGATTCTAGGGGAGTGTGAGTGTGTAACAGAGCTGCGAATCAATAAAACTCGTTAAAAATATCAATAACAATACGTTAATGCATTGGTGATTGTGTGAGCTTGCGCAAGCTTACTGTTCTTTGCGCATCCTATACTTAACATGGGGAGCGTAATCAGTAATTAGCGTTAGGATAAGTAAGGTATTACAAAGCCCCAGCGCTAATTACCGCAGCGATGGGTTAATTATTTTTTTTACCATCACCAGAAGCTGGTGCTAAATGGTTCCGCCTCTGCAGAAACATTTAGCACAGTCTAAACTGCCCCCACAATAAATCAGATACCTTTCATCCCGCGGCGAGAACAGTGGCCCAATCTGCTTCTGGTCCGCAGGACGCAGTTTCCATCCGCGATCACTCCGCGACGCTGCACGATTTTGTGAGAGAGCGAGATCGCACATGGCCTCCTGGACGTGATACTTGCGGCAGCGCGAATGTAATCTGGCCCTACATTTTTTAGCTACATGTTTATAGATTCCGATTACATAGGACTAAAAGCATTTCATAAGAGGTTATTCAGAGAGAGACGATCTGGCCCTGAAATGTCACCGAACAGTAAATTTCCCCGTACGGTGACATTTTGGATGCCATTCGGCTATTCAGAGACCAGGCAGTTGGCAAAAAGTGGGGGAATAGTCTGCAAGTGCGGTGCTTGTTCGACGTCAGGGAAATCCCCATAGAGAAGCAATGCTTCGTCTACTCAGAGACACCGAACAGCAGAGAAAAGTTGCCAAAGTGCCCTGCTGTTCGGTGGTTTCATTCGGCAGGTTTATTCAGGCAAATCCCATAGGCTTCAATGTTAAAAAATATTCCTTTTTTATTCAATATCTAATAAACCGTTTATTATTTTAATCTGCAGCAAAAAGCCTCTTTAATTATTGATTTTTTAGGATCTTTCAGGCATTTTTCGGGATTTTTTCAGCAAAATTTCTTTCTCCTTTTTTTTTTTAATCGGTTTTTCTTTTTTCTGTAACAGACCTTTTTATTATCATTCATAGAATCTTATATGTAAATTACAGGCACTTTCGTTCAGTAGTTTGTTTTTTTTAAACAGCGTTTCAGTATTGTCACTTTCAATCATACCTAGCGTTATTCAGAGAGCGGTGAAAAGCAGGAGAATGACTGGTGAATGGAAAATTCTAGGTCAAAATAGCCAAACCAGAAAAATTCTCCCATTCATCTCACTTTCCAAATCAGCTATTTTGACCTAGAATTTTCCATTCTCCAGTCATTCTCCTGCTTTTCACCGCTCTCTGAATAACCCTGACTGGTTTTTATTCTTAACGTATTCGTTATCTTGTCGGCTTTTTCTGGAGGCTGGTCTGCGCTGTGATCGGCAGCTCGACTTTTTCTGACGTGTTCGGTGTCGTTTTTGCAGCAGTTCCGGGGGGGGGGGTTTGGTGGGATTTCCGCAGGTGTTCAGCGGGTGTGCGGTGGGTTTGTGGCGGGTTTTCCCTGTTCTACAGGAACCCTGCGGTAAATGCTGAATTCACCGCAGGGTGGGGAAATTTGATTTCCCGAAGTGCAGGGAAGTGCGGGGAACGAGAGAGCACCGAAATGTCGGCGACATTACAGTGCTCTCTGAATAACCCCTATTGTAGTTTAGACGGTGATTAGCGTTATTAATGGCAGCTTCCCCTGACTGGTGACCTGTATTATGATTATATCTTTATATTTAATTATTCCTTTTCATTGTTTCTATGTTTGTCTTGATTTAATTGAATCTCTTCATCGATAACGACAGGCTGTCAAGGCAGAAGACACTGACGGCAGCTGTTTGACTCTTCAACACGATTCATTTGATTTAGTTGATCTCTGTCAATTTATCGGCTCGTCGCAACGTACGTGTGTTGGATTAATGTGAACATTATGAACATATAAAACATTTTTTTAAAAAAGGTATTTTCTGTCTTGTTTTCATCCAGTTATTCCAAACGTTGCTTTTTGCTGCCATCACATGTCCATTCGATGTTCTGCAGAACCTCCGCAAATCACACTCCAGCCAAAGGGGTAACAAAAATGATACAATAAAGAAAGAATGATTGGGAAGAAAAGTACTTGATTACAGTAAAACATTTTACACAATTCTAGAGGTAAGTAGATGCCCGGTCTTGTGATATGTTAGAAGAAAAAAAGTGTCAGCTGCGCTCATTCCTATGGCTCCATGTGAAATAAAACACAATCCGAGGTTTTGGTTTGC
This sequence comes from Leptobrachium leishanense, assembly GCA_009667805.1. Lineage (NCBI taxonomy): Eukaryota > Metazoa > Chordata > Amphibia > Anura > Megophryidae > Leptobrachium > Leptobrachium leishanense. Next base: position 15,831,132 of record CM019066.1, read on the forward strand.
TTGAATGGTCACTGAAGTGTAAGCTCACCTGTCACGTCACGGCACCTCTAGTAAGGTGAGTCCTACCTAATGAAACCAAGAGCCGCTCCTCTGAGCATCCTCGCACTCTCGTGACACTTTTCAGCTGAGAGACAAAAATTGGTGGGTTTTATTTATACCAACAAATACTTCCACTTTGGGATTTAAAACAAAAACACGGATAAGGAACAGCAGCAAAAATTACCTGGCTACAGTTATAGCAAAATATACATACATACAGAAAAAAGCGGTGTCGCGCCTATTCCCACCAGGGCGGCTGCAACAACCGGGAGTAACCAACCCAGTTCATGTATAAAACATAACAAGAAAAAAAAATTTTCATCTGCGCTTATTCCCAGCCCTGGTGGGAATAGGCACAACAACGCTTTTTTCTGTATGTACAGGTGAAACTCGATAAATTAGAATATCGTGCAAAAGTTCATTTATTTCAGTAATTCAATTTAAAAGGTGAAACTAATATATGAGATTATACAAGCCGTGATTTGTCATAATTGTGATGATTATGGTTACAGCTCATGAAAACCCCAAATCCACAATCTCAGAAAATGAGAATATTACATGCAATCATTAAAACAAGGATTGTACATAGAACAATATGGGACCTCTGAAAAGTATAAGGCTAGGGTCAGACGAGCGCAGTGCGAACGCGCGTGCAGGCGCACTTAATCACGGCCGTGCTAGCAGCAAATGACGGGCAATGACGGACAATATACGAAGTACGGTCGCACAAAAGTCCGGCTGCGCAACGCAAGTGGCAAACGAACGCATTTTGTCGAGAACGTAAAACCGCTAGTACGGTTGTACAGAGTGCGCTGCGTCCGCTAGCGGCGTGTTTGCGTGATTTGGAGATGTCAGACACTGCTAATGTACGGCCAACATAACGTCCAGATGCAAAAAGGGTTTTATTGATGATCCGTACAAAATCACGGACGCAAATGCGCATAGTATGACCGCTATCGCGTACTCCGTGAAAAAATGCGTCCATTCGTTCGAACGCACTTTTTCACGGACAACGTAAAAATGCGTTCGTCTGACCCTAGCCTAAGCTGCATATGTACTCAGTACTTGGTTTGGGCCCCTTTTGCAGCAATTACTGTCTCAATGCGGCAATGTGACATGGAAGCTATCAGCCTGTGGCACTGCTGAGGTGTTATGGAAGACCAGGATGCTTCAATAGCGGCCTTCAGCTCTTCTGCATTGTTTGGTCTCATGTCTCTCATCTTTCTCTTGGCAATGCCCCATAGATTCTCTATGGGGTTCAGGTCAGGCGAGTTTGCTGGCCAATCAAGCACAGTAATCCCACGGTCATTGAACCAGGTTTTGGTGCTTTTGGCAGTGTGGGCAGGTGACAAGTCATGCCGGAAAATGAAGTCAGCATCCCCATAAAGCTCATCTGCGGAAGGAAGCATGAAGTGCTCCAAAATCTCCTGGTAGACGGCTGCGTTGACCCTGGACTTAATGAAGCACAGTGGACCAACAACAGCAGATGACATGGCTCCCAAAATCAACACAGACTGTGGAAACTTCACACTGGATTTCAAGCATCTTGCAGTGTGTGCCTCTCCATTCTTCCTCCATACTCAGGGTCCTTGGTTTCAAAATGAGATGCAAAAGTTGCTCTCATCAGAAAAGAGAACTTTGGAGCCACTGAGCAACAGACCAGGCCTGTTTTTCTTTAGCCCAGGTAAAACACTTCTGATGTTGTTTGTTGTTCAGCACTCAGAGTGGCTTGACAAGAGGAATACGACATTTGAAGCCCATGTCCAGGATCCGTCTGTGTGTGGTGGCTCTTGATGCACTGACTCCAGCCTCAGTCCACTCCTTGTGAAAGTCCCCAACACTTTTGAATGGCCTTTTCCTGACAATCCTCTCCAGGCTGTGGTCATCCCTGCTGCTTGTGCACCTTTTTCTTCCACACTTTCCCTTCCACATAACTTTCTATTAATGTTCTTTGATACAGCACTTTGGGAACATCCAACTTCTTTTGCAATTACGTTTTGAGGCTTTCCCTCCTTATGGAGGGTGTCAATGATGGTTTTCTGCACAACTGTCAGGTCAGCAGTCTTTCCCATGAGTGTGATTCCTACTGAACCAGACTGAGAGACCATTTAAAGGCTCAGAAACCCTTTGCAAGTGTTATGGCTTAATTAGCTGACTAGAGTGGGACACTTTGAGCCTAGAATATTGCACCTTTTCACAATATTCTTATTTTCTGAGATTGTGGATTTGGGGATTTCATGAGCTGTAACCATAATCATCACAATTATGACAAATCACGGCTTGAACTATCTCATATATTAGTTTCACCTTTTAGGCTGGGGTCAGACTAACGCAGTATCAACGTGCATTTAGCCGCTCTTAATCACGGCCGTGCTAGCAGCAAATGACATCCAATGATGGGCAGCATACGAAGAACGGCCGCACAAAAGTGCGGCTGCGCAACGCAAGTGGCAAATGAACGCATTTTTTCGAGAACGTGATACCGCTAGTACTGACGTACAGAGTGCGCTGCGTTTGATAGCGGCATGTGTGCGTGATTAGGAGATGTCAGAGGCTGCTAATGTCCGGCCAACATAACGTCCAGACGCAAAAAGGGTTTTATTGATGATCCGTACAAAATCACGGACGAAAATGCGCATCATATGACCGCTATCGCGTAATCTGTGAAAAAATACGTCCATTCGTTTGAACGCACTTTTTCACGGACAACGCGAAAAATGCGTTAGTCTGACCCTAGCCTTAAATTGCATTACTGAAATAAATGAACTTTTGCACAATATTCTAATTTTTCGAGTTTCACCTGTATGTGTATTTTGCTATAACCCCAGCCAGGTCATTTTTGCTGCTGTTCCTTTTCCATGTTTTTGTTTTTAATCCCAAAGTGGAATTATTTGGTGAGGGTATAAATAAAACCCACCAGAGTGTGTGGTTTCTCAGAGGAGCGGCTTCGGGCTTCATTAGGTAGGACTCGCCTTACCAGAGGTGCCTTGATGGGGCAGGTGAGCTTACACTTCAATGGCCATTCAAGTAAACCAAAATCTCTGATTGTGTACTGTTTTGTTTCACATGGAGTTATAGGAATGAGCACAAATGACACCTTTTTTTCTTGTTATGTGATATATTATACATGTGTCCAGGACTAACCTTTCAAACTAATCTAGATGTGAAAGAGAGAGGTGACAAGACAGAGACAAGAGAGAGGATGAAACAAAGGAGGAGGTTAGAGGTTAGACATGAGCGATCAGAAGAAAGACCTGCAAGAGAAAAATAGACACAAGAGGACTGAGGTTTCGGAAAGAGAAGAGACAAGCTATGAGGAAAAGAGAGATTAGGAGAGGGTGGGTAAAAACCAGAAAAAAGAGACGGAGATAAGAGAGGTGAGTAGAGTGACAGATTAGAGCGATGAGAGAGCTAAGGAGAGAAATAAAAAGAGCAGGAGCGATCAGGAGGTTGAGGATAGGCGAGGTGTTTGGACAATTAACAATACGGGAATGGTGAAAAGAAAAGGAGAAGTGACTAGGAGGTGAAGAAGAGAAATAATGAGGTTGACCAATGACCACCATAAAATTAAAGAGTGAGAGTAGATGAGGATAAAGAAACATAACAATATGATATTAAGGTCCATCATATCGAACAAGATTTGAGAAATCACTACTTCTACTACGACCAATGAGTGCTGCTGTCTACGCTCTTATTTCTCCAATTTCAAGATATCAGTCATTAAGGTTCTAGATCAGAGAGAGATAAAACTGGAGTGTGTCTCACAGATCACTTTGATACTGCGTAATCGATGGTCAATGGATCACCCACAATCTGGAATCATTGATTGGGATCGTTGATGTATCACAGACAGGGCCGCCATCAGGGCATTACGCCCCATACAGCAGTAAGGGGCCCGGTGCCCGGGGGGCCCGGGCCGCCGGGGTCCCCGCTGGGCCGCCGGGGCCCCCGCTGGGGCGCCGCCGGGCCCCTTGCGCTGTTACTATGATGGCGGCCGCTGCCTACTGGCGCTGCGCCTGCGGCGCATATCATTTTATTTTCCTTGGTCTGGCCGGGCCAGGGGCGGGCCAAGCAGCGTGCGTCTACTTCCAAGGCACGCTGCTTTGGCACCGCCCCCAGTCACGTGTGAGACGGCGCACACGTGGGAAAGCTGTGACACCGCGCGGTGGAGAAGAAAGAAGAAAGAAGCGGAGAAGAAAGAAGCGGAGAAGAAAGAAGAAAGAAGAAAGAAGCGGAGAAGAAAGAAGCAAGAAGCGGAGAAGAACCAGTCCAGGACAGAAGACTGTAGTGGCGGGTGAGTAGGACGGGGTCAAGACCGGGCCCATCCCCAGGCACCCAGGCCCATCCCGGGGACCGGGCCCAGGCCCATCCCCAGGCACCAGGGCCGGGGGCCCAGCCCAGGCCCATCCCCGGGGTCCAGACAGGGCCGGGGACCAGACCGGGCCCAGGCCCATCTCCAGGGACCAGACGGGGCCCAGGCCCATCCCGGGGACCAGTCCGGGCCCAGGCCCATCCCCAGGCACCCAGGCCCATCCCGGGGACCGGGCCCAGGCCCATCCGGGGACCGGGCCCAGGCCCATCCCCAGGCACCGGGGACCAGACCAGGCCCAGGGCCATCCCCAGGGACCAGACGGGGCCCAGGCCCATCCGGGGACCGGGCCCAGGCCCATCCCGGGGACCGGGCCCAGACCCATCCCCAGGCACCGGGGACCAGACCAGGCCCAGGGCCATCCCCAGGGACCAGACCGGGCCTAGGCCCATCCCCAGGGACCAGACCGGGCCCAGGCCCATCCCCATCCCCAGGGACCAGACCAGGCCCAGGCCCATCCCCAGGGACCAGACGGGGCCCAGGCCCAGGCCCATCCCCAGGGACCAGACGGGGCCCAGGCCCATCCCCAGGGACCAGACGGGGCCCAGGCCCATCCCCAGGGACCAGACGGGGCCCAGGCCCATCCCCAGGGACCAGACCGGGCCCAGGCCCAGGCCCATCCCCAGGGAGCAGACCGGGCCCAGGCCCAGGCCCATCCCCAGGGACCAGACCGGGCCCAGGCCCAGGCCCATCCCCAGGGACCAGACCGGGCCCAGGCCCATCCCCAGGGACCAGACCAGGCCCAGGCCCATCCCCAGGGACCAGACCAGGCCCAGGCCCATCCCCAGGGACCAGACGGGGCCCAGGCCCATCCCCAGGGACCAGACGGGGCCCAGGCCCATCCCCAGGGACCAGACCGGGCCCAGGCCCAGGCCCATCCCCAGGGAGCAGACCGGGCCCAGGCCCAGGCCCATCCCCAGGGACCAGACCGGGCCCAGGCCCAGGCCCATCCCCAGGGACCAGACCGGGCCCAGGCCCATCCCCAGGGACCAGACCGGGCCCAGGCCCATCCCCAGGGACCAGACCGGGCCCAGGCCCATCCCCAGGGACCAGACCGGGCCCAGGCCCATCCGCAAGGACCAGGCCCATCCCCAGGGACCAGACCAGGCCCAGGCCCATCCCCAGGGACCAGACCAGGCCCAGGCCCAGGCCCATCCCCAGGGACCAGACGGGGCCCAGGCCCAGGCCCATCCCCAGGGACCAGACGGGGCCCAGGCCCATCCCCAGGGACCAGACGGGGCCCAGGCCCATCCCCAGGGACCAGACGGGGCCCAGGCCCATCCCCAGGGACCAGACCGGGCCCAGGCCCAGGCCCATCCCCAGGGAGCAGACCGGGCCCAGGCCCAGGCCCATCCCCAGGGACCAGACCGGGCCCAGGCCCAGGCCCATCCCCAGGGACCAGACCGGGCCCAGGCCCATCCCCAGGGACCACACCGGGCCCAGGCCCATCCCCAGGGACCACACCGGGCCCAGGCCCATCCCCAGGGCCCAGTCCCCAAGGCCCAGACCCCAGGGCCCAGACCCCAGGGCCCAGACCCCAGGGCCCAGTGCCCAAGGCCCAGACCCCAGGGCCCAATCCCAAAGGCCCAGACCCCAGGGCCCAGTCCCCAGGCCCAGACCCCAGGGCCCCAGACTCCAAGGCCCAGACCCAGACCCTATGGCCCAGACCCAGGGACCAGACCCCAAGGCCCAGACCCTAGGGACCAGACCCCAAGGCCCAGACCCTAGGCCCAGACCCAGACCCTAGGGCCCAGACCCTAGGGCCCAGACCCCAAGGCCCAGTCCCCAAGGCCCAGACCCCAGGGCCCAATCCCCAAGGCCCAGACCCCAGGGCCCAGTCCCAGACCCCAGGGCCCAGTCCCCAAGGCCCAGACCCCAGGGCCCAGTCCCAAGTCCCCAAGGCCCAGACCTCAGTGCCAAGGCGCAGACCCTAGGGCCCAAGGCCCAGACCCTAGGGCCCAGTCCCCAAGGCCCAGACCCTAGGGCCCAGACCCCAGGGCCCAGACCCCCAGACCCAGACCCTAGGGCCCAGACCCCAAGGCCCAGTCCCGAAGGCCCAGACCCTAGGGCCCAGACCCCAAGGCCCAGACCCAAGGCCCAGACCCAAGGCCCAGACCCAAGGCCCAGACCCTAGGGCCCAGACCCAGACCCTAGGACCCAGGCCCAGACCCAGGCCCAGACCCCAGGGCCCAGACCCCAGGCCAGACTCAGGGCCCAGACCCCAGGCCAGACTCAGGGCCCAGGGACCAGACCCCAAGGCCCAGTCCCTAGGGCCCAGAACCCAGGGCCCAGACCCAGACCCAAACCCAGGGCCCAGACCCCAGGGCCAAGACCCCAAGGACCAGACCCCAGGCCAGACTCAGGGCCTAGACCCCAGGCCAGACCCCAGGGGCCAGACCCGAAGGCCCAGCCCAGACCACAAGGCCCAGAGCACAGACCCCAAGGACCAAACCAGACTCAGGGACCAGGCCCAGACCCAAAGGCCATCATATACATCCCATTACTGTGAGATTTATTGCTGTGGATTCTGTGATACGTTCATACACACCGCACATTACTATGGAGTTTTATTGCTGTGAATTCTGTGATACGCTCATACACACTACACATTACTGGGAGTTTTATTGCTGTGGTGCTATTTTATGTCCTTTTTTTTTTGAAGGGGGAGAAAAGCTGTTAGAGGTTGATGGAGTGCCGGGGGGGGGGCCCCATCGTGAGCTTTAGTAAGGGGCCCCATCATTTCTGATGGCTGCCCTGATCACAGAGGCATCTGTAGAAAGGTCTCTAAACATATTTTCCCAGATACCTTTACATTTATCTTCATTTCCCCATTTACAAACGTGTCATGGTTGTGTTAAAACCTTACCTTGTTTCTGATCATTCCACTAGCTGCTTTCTGGTCCCCTGAACATTATAGTCATAGTCCTCTCCATCTAACGTCAGTAGGAAGCCCTTCATACTGGAGTAGCGCCCAAAAGGCTGCTGGTATTATCAGTTCGGTCAAACACCTGCTTCCTACTCCATGTATAGTGGAATGCTGGGAGATAGACTGCTTGGATTCTGATTGGCCTCTGATATCGTATCCTTTTACAGCATATTTTTAATAAATAAAGCAGCCTCTGTGCATTGATAACTGGCAATGTCATTTCAAAATGGCCGCCTCCGCGTAGAAACCCTGACAGGTCTTCGTGTGGTAATTCTAGCTAAACCTGCTGCAGCTTGCCTAAATGTAATTATTAATCAGTGTTATTTCATGGAAACATTGTCATAAATGGATTTATTTTAACGCGGGGTGAATTTTAATATTCTTTTTTTTTAAGTGTCCTTGGTGCCAATGAATATATCCGTACAGACGTTACAAGTCCATTTCCAGTGCTGGGCTATTTTGAATGAATAATCTAAAGCAGGTTGTATCATTTCTGTTATTAATTTGTATCCTTGGAGTCTCCTCCGTGTTATGTTATATGCTTGAAATTGATTGTTATCAGGATAAGCCAATCTAAAGCAGTGGTTCCGAACCGCGGTCCTCAAATACCCCCAACAGATTAGGTTTTCCAGATAGCTGAAGCACAGCACAGGTGATATGATTTGCTGCTCAGTGATTGCAGGATTCAGTCTGCATTTCCCAACGCAATCCTCAAAACCTGGCCTGTTAGGGTACTTGAGGACCTCTGTTGGGAACCACTGCTCTAGAGGAATGACCTGAAAGCTATAATGCAGAAAATTTATATCTCCATAAGCATTTTATGAAGCTGTTCTGGTTGACTGGTTTGTTTCAAGGCCCTCCTAAGCCTTTGCAAGGCCCTGGCGAAAGCATGGTCACCAAGCCTCCCCATACTACTTTTTACCTTGGTGGACCAGTGAGTTGGTGGTGTGGTAGAAGTGTAGGGAATTCATTCTCAGGTGCACTGACGTCTCGCTAGAGGAGTGTGCAATGAGGATTTAATTCCCCACCTCTTGTAGCACCAGACCACTAGGGAAAAAATGTCAGGCCAACAGTGTGTGGTGGTTTTGGATGGATTGTGTGATCCTGGGACAACACAAAATCAAGATACATCACTGAATCTAATGTAGCTCTGTATTAGTCTGGCTCTATGTATTGAAACGTTGCTACCTCGCGTAAGGAGACTGGGAGTGCAGGTGGCGGACCAGTTCCTGTTGCGGAGATTCGGCACCGGAGGAGCAGATTCGTTGGCACCGGGTTCCAGTCGGCGGAGAGAGATCCTTTGGTCGAGTCATCAGTTCTGGACACTTCGTTCGCCGGATGGGTGAGAGGCCTCAAGGCCTACGATTCCGAAACGAAAGTGTGCATGCACTTGGTTAATTGCTTCAATTCACAGGACCCCAACGTTGACTAGTCGAAGATATTTTTGTTCATTCACTGGCCAGTTGAATCTAGTACCCGGGTACCCTAGACACAATTTATGAGCCTTTTTGAGCGGGACTTAAACCACAAACTGAGGGGGGTTAACCGTTCCTTTTCTTCCGCTGCGTGTTTTACCGTGTTGCGCAGTCCTGTTATTATCTTCAACGTACATGTGTATTATATGCCACTTTATTGATCCAGTAAAGTATATAACTTAGAAAATCCACAACAGTGTGCTGGTGTATAGTGACTCCTAGTGCGGTGAGACTATCCTGGGCTTATTCAGCGGCTCCTCCGGGGGTGAGCACTACACTAACATGACCCAACGTCACCGAAATGTACAGTATGTGATAACTACATTACTCTACTGGTCCAAGACCAGTCTTACCGTAAACTGTCTGTAAATGTGTTAATGGGATACCGTATAAAGGGCATAACCTGTGCAGAATTCTTTAAAAAAAGATTACGTGGACATTCTTGAAGGTTTAGACACAATACAATTAGTTGTGTTCGGTGATTAATGGGCCCGCCTGGCGTCTTTTAATCATTGATGGTGATGAATACATCAAACCTCCTGACGGAGAAAGCGGAAACCTTTAAAAAGCGCAACGAAAAAAAATTAATTGTGGAAACGAAGAACATTTATTTTCGTCCAAAAAAAAGAAAAAGAAAAAAAAAAGCCATGTATTTAATCTGTTTTATTAAAGTAAGTGTTTCGGCTCTGACACATAGGGATGATTTCAGAGCTGAGTTGCGATGCTGGCATTTCTAGCCACTTATTAAATATAATCTCGAAGCTGTTCTTGATATGTTAAAGCATTGCTTCATACACCAGATATCCCTCATTACAGCCATTTTGGCTTATCCTGATAACAATCAATTTCAAGCATATAACATAACATGGAGGAGACTCCAAGGATACAAATTAATGACAGAAATGATACAACCTGCTTCAGATTATTCTTTCAAAATAGCCCAGCATGGGAAATGGACTTGTAACGTCTGTACGGATATATTCATTGGCACCAAGGACACTTAAAAAAATGAATATTAAAATTCACCCCGTGTTAAAATAAATCCGTTTATAACAATGTTTAAGAGGTAAATATGGGAAAACGGGAATCTGTAGAGGTAAAAAACAGCGACTCATAGCGCATACAAGTATATAAAAGGGTGTATCAAGAGATGCCCCTGCTAGGATAGCACTCACAAGATATAAAATCTTTAAAACTTATCGTCTCAACGGAGATTTCACACCACATCTGTTGCTCATGGAATATTCAGTCTGGAAATCCTTGCCGCCGCAGGAACCACCAATCACCATCCAGAGTCAGAACAGAAAAATTTATTGGGGTGTATAAATAAAATAAGGATCCAACGCGTTTCGTGCGACAACCGCACTTCCTCAGGGATTAAACATTAAAACAAACAATATATGACAGATTTTCAAAAGTCTCCTTTTAAACTCTTTCCTCAAGAAGCCAAATTGAGTGACTTCCGGTCGCTCCCTTTAATGCCACTGATTATAGGTCTCTCAGGGGGGGCGGTAATGTTTTTATGCACTTTAGGCAGAAAGTAAAAGATCGCTATCCTGCAATGGACATTTAGAAGGTACTCGTATTCTTCCTCTCTCAGAATACCCTCTTCCTTTCCTACATTAAGCATTAACCTTAATTCCTCTAAAAAAGTGGAAGTGGGATTCCTAGCTATTATACGATATGTGTCTGTGTCGCCCAAAAGTCTAAATGCTTCTTCCATATAATATGTCCTTGACATTATGACCGTCCCTCCTCCTTTGTCGGCTTGCTTAATAACAAGATCATAATTCTCTTGGAGAGTCTTACAAGCTTGCCTCTCTTTATAATTCAAGTTATGCTTAAAGGGGCGGGATTCTAAATCTTCCATGTCCTTCAATATCAGGTTGATAAAGACATCGATGTTATGCCCCTTCTCCCATATTGGGAAGAAATCTGATCTTCTTTTTAACCCAGAATGTATAAAGGTGTCTGTCATTGGATCTATTTTTTGAACCACAGTTGTGGGTTTCTTCAAGAAAAAACGCTTTCTAGTAAGCTGCCTCAAAAACCTTTGTATATCTAAAAACAGAGGGAAACCTTTAATAGGTTTAGTGGGGGCAAATTTTAAACCCCTATTTAACACTTGTAGTTCTTTTACGGATAGATTAACCCCGGATATATTAAAGATACCATTATTCTTTTCTTTCTCTTTATCAGATTTATTTTCTTCTTTTACTTCTATTCCTCCTCTGTTTCTGACTGGTCTACCAGAAATCTTTTCTTGGGAGGTTTTAGTAAAGAAAATGGGTTCTGATGAGTCCAATCTTTTATTTGGGTAAGGTCCCAATTGATTTTTTTGGGACTGCCCTAATAAAACTTCTGTATTATCATCCTTAGGTCCTTTCCCTTTTCTCTGTTTTTGGGGGACCAAAGCCCACCCTCCTGTGCATTCATTTTTCTTTTTTAGAGGGAAAAGATTCTTCTTTACGTTCTGGATAAGTCTTTGGTCTAGCCCCCTCAAAAACTGTCTTAGAGTTATTCACTCTAAAATCTTTTTTAGAGTTTAAAACTCTGTCCCTCTTGTAGGCACTATATGTAGGATAATTCCCATTCTTATAATACTGAGAACTTTCTTGTCTATTTTCATATATTTTTTTGTTGTTATTATTTATTTTATGAAGGTTTTGTTTTTTATATAGAAAATTTGTTCTTCCTTCTTTATAGTCATTGATATCTCTTTTGAACTTATCTGCTTTCCTTTTAGACACCATATCGTCCACTTTCTTAATATTGAGTTTCAAAACTGTATATTTAGCTTGAACTTGTAAAGGTTCATCGGCTTCTATTATTTGTTTTTCTACTTCAACAATATTCTCTTCCACTTTCTCTAATGTCCTTTTTTGATAATCAATTAAGGATTTTATCATTTTAAACGAACATTCATTAAACGCCAATTGCCATTCCTGGACTAGTTGTTCATCTTCCTCGCCATATGCGAGTGTATGGTTAATTCTTAAACCTCTAGGAATAAGCTCAGATGACATATATTGTTCTAATGACGATATCTCCCACCATTTTTTAGTCTCTTTTATCGTTAAATGTTCCATTTCTGAAAACATTTTATTAACATCAGGCGACACCTTATTCAGGTTGTTTGGTCCCAAAAACAGTTCTTTCTGTCGTTTATTTCTCTCCTCTCTGAGATCGGAGAAAAAAGCTTGCATTTTTTAGTCGTTTTAGTATAACAGTAGGAGGAATAGAATTGCCGTGTCACAACACACTGGGAGACACACAGTACGTGCAAATAGACAGGTAAAAGACAATTGGAGTGTGACAGACAATGTAAAACAAAAAATACAACCTCTAGATATCCCAGACGTCTCTCCCTTAGGCGTCTTGACAATGTGAAAGAGGTAAATATGGGAAAACGGGAATCTGTAGAGGTAAAAAACAGCGACTCATAGCGCATACAAGTATATAAAAGGGTGTATCAAGAGATGCCCCTGCTAGGATAGCACTCACAAGACATAAAATCTTTAAAACTTATCGTCTCAACGGAGATTTCACACCACATCTGTTGCTCATGGAATATTCAGTCTGGAAATCCTTGCCGCCGCAGGAACCACCAATCACCATCCAGAGTCAGAACAGAAAAATTTATTGGGGTGTATAAATAAAATAAGGATCCAACGCGTTTCGTGCGACAACCGCACTTCCTCAGGGATTAAACATTAAAACAAACAATATATGACAGATTTTCAAAAGTCTCCTTTTAAACTCTTTCCTCAAGAAGCCAAATTGAGTGACTTCCGGTCAACCCGCTTTAGATTATTCATTCAAAATATCCCAGCACTGGAAATGGACTTGTAACGCCTGTACGGATATATTCATTGGCACCAAGGACACTTAAAAAAAAAGAATATTAAAATTCACCCGCGTTAAAATAAATCCGTTTATGACAACGTTTCCATGAAATAACACTGATTAATAATTACATTTAGGCAAGCTGCAGCAGGTTTAGCTAGAATTACCACACGAAGACCTGTCAGGGTTTGTACGCGGAGGCGGCCATTTTGAAATGACATTGCCAGTTATCAATGCACAGAGGCTGCTTTATTTATTAAAAAATATGCTGTTAAAGGATACGATATCAGAGGCCAATCAGAATCCAAGCAGTCTATCTCCCAGCATTCCACTATACATGGAGTAGGAAGCAGGTGTTTGACCGAACTGATAATACCAGCAGCCTTTTGGGCGCTACTCCAGTATGAAGGCCTTCCTACTGACGTTAGATGGAGAGGACTATGACTATAATGTTCAGGGGACCAGAAAGCAGCTAGTGGAATGATCAGAAACAAGGTAAGGTTTTAACACAACCATGACACGTTTGTAAATGGGGAAATGAAGATAAATGTAAAGGTATCTGGGAAAATATGTTTAGAGACCTTTCTGCAGATGTACAGGAATCTCCAATGTTCTTTTGCTGTCACCAGAGTATTTCTCCTCAACCACATAGGAGTACTCTTTATGTTGGAGACTTGAGATAGAGCTCAGTGACCTGTGCACCGAGGTGCCGGAGATGTTGTTTTTGTCCTACACCACTGGTTCTCCACCCTGGTCCTCAGGTCCCCATAACAGGTCAGGTTTGCCAGATATGTGAAGCACAGCACAGGTGATTTGATGCTCAGTGATTGCAGGATTCAGTCTGCATTTCCCCATGGGAATCCTTAAAACCTGGCCTGTTAGGGGGACCTGAGGACCAGGGTTGGGAACCACTGCTCTAGAGCAAGGGTGCTCAACCTTGGCCCTCCACATGTTATGGAAGGTCTACGTTTCCACAAGGCTCCGTCTACCTAACGAGTGACTGAGCGTCATGGTGGGTGGTCCCAAAACATCTATAGGGCTGAGGTTGAGCACTCCTAATCTAGAGGAGGCCGGTGTCCTTGGACTGCAGGGGAGTGTATGATCAGAGAAGTTTGAAATGCGAGAGTAAAAACAGCATTTTTTTGAATAATTAAGAAAATGTTATAGAGAGATCCTTGACGGCATAAATTTCATTTAATAACCAGGGGATAGAATAGATATGAAGTGTTTTCGGGGTTTTTATAAGATAATTCTTTAACAGTTTCTTCTAATCTGACACCTGTTCCTCAGTTCATCATAATTGATTTCTGTTTGCTCAGCCTCCATGTTCAGTTACAGCGTGTTTGTTGGGGGTCAGTCAACAATCAAGTTACTCTTATTATTCTTTATTTATAAAGCGCCAGCATATTCCGCAGCGCTGTACAATAAGCACAGTATAGACAGGGTTACAATACATTGAACAACATTTGACAAACAGTACAGGAGGAGATGAGGCCCTATTCCCGTAGGAACTCACAATCTGGGAGGGTTGGAGACAGGAGGAGAGGACTGCAAGGTGAGAGTGATTGATGGTTGCGTCAGTGAGTTGGGTGGTAGGCTTCTTATGGAGTCCAATTTTAGAAGCAGACAGGTAGAACAGCGGTGTCTAATAAACCTTGTATCTGGCTGAAATTAAAGGGGCACTCTACTCATCAAGACCACTTTATAGTGTTATAGAGGTCAGGAGGTTAGGAGTGCCCCCTCTCCTCCTTCCACTGATCTGGCAGAATCGCTGGGTGAAGTGGAGGAGTTCCCTCCACCTCACCAGCACCTGAGATTTTTTAAATATCCCCGCTGCCGGTCACTAGTGATGTTGGCACACAGAGAACGTGTCAATGTCACCCTCGGAGACTGACCGCTATTGTGAACGGGCTCAGAGAGGCAGCCGACGGATCCGATCCATTGTTCAGGCGCTATGGAACTTGCATACCTAAATCGCACAAGTCCTGTAACAGTATGAAATATGGTTCATACCCTACGCAAGTTCCTGTGTATAGAAATTACAGTAACACCTTGTCTCTGTACTGTACAGGGATCTTCAGCAACTATGACCCTCTGAATCTTAACAGCCAAGAGTGGTGGGAGCAGAGCAAGACGGATTTTATGTGTTTCTATGTTTTGTGCTTTGCATCCCGGTCATACTGGTTGTCATCTCGCCATGTCATCTTTTAGCCCCTAAATGTGGGTCGTTGGATGATTATAAAATTAATATTGTTTTTCCTGTGTTTCCACATGATGAGATCTGACACTGCGTATATACAGCGTTGGTACGTTTTGGTTTTTCGGACTTCCTTCTGAAATGTGGAAAAATCTAAAGGGATTATTCAGTAAGGGGCGAAATTGCCACCGATTTCACCAAACAGTGAATTTCCCCTGTATGGTGCAATTTCGTGGCAGTTCGCCTATTGACTAAGCTGTCGAATCGCCAAATACTGGTGAATTGACATTGAAGCAATTCTTCGATCTTCGGCAGCAGCGAAATTGTCCGATAGAGAAGTAATGGTTAAACTATTCACAGAACGCCAAACTGCACCAATGAAATGCCCCGATTGTCGGTGGTTCAGATCCACAGGCTTAAATAGGCGAATCCCATACATTTCAATGTAAAAAAAATATATAACATTTTTATTTCTGGTTTATCCTTTTCCGCAAACTACCTTTATTTCTTGATTTTTTTACAAAAATTTTGAATGCCTTTTTTTTTACATTCTGTAACCTTTTAAAGACCTTTTTATAATTTTTTTTAAAAAAGGACCTTTTTTTATTATTTAAACCAACAACAATGCGTTTAAACGTGTCTACAATTAGGCGCAATTGGTGGACCCAGCGGTGAATAGAGAATTCACCGCAGGGTCGTCGAAATGGAATCAATGAAGCCCACAGAAGTGCGCCGAAGGAGAAAGCAAAAAAATTAAACCCTTGAGTATCAAGTGCACCGTGAAGCAGATCTGCCCGAGTGAGTGCTGTGTAAACCCTTTTTTTTTTTTTTTTCACAACTGCAGAGGAGACAGGCAGGAACATAAAATAAATGAATGGACAGCAGGCATTACTTAGATTTTATTATATATTAGAGACGCCGCGCTGGAAATCTAGAAATGATTCAGTATTTCACATTATTACAACCATTAGGCAAACATTCACCTCCCCGTTATGTAAACGCCCTCAACAGAGGGGAGAGAAATTAAATATTTACAAATCAGAAACCAATCACAATTCCTGAAATACAAAAGGCGGGAGGTTCAAAATATTATCAGGTCGCGCGTCGGGGGAATTCTCTGAAAATAGGACTACGGAAACTTTACGGAGCTGGAAAGGTTCTAGGACATGAACTTTCAGGAAGAAGATCAATTTAAATGGTTTCTTTCTTTTATTCTGACGTTTTGCTTCAGAATTAGTGATTCTCTTAAAATCAATGTGAACAAGGCCAACCCGTCCATGTGGCCGAATAAATCTCACAGTAATGTGCTGTGTGTGTATGAGTTTTATTGACGCGGAGCTCTGTGATACGCTCATAAACGGAGCATGTTTTTTTTTTGGGGGGGGTGCCGGGTTAGCATTTCATCCTTGGACCCAGGCGGCACAGTGTTTCGGAAGGCCCTGAATGTGAATGCACACGTACATTCATTATCTCCAGTGACGCTGCATTCAATGTTCTTTTTTCAGCCACGTATTCACTGTCAGATATTTGTAATTCTCACTTTTTCTTATTGAGTGTTACGGTTACATGTACTCATGCCACAACAGGTATATTTTACCCCAGCAGAGACCAAAAAAACCCCAACAAAACAGGCAATTCTGGAACAAGAGCAGCATCCGTGAAGCCACCTGGTGATACCAAAAGACTGAAACGGAAGGAGCGTGCAAGAACATTTACATTGCTTCACATCGTTCACACGTGAAACCAGCTTGGCTGCCACAATGTATAAGAGGATTTCGGGAAAGGTAATGGTCTGATAAAAAGACTGCCGTGTGTTAACATCATTTCTGAACCTCACTTAGAATTATTGGGGTATGCGGAGGCTAAAGCAGCTTGAATAAAGGTCTGCTGCAATGACCAAAGGTTGGTGGGGGGGGGGGGGGTTTAAGCAGGTGTCCCTGAAAACAAGAAAAAAAAAAAAAATGGACAATGGAAGGTGGTGGTAAAACTCATTTAAAGCAGCAACATAATAGGCCACAGCAGCAGCTGGAAAGCAGAGCAGCCTCCAAACGGATCTGATGGAACCCGCGTGAGCAAATGTATGGAATATATTCCAGGTTCCTTCTCCATTTGAGTAAAGTTCTCATATGGTATGAGTTACTGCCAGGGGCATGATGGGAAAAGACCCCAAGTCATGGAGTATCATGGGAAATGTTTCAAGGTGCCATGGTTGATTACTAGCACTTCGTGCACACACACACACACAACGACAAGCAATCTGAGGGAGGTCTGTGAAGCTTTAAATGTCCCAAAAATGCCAATATTCAATCTGAAGGGTTTGTGACAACGTGCAGGGCGTCGGATTATATGCCAGCGATGCGTCTTCTCTTCTCCTCTTTGTCCAGCATGCTTTGTTTTAAGCTTATCTTTGCGTCTTCAAACTGAGGATTTAATGTCAAAACTTTCTGGAAATCCTTAATCGCTTCATCATAAAATGCTGTCGTGCAAACAGACAACGTGTATCAATACGGACGCAAAGGAAAGCGTTTCATGTGATAAATAGCTTTATACTTAATGAAGCGTGTATTATCTGTATGTGTATATATCCCATACCCCCATATATTATTATCTGTGCGTCCCCTGCCCATACCCCCATATATTATTATCTGTGAGTCCCCTGCCCATACCCCCATATATTATTATCTGTGAGTCCCCTGCCCATACCCCCATATATTATTATCTGTGCGTCCCCTGCCCATACCCCCATATATTATTATCTGTGCGTCCCCTGCCCATACCCCCATATATTATTATCTGTGCGTCCCCTGCCCATACCCCCATATATTATTATCTGTGCGTCCCCTGCCTATACCCCAATATATTATCTGTGTGTGTTTCTCCTCTCCTCAAAACCATAAAAAAAAATTATATAAAATTAAATTAACATAAAGCTTGTTTTTCGCGCTCACAAAGCCCCGTATATCATCATATTATCTTACCCAGACGGTACAAAACTAAGCCTCGGTTGTAATATGGTATTTCAAAACTTGGATTGACTCGGATTGCTTCGGTGTAGTCATCCATTGCTTCGTAGAAATCCACCCGGAAATACTTGACTTGTCCGCGGTTATTGAAGGCCACTGCCAGGTCTTCGTTGCTGCATTTCCTTCAGAAGGCGAGAGCAGAACAGAAACGGGACACATCGATAAAAGCAACATTACAGTAAACGTCTGTGTATACGTAGGGAAATACATGTATAGATAAGCCGTGCTAGTCCAGATGGCAGAGTATAGGAGGGTATAGCAACACCTTTTTATTGGACTATCGTTACATTCGAATACAAGCTGTTGAGAGATTAATGCTCTGCTTCAGGTCTGAAATCTTGTCTTTCAAATGTAACGTTAGTCCGTTAAAGAAAGGTATCACTACGTGCGGCTATCCTCTGCTGATTAGGGAAATAGAACGGTGTTTCTCAAGGGGTGGGTCGCGACAAGGGGTGCACTGGGTCGCGGGGCAAGTGGCCCCAGGCCTCTCTTATGCCTGGGACCTGCTGATGCATCTTATGTGCGGGGTCCCAGGTGGCGCGGCTACCTCTGAATGTTCCCAGGCGCCACCTGGGGCCGCTGCATCAGGTAAAATACTCTGTAATGGCAGGGTGGGGGGGGATCTGTAATGGGAAGGTGTGGGGTGGGACTCAGTGACTGGTGGCACGCTCTGTACACAATGCACATCTCAGTGAAGCAAAGTATATTTATACAGGCCAGCCTCCCATGGAGGCGTTTTTTGAATGACTTGGACCAATCGTGCTAGTCCAAGCTATTCCATTGCTCTTCAGTGTCTCTGAGGCACTGAAGAGCGTAGGTTCAGGAAGCAGGCAGTGCCAGATGCGCACTGCAGACTTCTCAATCTCTTGGCCAGCTTGAGTTTATGCGACTAGTGTAGCGTTCAGCTACGCAAATTGCACAGGCTCAGGGAGGGCAGGCTGCTGCAAAAAAAATTATGTGCAAAGCGGCAGAGATGGACGGCGGGGGAGCGTGGAGCAGGCGAGTGTGTTAAGTTTTTTTATAATATTTTATTATTCATTCAGTAGTGATTTAGAATAGAGTTGCTTTGTCTACCTTCACCCCAGACATTGAGACACTTATTTACAGCAAGAAGCATCCCCAGTTTTCCCATAAGTTCTAATTAATTTCATATGTTTCAATTACAGTTTATCTTATTGGGTTTTTGCTTTTGTTTTCACTAGTTCTGTGATTACTGCACTATCCATTTTGAAAGAATCCCTGTTTGTTTACAAAATTGTTTAAAAAAATGTATACATTGTAGAATATTGCACACGCTGTTTTGTGGAATAAATTATAATGTTTCAGAAATTCAATTATTTTTGGGTCCCGACTCAGGCTGGGGTCAGACGAGCGTAGTGTTCACGTCCGTGATTGCGCCTAAAAGTACGTCCGTGATAGCATGACAGGAAGCCCATCGGAGCCCGACACACGAAGTACGTCCGCACTGAACTGCGGACGCACCACGGCCGCGGCCCACGGACGCAAGGCAGGCAAGAACGTACAACTCCTAGAACGGCCGCACAAAGTGCGCTGCGTCCGCAACGTCTGCATAGCTTTGTGTGAGAGTGATGGAACGTGGTCAGACGGACTGCATTTATACGTCCAGCATTTTTCACGGACAAAATGGTTTTGCTTTTTAATTTATTTTCTCTCCTACATCCGTCAAAATATACGTCAGTGAATAAACGGACTGTGGGGCCACTACTGCGTCTTCCGTACTGACGTACGTCCGTGTGCAAGGACATACAGTCCGTAGAAATCACGCTCGTCTGACCCTAGCCTTAATGTTCAAGGACAATTGTGGGTCCTGAGGGTCCACAGGTTGAGAACCACTGACATAGAACATCTTCCTGAGGAATGTTTTAATGTAATCATTTCAGTTGATTGATCCTAGATCATTTTTGCCAGGTCATAAAATACCAGGGATGGGCAATATCCCCCAGAAGAAAGCTACATATACACACACACACACAGGGTTATTCAGAGAGAGGTGAAACTCAGGAGAATGACTGGAGAAGTGAAAATTCTAGGTCAAAATAGCCAAACCAGAAAAATTCTCCCATTTATCTCACTTTCTAAATCGGCTATTTTGACCTGGAATGTTCTCTTCTCCTGCCAATTCTCCTGGTTTTCACCTTTCTCTGAATAACCCTGAAAAATTATATATATATATATATACATATACATATACACACATATACATATATACACACACACAATGTACTGTATTCACACCCCTTCACGATTTAAGATATTTTTTCTCTTTTTATTAAATGTGCAATGTTGTTATGAATCGGTTTTGTTTGGACATTATGGGAGCAGCATGTGCAGCGCAAGATGCTGCCCTGCAGAATGTATAATTTATATGCTGTAGGAGGGAAATATCCATTATCCAATCAGGGCACGTCACCAGGGATCCCACAGGGAAGTCTTACCTGCATATGGATTCTACATACTGCGGGATGGCATAGTTTGTGCGCTGCCCGTCACCATGAATAAATTATAGGTGTCCAGGAAACCATGTCTGATCTGGGAACCCTGCTCAGTGCATGCCTAAGGGTGAGGCAGCTCTCCCTCCAAGTAGATTGGCAGGGCACACTGGCAAAATGTGGGCATCATCTGGCAGCTCATGGCACTGAAACCACTCACCCTGCAGTGGGGAGGCATAGCCTATCAGACACCTCCCTCTATGACCGAGAGATCTGTGCCCCCAGTGGGCTGGTGAATTAGGTATCTCTGAGACCAGCCAGCGCATGCTTGGCGTGCCATGAGGTGAGAAACGAGGCTTTACAGAGACCCAGCAGCCAAAGTTTTACCTGTCCTGAGAGCAGAGCTCGATCACCTTCCCGTACAGCTCCTCTGCCTCTGACAGCCGCCGCTTCCCCAGCTCGGCGTTTGCAGCTCTGAGCAGCTCCTTCTCCATCCTGTTCGAGGAACAAAATCACATCAGCTTCCATGGACTACGCAGCCCATCAGGCTCAGCCAGCCAACGGGCCTGCAGTGCTGTGCTACAGGGAAATCACACAGCCCCACACATCCCATTACCGTCTATACCCAACCCCTGCAATTCACCCACATCATGTGTGTCGCCCCACTCCTCTCACAACAGTGCCCAGCAACCTTGGCCCTACGGATGTTTTGGAACTACATTTCCCATGATGCTCAGCCAACCCAATGTCTTGCTCAGCATCATAGGAGATGTGGTTACAAAACATCTGGAGCAGGGATCTCAAACTTTGCCCCCCAGAGGTTTCTAAACTGCAACTCCCATGATTCTCTTGCCATCTATTGCATTCAAAGAGTTCTGGGAATTGTAGGCATTCAACATCTGGGGGGGGGGGGCGCAGATTTTGAGATCCCTGATCGGGAGGGTCATGGTTGCTGAACCCAGTAGAAGGCTCCGGTCAGACGAGCGTAGTGTTCACGTCCGTGATGGCGCACAAAAGTACGTCCGTGATAGCATGACATAAAGTCCAATGGAGCCCCACACACAAAGTACGTCCGCACTGAACTGCGGACGCACAACGGCCGCGGCCCACGGACGCAAGTTAGGCAAGAACGTAGAACTCCTAGAACGGCTGCACAAAGTGCGCTGCGTCCGCAACGTCCTCATAGCTTTGTGTGTGAGTGATGGAACGTGGTCAGACGGACTTCATTTATACGTCCAGCATTTTTCACGGACAAAATGGTTTTGCTTTTTAATTTATTTTCCCTCCGACATCCGTCAAAATATACGTCAGTGAAAAAAACGGACTGTGTGGCCACTACTGTGTCTTCCGTACTGACGTACGTCCGTAGAAATCACGTTCGTCTGACCCTAGCCTAAGACTGTAAGCTCCTCGGAACAGGGTCCTCTTACCCAATCATTCCCTTAAATCTCATTGGTTTTCATCTCCCCCATTGTACAGCGCTGCAGAATATGCTGCCGCTTTATAAATAAATTGTATGCAAAATATATATACACACACATACATATTACGCATATCGCAGGCGCAAAAAAAATAAAATATATATATATATATATACACACACACACACACACACACACACACAATGTAGCTGTCAGGAATTAAATATATAAAACACACATTTATTTTTATAAAGCGCCAACAAGTTCCGTAGTGCTGTACAATGGGAGGCATAATAACAAATATACATACAGGTCAACACACAGAAGAGTAGGAGAGAGGACCCTGCTCAAGAGCTTACAATCTAGGAGTGAAATTAACCCTCCGTTGTCCTGGCTGATACTGAAACGTAAAGCCTTTAGGTGTAAATCAATGAATAGATCAGTATTTTCAGGTGATTAAGGCAATAAATCCTGCAAGAATCACACTGCACAGAGGGAGCTGTGCCCACAGCCAGCGCACACAGCCTGGGCACAGCCAGCGCACACAGCCTGGGCACAGCCAGCGCACACAGCCTGGGAACAGCCAGCGCACACACAGCCTGGGCACAGCCAGCGCACACACAGCCTGGGCACAGCCAGCGCACACACAGCCTGGGCACAGCCAGCGCACACACAGCCTGGGCACAGCCAGCGCACACAACAGCCTGGGCACAGCCAGCGCACACACAGCCTGGGCACAGCCAGCGCACACACAGCCTGGGCACAGCCAGCGCACACACAGCCTGGGCACAGCCAGCGCACACACAGCCTGGGCACAGCCAGCGCACACACAGCCTGGGCACAGCCAGCGCACACAGCCTGGGCACAGCCAGCACACACACACAGCCTGGGCACAGCCAGCACACACACACAGCCTGGGCACAGCCAGCACACACACACACAGCCTGGGCACAGCCAGCACACACACACAGCCTGGGCACAGCCAGCACACACACACAGCCTGGGCACAGCCAGCACACACACACAGCCTGGGCACAGCCAGACACACACACAGCCTGGGCACAGCCAGCACACACACACAGCCTGGGCACAGCCAGCACACACACACAGCCTGGGCACAGCCAGCACACACACACACAGCCTGGGCACAGCCAGCACACACACACACAGCCTGGGCACAGCCAGCACACACACACACAGCCTGGGCACAGCCAGCACACACACAGCCTGGGCACAGCCAGCACACACACAGCCTGGGCACTGCCACCGCTCCCAGCAGCCTCCGCTCCAGTCCAGTCACTCACCCACACACAGCAAAAGGTCGCAGGCCCCTGTTTGGACCTTTGAGCTCTCAGCGGTCACATGACTGGAAAGGTCACATGGTACAGCTGCCACCGGAAGCAGAGGGAGGGAGATTTGGTTCAGATCAGTGTGCGCTGTGTTTAGAGCTCTTATTGCACCGGGCAGCAGAGAGGGGGGGGGACACTGTGGCATACAGCAGGGTTGAACTGAAGGGGTAAAATCTGCAGGGCCGGATTTACAGCTCAGGGATGTAATAACAGATAATTCCACATTAACAAGAAACATTGTAAACCAGTGACTGCGTTCCATCAAAAGAAGGAGCAGAATCTGTTGCCTTAAGGCCTGTGTCAGACGAGCGCGCTAGGTGCGCCCATACTGACGTGGCTTCCTGTGTCCGCCGCAGCGTTGTAACGGGCCAGCCAGACGCTGTTGCGCGTGCAACAGCAGCCGTGCTGCGTCTGTGCAGCAGGCCTCTGCATCAAAGTGCTAGGATCCGCGTTCGCCAGGGTTGCAAAGCATGATCTTCCATAGAAGGATTGAGCCTTGCAGTGCTGAGCGCACTGACTGCGCTCAGCGAGGTGACCAGACCGGCGTCAAGTGGGACTCCCAGTCATGCATAATCTCTATAACACAAGGCCAAATTTACCTGGGGAGCACCTGAGCAGCCAGATCCAGGGGAGCACCTGAACAGCAGGATCCAGGGGAGCACCTGAACAGCAAGATCCAGGGGAGCACCTGAGCAGCCAGATCCAGGGAAGCACCTGAGCAGCTAGATCCAGGGGAGCACCTGAGCAGCCAGATCCAGGGGAGCAGCCAGATCCAGGGGAGCACCTGAGCAGCCAGATCCAGGGGAGCACCTGAACAGCAGGATCCAGGGGAGCACCTGAACAGCAAGATCCAGGGGAGCACCTGAGCAGCCAGATCCAGGGAAGCACCTGAGCAGCTAGATCCAGGGGAGCACCTGAGCAGCCAGATCCAGGGGAGCAGCCAGATCCAGGGGAGCACCTGAGCAGCCAGATCCAGGGGGTGCACCTGAGCATCCAGATCCAGGGAGTGCACCTGAGCAGCCAGATCATGGGGAGCACCTGAGCAGCCAGATCCAGGGGAGCACCTGAGCAGCCAGATCATGGGGAGCACCTGAGCAGCCAGATCCAGGGGGTGCACCTGAGCAGCCAGATCCAGGGGAGCACCTGAGCAGCCAGATCCAGGGGGTGCACCTGAGCAGCAAGATCATGGGGAGCACCTGAGCAGCCAGATCCCGGGGAGCACCAAAGAGCCCGATCCTGTAGCCACATCATTGGGAGCACTGGGCAGCCAGATCCTCTACAACAATAGACTGCCCTCCTGGCAGGCTTAACAACTAGTAGAATATAAAAATAATAGCTGTATAACGCCAGGAGTTAGATCTCGAATTTCATTTCTTCTCAAGAACACAGTCAGGGTTATTCAGAGCTGGACTGGCCCGAAATTGCACCAAACAGCAGTCAATTTCTATTCACAAAGCAGACCGTTCACCAAATTTTGGCGAATTGCCAGCGAAATACAGTGCTGTTCGATGGCAGTGAAATCCCCCAAAGAGAAGCAATGGTTAATCTATTCAGAGACACCGAACAGCAGAGAAATGTCGGTGAAATGCCCTGATGTTCAGTGTTTTCATTCGGCAGGTTTATTCAGGCAAATCCCATAGGCTTCAATGTTAAAAATATTCCCGTTTTTACTCAAACCGTTTATTATTTTAATCTGCAACAAAAGTATTTATTTTTTTTGGGCGCTGTTTGGGATTTTTTTTTCTGTACGAGCCCTTTTTATTGTCATTCATTGGATCTTATATGTTAATTCCAGCCATTTTCGTCCAGTAGTTTTTTTGCAAACAGCGTTTCACTTTTGAAGCTTTGAATCGTTTTCCTTTTTTTTTCCCCCCAATCATCGGCAGTTGGTTAGCGCTGTGTTCGGCGGATTGTTGGCTTTTTTTTTTTGAGACGCGTTCTGTTTTTTTGCAGCGGATAGTCAGCTGTTTTTCCGTTCAATGCGGCAAATTTTCCCTGCGCTTCGGGGACCGTGCGGTGAGTGCTGAATTCAACACAGGGTCGGGGGATTTTGATTTCGCAAACTGCAGGGAACGAAAGAGCACAGAAATTTTAGCGGTATTTCGGTGCTCTGTGAATAACCCTGTATATTTTGCATTAAAATCTATATAAATCGTCAGCTCCATTCTTTTAATGCCTACAATAAATGGCATAAAAAAATATTAAAATGAACATCAATTGAAAAATACCTCCTTCTTCCCCTTAAAGCTGGGCTCAGACGAACGCAGTGCGAACGTGTGTTGAGCCGCACTTTATTATGGCCGTGATAGCAGCAAATGACGTCCAACGCAGGCCCACACACGAAGTACGGCCGCACGAAAGTTTGGCCACGCAACGCAAGCGGCAAACGAATGCATTTTTTCGAGAACCTGGAACCGCTAGTACTGACGCACAGAGTGCGCTGCGTCCGCTAGCGGCGTGTGTGCGTGATTAGGCTGGGGTCAGACCAGCGCACTTTTAATGTGCATTCTGGCGCACATAATCACGGCCGCACTAGCAGCAGATGACGGGCAATGACGGCCAATATACGATGTACGGTCGCACGAAAGTCCGGCCGCGCAACGCAAGTGGAAAACGAACGCATTTTTTCGAGAACGCCGAACCGCTAGTACTGACGTACAGAGTGCGCAGCTGCGGCATAGCGGCATGTGTGCGTGATTAGGAGATGTCAGACACTGCTAATGTCCAGCCTACATAACGTCCAGACGCAAAAAGAGTTTTATTGACGATCTGAAAAAATCACGCACGAAAAATGCGCATCGTATGACCGTTTTCGCGCACTCCGTGAAAAAATACGTCAATTCGTTCGGACGCACTTTTTTACGTTCGCGTGTAAAAATGCTTTCGTTTGACCCTAGCCTTAGGAGACGTCAGACGCTGCTTATGTCCGGCCAACATCACGTCCATTTGTTTTTTTATAGCTCCGGCAAA
Organism: Leptobrachium leishanense; assembly: GCA_009667805.1. Lineage (NCBI taxonomy): Eukaryota > Metazoa > Chordata > Amphibia > Anura > Megophryidae > Leptobrachium > Leptobrachium leishanense. The sequence goes on from CM019066.1 coordinate 15,857,197, forward strand.
AAACACGGCCGAAATTGCGCATCGTATGACCGCTATCGCGGCTTCCATGAAAAAATGCATTTGGGTGCATCAACGCACTTTTTGACGGTAGCAGTGAAAAATGTGTTCGTCTGACCCTAGCCTAAATCAGTAAAGAAGGAACACATTGGGAATACCCTCAAATATTTCTAACTGTATAATTTACGATTTCCCAGAAAAACTACCATTTCCATCAAAAACCTAAACCGCCGCGACTTTGCAACCCTGCGTCTCTAAGGCTAGGGTCAGACGAGCGTGATTTCTACGGACTGTACGTCCTTGCACACGGACGTACGTCAGTACGGAAGACGCAGTAGTGGCCCCACAGTCCGTTTTTTCACTGACGTATATTTTGACGGATGTAGGAGAGAAAATTAATTAAAAATCAAAACCATTTTGTCCGTGAAAAATGCTGGACGTATAAATGCAGTCCGTCTGACCACGTTCCATCACTCACACACAAAGCTATGCGGACGTTGCGGACGCAGCGCACTTTGTGCGGCCGTTCTAGGAGTTGTACGTTCTTGCCTGCCTTGCGTCCGTGGGCCACGACCGTTGTGCATCCGCAGTTCAGTGCGGACGTACTTCATGTGTCAGGCTCCAATGGGCTTTCTGTCATGCTATCACGGACGTACTTTTAGGCGCAATCACGGACGTGAACACTACGCTCGTCTGACCACAGCCTAAATCTTTACACTACACAAGGTCTAGTGAGGTGTCATTGAACAGGTCAGAGTCTGGCCTTTGCATCGATACCAAACGTGACCATGTAAAACCTAAAAGGGAAAAAAAGCACCTTTTTTATTAAGGCTAGGGTCAGACGAGCGTGATTTCTACGGACTGTACGTCCGTGCACACGGACGTACGTTAGTACGGAAGACGCAGTAGTGGCCACACAGTCCGTTTATTCACTGACGTATATTTTGACGGATGTAGGAGGGAAAATAAATTAAAAAGCAAAACCAATTTGTCCGTGAAAAATGCTGGACGTATAAATGCAGTCCGTCTGACCACGTTCCATCACTCACACACAAAGCTATGCGGACATTGCGGACGCAGCGCACTTTGTGCGGCCGTTCTAGCGGTTGTACGTTCTTGCCTGCCTTGCGTCCGTGGGCCGCGGCCGTTGTGCGTCCGCAGTTCAGTGCGAACGTACTTCGTGTGTCGGGCTCCGATGGGCTTCCTGTCATGCTATCACGGACGTACTTTTAGGCGCAATCACGGACGTGAACACTACGCTCGTCTGACAGCAGCCTTATAGGTTTGTTTCAAAGTGATGGCTTTGTCCATTCGTCACGTATAAAATGAGCAATACCACTGCCGTTACTCACCTTTTCATTTCCCACGCCGGGAGCAAGTTCAGTGTTTTATACATATTCGTAAAACACCATCCTCCAAAACACAAGAGAAAATTTAAAAAAAATTCAGTTGTGTTAAAATTGTATATTTTCTCAGAAAAATGCAGTAACAGGTTCCCATTTCAATATTTTTTTCACAAGAATTCCCATATAGAATATATAACTACAAAGGTTTGGATGATAAGATGTGAAGAACATTATTTTTCACGCTGTAAATGATTGAAATCTGAATGGAGATTTCCTCACACACAGTATCTCCCTGGTTAGATATACCCGTATCCGCACTATTAAATAACCGAAAATATGTTTTAATTTCACTAAATTCAAAAAAAGCCACCAAAATCTTCAGCTCCAGGCCCATAGAGATCTTAATCCGGCCCTGAACGTGCCAGCAGTCTATCAGGTATCTGAAGTGAGCAGAGGCCTGTGAAGTATGACAACTCTCCACTCACAGCTGTCACTCACCCTGATGTCATTCCATCTATTTTTAAACAAAGGTTTTTGCTTTGTTTTTTACAGTGAGAACAATAAAGCTGTGGAATTCTCTGCCTGTTGAGGTGGTTGGGTCAGAGACTGTACATATTTTTAACAAACGACTGGGTGACTTCCTGCAAAAACAGAATATTAAGGGTTAAAATATGTAATATGTGGGTAAAAGCTTCTTGATCCAAGGAGAAATCTGACGCCATCTGGGGTCAAGAAGGAATTTTTTTCCAGTATGTTGCATATTCGGCGAGCGCTTCAGACTGAGTTTTTTTGCCTTCTTTTGGATCAACAGCAGAGGCTGAACATGACGGATGAACGTCTTCATTCCGCCTGTGTAACAAGGAACTCCTTCAAGATTTACAGTAAACCTTTCCAGATGGGAATGATTAAAAAACAAAATAACTACAAAATATTCTTTTTTTTATTTTCAGATCTCTTTGACCAGTACAATATATAAGGTGAAAATAGTGTTTATTTATCCTAAAGGAAGTTATAAAAAAAATGGAACCATTATGAACCATTATCAGCACTAATAGGGTGTATTTATGGAAAACACAAATAACAAGAGGTGCCTTCATATCACTGCAGCTCTGTACGGTGAATGTCTAGGTGTCCCCAGCTTATGGGGAAGATTTGGTCTCGTTATGCCGTGTCTGATTGTTCCAAGCACGACTAGTATCGTTTAGCAGAGCGGCGTCTGTGAGAATATGTGTACACACAGTGATTAGGCAATTGGCGTGTGACACAGAGGACAGACGCTGTAGGCCGTGATCTCTCGCTCCTCCGCGCAGTGCTTACATACGCTACACATCCAAAACTGGTACTCGGTGATGGGCTTTCCAGATGCAATGCATATTGGGAGTTTCCCATCCCCTCTGCGAGAAAAAGAAAACAATATTACCATTCGGTTTACAGGGTTTTTTTCTGCAAATTCTGATCACATTTAAATTTAAAAACACACACTTTAGACACAACTGGAAGTCCAGGGAAAATACATATATTTGTTTTAGAAACGGGCAGGGTGCGCAGGGACCCGTTTTAGAAACATTAGACTAGGGGTAAGCAAAACTGGTCCTCCAGATGCTCCGGAACTACATGTCCCATGATGCTCCACTAGTTTTAAGGTTGACTGAGCACCATGGGACATGTAGTTCAGAAACATGAGGGTTGTCAAGGTTCACCATCACTACTCTAGGACCAATCCATGCAAACTGAATGGTCACAATGACCTGAGTGTCCCCCCCCCCCCCATGAGCATGATTTGCTGCTCAGTGATTGCAGGATTCAGTCTGCATTTCCACAAGGTGATCTGCAAAACCTGGCCTGGTTGAGGGTTTTGAAGACAGGTTTGGGAAACACTGCTCTAGAGCAGTGGTTCCCAACCTCAGTCCTCAAGTCCCCCTAACAGGCCAGGTTTTAAGGATTCCCTTGGGGAAATGCAGACTGAATCCTGCAATCACTGAGCAGCAAATCATATCACCTGTGCTGTGCTTCAGATATCCTGAAAACCTGATCTGTTGGGGGTACTTGAGGAATGCGGTTGGGAAGCCGTGCTCTAGAGTATCCCTTTAAATGTGTGAATTATTGTGATGACAAAAAAAAGGGAGTAAAATTGAATCATCATTTTAGGCTAGGGTCAGACGAGCGCAATATTAACGTGCGTTTAGCCGCACTTAATCACGGCCGTGCTAGCAGCAAATGACGTCCAATGCCGGGCAGCATACGAAGAACGGCCGCACGAAAGTGCGGCCGCGCAATGCAACTGGCAAACGAATGCATTTTTTCGAGAACGTCAAACCGCTAGTACTGACGTACAGAGTGCGCTGCGTCTGCTAGCGGCGTGTGTGCGTGATTAGGAGAGGTCAGACGCTGCTAATGTCCGGCCAACATAACGTCCAGACACAAAAAGTGTTTTATTGATGATCCGTACAAAATCACGGACGAAAATGCGCATCGTATGACCGCTATCGCGTATTCCGTGAAAAAATACGTCCATTCGTTCGAACACACTTTTTCACGGACAACGCGAAAAATGCGTTAGTCTGACCCTAGCCTTAGTGTTCATTCTGAAAATCCTTCCCCTGTTTGTGCAGGTCAGACTTGCTTTGCCCACACGGCTCCCGGCCATGCACCTCCCCAAAACACTGTAACAATGTGATCCATTCCCTGCGCGACAGAATCAAACTGATCAGATGTTACATTGCAAACCTGTGCTGCAAAATGCCAACATGACGCCACATTGGAAATTCCACCTCTGACCTCATGTGACGAGATACAATAATTCTAAATACTGTAATAATATGCCCGTCAGGGGGTGGGTGTGTGTGTGTGTGTGTGTGTGTGTGTGTAACAAAGGAATCCATGTTTAATTTCATCCTCAAAATCACATTATTATACACAAATATTACAAAATCTGAAAATAAAATCTAAATCCAAAACACTTCTGGTTCCAAGCATCTCAAATAAAGGACACAACCTTTTGGATCAACAGCAGTAGGTGATGTGGGAGAGGCTGAACCCGATGGACGCATGTCTTTTTTCAGCCCCTGTAACTATGACCTCTCACATAAGCTGTCAACATACACTAGAGAACTTGTGCGTTACAAACAAAACCACATTATAAAACATATGCTGATGGTTTTTCTTTGTTTGAAGTAATTGCATGTAAAAAGGAAAAATAAAATTACTGTTTATATCTGTTTCCATTTTGTGGATTTAGAAGAATATGTAAAAATAAAAGTTTTACTTTGTGGCTGTTGTTTCTTCAATCTACATTATTTAACAGTTAATGAGGTGGAGGAGTGAATGTCTAGATAGGGCGGCAGGGGGTGTTTTGTGTCTTCCAGGCTACTTGAGATAAGAGCTGGCAGCTGAATGAGAGAAGACAGGGATCTTAAAAGACTTTTAATCTACCCCCTGGTGATGTCCTTTGAATACATCCCACACAATGCAATGATAAGAGTCAGTACCTGATCTATACAGGGTTATTCAAAGAGAATCGAAAAGTCACCGCATGTTCGGTGACTTTTTGTTCTCTTCAATTCGGTGCGATTTGGCGATCCCATTTCGGCGACCCAGCGGTGTATTCAGCACGCACCACAGGGCCGTCATAATGCAGGGAAGAGCCGCCGCAAACCCGACGAACACTCACTGCAAAACCCAGCGAACGCACACCGAAACCCGCAAAAACATCTGGATTAACCCTGCCGAACACGCCAGAGAAACCCGAGCAACCGCCGATCACAACGCAGAGCAGCCGCGGGAAAAACCCGACACCACAGACGAATGCAGTGAAAAAAAAAACCAGTACGCTTGAATGTTTGAAAAGTGAAACGCTGTTTGCAGAAAAACTACAGAACGAAAATGTCTGAAATTTACATATAAGATCCAATGAATGATAATAAAAAGGGCTGTTACAGAAAAAAGATAAAACGTTTAAGAAAAAATGGAAAAAAGATTTCACAAAAAAATCCCGAAAAATGCTTAAAAGATCCAAAAAAAATATCGATAAATAAAGAGACTTTTTACTGCAGAATATTATAATGAACGGTTTATTAGATATTGGATTAAAACGGGAATATTTTTAACATTGAAGCCTATGGGATTCGCCTGAATAAACCTGTCGAATGAAACCACCGAACAGCAGGGCAATTCGGCAACTTTTCACTGCAAGTTTTGTTCTCTGAATAGCCAAAGCATTGCTTCTCTACGGGGATTTCACTGCCCTCGAACAGGCACCGAACATGCACCGTATGTGCAGGCAATTCGCCAGGATTTGGCGAATTGCCTGCTCTCTGAATAGCTGAATGGCCAGGAAAGGTAACCGTACACTGAATTTCACTGTTCGGGTTACCTTTTGGCCACAATTCGGAGCTCTTTGAATAACCAGTGAGGAGTAAGGGATGTAAAGATACTGGCCCCTATAACACGCTTCGCGCAAATGCAAAACACAAAAAAAACATTAGCGTGCGCAAATTAACGCAGTAGTACACTCTGAGTGCAGTTTTTCAGCCTTCAACTTTTTACGTGTGCAAATCCGATGCGCAAATTCGTGCGCAAATGAACGTTGCGCGCAGGAATCGGTGGGCAGACTGTTTTTTCACTGGATTCAGCCAATCAGAATTAAGAACCACCATTTTCTAAAGTTAGGTTATTGCGCCTGTCAAAGTCAATCTGCGTATTTGTGCTGCAGCAAAAAAATGTTTTGACAAATTATAAATTTTTTATGTCTGGGTATGTGTAGAATGTGTAACTGTACTGTGCTGTATTTTTTTTTATTGCCGAGTTATTTCGTTTCGGCCATATTTGCAGTTAACACCAAGTTTTCAAAGACGTTACGAAAATTCACGCAAACGTCACTCATACGACTTTGCGCGAAGATTGTAATACCATCCGCACTGACGCATTTGCGCTCACAATGTTAAGTATAGGATGCGCGCGCGAACTTGCGCTTGTGCTGGGTTCGCTTAGGGTCACTCGCGTTGGACGTTAACGCGCATCGTTGCACGAACGTCGTACTACGACGTTCCGCGCAAATGGTATTGTCCTCGCGCAAAAGCGCATTTGCGTGCACGCAAATGCGCTGCGCGAAGCGTGTAATAGGGGCCACTGTGGGGGGGGGCAGTTTACAACACAATATATCACACATATTTTCTTAGCTTAACATACAAGAGAAAAACAAACATAAGAGATCAGGAACATAACATAAACACAATAAGCACATTTAATTTTTGGTGATCGTGGCCCTTTAACCTGTGTGTGTATCAACGCATACAAACCCTTCAGTGAAGTGGTCAGGATCGGATTTCAAGTCGTCTTTGGGGCTGTGCTTGGTGAAGATTTCCAGCGAGAGGTCTTCATATTGCTGCCGCTGCTCAGTGTTTAAGCTCTCCAGCGACTCCAGCTTGATGAAGGCCTTGGAGCACGTACCGAACGCTCTGTGTGCGCAGGCGCACAGGGCCAGCAGGGAATAGATCTCTACGGCTGGAATGATGTCTTCGTAATCTCGCAGATAAAGAGCTGGGGATGATAGAGCGAGGGATTAATGCGGAGTGAAGGCTTTTCCCAGGCACGGCCCCCGATGTCTCGTTTCAATGTCATTCCACGGGAGCGCCACCGCGAGTATTCAAGCCGCTAGAGCTGCGTTCCAGGACGACGAGCTGAAGCAGCGCCTGCACCGGAATATCATGATAACATAGGGGCGCTATGGGGAAATCTGCAGGTGAGGGTTTTTAACCGTTATCATCCCCATGTTAGCGCGGACAAGGGATTATATAGACCACCTATAAGCCCATAGATGGAGACTGTAAATGAAGCGCTATCTAGTAAAGGTGCAGGTTAAAGGTCATGTGTTGTGGTGGCACTGAGGGACTCGGAGTATCGACCTATAAGGAATCACAGGGTAAATGTTTTTAAAGCAAGTCCTGAACTCACCCGTCCTTATGGCAACAGACACGTAGCCTTTATAAAGCATCCTCTGAGTGAGCAGAAAGTAATGATAAGCTTCAGCTCCTCGCCAGGGATTGTCAATGATCCTACTGTCTGACAACAAGCTGTCTCCTTCCAACAACCCGGCCAGGGCAGTCGTAGCCTAGGAAAAATCAGATCAAGACTCGGTGAATGAACGTACACGTAAGGAAGCACGAACAAACGCATTATTCCTGGGATAGACCGACAGACTTATTTTTTACAGGGGAAACAAAAACACAGACTGAAACCTGCTGCGTGTTCAAACTTTGCATTGCTAGAGTTAAACCGATCCCGGGCTCCTGCAGGACGTGTTAAGATCGAATTGGCTATTGAAGGGGTTGGCTTGATGGACTTTTTCCAACAGATGAGGAACCTTTTTGACCCACTTAACCCTTTCGCTGCTGAGGCTTTTCACGCCTCTGTGCTGAGGTCATATTTACCGGTTTTGCTCATCATGTTTAAACGTGTTTTGAAGGCTTATTTTAGTATATGACCCAGACATATTATATATCGTTCTTTCCGTCAGACTCGGCAGATTAATAATATGTCATTATTATATGTATACGTCATGACCTGTCTGTATATTATAACAAAAAATGCAATAAAATATGAATTTTCAATAATTTACAACGTGTAAAGTGTTTTTTTTTCACATTTTAACATGCGAGCAATTGCGGTTATATTTTGTATGGGGTGCGCTTGTTAAAAAAATTAGAGATGGGGTCTCGTTACATTTTTGTTTGGGGAAATTTACGTGATTTTTAACAAACGCACCGCATACAAAAATCGTTAGTAAAGCATCATTGTTCACATTATAATTGAAATGGGAACAATATTGCTGCATTAACAAACCAAAAAAAAAAAAAAAATTGTTTATTTTTTTTTATAATTTTTTTTAAAATATTTTTTTATTTTTATTTTTTAAAAAAAAAATTTCATGGTCATGTTTGGTATTGTTGGAACGGCCATGCTCTGGCCGATCCAACAATATCAAACATTAACCCCTAACTGCCACGGATCGGGAGATAGGGGGGTTCATTGGAACCCCCTATCTCCACCATTGGTCGCAGTTAGGGGTTAACTCCAAGACTGGCGTCATCGTGCTATGCACGATGACGCCAGTCCTCAGGGGGCATTCCCGGAAGCTTGGCCGACATCCAAGATGTCGGCCAGCTCCGGGAAAGGATCACGAACCGGCGCTTTTCGGATTCGTGATCCAGCCCCCATGGGGTTAATTCCAGGTACCGTTAGGAAGGGCAGGCTGTGCCCTTCCAAACGGTGCCTGGATTAACCCCCTGCACCCCGGTGATCGGGAGGGAGAGAGGTCCGAAGGACCTCCCCCCCCCCTCCCTTTCAGGCGCCTCCTCCGCACATGCGGGGGGGGGGCCTGAATTAGATGTCATCGCGCCGCCGCAATGACATCTAATTAGGCCGGCGGCGGTTCCGGGTGCTGGGCTGACATCGAGGATGTCAGCCCGCACCGAGGGGCACAGCGATCGGCCGGAACCCGGCCGATCGCTGGCCCCAAAGGGAGGACGCGCTCAGCACGTCCTCCGCAAGGAACGCTACCTGCGGGTGGACGCGCTCAGCGCGTCCACCGCAGCGAAGGGGTTAAAGAACGTGTAGGAATCCTGCCAGCATTTAACGGTCACAGCAGGTTAATTAACAAGGAATTGATAGTATACGGGAAAAAGCATAATATGTACAAAGCGCACTATACAGGTTTCAGTTTCCTGTTGTCCACATAACGTCGCGTGGCTTGGATTTAAGGCTGGTCATCCACTGGATCCGTATTTGTGCGATCATCCGATATCGCTTCTCGTCATCCGACCGATCCTACAACATGCAGGTGAATGGACCATCATCCATTGCGTCCGACGCCAGACTTCCAGCAACGGTGAAAGATGCCATCAGATGTGCGATGCCTTCCATTTGAGGGGAAAATCGCAGACATCTGACAGGTCCCTGGAGAGAAGATGGATGTGGACAAGCTGATCAGGGGAGTGATTAGGATTGATTTTGACCTCTAAAGGTCAAAGGAAGTGGCAGATGGAGGCTGCAGGTTCTTTTTACTGACTTAACAAATATATATATATATATATATATATGCAGGTAAATAGGTTTACCAGGTTGGCCATGTTTCACTTATTCATGCTGATGGGCATTGCATGAAAAGTGCCACCCTGCAACATGTAGAATCAATAACTGCAGGTAAATAAAAAAGGAATCCCAGGTGACCAATCACTACAATGAAACAGATTTTCCTGAAGCTTATAAATTATACATGTTGCAGGGCAGCACTTTTACCTGTGCTCTTCTTCTGTACGAAATAGTAATGTGTGTCCAGGAAAACATGACTGCCCTGGCAACCCTAGGCGGCCAGACACGTGCATAGATTAGCCCAGTCTCCTTGTTTCCATCCAGTGCCAAAGCTGTGCAAAGGGGTTATCCACTAAGCACCGTACTTGCCACCTGAAGTGCACCGAAAGGTGAATTTCCCTGTGAAGTGCAATTTCAGGGTGGTTTGTCTACTCCTAAATAAAGT